>CM021771.1:5335590-5935590 GCA_011076525.1 Nettapus auritus
CTGGACTTTTTAAAGGAGTTTTAAGGTGAGAAAGCAGCTGAGAAACAGCTGAGGACTCTTACTGATGCGTGTAGAGGGGCCTGGTTTTGCCCCAACCACCAGAGACTGTTCTACACTTGAAAGAAAAAGTTTCTTTTTGCTGGAAAGTTACTAGTTGTATCAGATGACAAACCTTTATAAACATATTTTTAGGTATGGTTATTGAAGCAAATATTATTTAAAATATGCAAATAAATGCACGTTCATTTTCAGCAATCAATTAAGGACTAGAGACTAACTTTCATCTAGCAGCATCAACCTCATTATGGGACTTTCATTTTCATTTGTTCTTCTAAATTTGCCTTCACTGTCCCAAATTCTGCCTGTGAGAAGCTTCCTATGGCTTCCACGAGTCACACCTGCAAAGTTTTCCCCAGGTGTCGGTGGCAGGTGCTGATCAGAGCGCCATGGAGTAGTTGCACTTCTGCCTCTGGGTCACAGGAAGGTCTCTGCCACATACCTGTGTGCTGTAAGATTATTTTACTTTGTGTTTCAATATGTGCTTGCCTTTTTGGTTAGTCTTTGTAACTATCTTCGTTAGTCCTTAGTAATTGAAAATATATTTTTCTTATTCCTGTTTCAAACTTAATTTCATAGGAAACATACGTGTAATTATACAAGTAATTTTTTTTTGATGACCATCTGATGCACATGCAATATAAGGCTTCTAGAAACTTCTGTTTGGATTGTGTGATCTTTGTGTGATTGTTGTGATAGAAACTTTTTCAGATTTCTGATGGATCTTGAGTCTGTTTTTCAGTCCTTGTTCAGACCACACTTGCCTTGCCTCCGTCTTTGTTTCTTCTTATCCCTAAAATTTGAAAAAAAAATGTTAAGTCACTACTCAAACAAGCAAAGGGGAAAAAAGTAAAACAGGTCACCTTGAAGCAGTCAAGGCACACCAGTAAGCACTCAAGCTTTTCTATTATAAAGAGGAAACACCTGCAACTGAAAATATAAATGGCTTCACAACAGCAAAAATCTTTTTGTGGTTGAGCCTCAAGGGTGTCTTCTCTGAATACTTTATAGTAAGTAAAATCTGATTTTTTTGTTTTTATTTTTTAAAGAATATTAGGTAATGATATGTGAGCCTTTTGCTTATGGGACTGAGTGAAATGTGTTAATGTTTTATTTTAGATTGCAAGTTATTTTGGCTGTTCTGCCAAAAGCAGCAGGCTAGCAGCAGGGGACTAGAGAGTATATAGCTATGTGTATACGTGTGTGTGTGTTTTTTTGTTTGTTTGTTTGTTTTCTTTTTAACAAAGAATGGCCTGTGAAAAGAGTTTCTTTTTTTTTTTTTTTTTTTTTTTTTTAATATATCTGGAAGCTCATAGCAGCATAACACTTCGGCTACTCACTAACTTTGAAGTTTTTTTCTATTACTTCCTATGGTTGTCTTCTTTTGGGTGTTGCTTGAGGTCTAAGCTAATAGCAAATAGATGTACTAGAGACTTCTGTGTTGTGTAAACTTGTTTAAAGTTGGCACAAGACTATGATATTGCTAGTGTTATTTGGACTAAAACGGATGTGTAATACAGTTGCATATTTTGCTTCTTCAAGGGCTCTGTATTTCTGTTTGTTTTTACTTGACCACTGCTTGGCTGAAGAATACTGTTTTGCTCTAGTGGGAGAGTAAAAACAATCAAGCGGTTAATACAAAACTCTAGGTATCATCTTTCACTGGTAATAGCATGATTGTTGTTAGCTTGTTTTTGATTTTAAAATAGCTTACAATTTTAATTACTTTTATTCTTAAGCTTAAGATACTTCTTACCTTTACATAAAATGATTTCTGTTCTCTAAGTTTCAAGGAAGTGGGTTTTTTTTATAGCTTCAATATGTATGGAACCAAAATCAAAAACTCTATCAGTTTAAAACAACAAAGAAATCTTGTGTGGATGCAGAAGGACTTAAATTGGGGATTTCACAAGTCCTCTGATCCACAAGCTTTTTGTCCCCCATTAAGAGATTACACAGTCATTTGGGCTATATCTGTATTGATATCTTTTCATTTGAAAGCTTCTTAAGGAATTTTTCATAGTATGGAAAATTAATCTCTTCCACTGGCTTGTTTATAAGTAAAATAGCTATCTCAGAAATGATACTTAATATATGTAAGTGTAAGCTGATTAGACATCTTAATACAATACTAATAAGAACCAAAGAGTTTACTCCCCAGTTAGATCCAAGCCTTACAAAAAAACAATATTCCGTCTTTGATGGTGGCCCAAGTCAGCTACTTAAACATATAAAAACAGGATGTTTGATACCTGCCAGGTACCCCTACAATATCCAACAAATGAGCTCAGAGACTCCCTGAGGCAGAACTCGTTTGTGCATATGGAGTAAAACTCATATTTTATTTTATTTTTTAATCTTCGAAACACTCCAGCCTCACCTTGAACTTTGGTAGGCTTTTCACACTCGCGTAGTTTATTCAGAAACAGAAACAAGAGGAGAAGGTATATATTTTGGAGATGAAAGACTGTCGATTACAAATGACACGATAAACTGAAATTTACTGGGGGACAGTGAAATTTTATTAAGGTAACCTTGATCTTCTACTCTGATCAATAGCTACTGCTGGAGCATCAGTTCAAGTTTCAGGCACTTTGTGGCTATTGAGAACAGAAGGATTTGTTGTTTTGATGAAGAATAGCAAACAACAACAAAGGTAGTTCCAAGTTTTTACACTTTTAAATAGTGTTAGTCATCGAGATTTCTTCTAATTAAAGTGCTGGTCTTCCATTTATAAAGGATTTGAAAGAAATTTGAAATTTCTTTATACTGTCTTCTGGGAATAGTGTGAGCTGTTCTGTTCAGGGTTGAAAATGAGATGCAATAACTACTTACAGACTGAGCATATTTCTCCTCTGGTATTTCCCTGCAAAGGATTGATCACAGGTAGTCCATCTTTACTTTCAACCTTCTTTAGAAGTAGGTTGCTTTTTATTTTAGCTAAGCCTCAAGTGAGGTATGTAACTTAAAAATGTGACTCTAGAAATTTATCATCTAAAATGCTACTCTTTTTAAAGGGACATTGTAAAGCTATCAGTCACATCAGAGTGAGTAAGAGCAGTACTAATAGCAGTTTTAACCAGAAGAAGCCTCCAAAATGCAATAGTTCTCACTCTTCTTGGTGTTGATTTTGACTTGCCCTCTTGCTTAGCAATAAGATAAACCTTGACTTTTTTTGGATGTCAGCTTTGGTGTGCATAAGCAAAAGATGTGGCTTTCAGTGTCTTCAGTCTTATTTTGTGTTTCATCCCATTCACTGACATGGAATTGCACTGAGTTGAAACATAAAAGCTAGAACATCATCTCCTCATTTGTTTCAAAAGGTCATAACTGATGTTATTCTTAAAACTGAATTTTTCATTCTACATTTGAAGTTATATTGGATTCTGGTTTTAATTTTTTAGCTTGTGTGAAGTAGAGCTCACCATGTAAGTATAAAACAAATGTAGTATTAATGAAGGTCATGTTGCAACAATATGAAAGCTACAGTGAACTAAGTTTACTTTAGGGAGATGGATGGTGGGTGCTTTGGCTGTTCCTGAAGATAATGTGTACTACATACGAATACTGAGGAGATACCAGAAAATGGGTGACTGTCATCTCTTGAACCTCAGAGGCCTTGAGAAAGGAAATGGAGGAACTCTGCTGCCACTTCTTGTTTTGCAAACTGGTTGGACACCTTATTCCACAGTTCATGTGAATGTTTCTGAGTTGTCAGTCAATCACCTGCCTTATCTCACTTGGTGTTTGTATTCATAATGTTTCACATCTTCTGCTCTTCTGCTAGTCGTTGGATTTTTTTTAGCATTTGGCACCAGCACTGAGAGGATTTGTGAACTTCATATAGAAATGCTCAAGTTTGGTGGTGGGACAAGAAATAGCATGAGAAACTTGAAAATTTGGTGTGCTCAGAGGAAGATGATTTTTTTTTTTATTTTTTTTTTCCCCTTACCCATTTGGACTGTTTTTATAAGTACCTATTCCTTATCTAATAGAATGCTAAAAACGTTGGAAAAAAAATCATGTTAGGATACTTGGATATAAACAATTGAACTGCTATCGTTTAATCCATCTGTTATTAGTAACTCTCCAGCACAGTGCTTACTGGGTTTGATATATTTACTTCCTTGGTATAGCTGTAAGGGTTTCATGTGGTAGCCTTAAAAGAAACAGTTTTAAAATTGGTTACGCTGCCAGGTAAATCCTTGATAGCACGGCAAGGGATTAAACTTGAATGTGTCCCTTGTTGTTACCCTTTCTGATGGCTTGGAACAACCCCCTTCTTCAGTCTATGGTTTTATACAGTAGGAATGTTACAGACTTTGAACATAGACTGCACAATGAGTTGTAAATGCCATCAGAGATGTGAAAATAACTTTTCTTCACAGCCTAATCTTTGTTTAGACTGCTTTCCAATAGACTGTGGCTATACAAAGCTGGCAGACATTTCAAGTAGTAGCCAAAACTCATCGCTACCTAATCTCTGCTAAAATGTTTGCTTAGCTGTGGAGATTACAGCTAGGGAAATAAAACTAGTTTTATGTCTTGGAAGGCATCTTCTGCTTCAGTGTTGGCTTTGTTGGTTACGATGTTGCCAAGGAAAGATTGTTCCAGAAATGGCTCCTTGTTGGCACAGGTGCTTGTATCAGAGCTCCGATTAAATAGTAGATGATTTTAGGATGGAGAGAGGGAAATAAAAACTGACCACTGCAGACTTCATGTGGGACTGCGGGATTCTGGATCACCAAGGCACGAAGGACTGGGTTCTTAGTTGGTGCTGGAAATAGCTCTTCTAACTACCAGTCTCTCCCATGGCAATCTTAGTTTCTGTCTCAGGGACACGTCAGATCCATTTCACTGGGCAGTCTTCCCTGTATGCTGTCTCTAAGCTGGGAGCAAGCTTGGAGTTCCTCGAGCTGCTGTTTGGTGTGGGCCTTTTTGTGGCTGTGCGGTTTGGGTGGGTTTGGCACTCCTGTGTAGCAAGTGGTTTGGAGGCTTGTGCTCCTCAGCAGTTGTACTCACTGCCTGTCTCTTTCAAGATGAGGTGCACTTGAGTTGTTCTCTGAAAGCGTGTTCTAAACTATCATATATGTTTGTACAAAACCTATCATGTCACTTTGCCAGGACAATAAATCTAATTTAGTTCTAGAAATGAATTGGTGCTCTATAAGTTAAATGCAGCACAGTGACTTGAAATTTTCAGTTGACAGGCAGAAATTTGTCACAAACGCAGCAATATGCTTGTTTAAAAATACTGGTGCACCAGCCTCTTCCTCACATTGCTTCCCGTACACCTCCCGAAAGAAGTCAGGTGTCGTGTCTCCCCACAGAGTGGCTCAGCACCCCTTCCTCCTATTGCTCTGAACAAGTAACTGGTAACATTGGTATGTGGGGATCACTTCCCCTAGCAGAACCCAAGAATTGAAAAGATGCTGGGTCACCTTAAAATAGAGAATATAGCTGCAGTCTGCTTTGTGGCTATGAACATATGGGCTCTTTAGAAGGTATACAATTTGTTAGAACACAAGAAAGAGAATTCATCTTGCTACTCAATGACTGTAAGCTGGAGTCAGTTGTTCAGCTGGCCATAAGGAAAATGCCAGTGGCTGAGAAGCAACTGATACGGCTCCAGTTTAAAATGGGGAGCAAAATGCAAAGAGAAAGCAGAAGTGGAAAGGAATAAATCACCCCTCCCGTTAGGTTTGGTTTAGGGGTGGGGAACTCATTTCTTTAACTTATTGCGTTTTAGAAACTTGGTTTGACTTCAGCATCTCTTTGCAGAAACTAGCTTTTTAATCTTGTTTTGAGTTTTTTCTGTTGATTTTAATTATCGTAATGTCAGCAGGTCAATACGACACCTTTGTGGAACAAGCAGAAATTCCCAAAGGTGTTTGTTCTTCTGTATTTTAAGTGCCACACTCAAGGAGGGAGAGAGGGAAGAAAAATGTGCATATTAGCTTGTCTACTTAAAAATTAGTCTGATATCTTTGAATGCTTTGATTTCTGAATTTGATCAGAATCCAAACGAACTTCAAGCCTTCCCTCCAGTCATAAATTTGGAGCTGGACATCTCACAATTACTGGCTATTGTTGACATAGCATTTTTCCAGGAAGCACTAGCAGTGCATCAGAATCCAGTTAATTATTTGAGAATAATAAGTCAGGGCTTTATGGCATTGTGGCAAATGGCAAGTCGTAACTGTGCCAACCTATTACAGTTGATATGTGGGCAAAATGAATTCATAATGCCAAACAACTTCACTGAATTCCTGCTTCAAATTGTGCAGCAGATGGTCAGATGCATTGATCAGCTTGAATGGCAACTGCACGTTTAACATAGTCATCCTCCTCTGGGGCAGTCATGCCCAGGTAATGTCTTTGTGGTTATTAGCTCACAGTAAAACCTGTTTAAGCTCTTCCCTGGCTTGTTTGAGCTCATATGAACCTGTCTTTGGCATATTTCTGATTTTCATTTAGCCTATCCTTAATGTACATGTCTCCCCATACCGCTGCTACACAAAGATGTCATAAGACTCCTTTATTAAGTGCCTAGCATGTTTGTGGAAAATGGGGATTACAGCTGTGGATGGATAGAATTGCTATTTGAATTGCACAATTGTGTTTTGTGAATCACTTTCCCCGCTATTCACCTGGCTGTAGCACATGCGACTACTCAGCTGAACAGTTATTTACCCGTGGTATGTCTGTTGTATGGAAACCCAGGAGAGGATAGATCTCCTGGCTGATTTTATTTCTGTATTATTTCATAAAATATTCATCTTGATCATCTTTGTGGCTTGGAGACGCTGAAAGATGAACCAGAAAAGAGAGGGAACAGTTCTTCTGAACTCTACTGAGGCACTCGGGAGTCATTCTGATTCATGTCTAGGGATTTCACAAGGATTTGACGTGCTTGATCTTTAGCTTGTAATTAATTGTCAGAGCTGCTATCAGCTTTAGAAATCAGTTTCTACTGACTGGCCAAAAATAGCAGTGTTGGTCTTTAAAACCATTGCCTTTTATGTGTGAAATCAATTGCACCAAGAGCATGTTCTTCTCACAAGTAACAAAGAATTGTGTGCCCGAATGTCATCAGACTTGTTTGAAAATGTTAGCACTTAGTTCATAACGCTTCCTGTGCTTATGAAGCGTGCGCTGAACTTAGTCATATAAAATACTGGGCTTGAGGAAAGAAACAGGCACCTGGCTACTCCTTGTAAAACTGCTAGGTAAGCAGGGTTCTCTTTATTTTGAACGTAGTTTTAATACTCTGTTATCTTAAGCCAGGAAGATGGAGAGCGCTACTTCTAGTGCGAGGAAGTGCTGTTTGACAGATCGACATCTAGTCTTTTTTGCTGTTTGTGCACACCTGATATTTAAATAAAAGCTTGGAACTGGCACAGTTTCAAGCTATTTTTCTCCTGTTTCTTCACTGCAGTAAAAAGAACAGGCTCACTTTGAGTCTTTTTCCCTGCAATTCCTCTTGAATGGAGATGGTTGTTTCCGCAGTTCTTATACATTAAGCTTCACCCAAGTGCTGCACAGCTACCTGCTGTAGCATGTCTGTAACTCAGCTGTTGCCCACCAGCGCTGTCCTGCAGGGAGCAAGTGTGGGTGTGTTTTGCTGAAAAGCTGTGCTACAGCTTTGCCTTCATCCATTTATAGAGGGTGTTCCAGGCCCATCTCTTCCATGCTGAATGATGGTGTGACCTTGCAGAGAGGGTGATGGTAATCTGACAGCTTCCTTTGAGTTAACTGTTTGTAATGAATATAGACATTTTCATCATCTGTTTGCTGTGAATACCACTGCTTACATTAAAAATTGAGATTTTATACAGTAGATATTTATTTCTGTGTGCTTTTTTTGTTGGAGAAAATATTTAAACATGTTGAGGCATAACATAATTAATTTGTAAATTTAAGCACTCATCCTGTCAAAGCTTACTAATTGTCAAGGATTATTGGTGGTAGAAAAGCATGTTTTTTGTAATGCTTTTTGTTCTTTTTAGCAATGTATGTTTTCAGAGATACCAGACTGCATTTTTTTCTTTAGCAGTATGAAGTAGTACTGTCTGTCTCAAGAGAAGATGAAAAAGATGAGAGCTTGAAAGATTGACGCTTCTGTCATGGTTTTCAGTGACTGGTGATCCAGGTGAGGAACTCCATAAAACCTTAAAACCAAACAAAGCAGTTCCTGGCCCTGACACAAAATCCAGGAAATCCCCCAGATGTCCCCAGGCTTCTCCATTTGGGAAGGAAGCTCAGGCTTTTCTGTTTAGTGGAAGTTCAGGATAATTGGAGTTGCACTGATTGTGTTGAATTAAGTAGCTGTTATTTTGCACGATGGGAATTCATTTGGCCATCCTACTTGGCATAATTACCTGTCAGCAGAAGGGGAATATATAAAAATATGAATTTTCAAGAGATAAATGGAAACTTCTGTTTTATCTGATGTGTATGGTTTATTGACAGTGTATTTTGTAGGACTTGGTTGTATTCAGTAATTTTCAGAAGGCTCCTGGAGCTATGTTATACTGCTTTAAAGAAAGAGTACTAGATCTTTTCTTATTTATATTTGTGGATCAAAAACAAACAAACAAACAACAAAAAAAAAACAACAAAAAAAACAGAAACGTTACTGTAGCTTCCTATAGCAAGCTAAGTGTAAAATGTGAATAAAACATACTGCTTTGGACCTCTCCATTAGCTGCACACACAAGTCTCATTTTAATCATGTTGTGACTACAGCGTTTTACTGTCAGGTGTGTATGTCTGACTTTTTTGAAGACTATGGGTATGCCTTGATCTGGGTTATATTTTCTTCTGAGAGTGGTTATCTGTTTTTATAAGAGGAACTAACAACATACTAAAATGATATCTGGGAAATATTATATTCCGGAGAAAAATACCAGCTTCCATGCAGCAACTTTCTTCTGCATAGCGCTAAAACCCAGAATTAGCCAAATGTCACCTGACTCCGTTAAAATACATGGATAGAAATTTAATACATCTGTGGGTTTCTTTTCAATGTGTAAAGACCTATAGCTGTAGATGTGCCTCTAAATGTAAATCGTATGAATGTACCTAAGTGCATACATCTACACAGGCGTTTGTATATCTACTTTAAAAATGTATAGCAGCCAAATGACTTTCTAGCTGGCAAAATTAAAGGGATAGTATTAATATCTCAGTTCTTCATGAGAACAAGGAAAAGTGGAAGAATTTGTATTGATGCTTGAATTTGGGTTTTTAACTAGATGTGTATATAAAACCAAATTCTTAAGCAGCCTTATCTCAAAAGAGATCAATTGTATTGTGTCAATAAAAACTAGCAGATTTGCTGTGAATTATTTTAATCAGGTGTGTAATTACATCGATCTAGAATGGTTAATCTTTTGTGCAATGTAGGAGTTGTAAAGACAATTTTTATTTAAAGAGATGCACTTGTTTGTTAAGCATTAGGGGAAAAAACAAAACACAGCCCTGTGGATGCGTCTTCCCCTTCAACGTTTGCTTATTTTCAGTCTTCTGAAGTTCTGAATAATATGTATGAAACTTGTCATTTGAAGTAAGATGCGTCGTTGCAAGTTTTGCCAGATTGTACTTCTAAATTGTTCATGAGGCTTCTGTTGCCTGCACTGGGTCTGCATAGACAAGTGCACGAGCTGATCAATTACTATCAGCCAGGGCTTTTCCCTTTATTCCCTTTCTACAGTTTATAGCCTATAATTAACTCTTGCTTCCGTATCGTCTTTGTAAAACAGAAGTTCTTCTGCGGGGTTGCTTTAAATCACCTAGCATAACAAACCCAGCCAGGTATAAATGCATGCAGTAAGGAACGTGGATTGTTGCTTACAGGCATTAAACCAAAAGTTTCACGCTTGCTAGAAGTTGGAGACGGCATAGCTACAGCTCGAATCCTTCTTCTGCCCTGTGTCCCTGAGTACGCAGCTCTTACAAGTCACTGTGAGTTACTGACCCGTTGGCACTTGATAAATATGAATCCTTTTCTCACAGGCGTTGCTTTGATAAATACCTAGAAAAACATCCCCATTATTCTTCCTTTAAGAAATAAAATGTGACACCGGGCATTGTGGCTATTATCTTCCACCCACACTTTATTTCTCCTCTGAGAAAAACCTTGGTCACTTCCTTCATTAAGCTGCTTAAAGCTTCATAAAAATGTTCAGGTTTTCTCAGTGGCTGTTAATCTTTGTTGCAGTTAGTTTTTTCTTCTTTTAATTTTTTTAACTACTCTGTGAATTAGGCACTACTCCAAAAGAAAGCTCAAATACTGAAATACTTCTTGATTGTCTTTTTTTTTCGGACCAGTGTGTACTGTTCTTGAGTAGAAACATATGGTAGGATGGTATGAATGAAGCAGAAGACAGCTGACACAAAAGATGGATTGGGGAAATTGTATCATGGTTAGGCACTCCTAAAAACCTCAGACAAATTGCTGCAACTCTACCCCCCTCATCAGCAAGTGGTATAGACAGTATATATACCATTGGAAATGGTCCCTGTGCTCATCTGCTTGGATCATGGGGCATGAGACTGAACCCAGAAATGTTTTGAGTAGTTGGGAGAACTGGGAGCCAAGGCTCTTTAGAGGAGCAAGCTGCTGGTTTCCAGTGACTTGGGAACTTAGCTGGGTGTGTGCAAGCCCTGCCTTGCCTTGGAGCAGAAAGCCATTGATCAGCTGGCCAAGAGGTGACTTTGATAATTCCAGGTTCCCTGGCTCTAGTCTCACCTTAAAAAAAAATAAAAAAAATCATGAGACTGTCATTAACAAGTGAGATGCTGCATACTATTTCAAGATCTTGTACTTTTAAGTCTGAGGTCACATTTTCAGTGCTTCTTGAATTCTAACAACTTTCATCTAAGAACTTGCATTTTAGAACTGTTTTTATATATTTAGGACGTATTACAGAACTGGTAGCAAAGTGATCAACTTTGTGCATTTTTTTTTTTTTTTTAACTATAGAAGTCAGAATTGCTCCACCTCATCCTCTTCCTGATCCGTCCTTGGAGTCTTACTGTCTTTTGTGAGATAAAATACAACTTTCAGTGGCTTTGTAGGGCTTGAGCTACCAATCTTTAATTATCTATGTCCTGCTTACATTAAATAACCAATTTGAGTTAATCATTAGGGAGAAAAATAGAAATCATGTTCAGATGCGAGAACAAAACAGTGCATGTTTTGCATCTCGTTGTCTGTTTCCTTAAATTTTTTTGAACTCTTCTTCCTGAAGATGTTGACTAGCATCTCCTGTGTCTTTAGAAGAACTGGGATTTGACAGTGGGTGGGAAAACAGGAAATTTTATCTTGATCTACAAAAAGGTGGGGTGATGAATACACTGAACTAGCATTTACGAAACTTGTAGAGAGCACTTGCAGTTGCTCAGCCTTCCTTCCATGATGTGTTTGTGATATGGTCTCTTCTCTTCAGTGCCTTTGCTGGGGAAAATGTAGTAAATACCCGCATAAAATAAACCTCTATATGAAAATAGTAGTGTGAAAATTAAGGATCAAAAACTGTCAGATTGAACTGTGACTGACATTGTCACATGTTTAACAGCTAGTCACATACTGGATTAGTCACATTTAAATACAGAATCTTGTACAGTATTTGAAATACCTAATGAAGTTTTGAGGAAGATTTAAGTAGATACCAAGTGTTAGATGCTCCTGTGTGGTGACATTTTCTTGGTTTTTAGTCTCTCCTATCATCAGCGTTGCTTTAGTATAGTTTCTGGAATCAGTGATTTTATTCCAAATCATCAGCATTTCATCAGCAATACAGAATAAAAAGCATTTGCTCTAACAAGGGATGGATTTAATTTAAATGTTTGCCTTTAATTTCTAAAATGAGTGCTATGCTGGGGGGGCAGTTCTCCACCAAAAGAAATGCAAGATGACATTACTCTTTATTTTCAGAATGTGTGGTGGTGTTGCTGCATAATGGCCAGTAATTAAATGAAGAACTACGCAAAACGACACGGGCTTGTTGTAGCTCCATCGGTTGTATAGCTGTTATTCCATAAATGATTTCTAGTGGCATTGCTTTAAAAGTTGTCAGAGACAAAAGACTGAGCTGGGCCAGGCAATGCATGTGCTGTAAGTGTGCTTCACTGCTTTACGATCGTGTGTGCTTAGAAAGTGGCAATAGAAAGTTTGGAATCAAGTTTTGGCAAGGAGCTTTGTGGTCCAAACACTTCCTGTTTTTCTTTACCAAAATTATACATAAATTACATGCTGTTTTATTCTGCTCTTCCTTCATTATTTTTAATCTGTTTTTATGTATGTGTCCATGTTGTACACACCGCATGATGTGTACACATGTAGCGTAGAAGTGATATGAATGTCTTAGGCTCCTGCTGATAAAAGGAGTTATTGGACATCCTGTTGGAAACACTGCGTATAAAAGCACATAATCCCGCAGCTTCTACAGAGGCTTTGTTATAGCATATTCACCTATACACATTTGCAAGAGGTCAAGTGAGCTGGTGCAGGTATAAATGATGCCTGAATGTAGAAATGGACTCTAAAGAGTAGAGCTATTGCAATGGAGCTGCACAAAGCAACATGATACGCTGGAGAAGGCTCTTGGGCTGAGTGATACTCTTTCACTTGCCTCTGAGCAAAGTGTTTTGACTTGTCTTTTCATGGAGAATTTAATCAGGGTGTCTGAAGAGGTGGTTAATTCCAGCCTCTCACCTTCTTCAGGACTGGAACACAAGTTCTGGCTCATACAGACTTGTGTGATAAGCAGATACCTGAAAGAAAGGTTCAGTTCATGTTGATACCGTATTTTATGAGGGAGGATCTGGGCTGTGACTGGTGTTGGTAGAAGCCATAGGTGCGGAGGGCGTTTGAGACTTGTTTGCTGCTTTGCAGTTCAAGAGTCCCAGCCCTACCCCCTGCCAGTTTTTGTGAAAGGAAAAAAGCACAAAAACTTAACAGATGTCACAAATACAAAAACTCTTCTCGTAAAGAAATATTTTTTAATCTAAGTATGGAACCTGGAACTAGAAAGTGAACCAGCAGCAGCGGTGATGCATGAGAGTGTGGTATTACTTGGAATGTGATGTTCTAGGATGAAGGGCAACAGACAGTGTCCGTGTGGGCTGTAAGAGGCAGTGAATTTAAGAGCCTTCTGAGCAGGCAGAGCAAGGCTGCTGTGGGATCCCACACGCCTCTGTTGAGTGTGTGTAGAAATGAGGTGGGTAGAAATTGACCATAATTCAAAATAATGACCAGCAGCAGCAGGCTTCTGGCTTTCTGCTGATGAAGTTTGGGGCACCACGTTGCTTCAGTACTAGGGTTCTTTGTGATTTTTTGTCTCGACAGACTTTTCTATGGCTGGAAACAGCATTAATGGTGCTCAATGGTTTGTCAGGTTACTTTGTTTTATTAATTTCCTTTGACCTCCTAAAGCACGTGGAAGTCCTCTTGTCAAATGTTTGTGCAGTTCAGTCTTCTCCATTGTCTTCATCTTGCTTGATAAAACCTGATGAGTCCATTTAAAACTTCAGTGTGATCTTGGCATGTTGCAAAGATTGGGCACTTCAGTCTTAAGTGGGATCAACCCAGATGAGCCTGAAGACTCTGCCTCTGCTTGACGTGAAGAGAAGTATGGCAGCAGCTGTCCTTGCTGTGTTTTTGTATCTGAGGATGGATTGTGTGAAGTAGTTGCTGTAAGGCAGAAAAATGTACCTTTTTAACGAGTCTAGACAATGTCTTTGGGTAGACTGAAGCATCACGTAATCCACCAGGTCTTTGTGGTGACTGCCAATAAGAGTGACAATTAATTCTAAATGCATTTGTGATTTTGTGAAATGGATACCTTCTTGCTAGCAACTAGAATGAGATCATCAGATTATTTTCTTTGGCTTTCTAATAGTAACAGCTAAAGGTCAGTACTGAGCTGGATTATGTTTGAATCATTCATGATCTAATGCTTTGTATCCAATTACCAATCTTCGGAGTGATCTTTCCATGCAATTCAGAATTATTCCAATTTTTGGAAATGCTGCAATTAAATGCTTATGCCACTTCCAAAAAAAAATGCAGTGGTAAAGAGATTTTTTTATTCTCTGTAGCACGATTCTTACAGTCCTGTTTAGAGTCCTGAAAGCCTTGGCTCTAACCTAATTAATAATCACTTTTAATTTTTCTAAGTGCCTGAAGAAATGGACTGTGTCCCCTGTGCGACCTCTGCTGCAGGAACTCTTTGGGAAGCAAGTTGAAGGTCCTGGGAAGTAATAATAAATGCTTTAAGGATCCTTAGTAAGTCAAATGTGTGGCCCCTCCTCCTCCCCAAAAGAAAATAAACAAAACTCTCAAACTGACACCTACCTCTCATTTTTTTCCTAAAGCGTCAAAAGTTAATCCTCACTTAGTTGCTCTGTGGCTAGAAGTCTCTGAAAGATGAGGGCAGTGATAATCTAAAACAAAAAGAGGTTATATCAGTGCAAAATTCAGTAATGAAGGAAAGGAATGGTTTAGGGTAACTGTAAGGAAATACTCCCTCATATTTCTGTCTGTAGCAGATATTGAAACTGATGTGTGAGATCTTTGGGGTAGCGACAACTTTGTTTGGAAACAGCAGTGAGTGACATGGGGAATACTGTGGTGTTCAGGGTAGTTCATCCATTTCCAAGCATCTCTGATTGATCCGGACAGGAGAAACCAGAGGAGATGGTGGAGCAGCTTCTTTCTGTGTTTTTGGAGACCTTCTTACTGCTTTCCAAGAACATCTGCTTGTGCCTGATGTGCAGCAGCTGTTACGATCTTTTGCCCTAACAGAGCTGATTTGGAGGACTCATGTTTTGCTGGTGAAATGCTTTTTCAAAAAACTAACATGAACTACTTGGATTAAATGTTGACAGTAACCCTCTGTAAAGAGGCTGAAAATATTGTGGATGTTTTTAACCTCAGATAAAGTTTTGAAACTTCTGAAAAGCCAAACTGCATCAGAAGATGTAGTTGAACATCTGAGAAATGAAACTTTCCCATACCAGATGGGAAAAATCCACTAGTCTTGGTGGGCTTAGGATGTTACACTGATTCATAAGAAGGCACAGCCATTAAGCTTGCTTCTTGGTGCTGAATCGTGATGTGTCAAGACCGATCAGGAGATTGGACTCGATCTCCAGGGGTCCCTTCCCAATTTGAGCAGTCTGTGACTCTGTGGCTGCCAAACACAGAGACTGTCTGCTTGTCCTTCTGTATAGTTCTCTTTTTCAGATTTTAATAAGCAAATGAATGCGTGTCTCAGATCCCAACCCTCAAATATAAATTTATCAGGCATGCCTTTAGTCTGAGATATTTTGGTAGGAATAAATCTTTTCTGTGCATGTCATCTTGCCTGTAAATTCTCCAGTGGTCTTTAGTCCTGCTTCACTAAATAAATTTATAGAGCAATTGTTTTAGAGGTCTCTTAAACCTAAGTGATTATTAGAAGGGGATGACCAGAAGTTCACAAGGGATCAACTTCATCACCTAGCACTATGGGTCGCTTTTAAACTGCTATAAATTGGTTGGACATCTTGTTCCAGCAGCTATTGCTGTTGGGTTGTCAGTAGGCTTCTGTAATAAGAAATGTCAGAAGTGAAATCCTGGTGCCTTGCTTTCTCTGGAAAAGCTTTGTTGTAGTCCAAAAACTCATCAGCAACGTCCAAAGACTTGAACTGCATTTTGCCAGAAGATGTCAGCCTTGTTTATGGAATGGATGCAAGAGACAAAGGCAGTAACCTTCCCACAGGTGTGCTGTGTCTCTCCTAATCTCACTAAATTTCCTCTGGTGCTCTGTAAAAGAAAATGCTCCTGTGAAGCTTTGTCTTTGGGCTGACATGCACTGGAAAATTACTGCAGGCGCTGGCCTGGATGTCGCTCACAGTGCTGCCTCTTTGTGCTGCTTCCAACAGCAAGTGCAAGCGAGCTGACAGGTACCTGGGTAAGTGGCCTCACACAGTCCTAACAGGGAGCTAATAAGCAGAGACAAAAATCTGTTTTATGTGTACCAATCTGCTGCCTGTCACTAGGCACCTTTTAATAGTCATAATTTAAGGGAAATCAAGCTGTTCCTCCCAAGTGCCTACAGTTAGCAAGTAATATCTCATAAAGCAAAGGCAGAAACACACAGGATTGTT
The DNA here is from genome assembly GCA_011076525.1 of Nettapus auritus. NCBI lineage: Eukaryota > Metazoa > Chordata > Aves > Anseriformes > Anatidae > Nettapus > Nettapus auritus. Next base: position 5,351,806 of record CM021771.1, read on the forward strand.
TTTTTTTTTTTTTTTTTTTTTTTTTTTTTTTTTTTTCCGGAGTGAAATTAATGCTAACAGTCAAATTCCTCTTTAAGGAGGCTAAAAGTTCTCTGAATGCTTGTCAGATTGGGTAGCAGGGAAGCTGGTATTCATGTGAGAACGATCTTAAGTGAATTCACCTAGTGAGGGGTTAGTCACTATGAGAGTGTTTTTTCAGGATCCTGTCTCTGAAAATGTTCGCTTTTGGTTGCCCAGTGAATCTGGGATTGCTTCATATAAATCTTTCATAGGAGGTAAAATAGCTTCTTCCCCCTGAAAACACCCCTGCCTGTGCACGCTCCTTTTCTCTTCATCTCGTTTGATCCTGCCTGTGATAGTAACCTCAAGGTCACTTGCCGTCAGCACGGTTCACCTCTTTGATCTTGGCATTTTCTTGTAACGACAGATTCAGAGGGGTGGCTGTCGGTTCATGGCAGGCTGAACAAAATGGCTATGTACCACGCGTTGTGGCGAAAAACGTAGCTACAAAAGCATCTATTGACCTCGGAGTTGAGTAGGTTGTGTATTTTATGACCTATGCAATCATTAGCTTTAAAAATGCATTATGGTATGAAGAGGCACTTAAGCGTATTAACCAAGCCTGAGGTTCTTGTACATTGTCCTGTTGTCCTGCTGCCCTCTGGAGCCACGTGAGTGGCTCAGGAGAGCAGTAGCTGATGTGCGCCTGCATTTGGAGATTGAGGAGATGCCAAGTTGAGGAAAAACACAGCACCTGAAAAAACTCTCAGTGCACTTCTTTTATTTTCTTAAAAGCTGTCTGGTCATAAATACCTAAAACTCAGGTTTAGTTTTTGGTTATTTCTATAGCTTCCAGAATATAAATGTTTCCATGACTTCAGATGACTTGGAGGGAAGGGAGGGAGAGGGGGAAGAAAGTCAGAGCCTCTACTGCTATTTTTTTTTTTTCTCCCGACTGATGTTACTGAGGGAGTGTGCAGAGGCCTGGGCAGCTGGTTAAAATGAATTAAAATGCAGCCTAAGCTCCCTAAAGGGAAACGGGAGAGTGTTTTCTCAAAAACACTAGTACATTAATCCAAAAAAAAACCAACTAACTGCAATAAGGTGACAGCGCAGGGAGGTTCTGTGGCAACTCTGCTCTGCAGTTCAAGTCAGAAGCTCTTGGGTTTTGTTTTAGGCACTCCAGAGATGTGGGCACAGTACCGTGAGCAGGGGAGAAGAGAAGACACGACTTCTTGACTGCTTGTTGACTTTTTTCACCCCCTTGCTCCTAAGCTTATGCCCTGTTGGATACAGGGCAGTACGAGAAGCTTGCTGGTTGGGAAGTCTGTGCTGAGCCTGAGGTAGAAAAGTTTTCATGTTTTGTCTATATGACTAAAGCCACCTTAGAGCACATTCACCATAGGACTGGGATAACTTCATTTGTGCTAAGCATCCTGCTGGTGGAGTTACTGAAGAAAAAACAATACAACAACAACAAAAAAGGAAGATATTAATGAAATGGATATGTCTTTCAGGAGCTCTGTGGGGATTTTCAGTGTAATTATATTTTCACTCGTATTTGTAACTTACTATCTGAAAGTGAATGGTGTGGTTTATTTTTATTTTTTTTGGCACTTGCATCTCATTGGTAAACTTCTCCCGTTTGTCTCAATTACATTCTCAACTGAATTTTTTGGTAGAGGAAAAGGGTTATGGAGCCCCTGTAGCATCATTGTGATTGCTAAAGGTGTTGCTGGGATCTGTGAAGAGAACTTGCAGTGTGCTGTAGCTGAACCCCAGCAGGCAGCTCAGCACCACACGACAGCTCACTCACCCTCCTTGGCTCAGACGGGAGAGGGCTGGAAAATTAAGAGTGAGAACTCGTGAGATCAAGACAGTTTCCTGGGTAAAGCAAAACAAGAAATTAAACTACTGCCAGAAAAGCAGGGCCCATCACGTGTAACACTGCATTGGGAAGATGAACACCATCACTTGGAACATCGCCCTGCTCTTTCATCCAGCTGGTATCACTGAGGGCAATGCCTTGTGGTATGGGACATCTTTTGGGCAGCTGGGGCCAGCTGTCCCAGCTCCTGGTGCACCCCCAGCCTCCTTGCTGGCAGGGCAGTATGAGGAGCAGGAGAGTCTGTGCATGCACTGCTCTGCAACAGTGAAAAGATGGGTTTTCATCAGCCATCTAAAACACAGCACTGTATGAGCCTCTATGGAGAAAATTTACTGTGTCCCAGCCAAAACCGTGATACAGTACAGTTTTCAGAAATGGGTCTCGGATGGAATTAGTTCATGCAGGGCAATCAGTCTTGTTGGAAAGATCATCTCTGTATGAGGTTAACACAGGTATCGTTGGGTTTGGCCCAGGAACATAAGCATCATCTTGGAGTAAATAAAATTGCAGAGAAGTACCACTTTCACTAGAGAAGGATTTGAAAAAGGACTTAGATTTAGTTGGGCTTTAGGTGGTTAGTGTAATTGAGCTTTTCATTCAGATATTGCAGTCTTCCTCAGCAAACCTAAGTCGGCTGAACAGCAAGGAATTGCTTCAAAAACTATATTTTATTTAAAGCATTAGAAGGGAAGATGATTGAAAAATGCTTGAAAAGGTGCTTTTAGTGCAGATGGTTGAACTGTGCACATGTCCAGTAGCCTTCCAGGATATGTCACTGAAAGGATGGGAACTGGAAAGAAGTTGGGTTGCTGCCACAGAAGTGAATAAAGATGCCAATTTCCTTTTAGTCAGTTGTAGCAATCCTACTTCTTTCAATTCATTTCACTTTGTCCTTCACAGTTCTGTTGCTGTCATTGAGAATAAAAAGCTCAAGAACAAATGCTCCATGGTTGTGCATTGTGTTTTTTTTCATGGACACTTAAGTTAGACTTGCAAAAAAAGTTAAGGCTTGAACTTGTTAACTTGCCTTTAGACTGTGGTTACTGTAGGTTGTTAGAATTTCTTAAACTCTTAAATAACAATATTAAAAAAAGTCAAGTATGAAATTAAAAAAAAAAAATAGTTGGAGTAACACCATAATAGCTCTGCTGAACTTGGAGGGAATAATATGAGCTGGGAAGCTGGCCCAAAGAATGTACAAAAAAATTGAGTGTATTTACTGCAGATCTATTTACAAAAGTAAAAATGTGCTGAAGTTGTTTTTTACTGGTTAAATAACCACTAATGAATAACTTCTTAACTCATTTTTCTGTCTCGTTCAATGGTAGCTTTTATTTTTTTGTTAGAACTTTGAATGTGTTTGTTACCTTGCAATTGTTAACTGAGCTTCTGTGAATATCTTGTGACCTGGAGCTTATTGTGAGCTGTTAGCTCATACTGTTCCTTATGCAATACTAAGGCTCTTTTGATTAAAAATGTCATATGGCATGTCTCTTTGCTTATGTAACTGTCACCTGAAACCTGATTCTGCAAATTGCCGTCTGCAGCACCGGTAGATTTCCAGTAGCAGAAAGATGCTTTAATCAAGTTGACGACAATGCATCATATCAAACATGACTTGGTACGATGCTCAACAATTGCAGACCTTTGAATACTTAATATGTAGTATTATATATTTAAAACAGTTTTTCCACTGGAGTTGGTAGGAACATGACTGCTTCCTAGCTCAATGTGAAAAATACAGGTCTTTAACCAAGAAAATTTTAGCACTTTAATTAATACTGCTTCAGTGCAATATCAGGCAGTAGCTCATGGCTTGATACTTGCTACCCTAGGATTGGGTGTATGCTTAGTAATGCATTGCAAAGCATCTGTCTGTGTGCATCCCTCACCCCACCATACTGTGGAAAGAAAAACCTGTGTCCAACCAAGTTACTTAAGTTTCAGCCTCTTGCATAAACTTCAAGAGGGGAGTCATGTAAATGGCCTGACCTAAAATGTACCAACTTTAAGAGTACTCTCCAGTTTGTCTGGGCTGTCCTTTTTCAGACAGTTTCACTTTGAATTGTTGACCAAAAAAAAACAACACCCCACACCCAAACAAATCTGGGAAGAAAAGGCAGTGCTCAAGCTGGTCAATAACCCTTAATTCTGTCCTGCTTTTTCCTTGATCATCAACGGTTGGTCTAACTACTAACCACAATCTTTTCAGCTACTAAGCAGGTTTATGAGAACATCTTCAGAAAGAAAATCCTTCTGAGGTGAAAATCTTCCCAGGATGAATTATGTCACAGCTAATGGAACAGACAGCTGAGAAGTCAGTAAATCTTCAACAAAATGGCCTAGATTTACAGCTCTGAAATACTCTGGAGGGACTCAAGCCATGCATTCCACCCCCCACCAGGTGAAACAGAGCTGTAGCAATTAGTCTGAGAAATTGTTTTGCTTTACTTACGGCTACTTCTGACGTCTTCAAAACTGAAATGATTCAAGATGCAGAGGGAGGGCAGAATGGTTCTTCTCAGCTATGTTAGAAGTTTGTTACTCTTACAGAAAAAACAGCACATACAAACTTATTTTAGCTTGTTCACTTTTAGTGTAAAGTGGCCTGTAGTAGTCCTCAACCAAAAGTGCATTCAAATTCTTCAGTTTGTACTGTAGAAAAAAAAAAAAAAGTGTGTGCAATAAGAAAACTATTAAATTATGCCTAACATAGCCCTGCTCCTTTTAATCCATTTCTTGTCGTGTTTAACAATGGTCCTCAGTATTGCTTCCAGTAATTCTCTTCCCTATGGAAGAGTGTTCTCAACATTGGAATAAAGTGTTCAGTATCCATAGTTAGGAATACACTTCCAATTATTTCCTGTGATACCCTCACTCAGCTCACAAGGTGTACTCATGGCACGTGCTGTCTCCATGCACTGGGGGGGCAGAAGCGTTTCATGAAGACCTGTGCTTCATGGCAACAAGTTTCCCAGTTGAGCTCAATAGTTGCAATAGAATGACCCGATGAAAAATGTGGGAAAAAATACTTGAGGTTGGGATGGTTATGTCATCAAATGAATAAAATATAACATTTCCATACGTATCTAACATGTTGACAGCTTGTCAGCTTTTTTAATATGGATCTAATGAAATCAGTAAGACACAGCTGGCTACAGCAGTAGGTTTAATGGCCAGATTCTGTCTATCAAAATTACTCTGACTTGTCACTACTTCTATCCGTTTACTTTTTACAATACATATAAAATAAAGTGGCTGCTATCACTCTGAATGCTATAAAAAAGAAATGTGACTTGGCAGGTCTAAGCAGTTGTTGCTCTGAAATAGCAGATATAGGTTTAACTCCTATTACAAATTTAATTACTACACAAATATTGGGCAAAGGGAAACTTAGTTGTCATCTTTTTTTAATCTGTTCCCGACTTCCTTTAAGGAAAGTCTAATCAAGGCAGAATGAGCTTGCTGCTTATGTAGAGTTATGCAGGTGAAGACAGATCCTTTGTCCTTAGAAAATGAATTTGTCTGTTGACTTGCTCACGTATTCTTGCAATTATTTAGGCAGCTTTTTTGGAATACATCCGTTGTCACTGAGAGCTCCTCTTCCATATCCTCTTCAGGCTGATGGGTTCTGGTTATGACACTAGCTTTTTGCCCTTATGCCTGTTTTGGTGTGACTAAGCCAGTCTCTGGCTGTGAAATTAACCTTCTTGATGAAGATTATCCATCTCCAGTTCAGGAAAAAGGGTTATTGGGATCCAGATACTAGCAGTAAGCCTAATGGTTTACCTCATTTTGGTAAGGCCATCCTGAGAACTCTGAGAAATAATCCATATAACTTTTATTACTCTGAAGACTGGAGCCTTTTTATGGAAACATTTCAATCATGTTTGAAATAAGATTCACTAACCACAGATGCTGAAGTTATTAGGGGCAGCTGATGTTGTATATTGATGTAGGTTGCACCAAAACATGCACCATGCGTGCCGTATGTGGGGTGTTCATCCTTTTTTTTTTTTTTTTTTTTTTTAGTGAACTGGATTTCTACACAAAGAAAGTAGCTTCCATGAAATCTGATTCAGCAGCTTGAGAATCCTTTACTTTCTTTCAGCTTCAGTAGGATGTGTCAGAAGCCCTTATGAAGGGCTGAGGTATAAACTGGTCGGACTTTTATGTAGCTAACCAATGCATTTCAAGTACAGAATTTAGGAGAACTAGTTCTGTCTTAAGAGAATTTTTCATTTCACAGCAGCTGTCAAAAATATTATAAGGGGTTTTGTATTAAAATGCAACATACAGCCCTGTAAAGAGAGATTCCTGTTAAGTCTGAAGAATGGCTTCCCACATTTATGGAGAATAATTTCAGTTAGTGACTTGACAATGATTTATGCACATTAAAGAGAAAGCAGAGGTTTATTAGGTAGCAGTAATATCATGTTATCTAGCAGCCAGCAGTAATGAGGTCAAAACTAATTTTATCATTATCATTCACTCATTTCTTTTATTTTTTTGTAAATGAGCCTTCTGTAGCAAAAATAGGTTAAACCATTTCTGCTGGCATTAGGTACTTAAGGGTTATACAGTTTTATCTGTGGTTTGTTGGGTTATTGTTTTCTCCCTGCCCCTGGCAACTTTTATTATAGGGAAGCACTTTGTTGATTTTGAAACATAGAATAAGTATACAAACATTTGGAATAGAAAGTCTTATTTCTCACCCTTCAGAATTACAGTAAAAATAATCTTAAATCTTAAAAAAATCTTATTTTTTTAATACTTTTTTTTTTTTTTTTTTTTTTGTAAGCACATTATTTAATTGAAAAGTCTTAGTATGCAAGTGCTTTTCCTAGTCCTTGGGCTGTTACTCTTGAGCCAGGCAGGGGATGAATGTACACCTTAGTTGTTTACATATCAGTATATTAGCGATAGTGAATTCTGTTACTGCTGCACGGTCAGAATGGAAATGCTCAGCAGAAATACCTATCATTGAGCAGCTGGTCTCAAGCAAGATCAAATTCTGCTGTTCAGAAGTGGGCTATGCTTACAAAACTTCTGAGGACATGGTCTCTCCTGTCCGTTTCTCTCTTTTCTTGAGTTCTTTGGCTGTTTCAGGTGTTTATTTAAATTGGTGATTTTAAACTGTGTGGCAAGTGATGGCTTTAAATCCCCTGCAAACTAAAGCTAAGTGCTAACTCCTCAGATAATGAAAGGAAGAAAGCATGTGTCAAGGCAGGTGAAAGGTAGGGACAGTCTCAAATTGCTGGTGTCCACCAACAGAACTAGCCAGGGACAAAACATTCATAATTTAAAATATTGAATTAGTTCTTAAGGCTTAAGGGGAAAACACTTTTAGAGAGGGAAAGCCAGTCCCTGAGAAATGACAGTCATCAGGATGCATCACAGAGCCTGCATTTAAAAGCATTTTCTATTATAACAGTGCCACTCAGAAGAAACAGATTTCTGCCCTTTCTGGCAATATACCAATTACAGAGGAACAAGAAAATTAGAAGCAGAGAAAAATTAAAAGTTAATCACCTTACCAAAGATGAAATATTCTACATCCATGCAGAGTTGCTAATGCCTCTATTTAAAATCCTTAAGGGGCTCTACTACTGATGATCCTTTACTTAAGGAGGATGGAGATATTGAGCAACACAGGCATGTAAAATGCTTATCAGTTAAATCACATCTCATGCAGACAAGTCTGTGTGTGTTGGTTGCCTTGTGGGGCGGGCCAGTGACCGGTATCCTTCAGTACCTACAGAGGTTTTGTGCTGCGGAGTTGTGGATGTGCAGTTACACTTATCTAGGCTTTTCTGAAATGCCTTGGATTTTGTAGGCTGTGACCTACCTTTTTTTGACTAAAATAGCATATATTTTTTTAATGCTGAGGCATATTTGATTTTAAACTGCACATAGTATCCTGAATAATATTCACTTATATGAGATAAGAATTAATGTTTTGAGGAGGAATCTATGTAGAGAATACTGAAAATCTATTATTAACATACAATTGTTCAATTGTTATGTCGAATTCTATACATATTTATATACTTAAATACAGGTGGTAGAGCACCAGATAATCTATGCTGCTTTTCTGTGGAATGCTACATTCTACGATAATATATATATAAAAATTCTTGATTATTGTAAATAATAGTTTTAATGGTTAAGCTGCTTTGATGCTGGCTGGCTAACTTATACATGTAAAATGGATGGAGCCCGCTTTTGGAGGGCAATAGGGAGAGAATCTCAGAACTAGAAATTGATGGTATTGTTTTTTCCTCTAAGCTGAGGAAGTAATTGACCGGAATTCTGAGATAAGTAGAAGTCACAGCTTTGACAATAAAATTCCATCACATCCTGAATAGTTGTCAGGAAGCAGGAAAGTTTGGGATATCTTGGCAGGTTTTGGGGTGTGTAATAAGAAATGACATGAAATGCTTGTAAGATGCATCTTAAAATAAAGGGAACTAATGGTTCAGTTGAACTACTAAATGTTCCCACTTACTTGAAAAGAACTAAAGCTTTTCCTATATTCAAAGCAGACATAAACGGTAGAGAGGTATTTGAAGAGCACATATGGTTTCTCATTGTGATTGTAATCAGATTATTCAATTAGGATTTATTACCATGTGATTGTTTTATTTATTGTTACCTGATATCAGGGAGCTGAAACTGAGCCTTTGAAGCCTGCTGTATGCAGAACACCTTTTGAAAAACTCAGACACTCAGTCTGAAGTACCATACAAAGTGTGTGTGTTCACCGTCTCCTCAGCAAATGTCTTCTGCAAACATCGAAGCAGTGTAAAAACAAAATAGTGCTTTGTTTATGGGATGGCTTAGGCCAGATGATCTCATATTGCGGTATTGTTGTAAGGTGAGAATCCAAAGCATTAATTATCTTTCACATGTAAGAATAAGGACTGTTGGCTCTTAAGGCAGGGGAATGGTTTAGATGGAGTTGGAAGTAGCAAAGTGAAAGGTAAGTGCTGCAGAGCAGTAAATTAGTCTGCCGTCTGCAGAAGAGGGCAGTTGGCTTTGTCACGAGTTGTAGTTGATCATTAGTACCTGAGAACAGCGTCATCCTGAAGTTGCAACTGTGACACCACTTGGAAAGTGTTTGTGTGAAGTAGAAGAGAGGCAGGATGGACTTGATGAATTAGAAATGGCTTGCATTTAGCTAAAGGTGAGCAGTTTTTACCATGGCATGCAAGTCTAACATTACATACAGTGCTTAATTCTGGGACAATAATGGAATAATAAATAACCTGATTACAAGTAATTGCAAGTTGCTTTAGAAGAGTTCTATAGAAGTCTTCTTTAGAAGCCATGCAAGGTACTATAGTCTAGCGCAGACCCTCATTTGTCTGTTTCGTGGGTGTCCTGTTAGATCAAATCTCATGATGTCACATCTGGATGACTGAATCTTCTCATTGCCTGCTTTCTTGTTCCCCTTCCTTGAGGGTGTTGAGATGTTCCTACTTAATTCGATCTCCTTGTCACGCTGAGCAGGCAAGAGCTGGTCCAGTCACTTGAAATCTCTGTGTTCTGGGACAGAGCAACTTGCAAAATGATAATTCAGCCTCAGCTTGTGTTTTCTTAGTACCATTTTATCCTGAAATTTGAATAACAGCATACCCTTAGCTTTATTTTCCTGGTCATATGGCTCGATCAACAAGAGATCAGATTTCCCTGTGTTGTACTTCATAGTTGCACAGAAGTAAATTGGCCTTATAGTTGAACAATATGGAAGTGGCAGTGACTTGCATTCCTGCCTGCAAGGGTTTCTCTTAAAATGTCCTAATGTGACTGCTCCAACGAAGAAACAGTTATTCTTTGTAAGCCAGTGTTTTCTTTTTGAGGAATTTGTTTAATTACTCTTCCATAACAGATTCAATATCCTATTACTGTAACTGATTGGTGACTTTCAGTGTCTTTTTCTCATATTGAGGGTTAGTGAGCAAACACGCCAAGGGTATTAGAAGAAAGATTTGTTTGAATATAAAAATGTCATTAAGAGCACTCTTTCTTGAATATCCCATGAAAAAAATCTGTAGGACTAGCATTGTTTAAAAGCAAACCAACAAATAAAAGCCACTAAAATATCCTGGAATTAAGTTGCAGGTAGATGTATTTGTAGATGTGAAGGAAATGAATATTTGGGAAATGCAATGAATGTAACACAAGGAATATGACAACCTATTAGGTAGGCTGTGTGGGTGTAAGAAACATCAGTGCCATTGTTCATCAGTGGCTGAGGAAATTTAAGAAATAAGTGTTATCCCAGTCATACAGAAAATGGATTACAGGGTCAACTTTAGTTTCTCTTGAGTCTGGAATTAGCGTCATGTTTGGTAATACATACATATATACATGCATATATACATATACATATATACATATATATATATATATATATATATATATAGTAATGTACCGACCTCTGTTTATCAGCTCCTCAGCTACCTTCTTTCTTTTCCTGTTTAGGGATCGGGAACCTACAGTTGTGGACAAGTCTGCGAAGCAATGTTTTCAATTCTTCCAGCTATGCTCCCTGAAGGTTTTAAACTTTTCCAGCTACGCTCCCAGAAGGTAGGAAATGGAGACCTTACTGTTGTTTGACTTTGGCCTAGGCAAGTAAAGGTCAAAAATGTGAACTCCAGTATATAATATATGAGTGATATGTGAACTTTTTTTTTTTTTTTTTAACTCAGTGCCTAATCAGTAAGTTAGGCATGACCCAGCAAGTTCTTAGAAATATAAGGTATATACTTATATATATATATATGTATAGGTATTATATTTATCTTTCATGGAACTGCTGAAAGGTAAGTATTGGTAGTGAGGTATAGTGTTATTATTGAGATCTATTTTTTATACTGCCAGAAAGCATGCACTGTGGTTCAGAAATGTAAGTTATTGCATTTCTTTGCTGTCCAAGGGAAAATGTCTCTGCAAGAATTCCCTATACACAATAAATACTGCTGGTTCTGTCACTGATGAGCTATGTTATTTTTCATGTGAAATCATCTTGAAGAAAAACAGACACTACAGTAATTCAAAATGTACTATTTTTTGTATATTCACAGCAAGGAAGAAGGTATGTGCTATGAATGATTTATTTAATTTGCAAGGAAAACTTGTTAAAGGAGAATTTCTGGGTGAAATAGTGATTTAAAATGACTACTCAGAAGACAACTAGAGAAGAACTCAGAGCAAGTCTTACTTGCATTAAATCTGTTCTATTTATGTATTATGTGGTTTCTGGCAAATATTTTTGTGTTTGTACAAAATGGTGAGACATCTGAAGTCTTCAATACAGTTACCTTCCTCGTCAGAGTTGGAAGGAAGGATTGAGGTGATTTTTTTTCCATTAAATGTAGATGTGATAAAGAACAGTGGGTACTTCTTTGTGTATTTGCATTTTTATTGCTCAAGATATTTGCTGGTAGAAAGTAGACTAGTGAGCTCAGATGAAACGTTGTGGGAAATGCCTGCCCAAAAGAGAGCATAAGGCAACTAAATGTACTTTGTTTCTGTCTGTAATAGTGGCCTATAAACACATCAGCACAATGAAAGGAAGAAAGTAGACTAGTAAAATCCCTGAAAGATTATTTGATTATGTAATTTGCCCCTTGTTGTTTAGCTTTAGCAGGGAATGCACTTAAGCTGCGTTTTGAGGAAGGATTCCAAAATCATAGCAATTTTGGAATAACTTTATTGGCATGTTTTTTTTCAAGTTCTGCTGGGTTCTGTATCTTGGATTCAGTAATAAATATTTGAGTTCTGCGTGGTATTTCTAGTGCAGAGCCTCCCTTATAGGAAATATTTCAAAACCTTTTTCATTTTATGATGAACATCAATTTCTAGCTATAAATTAATGTTGACTTCTGTGAGGACAGTACTTAGAGACTTCTGATTGTTACTTAGTTCAGCTTAGTTCAGTTTTGCTTTAGACACAATTGCGCTGATGACCATTTGTCATGATCAGTCGAACGTTTCGCAAAACGCTGCTCTGTTCTTGTTCTGTTGCTAATGGAAAACTTGCACTGTAGTTAAACAATTGACCCAGCTGGTCCATTAATTTTTGTGGGCAGTCCTCTCTTAGCACTCTTCTGTGTTGCAATGAAGCTATGAAAGAAGCAACTATATACCCACCTTAAAACAAACAAACAAAAAAAAACAACAACAAAAAGTCACAAACACATTGGGATGGTGTTTCTAATAAGCTGAGGTCAAAGTGACATAGTTCATATTATGTCATACCTTTTTGTCAGTGATAGCTTGGTACCTAGTACCAATAAACTGGCTTTGAGTTACTGTTCCACTAAAATGCCTAGTCCCATTTTAAAAGTGATTAAGCACCCAGGAGCCCAAGTCAAAACTGAAGTGAGACCAAGTTCCTTTGAGAATTAACTTCTTATAAATGGTGCTGAATTAAACATTTATATGCTTAGAAATGTTCCCTTTTGATTTACTTGCATCCTAAAAACTGTTTGCATTAAGCCACAGTTATTTGTGGCTTGTGTTCCCAAATGGGAGTGGAGAGTTTGCTCATATTGGTTTAGTTGTGTTGCATTTGATGAAAAAGTAGCTGGTGCTCATTTCAAGAACAATATGTATAAAACATTTGAAATGTCTTGCTGAAATTGTTTTTATTTATGTGCTGGGGACCCTTATAGTCTTGGTAACTGCGTTTTCAAACTTCTTATTCTAAAGATTGATTCAAATGCTACTGCAATGAGTAGTTATCATGGAAGTTAATCTAACACATTACCTGCTTGCTTTTCTGTGTTTTCCTTTCCTGCTAGTGGTGGTGGTGTTGACATTGGAGGCAAATGGTTTACAGATAAAATAGAGGCTGCTGCAAAGTGCTGCAGTGGGGAGATTCCAGGACAGATCTAGTTTGGAGACAATAGTTCTGCTGTTAACAAGCCCAAATAAAGTGCGTGACTCCTGCAATACAGCTGGAGATAGGTCTCTAATTATGTAGCTATTTTCCCAACAGTGATAACACTGGCAGTAGGGCTGCAGCACATTTTTTGGTGTTTGTTTCCTACCGGGGCATGTTTATGTTGGAGGCTGTGCACAAACTGCTGTGTGGACATCAAATTGTTCTATTGGTTTGAGGATTAATGAGGTTAAATTAGCTCGGTCATTTACTACACATTTTATTGAGGTTCAAGCTGTTCAGACAGTTGCAGTTAATCTAAGTAGCCCAGAGTGTTGCCAGTTAAATGCAAGTTACTCATCAGGGATCCAGAGTTCATTATGGGAAGGAATAGGACAACTTTACTTGGTGATAAAGTTGAACTTGATGGGAATACTCTCTTCCCTGTGTAATTTTACAGGCAAAACTGGGGAAAGATTCATTGAACAATAGCACAGTGTGAAGCCTTGATAATGGATTTAAGGGGATGTATTGCTCTTTCTATACCTCCTCTGTAAACGGAAATGTATGTGATTAAAAGATGCCTTCAGGCCTTTGATTTGCATAAAAATTGTCTCCCATTCATTAATGGAAAAAAAGTTTAAATGCAAAGGGGAAAGTGGAGAACTAAAAGGAGTATCTCTGCTTAAATACTAACCCTGCTGTGGTAAAGAAGTGCTGGGAAGGATGCCTGTTGTGTCTGTTTCCTCAGCCCATGGGCTGTTGCATGCAGGTCTGTAATAGAGGGGTTTCCCTTGAGCAGCTCCGCAGTATGTCACTTACAAAGTAAAGGTCTCTGCAGGTGCTACATACATTAAGAAATGGCCAAAAAGTCTCAAAACACTGAGACAGATACAATTAAGGAGGTGCTAGGGAAGAAAATCTTGATGGTAATTTTACATGTGGAACAAACTAGGTTTTTCTTTGGGGTTGCAAAAGCTCAGTCTAACTTTTGGGTTTTTCATACCTGGCCATATAAATAAGTGAGGCTGTGGGTACTGTGGTAGACCTGGCATATCGCCAAAAGTAAGCATCGTTCATGTCTCAGTGTCACAACTGCGGGGCTAGCTCACAGTTTTCATGATCTGGATGGAGTCTGCTTTTCTTTCCCTCTGGTTCTCACAGTGCTGTCTAGCTGGAAAGGGTAGTACGCTGCCACTGGGGGAGGAAACGCGAGTTTTCTGCATTGCAAAATCTTGTCATTGTTCAGCCGTAGTAAAGGCATAGCTGTTGAGAACAGAGGGGAAAAATCATGTCTAACATCATTTAAGATACGTAAGTAGTTACTAAATAATTGGCCTAAAACAAGTGCCTGCCTCTAATCTCAGAACAAAAGTATTTGATTAAGACCACTTAAAAGCATTTAATCACAAAGCAATCTCTTCAAAAAAAAAAAAAAAAAAGTCAAATGTTTTGCTTGATTGATGTACTCTCCTGGAAAAGTGCTCTCTCTTTAAAGACATAGGATGAAAATAAACCTTGAATTACTCGTATTTTAGCTTATATTCATCTTATTGAGTGAAGCTATAGGGAATCTCCATTTAAGAGCTAACCTGATCTAATGTGTTGCAGCAAATAACCCAGGTAGCATACTGAGAGTCCTTGCAAGGAAGGCAAATAAAGCACTTAAAGATTTGTACAAGTTAGTTACTCGGTGCTTAGACAGCAAGATACAGGGTAGCTTAGGGATATTCTTCCCTGTACCAAAGCCCAATACATCATTTAGGTGCTTTGAGGTCATCTAAAGGTGGGGTTGATGGAGACTAGTCCTGTCCTGGCTCTCCAAGCAGCACCCAATTTCATCCTAAGTCAACCAAATTTGGAACTGGGAGCCAGGATTTGAAGGAAACTGCATGGCTGTGAGTAATATACAGACACCTGCGTATTTGTGTTTTTGAACTGTGTAAAAAAATACAGTGTGGAAGTGAGCTATTTGCTAAAACACATTGGTGGAATTAAGATGATTTCATTTTCTGGAGGATGCTTAGGAAACTGAAGTGCCATTGTACTCCCAGAGGTTTTCTAATAAAAGACAATATCAAAAGGAAATATTTTCAAGTCAATTACTTGAACAAACACCCTAGTTTTTATGGGGCTACCAATCTAGAGAGACTTCTGATAACTAGAAATCAAGGTTTTTTTTTTTTTTTTTTTTTTTTTTTTTTTAATACAAAAAATGAAACATGGGCTACAGAATGGGTTCATATATTGAGTTTCCTGAGCAGTGGGCTATTCTTTTCTAGATTCTCAGCTGCTGTAAAATGGCACAGTACTACAATTCATTGGAATTACGTTGGATATGTCATATTGACCCTTTGGCTCTTTTAAGTGTGTATTTAGCTGTACAATGGAAATCCTCAATCCCAAATTTTGTAAGCATCACTTGCTTTGGCACTCCTGTTTCCTATCTTTTTCAATCAACTTCTCTTCCTTTTGAAAGTTCAAGGAAAATCTCCACTTTCTTTTCTTCCCCTATTGCATATCTGCTGTTCTAGTTAAATGCATGTAAAACACAAAGCACTCAAGTTTGTTGTTTTTTCTCCTTGGGAGCTCTTCATTCGATTAGGACAGCTGACACAGCTGGTGACAGCCACAAAACAAGCACATGAGCAGGATCAGACAGTTCAGAAGAATTGAGCTGAGGAAGCAAGTTTCAGCACAGGGCACCGTTATGGCTATTGCTGTGTCAGTGAGACTGATGGACTAAGAGGCAAGCTGTGCTGAAGACAATTTCTCTCGTGGCCTATCTTTTTGCATTTCTTAGGTGATGCTCACATTGAAGTTGCTCTGAGTTAGTCCTAACTCTTGTTTTCCAAACTGGATTTTGTGTGTGAGGTCTACTCCAGTAAATCTTCCTCAATTCTTCCTCAAGCTTCTATGCTGAAATAGCATAGAAGCTTCTTTCTAATTAAATGGGATTTTTCTGGGGGGTGGGGGAAAGTGATCCATTCAAACTGGAGCTGGTTTTCTGTGCCTTGTTTCAGTGACACTTCAAACAGGGACACCTCATGTCCCTCCCAATTCCAAACTCTCAAACATAGAATGAGGAATGAAGGGGAGAGAGCTTGGACCATGGAATGAGAAAAAAGCTCTACTGGAAACTTAGGAACATTTCTGAAGCTTTCTTACAAGTTTCCAAAGTGGTTTAATAGCTACATATTAATTTATCATGACTCTAAATGATTACTTTAATGCTTCTGAAGAAAAGGCAGCAGTACTTCTTGTTTTGTGCAATGACCATGTTGGGGGGATTTTTTCCTCATTTTTTTGGTTTCTGTTCTAACTTCAGGGAGATGGCTGTTTGTGTATACGAGTGGAGTATGTTGAAAGAGCT
Source organism: Nettapus auritus (assembly GCA_011076525.1). NCBI lineage: Eukaryota > Metazoa > Chordata > Aves > Anseriformes > Anatidae > Nettapus > Nettapus auritus. The sequence continues at coordinate 5,367,958 of CM021771.1, forward strand.
CAATTTCAGTACAGTCTTGTGCTAAAGGTCATAATATGCAATTCCCTGAAACAGTTGGATATGGGGAGCAGAGCTATTGTCTCCCCAGTGTTTGAAGCCTGACAGAACTTTTCTGCACATGTTCCAAGCCAAGCAGATGTCCGTAATATACAGTTAATTAGTGCAATGTCAAGCCCAAGCTGACATCTTAGCAGTGCTCCCAAGCTCAGAAATCAGCTCTGTGCCCTGCATGTTCATGTGAGCTCTGACTGGCTCTGAGCACAGAAAATAGTTAGCTAATAGGATGTCATTCTGTCGATTTGACTAAAATTCTTGACCTCAGCAAGACTGGTATGAGGGTTTTTACTAATAGAAAGCAATATGTATAGGGGTTCAAAGGCTTGTTGGAATTCAGAGCAGAAGAAAGACCACCAGGAAAACTTGAGTGACTTCAGTGCAGCAGATCCAAGTGACAGTGAAGTCTCACAGTCTCCTTGTTTTCCTGTTGGTGTTAAAATTGAGCTTGCTTTAGAGAGTACCCAACCCTAATTGTGGAGTAGCCATCAGTCTTGAATGTCTGGCTGAGCGATTACATCCATAGCTTGAGCAGACTTCCCAACTGACTGCAGATACTTGGCAGTTCAGTTATGATGCCTGTTTCTTTGAAAGGTGCTGTAGTGGATTTCAAGGCAGAACAAGCCAGGTCTAAGCAAGATAAAATTTGAAATAGTCTTTTTTTTTTTTTTTTTCCCTAATAGAGAAAAGCAATGAGTTGTGATTTCATTAGTCATTGTTTTAACACAGAAACCAGCCAGCTTCACTGCATGGAAACTTTTTTGACTACTGGACAAGGCCATGTCAGAACTGGATTCAAATGCCATATTGTTTTTACAATCGGTGGCCTGTGGATAGTGTGTCTCACGTGGCAGGTTTGTGTGTCACAAAGCTCTCCCAGAATCTGCCTACAAATATAGGGCTGTTGCGTGCGCATGATAAGTTCTCAGTGTTTGTCTCTGCATTGACTGATTTTGAACAAAATAACCCAGTGAAATAATTGATTGAATATGGTAGTGCCTATAGCTGTCTCACTCTGTTCTGAACACAGAAGGTGTTTCAGTCCTTGGTCACCAGAGAAGGACCAAGTGGAAAATAAACTAGTAATATGCCATTAAATAGTTTCAGAAATCATAATTCACTTTTTTTTTTTTTTGGTCAAAATAAGTTAGCTACTCATCACGTAATGGGTTTTCTGGAGGTGCTGAAATGTGAGAAAGTTTGGGTTAATCTTAGGTATTCATGGATGCTAAAGATGTGTCAGAAAAAGCATCAGACAGATAGTAGGAGCCTGATAATGTGCTAGCAAAAGGACTGGGGAATAAGTAACATGAAACAAATAAAGGATTATCAGTGAAGGGTGAGTAGAAGAAGATGCTGAAAAATGGACAGAAGTGGAACCAGAAAGTGGTGGATGCCTGCAGAGACGCAGGGCATTGCGGTGTTGGAAGGTGAAGGTCAAAAGGCCTTGAAAGAAACTTTAAGGTGTGGGATGAAGGACAAAGGGATGTGTTGAATGGTGCTTTCTTTTGAGGGGACCTGTTGTACAAATTTGTGAACAAGCAAGCCCTGTTTTTTTAAGCCTAACTGAGGTGTTTTATGACATGAAACATACTTCAAGGAGTAAAAACAATTGTAGCCAGAAAGGCAAATGTGAAAGTTGTCACATAGTAAATAAGTAGAACCTCTAGAAAAGAGCTTGTCACTGTACTTAAGAAGACACGAAGAATCTATTTGGGTTAAAAGTTCAGTTTTTTTTCTTCAAGTTCATGTGATTTTTCCTGTCAAGTAAATCTGTCTACTTTCAGGAAACTGCTCTTTTTCCTTTGCATTTTATTTTTCCATTAGGTAAAAACGTAACTTGGGAAAAGGTCATCGTAGCAACATTTTTTTCTCAATATATTTTTTTTTTTTTTTTTAATAGTGTTAAAACAGTTCTGTTGTCATATCTTGACCTTATAAATGGGAACAAGGTTGGTTGTACCTTTAAGTAGTACTTGTTGTATTATAACATAATTTAAAATATTGATTGGTTTGGGTAAGAGAGAGTGGAGAATGCAGATTTTGGGGCAACGCATCTACTTTATCTTTGCATTAAGCAACGCATCTACTTTATCTTTGCATTAAGCAACGCATCTACTTTATCTTTGCATTAAGCAACGCATCTACTTTATCTTTGCATTAAAAATAAATGCAGCTGGTAAATCAGATAAAAACTTCTTTTAACTGATTTTCTGTAGCACTGGACTACAGAACTCTGTACCTTTAGCAAGGTGTCCATTTTTCATTGTGTTCATTTGAATTTCTCTTCAGCGTTGTGCTTTGTGTTCGCTGACAACTTAGTTCAATGCATCTGCATATGTCTGCCCTGTGTAGACATGGATATCTTAAAATAATGCCTTTAAGTAGTGAAGGATGGCTACAGAAGAGTTCTCTTCATGGCACACAACTATGACTTGTCTTGCAAATGTAAAATTTAAGTAAACTCTTTCCACAAAACAATGGAAAGCTGAAGCCACCTGAAGAGTATTTCATTTGCAGTTCTCATTTTCTTCTTTCTCCACCTTTATGTTGATCTCCATTGAAGCACAGCCTTAATCCTTCAGATACACTGTAACAGGATATTTTAATGCCCTCTGGATTACACACTTGTGCTTTGACATTGATCTCTGTGGTCTAGATAATTGTTAAAGAAGGAATCTAATAATCTAATATATTAAGCTAAATCTGATGCTAGGTAAACCTCTCTGCTTTGGGGATTGATGAATTGCCTTTGGTTTCACTAGGAAATTAAGGCAGGTGAGGAGTGGCATAAAAGGTTTTCCTTGTGGAAAAATGATGAAAATACTAATATATTTTCTCTCTCTATATATATATAAAAAGATAACTTTTTATATAAGGCAAGTTCCTTGCCTTACTACTCTGGTTACTCAGGAATGAAGTCAAACACAGTCATATAGCTAAAATCTGGACATACTAGAAGAAATCTAATTGGGACTAAATGAAATGACTTTTAACACTTATTACTCCCAATTCTAACTCTTTCTAGTCTTAGAATTCGTTGACCCCTGTTAATGTGGGTTTTCCATCTTTGCAATGCAATTAAAAATGGTTGAAGGCTTGTTGATTTTACTTATAATGCTTTGAGATTCAAAACCTTTACGTTAAGACTGTTAAAGAACAGTAGAACAATATCTACTGTAATGTTTTTTTCAGAGCACTGCTTAAGCATGAAACAGTCACTGAACAACTGAAAAGAAAACTAGAGTTGTCAACAGCTTTCAGTGCACACAGCTATGAAAAAGCCTGAGAAAAAGCATGCTACAGACATACAAAGGTTGTTCAGAAAAACAGGAAAAAATAAAGATACTTCAGTTCACCTCATAATTAGTTTGAAGGGTTTAGGGTGGTCAAATTGTTTAAAAGGCCAACACTGTGTATCAATGTTAATTTTCTAACCTAGTTACAGCTGCTGTGGAAAGATATGGAAAACAATCACCAAAGATTTAGGAAGGATGAACAGGGTAAAACCTGTAATAGCAGCTGGAATCTTCAAGAGAGGATTTACAGCTGTTTGCAGGAAGGATTGCAGAACAGAAGCAAATAACAAACTTGTATGCTGAGCTTCATCTCGGGGTGGCATAGAATAAAATCACCCTAGAAGAAACTCTGTGAAGATAGCCATCTCCATGGCCATGAATTTAATAATAAAGGTTACAAGGAACATCTCAAGGTGTAGTCCAACCTCCTGCTCAAAGCAATTCTGGACTCATCAGGTTGTTCAGGGCTTTGTCCAGCTGTCTTAAACACTTCAAACTCACCCCTCTTGGCAATCTATAGTTAACCATTCTCCTGGTGTTTAAAAAACAAGAAATTTCCTAATACATAGTGAAAATGATGTGTCTTTCACCACTTCTTCTGTAACGGTGTATATGTAGCAAGTCATGGTCATCTGGTCCTTTTCTTTCTTGCAAGGCTGCTTTCTAGGTAGCTGTATAGAGATAGATGTAGCTATACCTGTATCTGTATTTGACTAGATCATATTAACCTGGGGCAGTCTGGCTGTATGAGTTGGGGATCAAAGAAAGCAGGCTAGAAGGACAGACTGAAAATGTGTGTGGAGAGATGCAAGAGAGTATTTGAATATTGACTCAAAAAGAAAAAGTTCTTTGTGATCCATAACATGCACAGAGGAAAGTGGAACCACCTGAAATAAAGAAACAAAAGAGTTGAACCTCAAGTAGTGAGATAAATATCCCCAGGTCATGGTTGTGATGCATTGTTTTGTCAGCTTTATTTGTTATTTTTTCCAACCTTCATGTGCACTGACAAGAACAGAAATCATTCCAAGATGTGATACCTGCCCTAAAGCTAGATGGAAAACACCCCCTAGCTACTGCGATTTCTGTTCTGACCTTGCAGTGCAGGTTTAATGGGTATTAGCATGTCCTCACTGCTTAAAATCAAGTCTGGCAATAGCTTTATATTGTTTCCTGACACTAAAGATTCTAGCTGCCTCTTTGGCTCCCTTTGTCTGCTGTGGAAACAAAGAAGGCAATGTAGCAAAACTTCAGAAATGCTGAGAAAATTGAACTGAATTAGCATCTCCCTACTGTTCATTCTCTTGCTTTCAGTCAGTTCAGAACTCCCTTTGCGACTTTTTGTTTCTTTTTGTCTATGGGTTTAGTAGAAAATAATTAAGGGTTGTGATATTTTCCCCTTTATCTGCATTTTTAGAAATCAAAGGCTAAGTAAAAGAGGTTTCTCTCATATTAGTGGGAATGTACTGTTCCCCCTTTTTTCCTTAAAAGGAACAATTTAAGTTTATATCAGCTTCACTTATGGCTTCACAATTTTCCTTTTTTTTTTTTTTTTTTTTTTTTTTTCAGGTCATTGTACTTAACTGTTAATCAAACAGATGATGGACTTAGTTTTAAGAGTGTTCCCCCCCTCCCCCCCCGCCCAAACAATATGCATCACACTCAGGAACTCCTGTCAGTCCTTTCTTTTAGGTGACTTGTTTGTTTGTTTAGGGTAGCTGTTTCTTTTATTTAATGTTCAATTGCAATGTGTACTTGATTTTGAAATACTTTCTTCAGGGGTGGCTTTGCTAGCTGAAATATCTCGTTCATGAAATTTACATGACTTTTTAAAAAAGAAAAAGGCAATAATATGTATCAGTCTAAAATGTATGTTAGGAGGCAGATTGCTCTAAACAGGTCACCGATGGCATACTTCTGATGGAAAACAAGTCTTGTGCTACAAACTCAACAGGTTTGTTGCACGAAGCATCAGAGCTGTGTTAATTTATTTCTTGTAAAATGACGAAATTTGGTTCCAAACTTACTAAAAATCTTGTGAGAATAATAAATTTAGATGCATTCTCTCTGACAATGAAGATGTTTCAAACAACCAGTTTAGGACAGCCTTTTGTAAAAGTGGTCAGATCTGGTCAAATACTACTAAAGACGGGTAATGGGATTGCACTCCCGATGTACAGTATAGGTTGTTTAAGTGACATGGTCAAGGAGAGAAGGATATTTTTCAAGCCATGAGTTCAGAGAACTGTCATTTCATTCCACTTTTCATTCTACTAATACAAAAACAATTTTTTTTTTTTTTTTTTTAATCTTTGTAGAAATGAGGGTCGGGTCCTTTTGGAAATAAGGACATGGAATGTCAACACCGCTCTTGTGTATTCCCTCATGTATAATATTTTTTCTTGGAAGTGGCCATGTTAGGACTACAAGGAGCTGCCTAAAATGTGGGGTGTTTTAGTTTCTTACCTGGTGTGTGCATACGTGTGTGTGTGTGTATGTGGTGTCTGCATGGGAGAAAAGAGTGAAGTAGAAGGAAGGAAAGGAGTTCGTGAGTGTTCACACACATTTGAGGGGTTATTTAAAATAATTTTTTTTTTTTTTTTTTTTTTTTTTAAAAAAAAGCTTAAACTAAATGAGTGATCTGCCTAAAACAGGGAATTAAATATATTTGTGAGAAATATTTACATCTACTGCTGATCTTGACTAAAGGAACCAATCCTTTAGAGACTATAATCTATTGGCAAACACTGACTACATTTTAAGAGGAGAAAATTGTATTGGGGGGAAAAACAAGCAAGACAGGCTGATCTCAAGAGGATGAATCAACATATTCACAGCATATATGGAAGGAAGAATTATTGACAGATTTGGTAGCAAATGGCAAAAAGAAAGGATGTTTTTAACAAAGTTTTTGGTGCCAGATATATCTTGTCTCTTGATCTGATAATTATTATTATTTTTTAATTATACGAAATCAGGTTCTCTGAACTTCGTAAACAGTGTTGTGTAAAACTGTAGAAAACTGTTGAATAAGATGTGAAAATGAAGGTTGAACTGGCTAAGGAAATGTTTAAAATGGAGAGTGAGAAGCCCTACTTGTAAGGGAAGCATCGGTCTTAATGTGGATCCTGAAGGCCTGTCTTAAGACTGTTCTTTATTATGAAAGAAATGATAGCAAATTAGGAAGCAGTTGGGAGCATGGAGGACTAGGTGACTGTAATTTAAGAACTGAGTGGCATTGATGGGTAGAATCCCCACAGGAATCCCCACAGGATGTGACAAAATGTGGCAGTGCTATGAAGCTCGTGTGCTAATGAGAATTATAATAATCTTATCTCTTTTTTTTCTTTGTAAGATAGATCTTAAATTGAACCCCAACAAGCTAGCCAGAAGCAACAAATACATTGAGCCTGTAGAAAAAGCTTGGGTTTGCTACAAAGAAACACACGGATGGTTATGAGATAGGGATGCAGCAGTATTGCAGACTGTAATGCTCATGTGGGCTTGGAGTTAACTGCTAGGCTTGTAGATGTTCCTTAGTTTGCTGTTGGTGGTTTTCCTAAAGTATATTTTGCCTAGGTTTATAGCACCTAGAGGGTTTGGGGAAAAAAAATCCAGTACTGGAAAGGACTTTGGTTTCTACAGACATCCATACTTAATTCACTACCTTAAATGACTGCAAGCAATTAAAAAAGGTAAAACTAACTGCTGTTTCACTTCAGGATTTGAATAGTCTAAAGCAAATAAGAATAAAGTTTAAGCTAGAGGTTTTGGAAAGGGCACAGAAAAAAAAAAATGCTTGATCTTCAACTGAAAAAAAAAAAAATTATGAAAAGACTGGAATTGTAAAAGCTTAAAACTGGTAAAAGATTACTACTGAAAGGATTACTACTGTTCTGGAGTGCCTGTTACTGGAATAACACGAGAAATGCCTTAGTTGTTTAAAAATAAAATAAAAATCAATGCTGTCCTGTGTATCATGTGTCTTGGGCAGGGGAGTGGGAAAAGAGCGAAATGAACACACAATATCCTTGAGTATTGTAGAGGCATCAGATGCAGTATCAGGTAAAAGATGAGAAATTCCTGGTTTCCTTCTTTGGAGATGAGTTACTGCATTGTGGTTGAGAAGTCTCAGTGGGGAAAAACTCTGAAACAAACAACGTGATCAAGTAAGAGGTAAGTTTGCTTTGGGTCTAAGATGGAAAATATGAGAAAATAAAAGATTTTTTTGTCTCCAAGATGTGCCTTGTTTTTTCTGCACAATAGTCAGATTGAAATATGATAGGTTTTCTAGATAAATCCCAGATAAGTTAATATTAGATTATTAATAAAAATCCCCCAGCCAAACAGTAAGCAAAACTCTAAAGCCCTTATTCTCATTATGTGTGTGTGCACAAAGGAGTATTATGAACTCTTTACTCCTTGCTTTTCATAATGCTTTTAATACTTCTGTGTGTGCTCTAGTAGAGCAAAATGGTGTATTCCTTAAAAAAAGTTTGGGTATCAGCAAAATATGTCAGGTTCAACATTTTACATCAAAATAATGTGTTAAGCATGGATACTTGAAAGGAACCTGACTATCTTTCATGTAAAACAGAATTTTGAAGAAGTTTATTCTTTTATGCTTTGATTGATATCTCATGCATCTGTTTCTCAGAAAAAAATAAAAAATAAAATGAGATCACTGAGGCAATTCAGTAATCAAGTTCTTGGGTTCTGCAACCATTGTCATTTTCTAACCCTGGAGAAGAGAAAGGAAAGAATCAAGGCACAAAGTCATAAAGCAGATCAAGCTCATCCTTATTTAGGCCTTCTTGAAACATGGAAAACAAATGCAAAGAAAGCTAGATTTAGGTTGCTATATTTTTCACTAATTTGCATCATTTTCCATGATTCAGTGCAATTTGATCATATTAGCCTAAATCACTCTGCATGTAATACACAATGCTTTATAATTATAATAAAATGCACAGTGGGGTTGTTCCCAAAGGGACTATGTGCACTAGGTGAGCTTTCAATACTTGGCATAGATCTGGTTATCAAAATGATGTCTAGCAGAGATGCTGGGGTTTCTCGGGTTCTTGTACCGAGCTACATGATAATACCTCTGTTTCCATTCCCTGCCTTTTCATGCATACTTGCTTTGACAGGCATCAGGGGAATCACAAAGGCAGCAGATGGTCTGTGCACAGTTCCCTCAAGCATAAAACAACATTTCTGTACTTGTTGTCAGGACCTCAAATTGCACACTGTTCTATTTGATTATTTTCAAACTCTGGATTGGCCGTAGGGTCTCCGATGAGAAATATTTGCATACAACAAAGTGGGAGCAAGGGCTGAATTAAACTGGCAAGCAACTGGATTGAAACTAAACTCTAAGTCGAAGTTCTATGCACTCATTTTTAACCAGGTTTGATTTTATTAACTTCAACAAAAGCAATGACCTCTACAAAAAATTAACAAGATCAAGGTTTGTATGCAGTATGTGTATGTAGGTTTTTCCCCGTTTCTCCCTCACTTATCAAATATACTGAAGTTATATTATTATTATGCATGATAAATAGCACTGAGGCAGGGGAGACAAACTGTGCCAAGTAGATTTAAAATAAATATTCAGATATAGGTTAAAGAATATAAATTCCAAATGCATTTCTTATCATTAATGATATTCTGTTGCAATTCAAGTAACTGTAAGGTATTGTTGAATGCAATTAAAAAAAAAAAAAAGTTTGCTGTGCAGAAATTTTCCCCAGACATATTAGATAATGTCAAGTTTAAATCTAAATGTGAGTCTACAGAGATAAGCATGCAGATTGGAGCTGTGGAAAGCCAAAGGAAAGATTTTCATGCGCCCACTGGGCTCAAACAAATTTGTTTAATCTGTTTTCCTGCTAGCTTCAGTTCTCAAGAACTTGAACTGCTTGCACATTCAAAGTTGCTTTGAAAGTGTTCAACATATAGAAAATGGAAATGCAGCCTGAACAAAAGGATTGTTGTATCAAGGGAGGAAGAAAGGCATGAAGAAAATGGTTTGCAAACGATAGGAACAATTATGTCATAAGGCTATGCAGAAATCAAGGTACAAGTTCATTATCACATGAATTTAGTCTCAGTCTGAATGATTTTTCTTAAAGCACGAATCCTTACTCAGTCAGAGCTTCCTCTTCAAGCCATCCTCCCCTTTCTGCACAGGGAAATTACAGCATGATTTTATTCTTCATTGGAATGAGTACATTAGAGCAACTTGAATGCCTTGTTTTTTATTATTTTCTTAGCAGAGGAGAGGGTGAAGACTTGGATTTCAGATTGAATTGTATAAGTCACGGCTGTATTATTGGTCACTGAGTGTTAACTGGTGTTAAACAAAATTTCTTATATTTTGGTAATTTTCTCTAGATTGCAATATCCGGGGATATTGAAGAAATACTTAAGCTGAGATTCACCAGGGTCTTTTCAAGGGCTTTCTGAGCTGCCATTCCCACTTTTACATGTTTACATGGAATTCATGAATATAAACAGGATGTGCAATGCCTCAGTAGGTGCATATAGACAACATGCTAGTGTGTCCAAGCACTGATGAGAATTGCCTGAGTTTATACCCAGACAGTGGTAAACAATTTCTTCTTTTTTTTTTTGTTTGTTTTGTTTTGTTTTAAGGGTGTTTTTTTTAAGTAATTAAAAACAAACAAAAAAAAACCCACTGATATCTTAGAAGGGGACTAGGAAAGTGCTCAACACAAAAAATATACTTATGTCGGTGACTTTTAATATGATTTTTGCAAGTCATCCTGAATATTATTTCATTGGATTCTTCCTTATTTATTCAGCATATCAGCATAGCAGGCTGTAAATATGAGCATACTCGAAATAAGTGATGCAGTAAGTTTTGCAAATAAATGAATAAATTTGCTCAGCAGAGCTGCATCCCACTTGTGTTTACAACGTGTGAATGTTACAGTGAATATGAACGAGTAGGAATACTTGCAGCAACAACAAAATCTAAGCAAACATTGAGATGGAATTTAAAAACACATTTAGAATGAAAATTATTCTGTGGTGTTTGTACAGCCAGGACATATGGTATGTTACTGTTTTTTCTCTAATGCTCACTTAGAATCAATGACATGACTCAATTTGAACAGCAGATCTCTTAAGTACTGGAGAATTCATGATAAACCTCTATCCTCCTGAAGATGGAAACATTGCTTTACACAAGAGTTTGTATCTTGTGAAGCTCAAATACAAGTTTTTGTTTAATACTGGAAGACCACAATACCTGAACTTGGTTGTTGCAAAAGAATGGTTAGTTTTGTCTGTTTACTCAGCTGTAACTCATAGCAAGCTTTTAGTAAGGATTCTGTAGGCTAAGGTCTATTTCTCTAATAAGAGGGCATTTGAACTTGTATCAAAAGAGAATGTGATAAACAGAGATGAAATTCACCAAATTTGGTGCTATGAATCTTCATGTAAATCTTCAGTAAATGGCTTGTAGATGTAATTTTGAAAATCCTTATGATATGCCCTAAAGTCCCACTGCTAATCTGTACAGAGTGTGGATAAGTGACCAAGTACCTGCCTTCATTATGAATTTGGGTGTAATTTTCAACACTGAGAACAATGTATTTTTTTTTTTTTTTTTTTTTTTCTGTTCCCCTCTTTTAAATTCCCTCTTGACCTAGTCATCAAAGAATAAGGAAACTGTGGTAAACCCCAAACGCTGTGCTTATGATGCAACTACTCTTACTAATTTGTGTGTATTGTGTTCCACTAGATTTCCTGTAAAGTCAACCCCAGGTGCTAATAGGGTGGATTGAATGTGAATATGTGCACGTTTAATTGCTTTTATTCAACAAGTCTGAATACAAGTTCAGCAACTGGAATGAGGGGCCTGTAGAGCAGCTTTCTGTGGGTGATTGCTGGAAAAGCTTGGGAATGTTGCGGTCAGTATTTGGTTTTGAGAGTTATTTTTAGGCTGTACTGATAATCTCCATCCAAGATGCATCTGGATGTGTGGAGCTGCTCCAGAGTGAGCTGGGCTGGGCTTGGGCTGAACTTCTGCATGCTTTGTAATAGTCTGACAGATGGAGGGCTGCTGAGCTTTCAGGACTCTCCTGATCTGCAGATGAACTTGGAGTATAAAACAATGGAAACAGGACATTTTGCATGAGTGCTAGTACACTTCCATGCTTCTCCACTTTACTGCAGTGCTGTAAATACAAAGCTGATTATTTAAAATGGCTTGGCTATTAGAGACTGTATTAGGTCACGAGCTGTTCATTGATTGTTATTGGTAGGTGATGTTTTTGTTACAACAATCGATGTTCTAACGTTCTTAATTACAGATAAACAGTCTTCCACAGAGTTCAATTTTTTCACCAGCTGCTAGATTTAGAATGCTTAAAGTAAAAGCAAACAAAACCAAAAAATTACCATAACTCAGCTGAAGGACCTTACTTGATTAAATGTGTGGCCACATTGCTGTAAGATACAAGGGCAGTGTGAACATGACCATTTCTTGTGTTGGTTTTTAGCTTCAGACCAGCTCTGTGTTGGTCCTACAGATGGGCCATCTGTAGCTGGAGTGTACAGGGGTGTTCCCAAGTCTTATTTTTTCTGTTTCATCCAAAAGAAAACTGATGAATTCCATGTACCTGCACTTTAAAATATTCATATAAAGTGCCTCATGAAATCAAAAACAGATTATTTGTGTATAGAGTACGCTTGAACTGGTCTTTGTCTTATCTCTTATGTTATCTTTCATGTTAGAAGTCTCCATGTATATTGTGCATGTGTTTATTCAGATTTTGGCTGGTAGAACTTTACTTAAGCTTTCTATATATTTTTTGTAATGGAGACGATTTTTTGATCTTTACATTATACTCTTACTATGTATCTTGATATGGTTCTTATTGCGATTTTTTTTCATATATTGCTGCTGCTTTAAAACTGTTGGAAATGTAAGTCATTTTCATCTAAGTCTTTAAGTGTTCATTCTTGCCAGGTGCATGTCTTAAAAATTAAATGAAAACAAACAAAAAACCACAGCCAACACCAGAAAGTTATCAGAACTACTGACCTTCTGTTTCACTGCATCATCATATTCAAGATTTATAGTTTCTGCTGAGCTTCGCTACTTGATTTTTTTTCTTCTTGGTTATTTTGATGTATTTAGTACAAAAGTGTGATGCTAAGGTGAATGCCTGCTGGATGGGCATGGGAACATAGACAATTGGTGTCAACAGCAAAGGACTGGGAACCCATATAAACATTGAGAAGAACAAAACTATGGCATGTAAGCACTACGTGGCTGTTTGCTCCCCTCCACAGTGGGATGGGGAAGAGACTGGGGGGAAAAAAATGACAGCTTGTGGTATGAGATAAAGACAGTTTACTAGGGCAGGAAAGAACTGCTAATATTGCCAGTGCTGGCTTACTTGGTCCTAAGTTAGCTGGCTTACGGGGAAGAGCTGTATCTGAATTTCAGTAGGAGTCATGGGAAAGTTGTAGGGTGTTAATTTTTTTTTACAGTAATGATTTCTTCAGTGTTTGTAGGATCTGCGAGGCTTATGTTGTCAGACCCATTAAACTGATAGCCCTCTCTGGTTGGAACCATTAGACTCTGAGAGTCCCAGATGATGAATGAGAGAGGTCACTGTACTGACTGAGTACTAATAATGTTACCTCCTTCAGGCTTGTAGGGGAGAATTGCAGGAACCAGAAAGTTAAAACATGCCAGTATTCCTATTTCTGTTTGTGGCAGGAGTTTTTGCAGAATTGACAGCCTTTTAAAAAAGCCAGAAAGCTCTCCCCCAACAACCTGGTAAGTGTATGTGGTTGTGTTTTATTGTAAAATAAGATTGCATTATTTGCCTTACTAATTATTTAGCCAGGAAAAGAATCATCCTTAATACATGAATTTTATTGCTAATATAATTGTTCTTCTAAAGGAATTTGCCTGCTAAATTATCTTAGTAACTTTCATCTAATAAAGACGTAATGATGAAATTGAATGTAGTAATCTGAGAGGAGGAAGACAATTTGCCTAATGTGGTCCTCTTAAAATGGTTGTTGGACTTGTTGGCAATGGCACTTTGAGTATTTCCTGAGTAAAAAGTGTGGTAGGGTGACAGCATGGCATAGTATGTAGCAGTGTTACAAACAAAAAACCATTTTTTAAATTGAAGGAGAGATTGGAAATAATAAAAACATGCTGGAATATCAACGTTTGTAATTTATCTGGCTGCTATGGAGAAAAACACCTAACATCCCATAATAGTGTTGTTAGTGGCAGCTCTGTATAGAGTTTCTACAGGAAAAGTTACCTGTAATACTCAATATTGGACTAAAACTTTGTCACCTAAATCAGTTAGAAGTTTGCTTTGTCTGTCTCTGTGGAAGCAGGAGTTTGCTGTAGCTGTTCCCCTGTAAACAAAACCTGGTACTGGTGAAAATTTGGTAAAATTAGGTTAAAAAAAAAGAGTATGTTGTTCTGGTTCAAGAGAAGGTGTGGGGAAATGAAATAAACTTCATACAGTCCTTTTGAAAAAGGTCTTTTCTACTGGTATGTGCAAATGCTTTTACCTTGAGGTATGACCGTTGCCATGAGCAGTTTTCTCAAACATTTCTTCTGTGAGGTGCCTAGTATCTCTGGCAGTGGAAGTAAAATGTGTTGTTAAATATTAAAATAGAAATTGCTAGAATAATTCCTTGAAAACATCTTCATCCATCCACCATAATTTTCTAGTTTTACCAGTCAGATGTATTATATTCCTTTATATTCTTAGTCTTTTTATTAATGTTGAAAAAGCATCTGAAAGCTTTCTGTACTGTTCAATAATTGTTAGCATTCCTCAAATGTCACAGTCTGTGCAAGAAGCAAGGAAAGGAATAGCTTAACTGTAGATAACTGGTCTAACACCTGGCAACATATGTCTCATTCGGTGTGTCCTTCGCATACTTTGCTCATTTTTGTTCATCTTACACTGCCAAGTTGTGAAGCTTCTGCAGGAGATGGTGTTCAGCTATTTTTTATCCTTGTATTTAGGGCTTCTTTTTAAAATATGTCAGATACTAAGTTGTATGTCAGCCACAGGAAAATAAGTGACTTTGCAACTGAGTGTTAACTGACTGTTAAATTGTGTTTGTGTGGAGGAGAATTTCTGCTCTTTCTATTCAGAAACTATTTTTTTTTGGGGGGGGGGGGGGGGAAGAGGGGTTTTTTTTGACCAATATTTTGTTTTTTTTTCCTAAACTTTTCTAAATTTAGATTTAAAATAAAGTTGACTCTTCTACAGTTAAATGAGAGTTAATGCCATAATAGAGATAATGAGTACAATGGAAGCTGCTTTTCCTGATGAGTTGACTGTTTGTTTTCATAAAAACATATCATTCATGAAGAAGCGAGGTAATATCTAACATTATGTAGCTGTCTGTTCCCAAAGCTCTGAGTACATAATCTCTAAATGGCAGCAAAATCAATCAATACCACTTAAGAATATGTATGCTGGAGAAAAAATAAATAAAAAAATAAAACAAACAAAAACAAACAAACAAAAAACCTGCAGCTAAGAAGTGTAAAAATAACTGCAATAAAAGTATCTGCAACTCACGCATAATCAATGCACACAAATTGTTTAGCACCTCAGATGTTTGTTCTGGAGATGGATAGCTGGTGTCTAGGTTATTTGACTGATGCTGCAAAAGTCTTTGGTGGTCTTGAGGAGATCTCCAGCATGCCCTACAAGTGGATACAGAACACATTTGAACTCCAGTTTCCTGATCCATTAGCAGCTTGATACTTTACAGGCTAGTGGCTGAGGTCTGCAGTAAGCTGTGTCTGCATGTGTACATATGTGTATCCTACCATGAAACTGTGTTACTCTAAGCTATAATTGTACTGCTACCAGCAGGAAGACTGGTTCATGTTGCTGGCCATCGATTTTCTAGATATGGTCCCTTCATCCTACCTTTGAGTTCTGCTCCAAAAGGCCTTGTCTGAGGGGAGTTTCTGCATTGAGATTTTGCTAATTGCTGACTTAACTTTTCATTAGGCTTCATCTCAGCTTTTTTTTCTGTCTTGACCTACAAGGCTGTATGGATTTTGATATTTATAGATATAAAATGTATATGTATACACTGTGTATATATACATTTCTCATGCAAATCATATTGCAGTTAATTTGGTTGCATTAAACATATGGATTAAGGTTTCCAGGTGTCTTTGTTTCATCCTTTCTTGCATGAAAATAATTCTCAGAAAATTGCTCTCCCTGGGCCACATCAAAGAAAAAGCTTTATACTTAAAAAGAGAAATAGGGACTAATTGCCAAAGATACAGCCTGCAATCTATCAGCTACACTTCTCTTTGTAATGAATTTTCACAATGCTTCTATGCCAGTGCTAAAGTTTATGGCTTAATTATCTACTATCAAATAAATATGAGTATTTTAAGTGGCTGCTAAAGTGTTTTGTCTTACAATTTTAAAAAAGTTGATAACACTTGAGTGTCAAATAATGTTACTGAGTACATGCTTGCTACCATGATATAGCTGTTGGAGAAAGTAATTCACTGATACAGAAGTTAACAATGATTATGATGATCTAATATGGAGAAATTACCAGTGAAAAGCTATTAAAGGCAGAGCTGCTTTCATTTTCTTACAATTACCTTTTTAGGACACAACTTTCTGTTCATCCTCATGGTAACAAAAATAGCTTATATTAAAAACTATTCATAGTATTATGTCTAAAGCTGTAAAAATATTAAATTGATAACCTCTGTAGTCTCACAGTTGCCCATTTTTCTCTTCCTAATTATTTCAAGTTCTCTTTCCTTCCATCAGCCTATGTAGAGGCTCTTTGACAAGGTGGTCATTTTGTCACAGCTGTGAAATACCTGTACAAATCTACCTTAAATTGATGTATTTGTGCAATTTTGGCTTTCTAAAAGCTAGTTAGTAGACCTCCATAATTTGTATTGGAATGTTTTGACCCAGCCTTTGAAAGTATGGCAAATTTAGTGACAAATGATGGAAAGGGCAGAGATATCCTGAGTCCTGTTGTGCAACACTTACACCAGGCTAGTTTGCTGGAATATTTTAGTCATAAAAACGTACTGTGATTATTTTAAATGCAAACATCTTGTCAGATAAAGACAGATTTAAGATGCCTAAATTTAGGTTAAAAATCCTGCAATTCATTCATCTCAATTCTGATATTTAACTTAAAGCATTTGAGACCTTCCAGCGGGTAGGATGCTAAGTGCTCTGTCTCAGTAAAATGAACATCTGATGGTAATAAAAACAAAATGGAAATCGGATCATCTCCATTTGAGAGTGGTGGAGTTGAATATCTCTTCTGGATGTTAGTGTGACTCTGAAAAATGATAGTCTAGTGGATATGATAGTCTATGATAGTCTATCACTATTTCCAGTCTGTGGCTCGTGGACTGGTAACAGGACAATCAGTGGCCATCACGATTGACTATCTGAATTAAATTATCCCTGAATGATGTAACAAATGTTATTTTGTTAGCCTGAACGTTAGTTGTGAAGATGCCCTGTTTGTTATCTAATAAGAAATTGAAGCTTGAGCCAAGTCCTGAAGGCTGCAAGAAGATAGCAATTTGGTTTTCAAGCAGAAAAGCTCTGTTACCAGCAGCGAGGCTGATAGACCTACGAAGCTTGCAGCAGGACAGTCATATGTAATGAAGGAGAGAAATGTTGTAGAATTTGCTACAGAACTCATGTTTTTTGATGCTTTTCCCACTATTTTAAGGATTTTTTTTTTTTTTTTTGGTAGGCACATTACAGAGCCTACTGTTAAGTAAATCAATTGCAAATGGATCTCTTAGCTTTTTTGCAACCTAAGGAAAATTTCAGTAATCAATTGCTACACCCATCAAAAGAGGTTAGAAGACAAGAGAATCAATGACTGGGTACAATTACTGTCCGTGTTTTAGAATAAAACACGCTGCTGTTCAGCTCTGTCTCCGCTTATTTTAAATGGGCAATGTTGTTTGTCTGGTGTATAGATTCATCGCAGATTATACTGAACTAATATGTGATTTTAAACTGACATTTTTCTGCATCTAAGCATTTATTAGACTATTCAGAAACCTCTGCAAGCCTTTGAAGCAGCGGGGAGTAGCTGCAGTGTGAGCTCTGGGTGCTGGTGGCCTAGCTGCTGGGTGGGTTGGGTCTGCTTTTAAGGGGTTCAGGAGTGATGGACTTGAGTACCTGCTTTCCCTATCTGAATCTTGGGGCTGGGAGGGTAACTTGTTGTAAACAATTTACTTTGTTCAACATAACTAAATCACTAGGCATCCAAGAGAATTGACCAAAGAAAAAATACTTAATGAACAAGAATTAATATTTAATTCATTTTTAAATACACCAATATGTGACTTAGCTCAGATGACATAGTGGTGTGATAGGACAGATGATTTGTCAGAATAGACAAAACCAGTCACATTGGCCTCATCTGTCATCCTTACTCCCATATGACAGCCTTTTTATTTACATAGTACTTATAATTAGACCATTCAGTCCCTTCCACAGCATGCTTCAAATCATGTATTCAAATCATAGTTAATTAAACAACTTACAGGAAGGGAAAAAAAATGTGTAAGTCTGGAACAAATTAATCTGACCTATAATGAGAGAGGTCAAATGAAGTACTTGGTGTGTTAAAGGTAAATAGTGACAATAGACAATCTGTTACTCTAGTTTGGTGGTGAAGATTTGTGAGAATGACATCACTTCCAAATACGTTTATTGTACTTGGGGAGACTAAAGAATGTGTACATCAGAGGAGCAGTGGTACCTGATTCTTTGTGTGCTCATTGTCCACATGGAAAAACATTAATTGGAAACCTAAAAAAATCCAACTATTTCAGCATATGTAACACTATATATGTGTGTGTGTATATATATATATAACTTGACATGACTTGGAGATTGTAGTCATGCTGAGAGTAAGAGGCATGAACTTCATAATGAAGATGTCTAGTAATTCAGAGGTTCTTAAAAGAAACACATTAAACTGTTTGTGCATCACATTTCTGCATCGATCTCAAATCGATGCCATCAGAGAACTTGGGGTTTTGATTTAACAAATATAATTGTAGCCTCACTGTTCAAGTAGAATGCTGTTTAAGGCAGTTACAATTTATATAAGAAATGCAATAAGTGAGTTATATTTGTTAGCATGTTATATCAGTGGACGGTAGGCTGTAGTAGGGGGTATAACACAATAGGTTGCATTGTTATGTTAAGTATTTTATTTATTCTTATGGAATTAGTTTCACTTGTGCTGCTCAAATTTAATTTATATTCCCTATTCATAAAATTAAAAAAAAAAAAAAACAAAAAAACCTTAAATATGTGTGAAGAAAATAGAATATGTTTTTTGAATTCAGTGAGAAATCCTTTGGCTATTATCCCTATAAGAGTTACAACAGAAAACTTACTCTAAATATCTTCATGTATTATATCTTGGAGCAGGTACCGAAGATCTTTCTCAGCACAACAGTTCTGGTATTGCAGGTTTCAAAGACTTTAGGCTAATTGGTATTAATGGATTACTATTCATTAATAGTGAGAATGTATTTAAGAGCACTTAAACACATGTGTAGGTTGCTGGTGTTTAAAAAAAAAAAAAAAAAAAAAAAAACAACAACAAAAAACTAAAGGTTGTCACTGGCTATCAAATATTATATTAGCTCTAACACTGAATTTGTCAGATGTAGTGAATTAACAGGAAATAGAAGTGAAATAACAGGAAATTTTTTTATGGGTTAAAGCAGCAAAAATAGCAATGTGAACTATTAAGAAAATGTGATATGACTCACACTAGCACAAGATCTTGCTAGCAACTCTAGAGGAAAGAATTTGCTGCTCTTTTCTGAAAAGACAATAAGATAAATAAAACAACCATCATTTCACTTGCATTGCTCACTACGGGAACAGGCTTTGAACGTCGTCTAATCTAAGTAGCCAGGTATGTTTTAATTGGTTGTTCATCTCCCAGGAAAGAGAAACCATGTTCTCATTATTTATATGTTAACTCAATTTTTTTTTGCCCTTAGACTGCTGCTAAACTGGCCACCTAGTTTCTGCTGCAGCATATGCTGATGCTCTTTTAATGACATATTATGAGAACACTCCATGCAGTCTTCCTTTCAGATGGGTTGCAGAACTGTATCGGTCCTAGGAGATGCCCTTAGGTTGGTGTTCTGGAGAAGAAAGCCAAATGAAGGGCAACAATTAAGCTTGTGCTATGTGAATAATGTATGTTATGTTCATAGGTGTGGTCACATACTTCACATACGTTGCTCTTGTCCTTAGGTTGTGCATGCAGCAGGAAAATGAGATTTGTTTTTATAAATTGCAATGACACGTCTGATAGGAAGTCCTTGATGCAAGTTTTACAGGAAACCAAATTCATATGTTAAAGAAAATGCTTTTTTTAATTTCACTGTACTCTTTGGAGTTGTTTACCAATTAAAATTGCTAGATGAAATCCAAAGGAACTGGCAATAGAGCCATGCCTATTTCTTATGTAAATTCATATACAGCAGTCCGGAGGTGTAGATACATTGCAGGCTTCCCTTTTCTTTTACTGTACTTCTGTTCTCCCTTCTGTCTTCCTAGAAGTAAAGTTCATTTTGATGATAAATGGAATGTATTTATGATATACTCTCAAAATCAACAGAGATTTTCTACAAACACTGAGCCTCTTTACTACTGAAGCCTTTTGACAACATCAGAAGTACAGATAACACCAGTAAAAGGTGATGTGAGGCATATGTTCAGATGTGTTTTTTGTCTTGGAAAATGTTAAGCACAGGTTGAGGTAGAAGAGTTGGAGAGGTTTCACTTAATTAAACTGACTGTGAATATGGACCAATTTGTGTCCCCTCCCCATTTTTTCCTCATATCTATTGCAAAGCAAGCTGAGCATCTAAGAACGGAATGCTCAGCCTTATTTTCTTCATATTCTTTTAGCCTGTTCTCATAAAAGCAAAGGGCTGATAACTCAGGTAAAGCTACCGTAGAGCTACGTTGAATGCTTACCATAAGCTATAGTCACATTTTGGCTTCCACCTATAAATATTGTCTATGAAAGTTGTCCAAATCCTGATTATCATCACAACTTAGCAAATTAAACATAATGATATTAATCCTTGTTTGTGGTTGCAAAATTCAATTTGGACTGGCTTTCTGGTGTTATTGAGACAGATATTCCCAAATTTTGAAATCATTTACAATATGAAAATAAGTCAAACAAACAAAAACAACAAAGAAAAAAGCAGCCCACCACTACAATTCTCTGCTTGAAACTCACAAAATAGTTCTCCTGACTCCTTGTTCAAGTGCTTAGTTCAAGGTGAATGTTTGTGCCCATGTGGTTATGAATGGCTTATCAATGACTTGACTGGTGTGCAGGCTTGAACACAGTATGTATGTATATACAGCAGGACCTTGGTGATAGTGTTTATTTGCTATAAGTGGCTTCAGTTCCTGAGGGTTCCCTGCTCTTGACAGAATAGCTCTAGCTGCGACAGTATGAATGCATCTAAAACTTGTACGTGCCTCTAAGGCCACAGCAGAAGCACAAAAGAAAGCAGGTAGCATAAAGTACATCATGGAGGAGTAGCATTGCGTCCCTAATTCTAGAAGGCAAGGAGAAAGGGGAAGGCATGAAATGAGGCAGAAGAAGGGACTGATATATACTGGTCATGAGTGGGAAAGGCTGGGAGCGTGAGAGGAGGCCTTCTGCTTCAGGGAGGTGTGTGTGCTTGCAAGATGTCTGCATTCTCCAGGATCTGTCACGGTCCAGGATCTGTCCTGGTACTGCTGTTGTTGGTGCTGACAACTTCACCAGGATCTGAGCAAATGTGATGCCAAGAAAGCCAATAAAAACTTCTGAACTTCTAATTGAACAATGAGTTAACTTAAAATTATTTATTTTATATTTCTTAAGATCCTGTTAAAAGTAAAATATATATATATATATATCAGTCAGAATACCTATGGTATGTATGTCCTCAGTCAAAACAGAAAAAAATGCTTTTCTATCAGATTGTTTTTTTTTTTTTTTTTTTTTTTTTTTTAAACTGAGGACACCAAAACTGAAAATCATTGTGCTGAAATTCTAAAGGCATCTGTCTCTGCTTAATTAGTCAATCTTGCTAGGAAAGCCCTTCAGAAATCGTGTATTCTTCCCTCTTCCACCTTTTTCATTTTTTAAAAATGTACTAACACGGTTACACCTTTGTTTCCAGAATTCGTGTCATGCATCTTAGTGGAGAAGCAATGATAAACAAAAGCATGTGACACAAGAGAATCTTCAGCTATTGCAGCACCAAAACTAGCTAGTCAATAGACCTGAAGACAGTGTGGATGTTGGCAGGACTGACATCCAGTAGTTTGGTTTAAATGCAATGTAATTAAAGCAAGCCTTCATCCCACCTAAAAAGACTAAAGGAATTACTGTTTAGTGATTTTGTGCTTTTCTAGATTCAAATTTTCATAAGTTCCCTGCACTGTTAACCCATGTTCAGTTAAGCAATTAAAGGAAAAGAACACTGCAGTGGATAGACCCTGGAAGATGGTTTTCTTTTAGTATATTTCTTGCATTTCCCATGAGATGATACTAGGAATAGTGGTGTACGTTACATGGTATCAGTTGTAACAATTTTTTCAGATTCCATGGTGTTGTCAGGAATGGTAATCCCAGAGTTTGGACCTTTTCTACTTATGTTCCATTGGTAACATTTAATATAAATTTAGATTCTGGTAGAGTTGATTATACCAAATTTGTACTTCAATGTATTGTCTGACTAAGCCAGTATATAACCTGGGCAGAGAACTCTCAGAAGTCCCGTTCTTTAAGTTGTATATTAAGTTTTGCTTTAGGTATTGTCAGTCTGCTACTTGAATAGCTGACAGTTCTTAAAATTATTATCCATAATAATACAAAAGTGATCTGTAGCACAGATAACATCCTCTGACGTTATGTGGTAAAGGAAAATACTACTTTACTGTGTTCAAGATCATTAGATATGAGAATAAGAGAGCTCTCACCTCTCTAATGCTAATTTATAGTCATCTGTGATAAAATAGAAAGTCATCACGGACGTTAAGTATAGCATATGGTTCTCTATAATAAAATTCATGTTGTGCTCTACCCTTTAGCCTCCACCATATGGTTTTGATGTAATTTGTAGCTATTTGTTATACCAGATGATTTTTTTAAAAAAAAAACTTACGTAGTAATTTACTACTGAAAGTCCACAAAAACTACTGTGCTTCCTCCCACACTGTCATTGACCAACTCGTAAATCAAACTTGTCGATCAGTTTTATTTCACTCAGTCTACAAAACATCTTCAATAGATTTTGGATTTGCATGGTAACTATTAAAGGGTTCAGTTAAATGTTCTATTTTAACTGTAGGAACAACTTTATTCCTTCCAAAGATAAACTCCTTTACTTCAAAATCCCTTCAAAATTTATGGATAAATTTATAGCCACGAGTAATGTGGATAGACTATCAAAAAGCAACACTAGGGCAAATAGGCATATACTTGAACTAGGAGGTGTGAATGTGATGTAGGAAATCTTGGGTATGATGATAATGAGAGATCAAAGGATAACTTCAATGTATAGTGTTTCCGTTTGGTAGTACTACTACCTAATGTTTTATACATGAACCACATGGATGTTGCGTGTAAATATGTATGTGTGTCTCTTCTCAGAGTTGAAGCATCAGAGACGTCTCTCTAAGTCTCTGAATGTAGTTCATATAATATTTATACATTTTACCTGATCTTTATTTGAAAGCATGGGCTCAAGTGAATCATCCAGTTCTGCAAAGCAAGAGGTGGTATTTGAATATTGTTTTGTTTAAGACTTGCCTTATGTAGGCAAAAATATGGAATTTGATTGGTCCAACCAAACTTATGTTTACAAAATACAGCAAAGTGTGTTTTTTTTTTTTTCTCCTCTCAGCAAGGCATGATGTTACTGACACCTCCACTCTTTAGAGAACGTGCATATTCATGAATGCGCTGTTTTTCTGGATTAAAATTCAATTTGCTTTTCTCTTGGTGAAAGAAGAAAGTGGGAATGTATCCTGGTGTACTGAGTTTTGCTTGGAGACAACCTGTGGAAGAGTGACACTGGAAAAAAATGTTTTTTATGAGTATGTAAAAATTAGGATGTTTACTTAAAGTGTATGTGAAGATATGAATGGTTTGACTTGGTACAGATACTTTTGAAAACCTCTCATGGTTGTGGTTTCTGAGGTTCTTTTTCTCACTCCTGCTGCATCAGAGATGTTGTGAAAGTTGGTTTTCTTACAGCACTAATGCAGAAAACAAAAAGTGAATAAGCTTGAGGGGGAAAATGAACCCTTATAGAATAAGCAAAGCAATGATACATGAGTCCTGACAGTTGTATCTTAGATCACCTCACTCCTTCAAGCTGCTAGAATACTGAGCCGCGGATGCACTGCTGGCTGCCACACTAGAAGGTCTTTGCACTTTGCAGGCGTGGATTTTTCACAAGGCTTGAAGGATTCCCTGTCCTTAAAACATCTCTCCATGTGACCAAACTATGGATTTGACCAGCAAGTTCAACATGTAGTGAGGAGGCAGACGGACAGATGGCACTAGTGTTTCCTTAGGAAAAGGGGCTGAACAGTAAGCAGCTGATAACTGTTGAGAAACAGACCCTGACACTGGAGGGAGTTTAGCTGCTGCAAACGGCTGCACATTTTCAGGGAGGCTCTTGAGTCTTTACCTTGCTAAAGTCATGGGACAATTCAGTGATGTTATAAAATATCTGTACTGCTGATTGTCTCCTATATGTATTGCTCCTGCAGAGCCTGAGGAGATTGTACAGTATGTGGTGATTTTGGCAATTACTTAATTTCAAGTTGGCTGTACATCAATATTTATTAGATTTTCATCAGTTTGCAAGATGTACAATTAGTTCAATATACTCTTTTATAATGACAAATGACCTAAAATGCAGAACTTTTGCAGAAAGACTTGCTGAAAAGAAGTTTTTTTCCTCTTATTAGGTACTTGGATTGTTACTGGGCCTTTTAAATGTCTGTAATTTCTAGGAGTAGTGCAAGATGGTGAAATAGTTCTTCTCACTGTAAAGCAAATGGGTCCAAACTATGTATATATTGAACTGGAAGTAGAAATCTTAAATACGTGCATTCTAGTTTTGCTATAACTTTAAATGAATTTAATAACCCCAAAGCTGCCTTATGAACTAGAAAGATTTGCTCTACTGTCGATAACTGTAAGTGCATTTGGAAAGTGTTTATATGGCTTGATGCACCTTGTTACTTCAGGTATCTTGTATTCAGGGTCTTTTATTTTGTGTAAATGTGTATGGAGATGCTTTTAGATGAATAAGTTTATATAAACTAAAAAGAGAAAAATCTTGATCTGGTGTAAATCTATTTGTGTTGCTAGCTGCTTTTACTGAGCTGCACAACTACACAGAGCATACTGCTGGCCACATCTTCCATGTATGCCAAGGAGATGACACGTAATTACATTATCCCAGGTCCACCTTGTTTCACAGGACTAGTTTACTATGGTTTTGGTCATCTTGTTTTAGCATTTCTGTACACATTGGGAGTTGACTTTACATTTAAAACAAGAATGTTAATGGCCACTTCTAACTGCATGGCTGTTGTAGATTTGGAGCTCAGTGCAGTGCTTTGAGCAGATGGCCAGAGCACTGAGCATTGGAGGTTGCAGTCCTAAGGCCAGCAATGATCTCTTGGGTGCCTGCAGCCAAATGACATCTTTATACTTCGTATATGGGTTTATAAAATGTGATTGAGCAATGTCTTGCTCTATTTAATGCACTTGACAGACGATTTGTTGAGTACATCTGGATATATTATATCATTTTGGGAATTTTAAAATAGATCTCCTGGTGGGATTTCAGCAATAAGCATAATGTATAGAGGGGAAAAGTGCTTTCTCTGAAGAAATTCAAAGCTACACTGGAGGTTCTTGAGTTTGATAGAAAAGTGACACTAATCAGCAAAACAATCATGCTAGTCTCACGGCCCGTATGTTTATATCAAACCACCAGTTGTGTAGTGGCAGGGGTCTTGGAATTAAATGAACTTTAAAGTCTCTTCCAACGCCATACATTGTATGACTCTATTGCTATGCAGCAAGTAGAATATTGGGAATATTCTGGAAAGAAATTTGTAGCAAAAGTCTTAAAATAGTTTAATACCCAGTCCTCCTCCACATGCAACAAATGACTCTCTGAAAATATTTGTCTGTTAAATGCTGGGCAGGTATTTGGGTGAATACAAAATTCAAGGCAACTAGATGGTTTGAAACAGGTGGTACTAACAAAGAATTGCTGATTTAAAAGATTTAAAAGTCCTGCAACAGTATGAGCATCCACAATGTGGGAGCTCCAATGGGTAAGCACTTGGCGTAAGTAGAAATAGTGAAAACTTGATCTAGAATCTTTAATGAGACTTTGAAGATGGTATTATTATTATTTTATTTTGGCTGTATTTGTAGATGAACGTGTCTAAAAACATGAAGTGAATAAAATTAGGTGGTGGAGTGGGATTGTGTGGTGGGTGGGTGCCATGTTTTTTGGGGGGAGGAAGGGGAAATAATACATAAATACCACAGTTAATCCTGTATTTGAATAAACATGGTATATAGGCATGGTTTTCCTTCACTAACTTGACCAATAAAATAGTTACTGTAGTGTAATGCAATGCTCCAGCCCTCACTAAACCATTTTGCTGTTTTGTCATTGCAATGGTATTTTAATTGTCAACATTGCAACAAGGAAAAAATGTAGAGGCAAAGAAAGGTCTTCAAAATTAATAATCTAAGGCTTCCTATATGTAAAGCGTATGTTTTCATATTGCACAGTTTTACTTTATTTTTGTACTGCTCTTTTCCGTTGATACTGCAATTGTCCTGTAACATTATATGATACTGAAATATTACATGTAAGACTATTTGCAGTGACGGGCCTGTCGGGGCCTGGAGCATCTTTCCTATGAGGAAAAGGCTGAGAGACCTGGGTCTGTTCAGCCTGGAGAAGACTGAGAGGGGATTTCAATAATGTGTACAAATACCTGAGGGGTGGGAGACAGAAGGATGTAGCTAACCTCTTCTCAGTGGTATGTCAGAATAGGACAAGGGGCAATGGCTGCAAGATAGAGCACAGGAAGTTCCGCACCGACATGCGAAAGAACTTCTTCACAGTGAGGGTGATGGAGCACTGGAACAGGCTGCCTAGGAAGGTTGTGGAGTCTCCTTCTTTGGAGATATTCAAGGCCCATCTGGACGCCTACCTGGGCAGCCTGCTCTGAGGAACCTGCTTTGATAGGGGGGTTGGACCCGATGATAGGGGGGTTGGACCCGATGATAGGGGGGTTGGACCCGATGATCTTTCGAGGTCCCTTTCTACCCCTACAGTTCTGTGATTCTGTGACAGTCAAAAAACTGTGGTGACCAAAATAAAGGTCTTGGTGCATATTTAAGCAATTTTATTTTGTGAAGTTTTTGAGTTTTGGGTTAGAGGCAAAAATATCTGGATTTATTTCTATGACTTGATCAATAACTTCAAAATATGCATCTACTTTATTAGCACTACGTATGGAAAATTGCCCAGTCTCTTTCTGCATCAGTTGAATGTGGGGTGTAGTAAACCACAGAAATGTAATAAGTTTTTTTTTTTTTTATTTTTTTTTTTTTTTTTTTTAATTAATTTTATGGCTTAGGAATAAAAGGGGGAAATAGAAAAGGTTACATTTTCTTTGTTAATCATTAAGAATTAAATTAATCTCTGTAAAGCCCACTTTTAATTTTTGGCTCTGGTCCTTTCTTTTGCAATAACTGCAGTCATTTGAAGTAATTTGTCTATCAAAGCACTCTTCTGGCTTTTGACAAATCGCATCAAATGATTCCTCCAGGGAAACAGAGTCTTGAGTGGTGGTGTAAAGTTCATTTTTTCTGTCAGACATGTAAGCTGCCTGAATTGAAAGACTTGTGTGCTTTCATTGCAGCAGAAATAAGCTGAGGAAAGCTGTATGGTCCAGCCAAATCAAACTGAAGGCATTACAAGCTAGTAGCCTCCTTAAAGGAGTTTTAAAAGAAGCTACATTAGAAATAGAAATGAGATGAGGGATAGGATGGAGACAGTCTAAGCTTACAGTTATCCAAACAAAATCACTGCTGACTTAAAGCCCTGCCTTTTGGTAGCAGATACCGCAGACAACATGAAAAATATTACATTATTAAAGCTGTTATTTCACTGTAAAGTTGGCATAGCACAAGTTTCAGTTGCAACCTTAATCAGAGCATGACATTTACTCAGAACGAGTGATTATTCTAACAATTTCACTGCCAAATCTAATTAGGCTGTGTTGTGTAGCTTATACACGCATTTAATGGATTAGAGGTCTGTGCTTTTCTGCAGTATGTTTTTAAGGGAATCTACACCAGTTAAGTCATTGCTTTTCCCACAACTTCCTTTTATACACAATTGCAGCATGGCATCCTGGCTTTTAAGAACAGTTAAAATGACTATAAATTGTATAAGCTTTGGTACGTAGTCAATATAGAAGAGGTCATCTGTGATGAGTCCCGTAGAATCCACTGTGGAACCAGTGGTGAAATATGAGGAAACAAATAAGGAGAAAGTTATGACAGAGTTGGTTATGCTGAGAATAGTGTGTCAAACCCAACAAGTCCGAAAAAGAAAAATTCCAGAGTATGATAGAGAACAGGATCATATCTATATCCTGGCAGTTGTCAGTCATCGCAATTAGATGCATCTTGGCATCTTGGCAGCCATGTAAAGGAATACAGGTTGTTTTGGGAAAGATACTTTTATTTTTTTTTTATTTTTTTTATTTATTTTTTTTTTTAATATGTATATAAGGAAGAATTTTGTTCTTCCTATTTGCAGACAGTGGTTTGTATGTAGATGACATATTGGAACAACAAGATCAGTCTGTGCAACCCTGGCAGGAACCAAAGATGCAGACAGAGCTTGACAGAATGATACACTTGAGTGCTTTGTCTGCTGTGTTCCTACAGAATATACTTTGTCTTGAAACAATGGTTAGACAGTAGACTGCTTTTATATTTATATTCTCTATAATGCATGCAGAAGAGAAAAAGCCTTACAGGTGTGTAAGAGACTTATTAAAAGAAGTGTTTGATTAGGTTGCTAAATTTTAAGGACTGTCTATCAAACAATGCAAAAACTATTTAGTCTGATTCTCATCAAATGTGACTGAAAGACATAACTTCCATGTTTTATACCTGTTGGGACTATAAAAAGAGAATGTACTCTTGCCCCCAGCTTGTCCACAGAGTGGCTGAGGTAGGACAGGACCTCTGGGGACAGTCTGGTCAAACCAAATCTTCTCAAAGCAGGTTACTTAAGGCCATGTCCAGTTAGACATCCCTGGAAATATTTAAAACTTATCTGGGCATCCTGCTTTTATGTTTTACTATTTTCAGCTTTAAAAGAAGAGTTTAAATGCAATTGCTGGCATTACAATTTGTTCTCTTGTCCTTTGCTCATTGCCACTGGGGAAAGGAAAGTATGCTTCCATGTTCTGCCTCCATCAAGCACACATGTGAAAGGTGTGCTTCTCTTTTCTGTGCTGAACAGTCCCAGAGATCTCAGGCCCTTTGCATCTCATACGCTCCAATCCCTTAACTGTCTTCATGGCTGTTCACTGACCTTACTTCAGTGTGTCCTTGCCTCTCTCATAGTGGAGGGCTCAGTCCTGGACACAGGCTTGTGCTACCAGGACTGACAGGGGAATCACCACCTCCCTAGACCTGGTGGTGATACTTCTTGGAATGAAGCTCTAGATAGTTTTTCGCATTCGTTACAATGGCCTGTTGTTGACTTGATGTCCACCAGGACCCCAGGGTCTTTTATGCAAAGCTGCCTTCCAGCCAGCAGCTCCAGCAGGTGCTAGTGTATGGGGTTGTTCTTTCTCCAGTACAAGGCTTTGTCTTTACCATTGTGGAACTTCATGAGTTTTCTGTCTGCCCCCTTCTCCAGATTGCTGAGGTTTTTCTTCAGGACAGCACAGCCACTGGAGCTACTAACTGGCTGAGGATACAAATTCACTGCTGAAGTCTTTAGTGATGATTAACAATATTGTCCCCTGTATTTATCCCTAGGATACCCCATTAACCACTGGGGCTTGATGTCACTGATTGCAGCCCTTTGAATCTGGCATTTCAGCTAGTTTGTTGTCCAGCTCAGCTAGTTTAAACTTCTTCAGTTTGTCTGTGATGATCTTTACATGTTCTGCCTTCATTTCACCTTCATTATGCTAGCAATAGAGACTTTGTTAACTAAACTTACTGCCAGCTTCAAATTATAGAGGTTGAAAATCATCTTTAACTTTTAGCAAGTAGGGATACGTGATACTGTGTAGCACTATGTTTCTTCAGGCCCTCTGGAAAGGAATTTTAATGCTTTACGTGACATCTGAGGAGTGTGAACTTTGTCAACTTCTTGAACATTTTCAAGTAATTCAAACACATCCATGCTGACTTGTATTTTCAAAAATCACACTTCAGATGTCCTAAGAGAAGCAAAACTTGGGGATCAATAGCAGTGAAATAATTCTAATAGACTGGAGTATTTATTTAGCAGTAAAGCTAGGGGCTGAGTAGTAACGCTAATGTGTAGTGAAAAACCTCAGTTCCTAAAATACTAGAAAATGTTGAGAAGTTGACTGTCCTGAAATCTCTTTCTCGAATGCAGAAGACAGACCTCTAATAGTGTTCAGTTTATGTAGAGGATGCAGTATTTAAATTAAGCTGGAAATCACCCGCTAAGCATTAACCTTCTCATTCAAAAATAAAACTTACCTCATAATGATTTGAAAATGCAACTGAAAAACAAAGTAGTTGTAGTGGGAAGGTGGACAGCTGGGAAATAGAGCCACAAGTTTTTGAATCCTCGATTTCTTTATTTTTTTTCTGCTGTTTTATTTAATCACTTTAAGTATTGATCGGTATCTCTGTGGCCATTCTACAGACTGAAGTGCAGTGTCTTCCCATTTACACAGTGGTGGGATTTTCTAGGGAGAGGAAATTGTTAGAGAAAGCTGAAGTTCTCTGATTGAGAATGTGATGAGGTTGGGCAGTTGAAAGCTATGTGAGGACTGTGAATGCTATTGAAAAGTACATGTTGCTCATGTCGAAGTTTGGAATGGGAAATGGATTGAGGAAGGCATGAAGATGCAGTGCATAGTAACTATTTCATGAAATAATAAAGGTAGGAAAGACTAAAATCAGGAAGATTGCATGGAGGACGGAAGGAGATAAACTAAGGCAAATAGCTATATTTTTATTGGTGTTCTAGGTCTTTGCCATGCTCATGGAGTTGCTAGCAGAGTAAGTGGATTTTTGAGTTCTTGTGCTTAGGTTGTTTGCAAGTCACTTAGGTTGTGATTTAGTAATAGAGCTGATAAAATGAAGCTGCACTATTCCTTGGAAGAAGTGCTGCTCTTAAGTGAACCTTGTCATCTGCCCATAATATTGGCGTTCTTAGCTGCAACTATCTTTTATCTATAGAGACTGTATTAGAAACTTTTTCAACTCTAAGATCTTTTCCCTAGTAGAAAAGAGTAAAAGAAGAAAAGAGAAGGAAGATGATTTATTTTCAAGATGTTAAAATACTCAGTCTAAAGCACATAACCATGAATTTGCTGTCTCAATCTTTTTACTTTGAATCATTGCTTTTGATTTTTGTTGCTCGCTCCCCCTTTGATACAACTAAGAAAGACAAACAGTTGATCTTTGCTAATAAACAATTTTCCATGTCTTTGTAATCTTACATGCCAAGTAATGTTGCACATACAGGGTTGTTTTTCTTTCTTCTTTTATTTATTTATTTATTTTTTCTTAAAAGTTAAAATTCTTGTAGGAATACTCTTTGCCTTAGAGTTTTTGGAGTCAAGAATCTTTGCAAAGCTCTTCTTTTGAAAGTATAAAACTAAACATATTATTTTCCGTGCATCCCACGGTATCATGGTAACCCCTAATTGCATGACTGGCACTAAAATTACTTTACAGGTCAGGATTTGTGCCTTTCCTGAAGCATACAGTCATGCCTTCAGAGTCCATAAGTCTAGCCATTATACCTAGGTACTAAAAGACTATTTTTCCTTGATGTCTACCTTAATTACCTTTTACTGTTAGATGATTTCCAAAGTTTAAGAGTAGAAGAAAAACTTAAAGCTTTCCATAAGAAGCTGTTTATCATGAATCTACATTTCCAAACAAATGCAAGTAAATATGAAGCTTTGTTGTTAATCTCATATGTCAGCAATGAAACAGATGAAAGACCCTCTTTCTCATACTCATGAATACATGGTTACATTGACCTGAATTCAAATCATATTATTTGGGCAAAGGAAGACGCATCATAGTCAACAACTGGAAAATTAGAGAAAGCAGATACAGTACAGATACAGTAGATTCATCATTTCTCAAACTAGCAGTATGCTCTGTTAAATCAATTCTTGACTATGTTTTTTTTTTTTCTTTTTTTTTCTTTTTTTTCTTTTTTTTTTTTTTCCCCATTATTAAGTGTTATCAATGCCATGTTTATTTAGATTTGCCATTTAACTCTGTTAGGATGAATGATTTGTATGAAAATGAAGGTTCCCGAAGTCACAGAATGGTTAAGGTTAGAAGGGACCTCTGGAGGTCATCTGGGCTGACCTCTCTGCTGAAGCTGGGCCACCTACAGCTACTTGCCCAGGACCATGTCCAGGGAGGGATACTCTGCAACTTCTTCCAGTGAAACAGATCTGACCAAAGAGAAGACTACTAATTCTCTTTATAATACCATTATCAATAACAATATGAACTTCAATAAACTAAGATCAAAAGATTACTCTGTTACACTTTATTTACTTAAACAGATCTTTCTCCTTTTGTGCAGGGCATTAGGGCAGAGGAATATTCAGGATAAAGCCATTGAATTTGTAATGACTCTACAGTGTTTTGATTTGCTGAACATAATTGCATGCTTACTATTCATAAAATGTAGGGTCAAGGCATAAATGAATATCTGAAGCGTCAGAGTTTTGTGCAGTAACTAGGGGCATTTAGTGAAGTTCAGCTGCCATTGTTCTGAAAATTCTATACTGTACCAACAGGCCATTTATTTGATGGTGTCTTAACACAAGTTAAAGCAAATACATAAAATTGTTGCATTAAATAATAATTATTTATTAGTAGTAATAAACTGGAGAAAAACCCTACTATTAATATACCTAAGACAAAACGCTGTAGAGATTCAGCTTCACAATTAGGTCATTTCCTTTCACGTAGCATGAATGTAGCCAACAAAGACAGAATGACAATATGCACATTTTTTAACCTATTTGTAATGAAGATAAATTGTGTATTTCAGTAAAACATCAAATTTTAAACACTTTGAGACTTGGTTCAACATTAAATTTTTAGCTGATTTATATTGGGGAGGCATTGTACAATCATAGTGCAAAATTTCATAAATGTCCTTCAAAATTTGAAAAAAAAACACTTATAGTTACTTGCAAACTATGCAGAGTGTACAGTACCCCCTACTTTTTTTTTTTTTTTTTTTTTTTTTTTTTTTTTTTCCATAAGAATACGTTTATTGACGTATTCTGTGACAGGATCAAGAAAAATATAAAAAGTAATTAGTACCAAGCTCAAGAATAACATTCAGGAAGGAAGTCCTGCTCCTTTTTGACAATGTATTGAGTAGGCACCATTCTAGAAGTCTTGTTTTTCTTTTCAATTTTATAGTTGCCCAAATTTTCAGTGATTTAAAACGTATAAAAGAGTTTTGGTTAATTTGTGAGACTTGTGAAGTGTAGAATTGCCTAGGTATGATTGCTGTTGGATATGAAACAGTGAAAATATTGGATATCTGCCTTCCATTTTCATTACCTTTTGAAGGTTTTGTGGCTATAGAAAGGTCACAGCTGATCTGAACAATCACAAACACAGGTAGAAAGCTAGGGTTTCTTAACCAACCATAACATTAGAACAGTGTTGCATTTTAATGTATTTGTTGTGTACCTGTATGAATGCTAAAATATGTTTTTTATGGATATAGAAATTACTGTAATGAGTGTTTTGAAGACTAACAAATCACATCAGTTTAAAACTTGAAAAACAGTTCTTACTAGATGTATTCATTCATTATTAACACTTGGTCCTAATGGTTAGTTCTTAGTTATGATCATGATCTTTCACTATATACAAATACATGTATATGTGTAGACACACAAAGTTGTAGCCCTTTAACATTCATGTCCTATACAAGCTATGAGCATACAATCCCATGGAGCAGAGCTTAAAAACTCAGAGCAGAAGGTTTTGGTCCGTGATGGTTCTTGGTTTCTGAGGCGAAGATGATGAAGCTATAGAGTGCTTTGATGAGAAGTTGGAGATGAAACAGGCTTGTCTTCTGTAACTTTCTTTGCCTGTGCATAAATACTTCATGTCTTTGCCCCTCTCCCAAGAGAAAGGGAGTTCAGCTGCTCTTGCTGATGCTTATAATGAGAATATGCATGATGTAGAACAAGAGAATGTTTGGAGTTCTTGATGCAGTCCAAAATAATTCTGAAAGGTATTTTCTAATCTAAGAATTGAAACACTGGGGTTTTGCTAAATGAACGCTTAGTGCTCATAGCTTTATTGCCACTAAATACAGTGTTATCCTGGCATGCAGGCCAGCGGGTTTCCAATCTGTGCTTGCATCAGTGTTACAGGCAGATGGGTAACATGAGATGTTAGTGTCTAGCAATAAATATGTACGGAATTCCTTAAGTAATAGGAATATCTTTACTTCATGATACTTTCTTTCAGTATTTATACTTCTCTCTTATATGAAGTGTTTTTGTTTGTTTGCTTGTTTTCGTTTTTATTTTAAACCTGCAATTTAGATTCCTCCTTGAAATGAAATGTATTTTCAGAGGCTGCACTGAATGACACCCGCTGTGAATGTTATCGTGTGCTGCTGCTTTTAACTGGGGTAGCTGCAGCTAAAATTGAATACTTGTTATGATGTGTAATGGCTAGTACCATGAGAAGTACTGCTGAGCTTTCATAAAAGGAAGAGTTCCTTTCCAAATTTCCTAATCCAAGCCTTGAAGGTCTCATAGTTATTTACATGTAGATATGAACAAATTTTACTTTGGTTACAAAAATTACGGCGCTAATCAATGATAACCTATATATACAATAGGAAACGATCAACCCATTTTATAAAACTGTAGAAAAGTCAGTTTGAGCCAGCTGAAGTATGAAGGACTTTAATACATCGTCCCTTCAATACATTTGACAAGGTATTTTGTAGCTCGCAGGGAAAATTGGCTTGAGTATTTCATGAAATAGGAAATACATATCTGTTATTATCTGTATGCACATGTAGCCTGCTGTACTTAATGTTGGTGGATGCTGCATTGCAGTTACTCCCCAGTGCGCCCCTCTGCTGAGACTGGAGCTTAAAGAGAATATTCCAGTAGTTCAGTGGTCCCCTGCCAGCTCATTAATTTAGGGAGCACACTTCCCAGGCTCATTGTAGGCAAGAGAAGTTTCTTGTCACTACCAGGACTAACCAAATAACCATCTAGGTACTGGTCTATTTGTATCTTTGACAGTTCAGTTTGTCAAATTGCAGGCTTGTTCAGATTTCATTTAAGATGGTCTTGGAGACAAGGAGGTAATGATGTTTAGTTAACTTAATCCTATTAGCGATGGCAGATAGAAACTTTGCAGTAGTGTTTTTCCTAGTCTGAGAATGGATAAAAGCTTCTCAACAGTAAATGAAAGGGAGTAATAAAAAGACTCCGTCTGCTGGAGTGCCTCACATCAAGAGGAGCTGATAAAATATTGAACAATTTATCTTTTGTATGTCTCTGGAGTGCAGTGTTGGAGATGCTGTACCATGACTGACAACTTGGAAGGCCTCTTGGTAAATGGTACAAAGAATATGCTGGGTAAGGTATGATTTTTGTCTCTTGGAAAAAGAAGCTTAATAAGAGTAATGATTTATTTATTTTGGAGGAACTGTCATCTCTCTGACCTTGGTGCATTTTGCATTGAGTCGAATGATTTTGGGGGAGAGCTGGAGCAGACTGCTATATATCAACTTAGAAATAAACCTCTGCTGGGACCTTGTGATCATTTGTTCTAGCTACATCCATGCCCCTGCAAAGGCTGGAAAGTAAGGGAAGCAGGGTTTCTGAATATATATGAAACTACATACATGTGTGCCTACATGTTTTTAAGACAGACATAAAGTTATTAGTAAATCTCTTGTTAAATTAGAGCACTTTCAAATAATGCATGGCTTCTCTGACGTGTTGTACTTTTGGTAGAAGAAGAATGATAGTCCTAAATACAATAGTGGAATTACATGTAATATGCAAGAAAACAATGAGAAACTATACTATGTCTCTAGAATCAAAAACAAGATAAAGCAAAAGAGTTATTCAAAACAGCTGCTAAATAGATGAGATTTTTAAGTTTTGAAATACTTATGTATTCCAGAAATACTTAACTGTCTTTTGAAGGAAAAAAAAAAAACTAGAAGTGAGGTGCAGGCCACGCTAAGACGAATCTTTAAATTTTGGTATTGATTTTAATAGGGCAAGTTAAATGAAATCAGAGGAAAATCAATGTGTGCATATATGTCTGTGAATATATATGCGTATATATAACTGTATGTATATATGGCTTTTAAAGGTATAAAACAACAGGTAGGGCTGTGATGGACAGTGAACAGGGGCAGGCAATGGGAGCAGTGACTGTGGGAGCATCTCTCCAAATGGGAATGTGGGTGAATTCATCAGGATGTCCCATGACACGTGCATGTGTTCAGGGCGGTGGTTGATTAAGTGGAGACATGATTCGTGATTAAATTCTTATAGTTTTATATATTTCAGAAGAGCAGCAGTTGAATGACAGACCCCCAGAATAGTCCTTGGGATCAGGGTGGGTAGTCATAGACAGAACTAAACAATACTGACCCTGTGTTTTGGAGGAAAACTAACAAAATAATCCCATGGATTTTGACCTCCGTGAAAAACTGTAAGCAGTGGTTAGTCACCGATGTTTTGAAAGTGGATAGTAATAGTTTATTAACAAATGATTTGGAGTAAAGAATTCAAACTAGAAGCACAGTGCTAGATTTTCAGTCTAACATGAGATAATTACTTTAAAATTTGTTTACTTGTAAAGAGAGTTCAGTGAGCTTTGTCAACTGTCATTGGCTTCAACAGAGCACTGGATTTTCCTGTATAAACTTTATCATAAGACTAATGACTAAATCTAGGACTTGATCAGTTTTACCCCATCTATTGTTAGCGAGGTGTCTCTGAATTGCCCTTTTACGGCATTGGGTTGGAAAAATGGAGAATGTAGAAAATATAGGGCAGTATTGCTCATGAGTGAAAGCTAATTTAAATAACCGCACTAAAAAAAGCATCTTTTTGCTTTAATAGCTGGTTTAGTTGTTTTAATGGCTCTTACACGATGATGCTAAAACATATTTGCTTTTTTTGCTCATAGATAAAATACTTTTTCATCTAAGTACCCTGCCCACAAGCATATAGACTGGTATTCAATTACTGCTGCAGTTATGCGGTATTAGAACATCGAGAGTTTTGTAGCCTACACTAAAATGTCAGAGGGAACTGGAAAAATACAGAAGTAACTTAAAAATAGCAGTGACTCATTAAAAAGATTAGAGCTGTTGATCTCCAGAATTACAGAGTTTTAAAATAAAATATGAATGGTTAAGGTATAAATTTAAGTTTTAAAAGGACAAAACAGGATGCAATAACTACTTTTATTGATTCAGAAAAATAGAGATTTGTAACTGAGAAAATTGGAAGCAATTTAAAAAACTGTGATTTCAGCATACTAAGCAACAGTTTATAAATACTTAAATACTTTCTAAAAAAATTACAGTGTGTTTCAGTTTTGCTTTTAAAGCATTGGAGAAAACTTCTGTAGTCTCAGGGTGAGTCTTTGTCTCATGTGGCAGAGCCATATGATGCTTTCATACATAAATAACATGTCATAGTTTCAGCTGTCCTTCGAAGTAGGCTTGTAACAACTCAGGTATGTCAGAATGTGTTGTAGTACTTTCAGTTCAACTGACAGGTTTTCTTTTGCAGCTCAGAAGAAAATGTTGAATGAAGGATGTACTGGTTCCTTGTTGATTTAGTAGCTCTGAAAAGATTGAGTGCAAAAGCATGTGTTGATGAAATAAAAAATAACGTATCAATATAGTGAACACAAAATCTTAATTCTGTTGCTTTTCAGTGTCTCTCATAAAGGATGTTAAATGTGTCCTTTGACAGAACTTTAATTTTTAAAGTACAGTAGTGCTTTCTGAATGTGATCTTTACAGCCCCAAAGTCAGTGGATTGCTTGAGTCCTGTCACTTATTTCAGGGTCCCCTTTAGTGCTGGTCAGTGTATAACATGCTGTTTCAGTCCCATATGACCACCAGCTAGAACAGATAGGCTTACAGCTACAGTGACACCCACAGGTATCAGCTTTGATTCCTCAGACTAAGGCTGAAAAAATTTTAAGTGACAAACACTTATGGTGCTTTTCTGATAACAGACTTCTTAAAGTTTACTGAAATAATAAGAAATTTATTCATTTATGTTGGTGTTCTTAAATCTGGATATAAGTTACTTCTAGCTGCTGGGAGCAAATACAGTCTGTTTGCTGTCTGTACTACCTTTTTTCCTAACTATGCTATTTCATTCACTATCTAAATATTAGTTGTCTTCCTTCTAATCTTCATTTGGTATTAAGCTGAAATGAAGAAAGGCTATTTGAATAAAAGAGAATATTGACGTGAAAATACTGAAGCACAATGAACGCATCCCTTTCTTATCCTGAAAAGGAGAGTTTTATTATTACTAAAATCAATAATTTACTGGACTCTTATTTGATAATGTTTGCCTTTCTGTGTAGTTTTAAATACGTGTGCTGAATACATAGTGTGTAGTCATCACTGATGACCTTTTCTAAAAGTTTCATTTTCCCATTGGCTTTTCTTGGCTTTACTTTTTCCCTATTTCTATATCTGAGTAATTGAATTCTATTGTTGGGGACAAATTGTAAGGATCATGAGTAAAAATGTAGAGGGGAAAATATACAAGTTGCACCTATTAGAGTTTTATTCATCCAGCAGTTTATATGATTATAGTATTATGCCCAGACTTGTGATCCACTTGACTCACAGGGCTGCCTGCTTTTGAAGAGGAAATGCTCAGTTGGATTTTCCTTTTATCTTGACTTAAGCTGCTCTGTGATGTTCTGCACAGAACAATCTTCTTATGAACCTTCCTGAAAAGTCCAGTGAATCAGAGATGCCCACAACTTGATAGCTTTATTTTCTTGTTCTATTAATTCCCCCCTGTGAGTCATTACAGGACTCTAAATGCCTATGGAACATTTTTTTATTTAATGCTAGCTATCATCATTTAACTGGCACTGGCATCCTTTTGACTTTGGTTCTTTGATGTTTTCAATTGTCTCAGCATATTGCTCCAAATCCACAGTGCCTGTTGCGTGCAGCCTCTGATGGTGCTTGCTACAGGGGTTCAAAATGGCTTTATATAGTGGGTGTCGATGGCAGTGAAAGATAGGTGCTGCAAGTCTGTCCCATACCTCTTCAAAGATGGGAGAATATTCTGCATGGTTTTGGAGAGCTCCCAGTTTTATGTAGTCTGGGTGATGCCCAAATTAATAAAACAGCTTGGTAACATGAGGCAGTGGAATGTGACATAGAACCAAGTTGCCAACCATTTTTTTTCCAAGTGCACTAAAAACACTTCACAGGCATAGTTCTGTTGAATGCATTGGGTCTCTATTGTCTAGGATAACAAACTGGAGAGTACCCCCAAGTAATAGGAAAATAATGGGTAATTGAAGTGCTGTAAGAACTGGTGCAGAGAGATAGGAGTGATATAAGAGTTTGCAAGGATGAGAAAGTCCAAGGACCAATACAGTAATATTTTCATGGTGTTACATTGTTGTGACACTTCATACGTCTGTTGTTCTGCGTGTGAGGTAGGCCAGGGGATCTCTAAGGGTAATTCTGAGGGGTCTGTACTGTTATGGGAGATAAAGACTAAGGGGATTCCACACCCACTGCTGTTTTATGTCCTCACTCATGAAGAACACGCTTCAATTTCTATTTCTTTTACTAACGGCAGCTTTTCTGGCTCTAGGTGAAGTCTTTATAACAAAGGACAAAAAGAGCTGTAGACCAAGTTGCAAAAATGCATTGCCTATATGGAGAACACCTGGTTCATGTCTTATTTAATATTAAATATGCCATTTCTAAAATATATTTTACTATCGATGTAGGTTTTGGGGCTTTTTTTTTGTGGGCTAAAATTTTGGAAAACTATTTTTTGTAATAAATTGTTTGAAAGAAAAATAAATATTGATATTTTTTAACAATCCAAATGAGCTCACTGCTGAAAGTACTTCTAAGTAGAAGACTGATGTTATAGGGCCTCATTCCTGTGCCCCTTTCAGATGGGTGAAATGCCTCACAAGGCCCATAATTAGCTCGCAAGATAGCCTTTTAAGATAGCTGTGTGGAAAACAATCTTTGCCTTCAAAGCCTGGGGATTTTGTCTTCCTGTACCTATTACTTTTTCCACAGCTACTGAAGATCCCTAGTAGGTATAGCTCCTTTTGCTCTGTGAATTCAGTGTCATAACGCAGCTAGTATTCTTTCCGATGTGGTGCAGTAATTAGATTTCTAAACTGTGCAAAGCTAATATACCTAGCTGGCACTGCTGAGTGTCAGATGTAGTCAGCAGAGGCATAGGTTAGTTAATCTTGATTTTTTTTATTTATTTTTAAAGCCTCTGCTGGAGTCAGGTGTCAGAGGTAATAGCAGTCCTGTATTGCTGACTCACTGACTTCTCTATGTTGTTTAGCAGTCTGTCAAAAAATATTAACATCTGATTTGAAAAGCAACACACGGAACAGAATGTTCAAGGTAGAAAGCTATTGCACGTTTGGGGGAATGAATGTGCTTTCAACCTTTGCAGTTCCATAGAAGCTAAATATAAACTTGTTTTCTTTTAGCTAGGAGGAATGTCACTGTTTTGAAGCTATAGGTGTGCTGGAAATTTTGGAGGACTTTGTGACTTCTGTCATGCCCATTTTGAGGGTAACTCTTACGTGTTCTAAAAACTGACATCAGTGTGACTGATTTATAATACATGGGTCTGAATAAAGTTTTTCTCATGTTTATACAAAACTTTTTTTTTAAAAGGGAATGGCTATGGGAGTTGAACAGACTCAGAAAATACATAAATTTGAAGATGTGGTTCTGTAGGGCTTAGTTACAGGGAGCAAAGCTCAATGAGCTTTGGCTTAGACCTTTGTCTGTTATTAATCCCAATGATGTCCATATCTCAGGACTGTGCTCTCTGCTTGCTAAATACTTGTCACAGGCCTTCACATTCTTAAGTTGGGTACTGTTGTATCATTAATCCCTTGCTCATTTGTGCTCAGAGAATGATAAATTCCTAATTAGTTCAACTATTACTTAAGTTTGTTTAGGAAAAAAAAGGCATTATTTTCTATCTGTATTAAATTTAGATATGGCCTAATGGTATGCTTGTTATTATTGAAAACTAATATCTGTGACTATCATGTAAAATGTTAATGTTGTTTCTAGTTTTGTTTATTTTATTTTACTTGCTGACTTCACTATATTACATTAATCTATCTTGATAATTTGATCTATATTTTGTCTTATTCCTGATATGTATATGTATTCCCAATATATCCATTTCTAAAACACTAGCTTCTTAAAAACAGTTGTTTATTTCCTACTTAGCAATAGCAACCATGCTATTAGGAACTTTGAAGAAAGTTCAAGTCACTTTTGTCTTAATATTTCCAGATATTCTTTTTCTTTACTTCACCTAGACTTTTTTTTTTTTTCTATGACACCTACATTTCAACAACATTCCCACAAAATATTACCCTAAACAAATGAAAAGATGTGTTTACATTTCATAGTTAAACTAAGAAATAAAAGTATTGTGCATGGCAATCCTTTCTGCTTTTAGTCAAATTTTTGTTGTATGATTTTATCAATATATTTCTCATAGTGCTAGCATTTCAAACATTTTGTCTATGGGTTTAAGTATTTTTGACTGGGAATGCAAAAAAGAAGGACTTAAATAGGAGGAGGAAATGGAGATTGCTAGACATTTTTGTTGCTCAAAACATACTTTTTCAGTCTAAATGATATTAGAAAGTGATATTAACTGTACTGCCTTATGAAGTTGTAGAAAACAGCAGAAAAATCATTCCCATTAGTAAATGAATTCCTAACAGCAGAATGCAAAATATTTATCTTGGTACATTTTTTCCTGTAAAGGTCTTCACATGAGATGTCTGAAATAGACATAATGAATCTAAGCTTTAGGATTGTAATCCTATTGAATGTGTACTGAAATACTTCCTGAAGTGAACTTCCATTGACTTGCTGAGATTGAAGTTCATTAAACAACAAAGCCAAGACAACTTGGTGTTTTTGCTTATGTTCATGTATTTCATCCATGTGTTATGGTTTATATCTAGAAACCTGAACATATTTTGGGACATAATAATTGCACCTACTAGTGGGAGGTAAATAGTAAAAAGTCTAAGGTGTAAGGATATTTAGTAATCCTCTCCTATATTGTCTGCAGCAATCTGAAGGCTAGGGATGTATTGAGGAGCAAAAATGTTACATTTGACTGTATACAGCACCCTATAACAGTTACCAATGTCTCTAAATTATCCCCTCAACTCGTTAAGATGATGTTTGATCTTCTGGTAGAAGAATGTTATTTTCCTTGTAATACCTGAGTAGGAACATCTAAAAGTGTTTCTGCCACAAAAACCATGTCTACTGGCAAGTACATAAGGGTATATGCTGCAGCAAGCAGGAGGAAATGAGGATCTCCTTCCTGCTCCTCAGCAGCTGAGGAGCAAGGTCAGAAGAAAAGGCTACTAGTTTGGCACAGGTTTCCTCAGGTTGGTACTGGACCAGGCTTGTGAGATACATCAGATTTGTTGTACTTGAATTTCTTTGTTAAAGAGAAAGACAAGGATCCTCTTCAGTTGGGAAGTGCCAGAGAAGAATGCCAATAACTTGGCTGTTGATTTTATAATAACGTTATCTTGAAGAGAGGTGGGATGCAGACTTTCCAAAGCATTTCTATATTTGATTTGGGTAGATCAGGAAAAGAAAATCTGAGCTGTAAAAGCTATTGTACTTTTAAATGGTTGTTTCTGTGGTGAAATTATCACTGTTCTCTACACTGTCTATCCCATGCTGCCAATGTCCCTCAGTACAGCATCATACTGAAGAAACTGGCAAATGTTTTGAGAGAGCTGTGAACGTTAGTGGCTCTCATCACTTTTCCAGATCAGTCCCTGCATAGTGTGCAAAGTGCATACTGATGAATATACAAAAGGTCTGTTTCTTTTGTGGAAACCAGTGGTACATATAAACTATATATAAACTACAAGACTTAGACAAGGTTATATATTAGGAAGAAATTCTTTATTCTGAAGGTGGTGAGGTGCTGGCACAGGCTGCCCAGAGAAGCTGTGGATGCCCTATCCATGGAAGTGGCCCTGGTCAGGCTGGATGGGGCTTTGGGCAGCCTGGGCTGGTGGGAGGTGTTACTGCCCATGGCAGGGGGGTTGGAATTAGATAGGCTTTAAGGTCCTCTCCAACCTAAGCCATTCATTCTATGATATATCCCTGAGTAAACATAGCATAATCCATATAATCACAAGTGGTGGAATTGGGCCTTGGGCTCCAGAATTTCACAGGAGCTGAGAGCTGCTCATAGGAATAATATGGACCTACAAGCGTGCACAGTGCATATACAATAATTGCATAGTGGTGTCACAGCATCTTCAGGTACACTTGTGCTTTACTGGTTCCCTACTGACCCAGGAGGAAACAGGATAGTTGTGAACTGCACGATATTGCTGAAGAAATTTGGTGTATGTTCCATTGTTGACAGAAACTCAGATATGTAAAAGGAACTACTTAGTGCCTAAAATGTGGGAGGGGAAGGAGAATAGGGTAATGAACATCCTTGATGCTCAAGGAAATTCCAAAGTACAAGTTGTGCTGAAGCGAACATGTTGCTCACCATTCGTCTGTGACATTTTTAATGAAGTCATTGTGGTTTTCTTGACATATTTCTATGTGTACAGAAGTGGACATGTATTTACACATACATGCAAGTATATGTATGTTATCTGATTTTCTCTCAACTTTTCCATATGTGACAGCTATACATACTGCTCCTAACTTGATAGCTTCTGGCATTTCCATTGTACTGAAAGTCTTCTGAGAGCAATGACTGCCA
This sequence comes from Nettapus auritus, assembly GCA_011076525.1. Taxonomy (NCBI): domain Eukaryota; kingdom Metazoa; phylum Chordata; class Aves; order Anseriformes; family Anatidae; genus Nettapus; species Nettapus auritus. The sequence continues at coordinate 5,411,816 of CM021771.1, forward strand.
TAGTGAAGAAGCATTAATATACATCTCTAAAGCTTTTTGTGAAAGATGTTTGGCTCCCATATCATATGTTGAGCATCACAAAACTTATTCGAGGCCTGCTCAGTCTACTCATATTTGCCAAACACAAACATACTAGAAGGATCCACTGAAGTTTATATAACTTGTCTTCAATGTTTTTTAGATATGTCTCAAAATACTGGTGGGGCTCAAAGCAGGCCCCGTTCTGTACTCTGAGCAAGCTTTCACTGAACAATCAGTGACCAGAAATAAATCAAAAAGGGAAAAAAAAAAAAAAAAGTTTCATAAGTAAAACACTGTAAAACTTTATTTGCTTTTCCACTTCCAGCTTGTTTAAATTTTGTATCAAAAGTTGCAGAAGGTATTAATCACTGCTATCACCTTTACACATTTTTGGTTCCTCACTGTTCAGGACACTGACTGAATTCATAGTTTAATTTAGAATTGGTTGCCTTTAACAACAGACATCTTTAAGAAAAGTCTATAGTAATGTCATAATGATAGATAGCATTTAATTTGGTCAAGAGTGACCCGTTACAGTTACCTGTAATTGACATTAGCAATGTTCAACTGGCAGTAAATTAAATGAGTTCTTCAATTTTATGCTCTTAACATTTATGAAGTCAACATTATTTTAAAATCGGTTTGCATTAATTTAAAGACTCCACGTTGTGAGCATTGACGTCCCATGTCCTTGTTTTCTGTCCTATGTGGTCTTTTTATTTTTTTTACTATGTTTGTGGAATTTGGATCAATAAGCAGGATTTGCTGGTGTGTCTATGAGCTATGGGTTCCTCTATTGAATACTGATCTATTCTGCTGAATATCACACAATAGAAAAATGAGTTCTACATTATGTAGCCATGTAGCATAGACCAATATGTTAGATTAAATTATTATCTGGAGAAAGAATAATATAGAGAAAGATGACAGATTTGGAGTAAAAACAATGAACTGAGTGTGATGATTAAGACAGAAGTCTGCCTCGAAGTCTGAGTGCTCCATTGCAGTATTTTCTGTGATGCGTTCTGTGAAGCTGCACTATATCCTTTTGCTATATGTGTGTGCAAATGTCTGTAAGTAAATGTGGACTCTAGAGAGAATGTAAAGGGCTAGACATTTCCTATGAATAGCTAAGTGTAAGTACCACAAAAAACTGCACAGAAAAATAGCCTTAGATTTTCATTCAGTGTTTATATTAAATTTCTGAGCCTTGTGAGTCAGTTGATTTGTGATGCATCTCCATTCATTTAGTGATGCTGTGCTAACTGCCAGTTGGCAGCTTGGTTGGGAAAATAGGAAAAAAAAACAAACAACAACAACAACAAAAAACACTATAAACATTATGTCCATCCCCAAAACTGGATAAACAACTGATGAAAGAGCTTTTGTAAGTTGAGTTTAAAACATGATGTTGCTAAACCTTACATTGTCTGGGCACTAGTGAGTCGTACCCATTCACGGAAATGTGTAGTCCATTGTGGCTCAGTTGATGCAGCATCTTTCATTAGTGCTATTCTCTATCATTTGAAGGACATCTGGAAGGAATTAAGGTATAAACACATGGAAAAGCTTTTTTGCCTATGGATTTCATTTACGCTACTTAACTGCTGTGTCCATTTTAAAAAAGACTTCAGTTAGAATTTGTCTAATCAAAATGATATAAAAAGTGTGGTTTTGCATCCAAATTGAAGCCTGTTGCAATTAGCAGATGCATCACCTTCAGGAAAATTGGCTATACAATGCACACATGCTGTGTAACATGTTCCTTTTTAAATCGGTCACGGAAATTGTAAGATTTTGACTACATATACCATTTGCTTTGAAGCAGTTGTTAATTCCATATTCTCATGCTGTTGTTGTTCTGTTATAGAGCAGAGGCTGTCTCAGTTCTGCTGAATAAATGGCAGAATGCTTTTGTAATTTGACAGCTCAAAGTAAGCCACTATCCTGTAGTTACAATAAGATACAATGTCCCTAGTAAGAATTGTCAAATGGATGTACGATTTTCTACATTTCTTGTCTAAAAAACAGCCCCCCCCCCCCAAAAAAAAAATAAAAAAACAGGACTAGACTGTATTCTAGTCCTCGTGAAATTACTGTGATCCCCTCCTCTAGTGAGTTGAACCTGACTTTTCCCCATTGCTTTTAAGTTAATTTTATTTTTCAGTGAATTGAAATATAGTATTTAAAAATTCTCATAATCAAGGGGGTAGGGGGAAGCTATAAATACAGGAGAATCAACAGATTTGTACCTCTTAGTTTGACATGGACTTTACCCTCTGTTAATTTTGACAATTTGACAAAAATTTGACAATTTGACAATAGTTTGGGTTTTTCATATTCAGCTTAAGTTGTGCAGGTTTGCGATAGAGTATTAGTGAGTATCTGAAGGAATGCTGATTTTGGTGATTTACTTGGTTACGTACAGACTATTTACATTGCCAAGGAAGAGCTGAGAGGACCAAAGAAAACAGAAATGTACTGAAGCTGTGAAATGAAATCAAATACAGCTCTCTAGTCCTCTTTTAGTCAAGATCCTAAGCAAAGGGAATTGAAGGTTATTTTAATCAGACCACATGCATATAGAGCTCCAGAGCTAAATTATGTGGTGGTTAGAGATTTCTATCACTGCCTGTATATATGTTTTCTATAATTAGCATTCAGGTAGGCATGCTTCTCAACAGTAGACTTTCCAAAGAGCATCACTGTTTTGGGACCCTGACAAAAATGAATAGTGGAGTGTTTTTTTCTTGTTTCTCTTTGGGTTTCCTGTCAGGGAAAGGAAACAGATGACCACAGGGACCTGGTGCTGTCTCCATGCCGCTGGTTGCTCTCTGAAGGGGCACAACTGGGCCCAGCGGCCGCCATTTTGTGCCCCCGCGTGCTGCTGGTGATGGCGGCTGCGCCCATGAGGGGAGCGAGGCAGCTGCTCCCAGCTGGTGCAGTGGGATCCAGTCAGCACCTTGCTAAGGGGCCCGGCAGGGATGGAGCAAGGTGTGTGTGGAGAGCAAGGCAAGCAGAGCTCAGCAAGGGTGGTGGGAAGGCATTCATTTGAAGCTTGTGTTTTGTTTTCTGCACCTGGTGCCCCATCAGCAGGCCTGGGCTCCCAGACTTCACTGGAACTAAGTGAAATAAACATTCTCCCTGAGCCTAGGGAGCAGGACTGGGCCCAAAGCTAAGTGCAGCTTTTGAGCCTGAACCAACTCAAGCAGTTTCTTGTTACCTGCCTCAGTAAATGTGTACTTAGAGGCTGCCTTGCATCCATTGCTGTGGAAGTTGGTCATGATTAACTGCTACAAGGCACAGAAACAGTGCTAAATATGAGGAAATATCTATTTCTGTCACGTGAGGGGAATGTAAAGCCCTGGAGGAGAGAGGGAAAAAAAAAAAAAAAAAGGAAGGGAAGGGTGGCTTCAGTTCAGGTGCAAATGAGGCATTTGAATTCTTAAAACTGCATCAAGTGTCAGCATTAATACTCCTTTGGGCTTTACAGCCACAGAAACTACCCTTCTATAATGCAAGCCATTTAAGATCATAAGCAGTTATTCTCAGTACTGCTGAGACCAGTGTCACACTTATACCACAATTTTTGATTTTTGATGTCTGTCATGCATCATAAGGCAAACACAATTACATGCCTATCAAGAGTACCTCAGCTGTTTAAGAAATCAAGGTTAGTCACAGGATCCTTTTGATGTTCTCCCTCTTGACTGTAGATTTGTAAATTAAGTTTAATTGGTGATGTTCTGGTGAAGGATTAAGAGAGTTGTTGGAGAAACAGGACACACTTCAACTTGCAACTATAACAAATGACATGGTTGACCTCTGGTGGGGTTGACCCACTAAACTGTGGGATGATGATCAGCAGTACTGTGAGCTCTGGGAATCTAAGGTGAAAAGGTAAAATTTCATTTTGGAAAGTGTTTTTTAAATTAGCCTTGTGCTCTTTAGGTCATGTTTCTCGGTTACCATTCATCAAAATGCACTGGTATGGATTTTGTGCCAGTGATTAAGCAAGGGATGCTTCTTTGCTTCAGTAATTCTGTGTCTCAAAGAAAAGCAGCTTCTACAGTGGTAAAATTTAGTCCATACAAGTTAGCTTATACAGGCTGGTAAAAGGTTGGACCAAAACTGTTGTTTCTCTTGCACAGCTTGAAAGGTGTAACAGGAGTGTGTAACAGGAACATGGTGTTTTACTCAGTCTAATGTTTTAAAAATTAATGAGGGACAGGAGAGTCAAGGACAGTGTTGCATCTGTTTTGTTGGATAGTTATCATGCCAAAGTTGTTTCAGAGAACTTGCTTTCTCTTTTGAGAACTTGAATGGGTTGAAAGATCACACAATTGTACAGGAGTCCTGGGTACTTCGTGTGATTTCCCCCCACTGTTCTTCTCCACCCTTCTTGGAACAAAGTCCTATGTCTTAGGTTTAAGACGAGGGATTGAGTGGTGTTACTCTTACTGTGCTATTCTATGAGATGATTGTTCATCAGTATGGGAAATAAGGTTGCTGTATTGCAAACATGTTCAGATCCTTATTTTTGAATACAAGAGGAGTGACTTCAGAGGTAATTGGATAGCTTGGTAACAGTAGTCCAGAATTTGTATAAGGATTTATAGAATAAATGCCGAAGTCTGATTAATATAGAAGATAGAAGAACAGATAAAGGAAGTGAAAGCTCAGTGTGGAATATCAATGCCCAAAGAAATATGTTTACGCTAAGAAATATTTCATACATAGAAGCCATGTTGCATGAAAAAAAGGCTGAGATCCTGGGGGGGGATGGTGATGGAAGGAAGTGTTAAAGGCTTATGAGGAGCGGCTGAGGGAGCTGGGGTTGTTCAGCCTGGAGAAGAGGAGGCTCAGGGGCGACCTTATCGCACTCTACAGGTACCTGAAAGGAGGCTGTAGCGAGGTGGGGGTTGGTCTGTTCTCCCACGTGCCTGGTGACAGGACGAGGGGCAATGGCCTAAAGTTGCGACAGGGGAGGTTTAGGTTGGATATTAGGAAGAACTTCTTTACTGAATGGGTTGTTAGGCATTGGAATGGGCTGCCCAGGGAAGTGGTTGACTCGGTGATCTTGGAGGTCTCTTCCAACATAGACTATTCTGTGATTCTGTGAATTTGCAAGACTACTAGTCTTCTATCTACATTTGGAACAATTAATACAATCTACAGAGGGATGCAAAGTGCTTTACATTACCCTTCCATATAAAACTGAGGCTGAATCCTTTTGTTGTATTAATTTTTCTTAGCAAAATAGATTATAAGATTCAGCATTATTTATAGTAATTTCTATATTCACGGAAAATATTCTGGAAAATGCATTTCATATAATTCTGTAAAGATGGATCAGTACACATTCACAGACTATTTCAAAGCATTCATATGTTTTGCCACTTTTGCTCCAGTTAGTTGGATCCATTCAAAAAATGAGTCTTTTACGAAGGTAGCATTGGTTTGCACATCTTAAATGTCAAGACAGTTTGAAACAAAAACAAAAATACTTTCTCTGTATCTTAACTTTTTTCATGCTGTTTGTAGTAAGGCTTTGAATACTATTCTTTATCATCACATTTTTTCCTTTTCATTTGGCTTTCTTTGAATGTTACTTCTTTGCACATGAGTTCAAAGTATTTTTTCCCAATTTAAAATCTGCCTTGTGTAATTGTAATTTATGCAGCTTATTACTCTATTAAACTTGAAAGATGTGTTTAGATTTTTAAAGAACATTCAATATGGTAATTATAAAGTAATTTCTCAAAACAAGAAGAATTGTGAGGCTGAACATGTGTGAGGTCGCTTTGGGTTTTGTTTTTTGTTGCTTTTCTGAGGAAATGAAAAAAGAAGAAAGAGGTAATTGCTAATAAGCATCACCTATTATTGCCAAAAACAACAAAACAAAACAAAAACAAACAAACAAACAAAAAACCCAGGATTTTTCAAGTCCAGCTTTTCTTTTGACCAAAACACTTGTTTAAACAATAGAGGTTACAAGGGAATGTTGTCTTCCATCTGATGGTGTTTAAGCAAGCTAAACACTTGCCTTCATTTGCAGGCAGTAAACCAATGCAGTACGTTTAATTACTACATTTAAAGCTTAGGATTTTTTGGAAAATTTTTCTCTCTTTTTAATCCACGAATTCCACTGATGCTGTTTATTTCTGGAAGTTTTGTATTTAACAAGGCTTCAGAGGCAGAAATTCAAAAGATGATGAACTGATGCTGTATCTGTGTTTTCCCCATTAGCAGAAGTTTCTCTCTACCAAGTCTCCAGGCCAATATTTGCCCTGGGCATTTTTAAATATGGAAAATCCACTAAGTTTCAAATTGTGAAGCTGGCTCTCATGTTGTCTATTTTCTGGATATATTTACCTTTTATTGGAAGTTTTTTAAATGTTACAGATTTCTATGCAGTAAGCAGCCAAAATAATTGCATCTTGTATATACACAAGAACTAGTTTATAGCGCTTTAAACTGTGCAAGCAGTGATAATGTTACTGGAAACTGAATTTAACATACTTGGTGGATATATATCCCTAAGCTGTTATTGTAACATCATATCAACTTGACTAACAAGAAATAAAGCTTTTTCCAAGTGTACTTCTTGTGAAGAATGGTTTCCTGGATAGATGCCTAATCATTACATTGCCTGGCTGAACGACACAGCTGTGAATATTGTCAGGCCTTAGCAGGAGGAGGCAGAACCACATTTCCAGAGCACGGCTGAAATTACTGCTTTTCCTGATGCAGGTAAATCACTAGTCTTGCTCAATATTCAAAATCTGTTCAGCAATAAATTGTGAAAATAGAATAAATATTGTAGCAGCCCAGCTATGTGACTCAGCATAGTTACAATGCGGAGTTTGGGTTTAGGGGCATGCAAAGTGCATGCTGAACTTGATGTGCAAAAAGCCAGCCTCTCCGGCTGGTATTCTGATGAGTTGTTTGTGATTTGCAATTGTAGTCCATGCAAACTTGATGCAGCAGACCAGCACTTAGCAGTGGTAAGCAAAGTAGCCTGTCTGTGGCATGATTTTTGAGTTGTTTCAGGATGAAAATTTGAACTGGATGATCAGATAATTTTCTGCGTAAAATGATAATCATATAGATTATTGACAAATACATATTCATGATCAAATTAATTGTGTAAGCTCAAGTAACTTTCACTACCTTTCACTTCATTTGAGGAGTATCCTGCTCTAGTGATATTAAAATGTTTGAAACAATTAGATTTTAATCTGGAGTGAACCTTGATTGTCATTTTCTTTTAAAATGTAGCGTTAAAATAATCTTAAAAATAAATCTGCTCCAAATTTGTGCATGTACTTAAGGAAGGATTAAGTACATCAGTGCGATGGGGGTCATGGGACATAGTGGCATATACGGGAACGTGTGTATGTGTAAAAATACGGGATGTATTTCTGTTCTGGTGAGTGAAAAGAAGCTAAATAGGGTTAAGACCAAACAAATTGTTCTATGGCATGATGTGTGTGACTTCGTTGGTGCATTTTCACTGTGACGAACATGTCTGAACACAATCAAACTACAAGAATGTAACGGATCAGGTTAAAGGTGTTTATAGTTCAGTATCTTCTCTCTGACCATGCCTGTAACCACAATGTGCTTAGGAAAGAGGGCACAAATAAGAGGTTGTCACAAGTGCTCCCTGTCACAAGCTGTGGAGAATCTTTGTTCATTTTGAACTTGTTGCCTGCTAGTTTAGTTTCATGTTTCCTTCTTCTTGTGTAAAAGACAGCGAGCGATTGCTTCCTATTTGCCTGCTACGTGCAGAGGAATGTCTATTTTCCTTTTTTTTTTTTCCTTTCAAAAAAAACAAAACAAAAATCTCTCCTGAAGACAAATTTGAAAGAGATCTTGTAGTTGTCTAAAATTGCTTGCTGCATTTGAACTGTCACTTGGATTCATTTTTTCAGAAATTGTAGTTCTCCATTTGGAGCATGCAGACCGTGTTTGCACATGTGCAGGGACATGACGCTTGCTGAAGCCTTCAGGCCTAACAACTTGTGTAACTGCCTGGGCATATGAGAAGGTTTCTACCATAGGAAATTCTAGAGAGGCACGTGAAACTTTTAAGGTCAGTTAGGTGTCATCCATGAATGTCTGTTCTGGTAAGTGTAGGAAGTACACACTTTCATAGCACAGTACCATTTCTGGACATCTCAATAAGAGAAGAGCTGTGAAACCACAACTTAGGGCTTTTCGAATTAAAGAGAGTGTAATTAGACTTCAGTATTTAGATGACTAGAAAGGGACACTGATAAAAACAGCTATAAGAAATTTAATTTGGAGACTTGGATGATCAAACAAATGTATATAGCAGTAAATCCCATTGTTCTTTCAATGATGATGAAGTGATAAACCGCTAATCGTTTGCCATACAGTTATGTAGTCATGCTGAGAACTACAAGAGCTTTACATGACTGTATCCAAACTGGTTTGTTATCAAAAGACGTACTTAATGGAGAAATGGGTGGTGAATAGGGCTGGAATTATTTAAGATTTCAGTTCTGTTGGCTTTTTCCAGAGTATTGGAGCTCTCACACAAAACTGAGTGCTATGATAATCAAAGCTCATAAGTAGTACTGTAAAAACACTTGTAGCTGCTGAATACTTCTTGGGCCTAATAGTAGAGACCTCTCTTCTCAGCAATACAGCAATTATTTAGGGAAAGCATAATTTGTGCTTCCCTCAAACGCTTCTGAACAGTTTTAGTTTGTTTAATGGAAGGCTGCATTTTTACACAAAGGGAAGGATATTTTGCCATTTAGTGTACTATTGACGTGCTTCTTTATCACCTGCAAGGATTTGCAATTACATAGATTGTATCTCACGGGAAACAGGAACATAAGAGATCTCTGCTGGGTTCACTGAACCCATTTCCAGCAGTGCTCATAAGCAGATTTCTACACAGGAGTGCCACAGGCATATTTGATACTTCTTCTCAAAGGTCTTCCTGGCTTCAGCTATTCTGAGAGCAGGGGCTTTCCGAGTTCCTGTGGATTTACTAACCTTCAACAGATTTATTTTGTATCAACTTCTCCAGGCAGTCTTTGGGCTCATCTGAAAAAACAACAGCAAAAACCATAGGTTATCAACTGAGTATATATATATATTTCTCAACAAATTCTCAAGAAATCTCATGCTCTTTTAACCTTATTTAGTACTTAGAGCCTGAGGAGCCCTGGTCCCAGTAAAAATCAATAAAACTGTCATTACATCCATATCCACCAATTATGGTTAGATTCAGAGGGTCATTTAAGTTGATAAATTTGTGCCAACTTCATAGTCACAGCTGCTCCAGCTGCTAAGGCATGTGCTGCCATTTATTCCACTCTTTTCACTTTTTCCTAAAGATCCCAGGGTAAAATACTGTCTGTACACAGAATGGTCCAGGGGTTCTAACCCTTATTCTGAAAGTACCTTTCCATCTCTCTCCATGCAGAAACCATGGTAATAGGTCTTTTTTGCACTCACATGTTTATTTCTAATTCCTGCTGTTCACAAAATTAATTTCTGTTGGAAACAGAACATCATGATGAGGCTGGTTATTTTGACGGGTTTTTTTACTTTATACACTATATAAAGGAACTGATTTACTTTCTATTAATTATACATCAGCTATAGGGACCACCTAGTGTGCTTTCTTCAGAGCATCCAGCCATTAAAGCTTTTCTCGGGTTTGTGTTGAAAAGCAGAGATAACAGGAGGGGGAAGGATTTGCTAGCAAGAGGCTTCTTCCAGAAATTTAAAGTGCATTCCAGCTGTTGAATGCAAAAGAGTTGTTATTGTGTAGGATGTGTTGTCTTCTGCTTATGTGCAGCATAATGTTACTTGTCACAAACCCTTCTTTTTTTTTTTTTTTTCTTAAACACTGAAAGAATAAGCAAAGGAAATTCTAACAAATTGCTTTTTAATTATAAGAAACTCAATAATACTAGCACCTTATTCCTTTCTGAATAATATAATGAGATTTGAACATGGCTTCATCAGGAGAATGACCTAATAAAATAGTTTATTGAGCCATGAAATATTCATTAAAACTACCTTGCAAGGTTTTGTGCAAAATGTTTTTTTTTTTTTTTTTTTTTTTGATGTACTTTGGAGGTTTTTTATTCTTAAAAGCCTGTCAAAAGCAGTTATTGCATGTATTTGTTTTTATTCATTTTATAGTACCAGACAGCATAATTTATTCTTATTTACCTATTATGTTATGAAGATGTTTACAGAAAAATCATTACAGCTGAGCTGTATCTCATTTGCTGGAGGCTGAGGCTTGTACCTAGATAGCTTCATAAAGTCACCTAGAGCTGCTAAACCCAGTGCTGTACTGTGGGATTTTGCTTACACATTGAAGAATTGGTGAAGGTTTTCAAAATTCCAGGCAATTCCTATTTCCCACTGACTTAAATAATAATAATAATAATAATAATAATAAAAAGCCTTTGTCATCATGAGCTCAGTTTGCTTTCCTTGTTGTTGAAAGATGGAGAGACCAGGACTGTTTCAGAACTTTTTTTTTTCAAAAGGTACTAGAAGGTAAATCTATGAACTTCATTTTAATTGAAATGTCACAATGTTTCCAGGAAACAGACACATGGGTTAGTGTGATTTAATTAATTTTCCTGTTATGTCAGAGTGTGAGATGATTCAACAACATGCAGTCTAGTATATTTTGCACTTTTTTGGGAAATTTGACATACACAGGGCAGTGGGACTTGTGTTACCAAGCATGGCACTTGGAAGAGGCAAATGTGTTTCAAATGGTTGTCGTTTCTGGCCTTATGTGCTGCTGGTCACACAAGTTCAGTCTGGTGCATCAGTTCCAGAGATGACTCTCTTGTCTTTGCTCAGAAATACTTGAATTCCTAAATTAGTGTTACTTTCCTTTTCTCTATTTTATTTTTGTTTTCCTGAGTGATGGTATTCCTGTATAGTGTTTCTAATAGGATGTGGTAATTTTACTTGATTTACGCTCCCGTTTGAAGTTCCCCAAAGTTTTCCCTATCCCTTGTGAACAATGGTGTCCTGGGTTCCTACAAGCCTGAGAGACAAGGCAATACTGTGCCTTCCAGAAGTTTGCTTTTCATTAGATGTCTGAGCATCTTTCTTATCCTAAACCTGACAATCGTACCAAAGTGAAATGACAGAAGTTAACTAGCGAGCTGCATTCTTTCCTCTTCTTCACCAGCTCTGTGACAAAAAGTGGTAATTCTGTTGACTCGGTGAAATTCTGCCCATTTAAACAGCTCAGAGTATTTACACCAGAGCTTTTAAGCCTGCAAGCTTCTTCTCTAAAAATATGCATTCAGAGCTGACTCACACCTCACCCCAGCATCCTGATGTAAAATCATTGCATTAGTCAGCAGGAATAAGAGCAGGATGGAGAGGAGCATCCGCAATATCCATACATGTTCTGTATGTTGAAAGAAAAGACTAATGTTTTTTGGATATGCCTCAAGAGAAGTGGATTTAGTTCTCCCCTGTAAGCACAGCGTTGGTTTGTGCAGTTGCACAGGACAAGTCAAATGTGTGCACCAGCTTCAGTGCATGCTGCTTAAATTACATGGTCCAGAATGTTTTTCCAGATGGCAGCAGAAAGGACAAAATGTGAGGTTGTGGTAATTGATAAGAGATTTTAAAATTCAGTTCAGTCTGTTTAGGTGTATTTTAATTTTTTATGCATTTGCGAACCATGTTCTTACCTTGTTATTGAATCTGTTTACTTTGCAGCTGGCACAGACCAATAGATGCACTTGGAAAGGGATTATTACTTAAACTAAGAAAAAAAAATTGAATACGTGGTGTTCAGTTGGTATATGACTACATGTGAAATTACTGTCTATGTGCCTTTCCTTTTCTCTGTACGTGTGCTATGATACGGTATCACTGTAGGTATGTTTTATGGTGGCTCAGAATTTATCAGGCTGAGATCTCCTTGCCTTAAATATGGAGAAAAACAAACAAACAAACAAAAAAACTTATCTAATAGTTAAGTTATAATCATTCTATTTGTACTATTAGAAAATAGTAATTTTATTGAGACAGTAGTGGCTCTCCACTGGTCAACTAGATTGCAGATACAGACTATTTAATGTAGTACTTCTGCTTTAATGTATTATGTTGAAGCATTGTATTAGTAATGCAGTGCTAGACAGATGTGATGTGTTGAGTTACTTAATGAACATTTTCTTTGGAGAATATCTCCAGCTCCCCCGTGTAGCTGGATTGACAGCAGTAATCGAAGAGCTGAATGTCTGTCTGAGGATAGAGATAAAAAAAAAAAAAAAGTGAGTTTATGCAGTCTCATGTTTCCACTTACTGCCGCTGAATAATCTCCGATGGAGACTGGTTAATCACATGGGAAAGAATATGGCTCAAGAAGTGTTTTAGCTAAAATTAAAAGCCATTCCAATATTGGCTGTATTCCCTCAGCTTCTTTAGTTACAGGGGTGACTTTCTTCATGCATAATGTCCCCAGATAGGCTGTCAACTGGGAGAAAGTGCAATGTTTACATTTTTTAGCACACAAAATTATATAAATATTAGTTTGCCTTGATTCCTTATATTTGCCCATTTACTCCCATCCTTCATACTCTTTCTAAAGGTATTAGGAGGATACTATTCTGCTTGGATAAGCATTTATTCTGTAACCAGAGATAAGATGCTCTTGTTCAGTGCTCTATTTTAATAATCACACCTGCAAGTGCTGTCTTGCAGCTCAAAGTCCCATTACCTGATTTTTGGTTTGCAAATACTGTTCATGCCATGTTTAATTTGAAATTCATCCAGCTGTAAGTCGTGATAAAATATACATGTTCTATTGTTGTCTGAGTCTAACCCCATTTTGCTGTTTGTAAATTCAAAAGTATTAGGATCAGATCTCAAAAGGTAAAGCTTAATTTAATTTTAAGATTAAGTTAAACAAAACTTAACATGTCTTTAGCAGTTTGTGGTGTTGCTCTAAACTAACTTCATTCAAAAGAAAAGAAAAAAAAATCAAATAAATGTCACCCAACAAGAAAACCTCTATTTCAAATCTGCTGAAATTCTATTAGGTCTGTTCTGACTTCCCTCTTGAAGCATTTTTCAGAACAAATAAGTTGGCAAGCTTTAAGAAATACTCTAGCTATATCTTTTGTTTTTCTCTGATTTAAGCCAAGCAAAGAGAAAATAATTATTGGAAGAAAAATTTATAACTAGTTATTTGTTTTTTTCTATCTTTGGCATGAACTTGTTTTAAATTGTAAATGAATTGCATTAATATAGTCCTTATGCATTTCACATTTAGCTGCTAATTACTTTTTTTTTCCTGACAAATATAATTCAAAACTGACTTTTTTGTTACTTGAAGCACATCATTTAATTTTAGTTCAATTTTATGGCACTCTGAGTTGTGGTATATAGCAACTCTTTGTGCCCCATGTGTAAAATTGATTTATTTTTTTTTTTTTTGGTGATACTCATATTGTTCCAAACTATATTATAGTGTTTATTCACTTTTATTATATCTTTCATAGGGATATTAGGTCTGTCCAAAGTTTTAATACTTCTGTTAGAAAAGCTTAGTAACTCAGTCCAAATGTTCGTGAGACGTTTTTATTGTCATTGGGACGCCTTGGCCAAATTGTTCATGTTCAGAAGGCACTTCATGTGGCTGAATTGTTTGTCACAAAGCTTAATGAGACATGGGGGGTATTAGTGAACTTTGTGTTTTGTCCAAATACAGAACGAAAATTGTAGTTCAAAGTTCTATCAATTTTCAGAACTTGTTTTTCTTAAGCTTGATATCATCTCGAGTTGCCTGTCTGGATAGACTTCTGAAGAGACTTAATTTCAGACACTAAAATAGCTTGGATTCAGCTGACAACACTTTTAACAATACTCTCTTTGCAAGGAATCTTAGTGGAAGGACACTTTGAACAATAGCAGTACTTCAAAGACATGAAAAACATTCTGATTTAGGTAAGAATAAAATGCTCAGAAATAATTCTAATATGGTTAACAATAGGAGTGTGTTCATTTTTCTACTATGATCTTGTTTCCCTTCAGAAGAGTAGAGGTTATTGTAATGAATTTAAATGAAATGGCTCAAACCTTTGATATTGCCATAAGAAGAGTGGCTAAGATTAGAGGAGAAGGTGAGGAATCAGGACTGGACAAGCAGAACTTTATTTGTCAAATGTAAAAACACTTTTAGGTGTTAGCACAGCCTATACCCAATGAAAGGGTTTGAATGACGCAATGTCAGAAGGACTGTGGGCACGTAGGGCATCCAGCAAACTAATTCTCCAATAGCTTAGCTGAGTGGTTTTAATCCAGTAAAATGATTGCACAGTAGCTACATTTCATTGCTTGTGAGCAATTAAATAACCTTCTCTATGGAAAAAAAAAAAGATATGATGTGGATTGATTGTCAGACAGTAGCCACACACAGATCCCTGATCAGTAACTGGGTGTAGAGCAGGCCCTAGAGCACTGACTCACAGAAGTATTTACATCTAAATCATCAAAACACAGCACAACCAAGTAGTCTGAACCTGCAGCAAAAACAAGCAATTTCAGGTGACTTTTAGATAAAAGAGTGCTTGGGAGGGACTTGAAGTTGGAAAAAAAAGTGAACAGAAGGATATCCCCTTTTTGCTTCATCTGTTTTCAGAGATAAGCCTCTTTTGCAAATGAAAATAAACACCAAGATCAAAACACCAATTTCTTTTTCTATCTGAAAGTAGCTACTAGATTCTAAAAATTACTAACTAGGATTGGGAGAGAGTAGGGGAAATTTTCACAATGTGTAATTTCACAAAAGTCAGGTTAAAATCTAGTCTCTAAAATACAGAGCTTCTTCATATTGGGACAAATGGTAAAGAAAAACCCTGACAGTTAGCTTGAAATGCTTTTCATTGATTCAGAAACAGCATTGGTGCTCTTTCTGGCTTCTAAAATTGCTAGTAATTTGTCTCCAACTGTGCCAAAAGAAAGATCATGTCCACAGCATTGTATTAAAAAGAAATTCTATCATCTCTGTTTCAATTCCTTATGAAAATAACCGCACACTCATGTCTTGCAGTGTTTGTCAGGATCCTGCTGCACAGTGGTCCAGATTCAATATTTTTTGTTTGCTGCCATGGTTGGCAAGAGCAAAATGTCACGAATGCGATAATCACAACTCAACTGTTGGCAAATGTACTGCCTACAACTACCCTACTAACCCTTAGTGGATTAAATAAATGGGAAAAATCCATCAAAAGAAAATCTAATAGATATCCTCAGTGTGTGCCTGGCTTAGGGAAGAACAGAATTCCTCCTGTTAAGGCTAAAAAAATGCTCCCCCCCCCCATTTTTTTTTATTTTTTATTTTTAAATAGGTAAGAACACAATTCCCAATATAAATGGGGTATATGTAGGGGGGATTAAATATAATGCAAGAGTATGAGGTATGATTTTTTTGTCCTCTTATGGTAATTTTAGTCATCAGATATGTCTCCCTTATAAAAGAATTAAAAAAAAAAAAATACTTTTTTCTGCCCTGGTTTTCATGGTTGTAGGAGACTAAAACTGATAGTTTATAGCATTGCTTTTGAGTCCTAAGCTGTTATTAAACAGACCTCTCTGCCAGGTTGTTATTTTCATGAATTTAATGTTGATTGCATAAATTTATCATAAGCTTATTGGCAGTCAATATGAAAAGAATTCAGAAAACTGGTATTTTCTGACTCAGAATTGTAATCTTGATGCATTCTCCAGTAGCCTCTCGTGGTTAGTGAAACTTCACTACTTAAGCAGTATAGTTACATCCTTAAAGAAGAGAGAATGAGAAGTTAAATTGCTGTTTAGTAAAAAATTCATTGAAATCAGTTGGGAATGCAATACCATACTATATAAAAATTGTTTGAACACCTGAGCTCTCCCACAGTGCGTAGAGGCAATGCAACAACTTGACTCAAACTGTGAAGAAGCTCACTACTATATTTGATGCGTGTCTCTTTGACAAGAACTTTTCCTCTCACCTTCAGGCCATCTGTGGGTCTTTCACATTCTTTCTGCATAACATCTATATGATATAACCTAACCTATCAATCCACATAACTGATACTCTCAGTCGTGATCTCATAATTTTGTAACTCCATGTTTCTGCCTTTGACAAATTCATTCTTTCCTGCTCATTTCTGTCTAGACTGGTGCAGCAAGGATGACTTTTCTAACTTGTTATTTTTGCCCACATCATCCACTACACACAGTTTTTCAACTTGAAAAAAAAAAAAATTATCCTATAAACCATGAGATGCAATACTGTTAGAAGTCTTTGCAGACCTGGAAGGTCATTACTCTCAGAAGGTGGAGGAGTTTTGCAAAGTTACTCTTATTTTCTTTAAAAATTACTCACAACTTGGTGACGCTTGAACATCTGCCTAGTGTATTGACATTATCAAAGTGGACAAGAGAGATTCTGTCTTGTTGTTCCTCTATCAGCCTGCTTATAGTGTCTGAAGTCTTCTACATATGGCTGTGGATAATGACTTGCATATGAGGCAATGACTCCCTATTTATTTTGCCTTTTTGCAGTTCTTGCATAGCGGGGTAACGGTCAACAACTTGCAATTCTACTGTAAAACAAGTAATATAATGTGAGCAAAAAAGAAATGGCAGTGACCAAGATTATATCGCTTGTACATTTGAGATATATGTGAAAGACAGTCCTGATCCTGAAGGCATATTTGTGGTTAAATAACTGAATTTTAGTTGCAAAACTATGAAAATGAAATTTTTCAATTAATCTCTTCCAAAATGCTCTTCACAGTTCCCCAATAGCAGGCTGTCCTCCTTACTGTAAGACTGTAGTATTAGATCCTTTGGGATGGCAACTATTTTCCTCAGCTTTTGTTGGCTAGCTGGCTTACTGACCACTAGCTTGGGCTTTGAAGGAAGGCCGTGTATTCAGCTTCTCTTCCTTCTTATGTTGTCTTGTACCATTTTGAACAGCAATAAATGAGTTACAAACTGATTTTAGTATTAATTGCTGTATTTTTACAAGTCTCTTGGCCAAAATTTTCTGCATAAGGTAGGTGTCTCACTGTTCTTAGATTACTCAGATGACTGACAAGAAAAATTTGAGCACATACACTTTTGATGGTGCCATGTTGTAAATCTGCCCTTTCAAATAAGAAATACTACTAGATCTTATATACCTTTCTCTGGAGTAGCTAAGAAAGTTATCAGGATCCTGTGAGGTTAATATAGCATTATTGTGACAAGGAAAAGAATAAGAAATGCAAGAGTTTGGACTCCCATACACTATTGTGCAATGGGAGAGATGGGGAAATTTTCATTGTTGTGTGACCTTAAATGTAAATGTGAAGTGGTACAGCTGATGTTATGTACTCGATGTAAATAAGCAAAACATGAAATCAGAGGTTATGCTTTGTGCTGATTGTGAACAACTCTACAGAATAATTATTCTATGTGGTTATTCCGAAGAACTTTTTGAAAGTGTACTCTGTTCTGTTAGTTTAACCTACTTCCAAAGTAGGAAAACACCAGAAGTAATTAGGAATAAATCAGTATCATTCCTCTGTCTTACTCATTGCATGATTGAAAAAGCTGTTTGCCTGTTTTTTTTTCTTAATTAACCATCTTGAGATTAAATTTTATAGCCACCCAGTATCTTGATGCTTTTATAGAATTGGAAAATTCTGTACTTGCTTTCATAAAGTGACAAGGCTACTATTTTAAGAAAAATTAGTTCAACAGTACTGATTGGTTCAGTGTTATTAGCAGGACACGTTGATGTTCTATTATTTTGCACCCTATTATCAACTTATCAGTGGATTTATCATTGGTTCAAGGTTTGCATGGATCATGAAGTAAGTCCCTGAGTACTGAACTGTGAACCTCATGTGCGGCCTCTGCAGCAGCCTCAATGCTACCAGTGAAACCAGTGAAAGGACTTGGTGCTTGCTAGCATTTAAGGTCTGCTCCTTACTGCATTGTAAGGGCACCTGTAGCTAGCAAAACAGAAAGGGCACAGTGATGTTAAAGCCAAATTAGTAGTAATCAGTGCTTTAATTGTTTCCACACTACTCATAGTGATAACAATGAATACACTGATAGCTAAGAAAAAGTTATATATTTGTAAAAAGGCAGTGTTATTGAAAGTCTCTTCTTTATGAAATTTTTGCCAGAGCTCATATTCTAAAAATGTAACTACGATGTTTAAAAAATTAAAAGAATATAGACAGAGCCTTAGCTGATATAAACCTGTATAATTACTACATTATTGCTAAGTATCCTCTTGTGACAACTAAAATATTTTAGTTTTGAAAAATAGAAGCTAAGCTGCTGTTTGAAGGGCAAACACGATGAAAGGATGACTTGGGTAGTCTGTAGGTGGTGCTCTTGTCACTAGAGAAAGACCATCTTTGCTAAGCTACTACTACTACTATGCTGAGTTTTTACTCCTAATATTTTTGAAGCGATCAATTTCATTGGCAGTATTAGATTGTTGCTTCTCATCTGTGTTCTTCCATATGAAGGAGAATGAGACCATACATACAGTAGTTCTGAAATAGGTTGTTTGGCTGCAACATGTTTTCCAATTACTTTAGCAAGTCTTATTTGAGTGCAGGAATTAGGTATTCATAGATTTCAAGTAATATATATATTTATATATTACACATAATGGACAACTTTTACCACATAAACATAAAATCTGATACTTCCATATAGCTTCAAGATGACCATTGGAATTTTTATACAGCCAGTGATCAACAAAATTGCTCCTCTGTTAAAATTTAAAAGTTAAAGTTAAAATTGCTCCTCTGATATATATTTGTGGATCTGCAGCAAGTATTGGGATTCAGATAAGCACAGATAAATCCACATATTGCTCTTTATTTTTGTCATTTTGCACACTGGATACTTCATTGGCAATATAGTGTATAGAGCGTATTTTATAGTGGAAATGAAATGGAAATAGATATGTGTATATATATATCTATAAAATCAAAAAATGTGTGAAAAACACATTAAAGAGATATTTGGAGTATTATGCCTTCCATCAGCTTTTATTTCAGGGCTTTTAGATGAGAAGGTGTGAACTGTGAGGATGCAATGGATATGTACATTTAGACTCTTTGTGTTTAAATCTACTGAACTGTTGGATTTGGTGTTTGTGCCCTCAGTGTAATTTTTTTTTATATGTACGGCAAAGAACTTTAGAAACAGATGATTCTAGAAGAATATTAGGAAACCAGTTTTGTGACTAAGTCATTTTATACTTGGATTTTAGTGATCATGTTTATGTACTTGCAAGTACCATATGAATGCCTGCAAATGCACAGTTAATGGGTAGTTATAAAAGACTGAGTGTGCCTCAAGTTGTGCAGGACGGATGGTGTTTTCAGGTGTTCTTTATGTTCTGTGATGAGTTTCCATATGACTGTATGGTGCTAATGACAAAACAGTGCTGTGTGAGATTTGCTTGCAACTCTATTAGAGTTTTGCACACTGAAACTATATATTTTCTTGGCTGTGGAATAAATACGAAAGGACTAGAGGATATATATATATATATATATTTCCTGTGGGAGAGGAGGGAGAACTTCATATTCCCAAGCTTCTTTGGAAATTGGAAGGCATGATTTAGGATCATTCCTACTGTAAATATTTACAAGATCTTAGGGAAGACAATACTTTCTTACAATGCAGGAAGAGTTCCTGAAGTTGACAAACTATCCACTTTGTTTTGTATAGAAGATTTTTATTTCATAACATGTCTGTGACATCAAAGTACCTCTGGCAGAACAAAGCCATTTCTTCTGCCCTGTTAAGGAGAATGCTAATCACAGAATTAGTGGGGTTCCAAGGGACCTCTTGGGATCCTCTGTTCCACCCTCCTGGCTTGAGCAGGCTGCCCAGGACTGCATCCAGGTGGGCTTTGAGCAGCTACACAGATGGAGCCTTTACAACCTTGCAGGAACAGGCCAACCTGTTCTAGTCTTTGATGACAACTCATTTTGTTGCTAATGCAAATCAGAGTGTTTATAAAGAATGTAAAACTAATCCTAAAATTTTCTAGGAGCTTCCTAAAATAAGTTTAGAGAGCATTCTCTCAGTGAGAAAAACAGTAAAACAAATTTTGTAGCTAAGGGTCAACTCTTCCCTTAACTCTTGAAGCATGTGAATATATGACCAAAATCTAAAAATAATACTTATGACTCCCTAACTTGCTGAATTACTTATTAAATGGGGAGGGGAGAGAAAAAAAAAAAAAAAAAAAAAAAAAAAAAAAGTTTAAATCCAGCTGAAGATTGTTAGGATTGTAATAATGCAAAATTCTACTCAAGAACAGTTTAATAAATATTAAAAGGATCTTGATAGCTGTAGTTACTTGAACTGCTCCTTTTAATGCTCTCTTGGATAGATTACTCAATTCCCCACTGGAATCTCAGTGAAATGTTGCTGCGCCTGTGCTCTAAGAGCTGATAGTAATACGGCTTTAATACGGTTTTGGGATAAAATCAATATGCATGAAAATAGTAACTGCAAACTGAATGAGACTTTGGGTCTTTCCACAAATGAAAAGTTGTGTTGTTGTGACTTTGCTGTTTCAATGCCAAAACCAAGGAAACCTGAAGACGGGGAGATGGGATTTTCCAGGCCTTAAATGCCTTCTTTACAGTGGTCATGTCTAATTCATATAGATTTTTAGCAATATATCTTTAAGCTAGAGTTTCCAAGGAGAAATTGGTTCTGTTCCTTGTAGGTATTGAGAATCATGTAAATGCTTAAAAATAAAAAGAGGACCTACAACTACCTTGTGAGTTTCAGAAACAAGCTAAACTTCAGAAATTTCCCAGATTAAGGTAGCTGCCCTCAGGACTAAAACAGGCTTCTGACTAAACTGAATGCTCAAATTGAAGTAAATCTCCAGTGGTGTAGGCTTCATAATTTGTGGGTCTAAAAGGCTGAAGCCAATCTGCCTCATCTGAAGTAGTCTTACAGCTTTTAACCAACATAATGCTCTCGTCAATAATGCATTGCCCTAAGGTAAAAAGTGCATTGTTTCAGACACAGACAAGTAACAGGAGCAAAGAAGAAAACATCCTTGAAGAGGATGCTCTGGTTTGTTTTTCATTCTTCCCTGGACTGGGATGTAGCAGATTTCCGTATGAATAACATCCATTACCCATTTAACCCTTTAACCAGCCAGCCATCTGGGGCTGCATGCAATCTAACAGACCGATCCATCACACTTGCCAAAGAACAGAAAATTTATAAGATAGTAACTTTAGGGATTTCTTTTAGGGGTTTCAGAAGTTTGGCTGCTTGTGTGTATTGAGCATTTCATAATTCTAGGCAGGGCAATGGTGCAGCCTGCAGAGAATTTCCGTCGCTTGATCATTAATGTTGCAGGCTGGATGTTTATGCATCTTGATTTACAGATTCAGTGTTGATAGGTGAATTTTAAAATACATTTACGCATGTGCTTGGCTCATTGTGATATTAGGATTTTAGCTACTACCTGATTACAATTTATGTAACTGAAATAGTCAAAGCTTACTAAATAGTCAAGGATAGAGTTTTGATTATTATTATTATTATTATTATTTTTCCTAAGCATAATCCAAAAGACTAGTCCCGTAAATCATTTCAGGGCTAACCTAGATTTTATAGTTTAAACTAACCAATGATGACTTTGATTAATTAAATTCAAAATAACATTGATGAAGCTTAAACTGAATCATTTTAAAGACATAGTGTTTCAGATAAGCTGTGGAATATAAGTTTTAACCTTAAATTTCATTACAAAAGACTGACTTCAAAGAAGAAAGTAGTATTTCATTTTACTTTGTAATATTTATGAGGTATGGCAAAGAATCAATGCTTACATGCACATATATTTTATTTTCAGGTTCTGACAAGACCTGATCCTAAAGATACTTGACCAGGTGTAACATACCAGAAAATTATTCCATTTTACCAATTTACAATATAAATTGTCTTTATTTCTGGGAAAATGTAGATTTAACTAGGGCAGAGAGGTTATACAAACTGAAAGAGATTAAGGTGTACAGACTGATGGCATTAAAATGTGCACAGATGTAAAGGATTGTACGTGGATTTAACCCTTATTTTTAAGGAAATGGAAATAGCTCTTGCAGGTACTTCAGTGTAAAGTGGTGTATGGTTTGTTTCATTGTGCAGGTTATTTCTCTGAAGGACAGGGACTCAGTGGTTAGGTGATGAATCTTTTATTCATCTTGACTTTCCAATTCAGCTGTTGTACGATGAGGTTAACATTACCTGGATAAAATGAATAAAACTTATTTCCTCCAACAACAATCTTTTTTCTCCCTGAGTGGTGCACTGCCATTGATGAACACCTTCTCCCCAGGCCTGCTTATCTGCAGACTTCCCGGATCGCTCCTGCTGCAATGAGCACCTGCTCCCTGGCCTTCATCGCTTCTTATCTGTGTCTCAGTACCACACTATTCCTCTTCCTCCCCACCTGCCAGCAGTGACTCTTCTGCTAAAAGCTGGGGTATTTTGCACCTGTCTGAGGTAAAATAATAATGGAATATTTTATAAGCAATAAATATTGCATGAATATATTGCGCAAATAATGCAAATATGAATATTACTTAAAAAAAAAAGTTAACATAGACTCAAAGAATGGTTTGGGTTGGAAGAGACCTTAAATATCATCCAGTTCCAACCCCACGCTGTGGGCAGGGACATCTTCCACCAGACCAGGTTGCCAAGGGCCCCATCCAGCCTTGCAGGGATGGCGCATCCCCAACTTTATATAAGGCAAACTAAAATCTCCACTATTTGTTCTAGTTTACCTTTCCAGTTTCTGTGATTTCAGGCTTGTGCAAGCCTGTGATTTTGATGAATTGCTATCCCTTATGCCATTGAAGACTTAATAGCATATACTTTAATAAAGGTTGGATGATACCGTATTAAAAGTACAGAAGATTCTTCATGGACTTCATTTGCATTTAGTGATAGATTTTGAAAGAGAGACCGATTATACTTTACAGCTGGAAGAGAGCTAGGTAATAAGGAGTTTATGCAAGCAAGATTCTGGGTTGTGTTAGGCTTAAATGATGTGGTTTTTTTTTTGTTTTTTTTTTTTTTTTTTTTTTTTTTCCCCCAGATCCACAAAGCTGTTTTCTCAAAACACAGGATAATACCCCCTGAGCAAACTGTGAATGGGGAGTTGGGTTCTGGTACTTTTTGTTGAACACATCACTGGATAGAATACATAGAGATTAAAGTTATCCTCCTATGTGTCTAGAACAAATGTTTGCTGTAGTCACTTCTTCAGGCTTCTGCATACATCTGTAGTAAATGTTTTGTCACCATAGTGCTTGTGAAGGGTTCCCGATTGAAAAAAAAAGTTAATTCACACATCTTACTGAACTCTGACATACCTAATTCCAAACTCCAGCATCACAGAATTTTATTTAGTTATTTTTAATTGCTCAGAATTAATGAATATTTAGCTTCCCATGTGCAGGAGAGAACATGGCTAGTAATTAAGGTGCGTTAAGTTACCCAATTTGATGTTGCTTCCTCATGTACTTGATAACTTGCCTAAAAGCAATTGGCTCCTATATATTAGCTGTATTTCCTCACTTCATTTTGAAGAGTCAAGTATGATACATAGTTTGGAACAGATAATATGGAAACTGCCACCAATGTTTGATACGAATGCAGAAGGTTTCAAAATCTCCTTTGAGCTAACAAACTTCTGAAAAGACAGAATTAAAAAGAAAGAAAGAAAGGGGGTGGGGAACAGCTGCTTTAAAGTAAAAGCTAAAGGCTTGGGGAAATGACCAAATCCAGACAGTGACAGAAATGTCACTGATGATAGATTGAAGAATAATATTGACATCTGATTTTAATCCACCAAATCAATGTAAATGTTGATCTTGATGCACAGCCAACAGGGTCATAGACCTTTGCGCTCAGTAGAGAGAGGCATCAGGGATTTTAACTTTTCCACAGAGAAATTATAACTAATTAAGCATTTTCTGCACTTTTATTGTTTAAATATACGTTATTTAAATGCACTGGTGAATAAGTAAACAACTAGATGATTGTGTCATACATTGGAAACTTTACTTACCAACAAAGAAGACCGGGAGGATCGTATCAGTGTGTGCCGGAGAACTGACTCGATGGCTAATTGTGCTTCACAGCAGACAGGCTCAAAGTCTTTCAGAGTATTCTCGTGGCATAATTCTGCATGCTTGGTCTCGTTGCTTCTTAGGCAGTGAGGGCAATCTGGGGTAGAAATCTTGCCATATTTGTAATAAGTGGTTCTTTCAGCAATAGCTAAATTTCATCTGGTAAACACTCCATGTTTATCTATTGGATATCTTTCTCCTGGAATGTCAAATTGATTACTTTTTTCTTTTCATTATTTAGTGTTGGTATAATTTCAAAACACTGTAGATTAATTTTACTATCCTGTCAGAATCATATTCCTCGAATATTCCTTGAATATTATTCAATTTCTTGAATTGAATAATATTTCTTCACTTTGCTCAGAAGGTATTTATTCCACCAGCATATCTGTTGATGGTAAAAGGAGGTGGTGATTTTTGTTCTGCTTGCCAGTGCAAAAGAATGTGATATTTTGATGTTGATTTCTCTAAAAGAAAAATAATCCCCAAGCTTTATAAGCAAGAGGTGCTCTACCTTCAAGCGTAAAGAAGTTTAAGTTCTCTAAAAAGTTGTTTCTGTTCTGTAGAGAAAAAATGAATATGTTCTTCAGAGTGAGGATACAGAGCCAGTTGTGAGTGGAATGAGTTCACTTTGTTTATCTGAGCATCTGGAAACATCTATTCTAGACACACATAGGCATTTAATATGGCCCATTTCATCCTCAAAGCATCAGATTAGAACTTATTGAACAGAATCAATTCAAAGCAAAAAATGTGAACTGAGACATTTGAATTTAATGATTTTCTTGATGTTACAGAATATTAGGAAAGACTAGAGCACGTACAATGAACTCTCAGAAGTTCTGCTTATTGAAGCCAAACTGTTGTGTGTTTCTGAAGGAATATTAAAATATTTCATATAGTAATGTAGAAAAGGGAACTCAAACCTGTCACTCAAAAATATCGCATCACAACCAGCTGTATCATAGAATCACAGAATGGTTTGGAAAGGACCTTAAAGATCCTCTAGTTCCACCCCCCCGCCACAGGCAGAGATGCCATCCACTAGACCAGGTTGGCCACGGCCCCATCCAACCTGACCTTGAACACCGCCAGGGATGGGGCATCCACATCTTCTCTGGACAGCCTGTGTCAGGGCCTCACAACACTTGTGAATGAAGAGTTGGTGTGAAATGTAAATTGATGGAATATCTACTTTTCATTCCCATGCAGAGATCAGCTGTGTTATCTATTACTGCACATAATTATTTATACATATAATTATACTCATTAAACTACAGAGTTTTCTTTTACAAGTGCAGAGCTCTTTCACATCTATTGTTCTGTATTTTCAGTATTTGTAACATAAGAATATTATTGACACATGCAGAGAATGGTTGCAAACAAACAAAAGGGACACCAGCTAGGTACTTTCTAGTCCATCTTTGAAAATATGGTGTAGTTCTTGCTTCTTGTCACTTCTTCCTTTAAGATAAGAAGATGGTAGCTCCTACAAATTTATACTGATGCTTGTGGCATCACAATGTGTGCCAAAACGTAAAAATTCATAAGCACCATCAGTTTTCAAATCAGATATGGGGCAGAGGCATTGAGGGGGATTAACTTTTTCCATTTTTAATTTTCATTTTGGTGTCAGTTTCTTTTCCCTCACAAACGCTTGCATTTTGGAGCCACCTCAGGTCCGGTTAGGGCCCTCTGAATTTGTATTAATCTTTGTCATTTTTTTACATCACTTTTAAAATTACTTTGCTAAAGTGATTTATTGTTTATTTTATGGTAAACTATTTTTCAGGCATGTGTGAGGGCATTGCCTTTGTATGGTATCTGGTTGCTTCATTTAAGTATGATGTTTTAGGCTCTGTTAATGACCTAAGGACACTTGTGTTATGATGAAATGCCTTCCATATGACAAAGCAAATTCAAGTAGCCTAGAGTGATTCAAGAGGAATCTATTAAATCTGCTTAAACCGAACTATTATCTGACTGATGGTCGCTAAGTCCCACTGTCTCAATCTCCTGTAAATTCCTGAAAGCATTGTATTGATTACTGCGGACTTAATAGAAAACTATTAAAGCAATTTCAAAAGCTCACAAAAAATCATATGGATTTGACAATATCTTAAATTGACAGTAAAATGTGTTATTTAGATGGCCTCTTCTGCCTGGTATTTCATTTCTCTTCTTGAAGTATAATTTTATTTTGGTGGTGATGGTGTGGTGGTTTTTTTAACATAAAACTCTGAGGTCAGGTTTATTTTCCACAGTGCTATTTGTTCTCATCTAAATGACTGTGCTGTTGTGAAGCACTAGCTTATTAAAAAGCACAGGGCACTCTCACTAAATTGGTATTGCTGACACCACCTGCTGCTTTCTTCTTAAAGTGATTTTTTAAAAATACAGTATATTCTTTAATTAAAGTCCACAAAAAATCTGCTACCCCTTCACTTTACTTCACTTGATTACACCTTTTGTTTCCCAAATCGTCAAAAAAAACCCTCTACTTTATTCCCTCTTACAGTATCAACCTGGATGTCTCCTTATCAATCAAGTTTGATTTTGGAAAGTATCTGTGTGTGCTTTTTGGAATGATAGGCAAGATTTAATCCTTGGGAGAAAAAGTAAAGGACAAAAATAAATTAAAAGAGTATGGCTATGTGACTCCCACATATCTAGTTAATGGAAATCAAAAGGAGGTGGTTTTTTTTGCCCATATCATCTTCCTACTTGTTACTCACCTTGCCTGCTTACTTTTCTCCCAGCATTGTTTTCTGTTTGTTTTCCATCGCTGTTCCTTAGCTGAAGGTTTATTTGATGTAAGTTACCTGAGGGTTTGTTATAAAAGAATAATACTTGAAAAAATTGGAGTTCAGGTTATGGTTTATGTGGAGAGAAATAGATGTTGTTTAGAAGGCAGGCAACTCACAATTGTTTCTTGACTGGTAAAAGAAAATTTCATATTGAGTCTTTAAGTGGTTCAGAGGGAGTTTGTGGTGTCTGTATATCTATGTATTTTGAAACAGTGCTCTTGGATCTTATGTAATGGAAATGACTAAATAGGAAGCTATTAATCATGTATAAGCTTACAAAAATCTGATATCTGGAGGCTCTGCCAAAATCTAAATTGTGTAGACAGCTTCTACCAAGTATTTCTCAGTTAGTTAGTGGAGTGCTCTCAGGAAAAAATGTGGTTTGCTGTGCTTTATCAATTTTTTTACATGTTATCCTCTGGGCTTAGTTTGTGTATATTATTCTAAAAAGTCTTAGCTCTCTCAGTATTGTGTAGCTGAACTAAGTTCTGAGATGGTTCACTGCCTTGTTTTGATTTCTTCTGGGGTTTCAGTGAGCACTTCTATTGTTTGTGTCAAGGATTTTCTGTTGGACTACAAGAAGTTATGGTGAATTAGAGGAAGAAATGCAGAAACTAGCAGCAGTCTTGTATTTTTCCTACTGACCTGAGTTCAGAAGGAAGGCAATAATTTTCTCTTGGCCAAGCTCTGTAGTTGTCTGCAGGTTCTGTAAGAATCTGACAAACTTTCATTCGAAGTCTGTCAGTGTAAATAGAAAGAGCTCCATTGACTTATATCAGATTTGGATCGGGTACCTAAAACTGGTCTTATGGGAAAAAAGACAATTGCTGGGCATTTTGTGAACTTATATAAACAGCTATAGTGAATTTATTTCGTACAGAATTTAGTTACCTGATGTTGTGGAGCCAGATAAAAGATTTTTTTCTTCTCTTTGTTGTTCATCTGAATTATTGCAATGGCACCATTACAATGGAGTTGAGTAAGGAACTAAATATTACGATTTCATAGGTTTGATCTTCAGAGTACTGTACAGAAAGATGGTGTTTAAATGATATTTCCACTTGCATTAACCTCATTAGGTTTCATGATTTGTCAGACATCCGTATTTAGGATGGAAATCCTGACTTTTATATAAGTAGATGAGATTGGATCTGATACTTGTGTTCTTACAGTACTGTACAGAGTGCTTCTATCTGTTCAATGACTGGGTGAAGGATAAGCTATGATTTACTACTGATGTGAGAGATTTATTCCTCAATTAGTACCACTGGGATCTTTGACTTTTGTACATATCTGCCTTGGCATTAATAAGAAAGAATGGTAGAAAGAGTCAAGGTGGCATCTGAAAACAGCCTGCTTGTTCAAAAATAGGTTAGAGGGTGGGAGTTCTTCCCTTAGAAATGCTTGTTGTTTTTGAAAATTTGACCTTAAGTCCCCAAACTAACTCAAGTTTACTATTCATAGATGAGCCCTATCTATGTCTGTGTATTTTTTTGTTTGTTTGTTTGTTTTTTGTATTTCATTTATCATCCGGTCAGCAAGATGTTAAAAGCTGTGTACAAAGAACAAAAATACAAGCTGCTGCTTAATTATATTTGTTTTTCATTATTTTTAAACTCTGATTATTGCTGAAGATGCTCAGGAAGGCACATAAATATAAAACATTTACCGTGCAGCTGCAGTGCCAAGCAGTTTTTAGGTTGTGGTTGTATTTAAACCAGGAGAAGTCTAGACTTCTGTGTTATATGTGGGATAGATTTCACTTAACTTTTTTCAGTTGTAACGACTAGCTATAGCAGAGGCATATTAAAACTTTTTTTTTTTTTTTTTTTTTCCAGTTGAACTAAAAAAAAAGTTGAGTATAACGTATTGTCTACAAATAGGAGAAAGGGAGAAGCTCTTTCTTTGGGCAGCTGGCTAGTGATGCGACAGTGACTGTTAAGGTTTGCTGGCCATTAGCAAGATCATGTCAATACCAGAAAAGTAGATGTTGCAGCTTTTTGTGACGTGTAGCATAGGCGGAGGATTACTGCTATGCAGAAGACCTCTCCATTGAAAGGTCTTGAAATACTTTGTGTTGAGCTGAAGGAGTACACTGGGAGATACGTTTAACACCCACTGAAGTTCATAAAGTCTTTCTCTACACAACGAAATTATAAGTCTTCCTTTTGCCTTTTTAATCATGCACTTACACCTGGTGGGTGACTTACAAGACACGTTGCCTCTTTTAGATGAGATTTGCAGACAAGTGTATGCAGACAGGAGGTTGTGTCATAGCAGAATGCTGAAGAGGGAATTACAGGAATAAATATATTAAATTCCATTTTCACCAGCCAGGAAAGAACAAACATGCACAATCAGAACCCACCCTATAAACATGTTAAAATTCATTAGTAAGCACTAAAGTTTTAGATGATAAAATTTCAATTAAAAATATTGATTCACTTGGCAGCATGCTTCGATTTCTTTCATCCTTGCCTGATACAATAATTGCAAAAGAATTGTAAAAGAAGACTAAGTTTAAGGTTTTCAAAATTTATGTTTTAAAAAAAAAAAAAATCAGATTCCAGTTTTTAACTAAAAATGTTATTTGTGGTGGGATACATTTTTGAAAGACAATATGTATAGGTAATGTATAGAACAGTAGGATAGCTTTTTTTTGGATAAAATATATATGCTCAAGGAAGATTTAATAAGGAGATTTAATATTTTTATTAAAATATTTGTTTGCTGGGAGGTTGAATAATTAAACCTAGGCAAGAATGAAAAGAAACAAGCCAATGATAGTTCTCAGCCCTGTTCTCTTAGCTGGGTTTCATATTCTGTATATTCAGTTCAGATAACACCCAAATGGAAAATCTTCCCGGGCAGTATGTATTACTAAAATAGCATGAGCTCCTGCTACTTTGGCTCTGCCCGCTATTTTTGCACTGTATTTGTAGGCATTGCTAGGATGGCTGAAGACAAGCATCTATGTCTGTCTGCCTTTGTTCCTGTTAAAATTATCAATAAACATGGTATTTATTATTAGGTTTAGTAATTTCTTCTACAATTTTCATGCTCATGGCTGTGAGGGGTCCTTTAGTTTGTGAGGTACCAGTATATCCTTTCCCATCTCAGTGACAAATAATACTGATCTTGGGTGTCTGAGTGTTTTTTTTTTTTTTTAATCATGTTGAGGAGTAGGGTAGAAGAACAGTGAAACAAAAAAACAAACAAAAAAACAGCTGGTGCAGCAGGAGGAAGGGCAGTTAACCTAACGTCTCTGCTCAGAAAAATAAATAAAAATTATGGGTTTCACTTTGTCTTCCTCCGTCCTAGCCTTAACTGTCCTTCAGATAATGTAGGTTTTGTTCAATGCTTGTACGGCATCTCAGTTGCCAAAACTTGTTCCTGCTAGTCAGTACAAATCCCTCAGGTATGCCTGAGATACTTGCCAGGACTAGGGACCTTAGTGTTTTTAGATTTTATGTCCAAAAATATTTCTAAATAATAGATTTCTGAATATTTTATATGCTTGCAGAAGTGTTTTTCTTTAGACTAGTGAGAGCTGTATCTGAGCATCTATAGGCAGAATGGCTACACCCATTTATTTCTGTAAGTTATCCTATTTCTGTAACAGGATATAAAGGGATTAGTGATGTTTGCTTTCTCCCATTTAAAAGGGTTGTTGCGTATGAGCTTGAGTTTCAGTATTGAACAAATTGTGATTTAATCATATCGTATATTAGCAAGTCAGCAACAGTAGTATATCCTTATTTAATGCTAGCGTATTTTTCTTCAGGCACTTTGGCACTCAGACACTAAAGAAATCTCTGTGATATAAACTGCACTATCTTCTCAAATGGATCATGTTATTATTGCAGATTTATACAATTAAAATAAATGTTGTGTATGTACTCATTTCACAAATGTACTTTTCCTTTTAATACATTCTAGTACTAGGGATAAAATGATTGCTTTCTAGAAAAATAAAAACATACCTGACTATGAAGTTGGGAACCAAATTCTGCCTTCAGATGATTTTTCCTCCACTTTCATGGAAGC
Organism: Nettapus auritus; assembly: GCA_011076525.1. NCBI lineage: Eukaryota > Metazoa > Chordata > Aves > Anseriformes > Anatidae > Nettapus > Nettapus auritus. The sequence continues at coordinate 5,442,909 of CM021771.1, forward strand.
CAGATCTGTACATCTCTGCCAATACTGATTCAGGTAGCCAATCCACAGCAAACAAGGGTAGAGACTTGCTTTCTAGCCTAATTTCTCAGTACTGATCTCTTATCAGATTGTAGCATCAGTTGTCATCACTCCTTTTATAACATCTGGCCATTTCTTCCCTGAAGAGTTGACTCTGAGTCTTATATGGCCATAAGTCCCATTGAAGCAATGAATTTTGTTGTGCACGGATCTGTGTTAGCTTGTTATTGCCAAAGTTTCTTTGTGATCTTATTTCTTCAGCTGACTTGATCTGAGTTGTTCCTAAAAAGTTGCACTTTTAGGTTTTTTGCCACTTGTTCATGATAGAGAAGGTATGCATGTCTTCAGAGGGTAATAAGAAGGCTACAATACACAGAATGTAGAGCACACAGAGAATGCCCTTTGAATTCAGGGTGTCTCACTGCGTGTACCCAGAGGAAAATTGCTCTTGTCTTGATGTAATGAAAACGCCTCTTATTCGTTAATTATGCTAACATATATTTAGTAGTCTAGCTAAGAATAATTGAATAACAAATCTATGTCCTGTTTGATCAACACATGATTTTTGAAACAGTTCCCCTCTGGAGAATGAAGCCATTTCCTCTAGTGGAAAAATGTACTATTTTGATATTATTTTAGGTCAGAGATGGCATCTGAATACAGTGTTGCATGATACAAAAAACAAAAGTCCCTTCATATCGTTGTTGGTTGCCAATTTGCTTCAAAGACTATCTTCACTTTTGCTCTGTTTACAATAAATACATATTCTTCGTATCAAAGCTTGAAATTGTATGCTGAAAGTATGTTGTCATGGGCTGATGTATCATTTGCAGAAGTGAAGATGTAGGCCAAAAAATACAATCAGCCTCACAGTCATTTTTGTTTCTAGCCCACAGGTAGAACTTGATTCATGCTGAAGTGCAGGGTGAGAAATGTGCAGAACTCCTCCTTTCAAAACCTTCTGGTAAGCAGCTTATATGTGTGCAAAGAATACCTTTGATAACTGCTGTTTAAATCTGTTTTTCTGCCAAATTACGAGGTCAATGTAGTGATATTAAATTCCATAACGAATTGTTGAGACAAAGTATGTGATCACTGAAATGATAAAAATAAAAGGGTGTTGGGGTTGGTTAATATTAAAACCACTATAAATGCTTATAGTTCATATCAATTTAAGAGTCAGAATGAATGAGGATGTTTTCAGTCTATTGGCATATGATTCCTCTGTTTGATTTTCTCATTAACTTTTCACATGCATTTTGAAATATTTTCACATTTCTGTTAAAGACCTATCTTTTACAAGACATTTCAGAAGAATTTATAGAGTTGGATTGTGTGGTGTTTTACAGTGTCATGTTTAAAATGTTCAGTGGACTAGAAAAGCATCAGTATGCCTGCTGTATCACCAGGTACAGAAGTGATATTTCCAGATAACATAGCTTTAAATCTGGCCAGGTACATATTATATCACTAACATTATAACTTTGCATCATAAGAGGAAATTTCAGCTCCTGCACTATGCACACCATTTCCAAAATGCATCTTTCCCCTCCAGGTAAACTCTCCAAACCAGCTTTGTTCCTCTCACTTTCTGTATGCCAAAGTTTTTCTGTCCCAAACAACTGAAATTTTATTTCTCTGTTGGCTAGATTAATTAGTTTCAAAATGGACCATGCTTCTCTGATTTCCACAACATCAGTGAGTTCTTGCCAAACTAATTTTCTGTTTGTCAATGGTCCATTAACTACAATATAAAGCCTCTGTCCCCCAGGCAAAAATGCAAGCATCACATATACTCTTGTTTTGCTGTGTTGGGACAAGCAAACAGACAGTAAATACATCTGCCATCAGGTTGAATCCAGGCAATTTTCCAGTTTCTATAAATGATGAACAGACGGGAAATACTTGACGTGCTTCTGTTGGCCTTTTGAATTCTCCCACTAAAACCAGATAATGACAAACACATTCTACATTGCATTGAGCAAAACAACATTACCGATGGCCCTTGCCCCCAATACAAGCCTTCATTCCAAAAAAAGAAGGAACTCGGCGTGAAGGGATCTAATAATTTCCTAAGACGCCTTCTGTGAAATAACTGAAACTCCCTAGAACTTGACTCTCATTATTGTACAGTAGAGACAGTGGTGTTTTAAATCATTTAAACTATTTTTGAAGATTTAAATAATTTTCACTTTCATTGGCACGTAACGTATATGGCTTCCTCAACTTCTGCCTTCACTAGCCAACATACTAGCTTGCAGGAAACATGAATCTATTCCACTGTCGGAATAAATTCTGAGTAGGAAAAGTAACAACCTCCTTATTTCCAAACCTGTTCTATTATTTCTTTCAGTTTATTTTAGTAATTTTCACCTGTGCCCAGATAAGGCATGAGTGCCTAATAAGAGAGTGCTAATCTCAACAGCTGCAGCAAGTTTTAACGTTTGTAAGGTGCCTTCTTAAGAGAAGCCAATGTTGCTTTGCTTTATACTTTGATGTAATTTATTTTATTTGATGTTGTGAATAAAGCTGATTGCAAACAACATGGAAATGCACTCAAGCAAGCAAGGTTAGCGGTTTCCAGGAAATATTTCTGCTTCATAACCTGGCTCTAGCTGGTGAGATTAAAACAGAAGAAATGTATGGCAGGCAACATCTACTTGATTAAAACTTGTATCGTAGCTATTTTCCTTAAAACCAAAAACATACCTCTGTGAGAAAAACTATTCTAATATTGTGTAAGAGTAATTGTGTAGTACCAAGCTATGGAGGGTATGACACAAAGTAGTCTGAACTGTTGCACAGATTTGCCAGAAAGTTGCACAACAAAGGCTTTGCTGGATTTGGTTTTCTGGACCCTGCATGCTTCAAAACCTAGGAAGGAGACTATGAAAATGCAATTGAGATTTTTTTTATTTTATTTTTTTAATCTGCCACACCTGCAAGATGTAAAAGCAATAAAATGGAAATCAAAATTCCTGGCACATCCTCAGAAATATGATTTCCTTCAAGCATGTTAAGCTGTGAAAATAGTCAGTGCAGCATACCCACATCCCACCTCGTGTCCCAAGTACGGGCAGCATCCATGGGCACAGTGTTCGCCTGTCACGATTGTAAACAGAACGAGATGATCACTCCCTTCAGAGGACATGCCAGGCTTCCCAATATATCTGTTGGCTTCTCAATCTGCTGCTCCTGCCTGGAGACATCCTTTTTCATGACCATCAAAATGGTCTATTTCTCCCATTTTATCCTAGGGTGAGATGATGATTTTGAGAGAATCCAGTGGCTCTCCTAACCTTAATGTTATTTACAGATATTAAACAAATTAAAATTCCTCCAATGATCATGGATAGAAGGAAACAAATATTGAGGTCTCAATTAGTTAGAGGCAAAGCCTTACAAATACTATGGATAGTTCTTAAGTGTTTATAGACGCTTACTCCAGATGTGTTCCAAAAGAGGAATAAATGGATTTGTCAGTGTGAAAGGCATAAGAGCATGGCATGAAGAAGGAAGCATGGAGACATCGGGTTCATAATACCAGAATGGAATGGGTTCAATGAGTGCCTAGTGCTTCAGTTATATTGCATATGTTTGACAAAGTTGGTGTGTGCATGTGCAACAAATGTGATTAGATGTCCCAGGTGTATCCAATATGCATAGTGCTCACTGGGTTTTTGGATGTGTGGAAACACTTGACAAACGTCCAGAAGTCTCATTTTTATTGAGGACAGACTTTCAAGTGGAAAAGGATTAAATAAGGTTGTTTCTTGGTAATCTCTCTTATACCTCCTGTTCACAGTGTAAATTTTGGTTGATTATGCAGTTAGTGGAAAGCATGTACTTCTAGTGCCCTGACCTTGTTTATGACTATAATTGTGTGACATGATGGCTTTTTGAAGTTAAAAGCATGATCTGAAAAGACTTCAAAGCTGCTACCAAAAATGAGTATTCCTTGCAATTCCAATGCATACATCCTTAGCAGAAACAATTTTAAGACAAAATTTCCAAGTGGGGCTAGGTAATCATTTGCTATTTTGTCTTGAAATTCCCAGGCTCAGAGCAAAATGTTGCTGGAGAGAAAAACAAAACAAAACAAAAAAAACAAACACACAAAAAGAACAACACAAACTTATCATTCTGATGTGGCCATAAGATTCCAGCTCATTAATTTTCTGTTAATAGAACAGTGATTAGACTAAATGAATTTGTATTCCGTTGTCCCATGAGGAAATAAGTTGTTATTTTTATGTAATACAGAAGTTCAGGACAGTGAATTCCCTCCAAGTTAAATGTGCATCTTCACTTTAACAAGCTTTTGAAATATTTATAATTATTATTCTAAGGATCCCATATTGTCATTTTCTGAGTGTGTGCATGCATATTATACATATGTATAAAAATGTATGTATACTATTTCTCTTTTTGTGTGATTATCGATGTTCACCTTATTATTGGCCAAGGCTTGAGGCCTAAATGCTCTTTCACCTTCCTATGGCATTGAAAGGCATTATGCTTAATTTATTTTGAAGTTTTAATTTAGAATTTTTTCTTTGAGGAAACTTCACTTGAATTTCCTTAATCTGTTTAGGTTCCTGCAATATTTCTTATAACAGGAAACTGTTAGAACAGGAGGCCTGCAGAGAGGCTTAACTCATACAGGCTCCTAGGAGAGCATTTCTAACCTTACAATTCATTTTGTTTCCATGCTCTTCTTAGCTTCAGTTAATTAATTCAGCTTCACTTCTCTCATCCATAAGCCACCCAATGACATTTTTTTTTTTTCTCAGTTACCTATTTTGTTATTACTTGAACAGTTCATAGCCTGAGAATGTATGAAAATTTAGCCACTATAGACCTCAATGTTTATGATTTTTCTGATCTTTCTACTTTGCAAAAGCTCTTCATTGGAAGGAGTAAGAGATGAATGATATAGTCAGACGAATGCAATATTTCATGCATGATTTATATTTATTTTTTATTATACTAATAGGTTACTATCTCTGGTTAAGATCAGTGTATTCACATGGACCAAGATTTAGGAAATAATTCAATTAATCGTTTGTATTAACAGCACAATTTGCTCAAAATTCTAAGAAGTATGGATATTAGAATCATTGCTATCTCTTTATTCTGTGTTCACTTCTGCAAATAACTAAATAGCGATATATTCTGAAGCCTAAATCTTACTTCCAAAGCAATTTGAAAACATATAGCCATTTGAATATATGACTGCGATAACTGAACTCTGAAAATATTTACAGCTTGTTAGTTAACACAGTTTTTGGTTCTTACTTAATACATATGAACAAGACAAGATTTGAGATCAATGACACCAAGTAATTTAGCATTGTGATATTTGCGTGGGTATAACCTATGCAAATGTAATCAATTATGTGGATGGCTTCATGAAGTAGAAAGCTTAGATAACTTGATTTTGGAGGTATAAGTAGAATATTAAATGAAGTAAATATTATATTTAAAATCAGCACAGCTGACTTACACACGAGAAACAACCAAAATTGAGCTGATGCCATGGCTTGAGTGACTTCAGTGAACAACTTTCCTTTTCCTAGAAGAAAGGGGGGATGCTATGTAGCAGAGCTAAGCTCAAATGACATAATGTTTTTATTCTGCGCAATTTGGATAAATCTTTCAGAATATTCAAGGAAAGAATCACAGTTCAATGAGCAAGTCGTTTTAATATTTTCAGTCTGGGTATCCAGATGAGTAGGAAAAAAAAAAGTTTTTATTTAAAATTAGGTAATCCTGGCAAGACAGATCTGTTAGCCAAGAAAGAAGAAGTGTATAAAAGCAGTGGTAGGGAGGTGACAGATTTGAGGCCTCAGGTATTACCCAGGTATGACAGTGGCTCTAAGACTGTGTCCTGAAGTCGTGGTTCTGGACTAGGCTTGTAGAGGATTTTGTTTGCAGCACATTTTTTGGTTGTAACCCCCCTACTGCTTGCTGAAATGGTCTCTTGGGGTTTGCAGAGTAGCTGCAAACTTAGTCTTTTTTTTATTATTATTTTTAAGTGTTTCTGATGGTTCATATCATAACTTTTCAAGTACAAAATAGCTAACTGTGGTTCTATTCTGATTTAAGAGATCATGAAAACACTGATAAATTTCCCTTTGAACAGAAGTTCAGGCTCTTGGTTGAATGCCAGTGGGCTCTCAGGAGACCAAAGTCACTGCTGCTGGAGGAAGGGTTGGATTAGTGCATGAACAACGGTGGAGTACAAGAATAACAAAGTGGGTAAAGAGCCCAAAAATTGTGCCAAAAAAAAAGGAATCTAAGAGAAGGCAAGAATGTTAATGCTGGATAACATCTACGAGTTGTGTTAGACCTAGTTTTGATTTATTTTCATCACTAACCTTAGACCATAAAATTAGAATATGCTAATCAAAATGTACTGTTCAAGTTGGGGGGAATAATCAGTATAGAAGAGCATTAGTATATTGTGTGGGAAATCTGAATGATGTGAAGGAGTGGGGAAATAAAGGGGAGAAATTCAATATTAAGAAATGAAAGATTATAAACTGTTATGAATATTACAGAGGTGGCACCTGTGAGTCACTGTTTATCAGTTGGAGGGGTTGAGGATGGTATGGGGACAGCATGGTTAGGAGCTGTGGTGCGGGAAGAAGTCACAGCTAGAATGTGATGTGCAAGTCCAGGTCTGTTTTCCATGAAGGGGAATACAAACTCTAATGAGTGAAAGGACAACCAAAAGGAGCACTGATTTAGTTGCTCTGTTACTGTGGTGGTAATGAATTTTTAAAACACAAGAATATTCTGTGTAGCTATGTCTTTATCAGTAAGTAATGAAGTTAATACATCCAATACATTTGCATAGTGCTTAAATTGTTTGCCTTCATTATTTGTTAAAACATTTTAGGTTTTCTGAGTGTATTTTTCCTGCAGGTACAATGTAAGTATAATAAATTACCATTTGAATGAATATTTATAATACAACAATGCCCTCAGTGCTGCAACACATAATATTAGTCATGCTACTGGTTAGCACTTCTATGTGTATTTTACTAATGTGCGATTTTGTTATGCTTTGACTTACATTAAACAGTTCAAGATAAATGCAACTGTTTATTCTTTGATTTGAGAACAGTCCTCCTCTTTTGTAGTTCAGAGGCATTAAGGATGCACGTTTTGGGACTAATGAGCAATAATACTTTTTAGTATTCTGACTTCATATTTGGTACTCCGGATCTCCACTTCATTTCTAGTTGTTCTTACACTAGGATTCAGGGTTCAGCAAAGTAAGTTGCGCATACTGGATCACCCCTGGCTGCTCTCCAGCCTGTTAGGCACATTTCTTGTAGATGTAGTTCTATTTTTTATTTTATTTTATTGTAGGCTCAAGAAGTTAATTGTACAGGGAACTGTAGACACAGCTTTTTTTTTGTGTGTGTGTGTGTGTGTGGCACAGCTAATGCACATGTGCAGAAATTAAAACAATCTAGAGACAGTCATTGTAACAAAAGAAAAAAAGGCAAGAGTCAAAAGAGGGGTGTTGCTTTTATTTCATCTTTAGTGGCTCTTTTACACTGCCAATGGCAGATTATGGAAAATAAACTTTGTGAACTAGCCTGGTGGCTGAGCTTTCTAACCTGATCACTCACTGTGCCACAGTACACTTTACTTCTAAGGGGTCAAGAATTGTTTTTGTTTCTTTATCCAATCACTGTGCCATTATCTGTCTTCCTTTACTTCTAATGAAATGTTTGATGTCCATATTTCAAGACTGAGCCATGCTGTTCCAGAAGTGCTGACATCCTGAATTATGTTCTGTGCAGCACTGTGCATCTCTGATGCACTGAAATATTGGAGGGAAAAATGAATGAGTGATGCAAACAGAAAACAGTACTGATAAGTAAAGAATTAAAGGCCTCCAAACTGTTTGTTTACTTTTGTGATCTGCAAGTTTCAACATATCTGGAACAATCGTGTTCACCACTGTAGGTGAAACAAATATGGACTAGTTTGAACACTGGAAGTATAATTTCCCAGTTACCACACTGCATACAAATGAGAAGAGGCTGAGTTGTCACACAAAGCAGGTAACGTGATGCCTGTGAAAATGAAAGCCCTGTGTTCACAGTGTGAAGCTGTACAGTTAGAACAATAGTTCCAGGTCTGTTCTAATATCTTCAATTGTCATGTGTTTCATCTAGACATTGAAGCAACAAATGTTTAAGTCCTTAAAAGTAAATGTGGCAATACATAAAATTCAAAGCTTTTATTTGAAATTTGAAACTAAAGAATACCAGAATAAATATACTTCAGGAAGCTACCTGGCTGTGCATTGTCAAATGTAAATTTTTAGCAAAGAAAAAATGCAGCAGTAGAATTTTATAAAAGCGTAGGACTAGAACTAGGGAACAAATGATCATCATGAGTCAAGAACAACAACGCTTTGCAATATTTAGATGGCTGTCTAAATATTTGGCTTCACAGCATTGAGTGCCATGTTTTTGCACCTAAAACATGCAAATTTGTAGGTTTTCTGATTATTTTTTTTTTTCCTGTTGACTTCTCCTAAGCAAAGTATGCAGATGAGAAATGCAAATACTTGAGTCAACGTGGATACACAGTTGCCTAGGTATTACCTCATTGCTTTGTGACCGCCTCTAGCCATGCTGAGTTGTGACTCTAAATGCTCACAATTAACATCACAGGTGGAAGAAAACTTATAAATAATCTAACAATATCAGAGACCATAATTTTCCTAGCTATAAATAGAACTGCTTAATATGTGTTATGATTGGAGAAGAGCAGGGGATGGGTGTTTACTTGCTCAGACCTTCGCTCTGTCCCAGAATACACGGGAAATGATAGATCACTTAGGACGCCATTAGCTCTGCCTGAAGTAGCAAGCTAATGCAAGGTAAATTGGAGACCTGAGTTTAATTCGGAAATGGACCAAGAGACATAAGGTATTACTTAGGAACCATTACACTGGCTCTGCAGAAGGTGGTGTGCCACAGAATTTGGAGATGGAGCACCAGATTTCCAAACAACTGAACCTGATGTTCAGTTCATTATTCCTAATAACCCAGAACTATTCTTATATAAACAACAAAACTCATATATGGAGGTTCCTGGAGAAAGCAAATCTCTTTTCTTTCATTCATGGTTGCTTCCTAGTGCTTTTGGCATTTTAGAAATCTTGTAGTCAGTAATTCACATGTGTTAATTTTAAGCATGATCTTTAAGACAACTGTTGAGCAAAGTCTGCTACTACTCACAGGTGGAACAGAAAAGTTGTGCTTTTTATAAGTTGATAAAATGCTTTTATTTATTGAGTTTTTCTTACAGGCTTGGAATTGGAGACCCCAAATGCTTCAAACGAATTCTGTAAAATGCTTGACATGGTGCAATTGCCCCATGTAAGCTGGTGACATTGATCATTGAGGTTAAATTCTTCAGCGGAGTTCAGAAGCGTGTAAGATGAATTCCACAGCCCTGTTGTTGCATGGCACGTAATAAAATTGTGGATTTGTACCTACCTTTCTGGTAGAAGTTCAAGTAGCTAGTCAAAAGCATAACCTGGAACAGGTGCACTTCCAGCATCCAAAGAAACTTGATTCCTCCCATTTTAATGGTACTTAATTTCAATACAGACATATTTATTCTGTCTTGTTTTTAACGTATTTTACAGATTTATATTTTCAGTTATTCTATATTAGTTATTTCATATCACATATTACATATTTAATTATTTCTATACTACAGTTTCCATATGTCTTGTTTTTTTAGCTGCTTCAATTCATTTTTGTTTTGTTTTTATCATGTTTACACTAAAATTTGTGTGAAATCAAAAAAACACAGGTTTTGATCAAATAGCAGTTAAATTTCTTCCTTTCATTCATGGTTCTTTACTAATATTTTTGTTTACCTCTGATATTTTTAAGGCTTTTAATTCAGCTGTTGATTTTTCAGCCATCCGTTTCCCTCTACATTGACTTCCTTGTTACTCTTTCTCCTCCTATGGCCCTTTGTGCAGCAGGCACATAAGTGCTTTTCTTGTATATTCCATGGTATCTGCTTGATTTTCCAAACGTAATTCTGAAGAAGCCAAAGAGCTGTCAACTTCTACAGAACAAAAAAACAGATCAACTGATGTAAGCAATATCTTTTCAAGATAAATTAGAGATCTTGGTTTGTTTTGTGCCTAAAATTCCCTACGGCAATGCTATTTGTGAAGTGTTTGTGATAGAAAAGCATCTTTTTTATATTACACTCGCTTCTCCCTTGGAACTACTAACTCAGATGTCGACCTAGGAAAACGGGCAATTTCTTTAGCTTAACATTGCCATTTAATTATTTTTTTTCTACTTGCTCAGTTTTGTCCTCTTCAGAATGGCAGTTTATGCTTCATAATGTTGCTCTAAGTATTTTTGAGAGATGAAGAAGTAATTTATATAATTTGTGAACCTTTCACTTAAGCATACATCATAAACAGCGCGGTAACTTTCAGGAAAGATATTAATTTCTATAATCACAAATAAAAGTTGTGCATTCAGTAAGTTTCTTAAAGTTGATGGGAAAAGATACTTGTTGACAGTGCAGATAGAGCCTACCTCTGAGTTGATGGACGATGACTTAACTGTATGCACAACATCATCTCTTTTTGGCATATATCTTAACCTAATGTCAAATCGCAGAAGCACTGCTTACTGTAAGAGATTTGCAACAAAAATAGACTGAGTATTTACTTGTAAGTTCTTGTTATAAGCTGATTCAAAATCAGTTGTGAAATGAGTTTTGATGTTACAAATGTCAAATACAGCCAGTGTTTCTGTGTTCATAATGTCACCCTGACATAGTCTGATTGAGACATCTTGTGTAATCATTATTGTTCATTAAGATTTCATTTTTTTAGTGTCTTTACAGTGATTGCAAAAGTTTATGCCTTTCTGTGAGAGAATAAAAGCCAAGACTAAATGGGACTGTGGAATCAGAGATCGAAGAGAAAAAACAAAAACAAAAACAAAAAAACACCTGAAGTTAAAATATGTAGGCGGTAAGACCTGACGTGGTAACACAGCTACAGATGTGCATAAATCAGTCTCATATCAAAGATGTTAGCAGTGGTGTTTACTATGAAATACAGATGAAGGCATTTGTTTTTCTAATAGGGTCATTATAAAGATTTCTGTGTGTTCTGTATACTTAAGCCTTCAGATGACTTGCTTGGTTTAAGACGATATATTAAAATCATTAGTTGTAAATATTAAGCATTAATTTTTGTTCAGTTCATCTGTCTGCCTTTGGATAGAAGCTGTTACATCACCAACCTGTCACTTTGTTCCATGCTTCCAGCAGGCTTTAAGGAAATGGCACAGTCTGCTTGTGAAGTGTTACTCCCAAAGAGTACTGGAGGTCCAGATCATACCTGCAAGCAGCTGTTCTTAAACTTACTAGAATGTTTTTTTTTGTAAGTGTTCCTTTTTCTGCTGTTTGCTGCAGTCATTTGGAAGGGAAGAGAATTTAAAAATGAATTAATTCCAAGTGTTTATCAGGGACAGAATAATGGGGACTCAAGGTATAGGTGTGAAGCCAGCTATCTTCTGCTGTGTTGCTATTTACCAGCTACAATGTGTTGTTTGTCTCTGCAAACTTCAAAGTAACAGAACAAACAAACAACAAAAAAAAAGTGATGTCTGTTATGGTGATCTTAATAGCCGGCCTACGCTGGCTCTTGAACCCCTGTGCATATCAATATGTTCTGTGCATCTCCAATTTTACTGTAACATTGGTGCTACTTGACAAAAGGGAGAGAGAACGCTGATTCTAGCTGTCTGGTTTGTATTTTCTCACTGCACTGCAGTATTTCAAATGATTGATTCATGCATTACACTGCTTATATGCTCCAGCCGGTTCACTTGCTATTACCTCATTTATTTGACTGACAAAGTAGACAAGTGATGGCTGCCTCGGGGTTAACTCACTGCTTCATAGGAAGATGATAGAACCTGGTACGCATGCTGTGTATGCAGATGAACAAAACTGTAGGTGTCTTTTCCCACATTGTGTTACATTTCCTCTCACCCTCCCATCTTTTGGAGTTTAAGTTATTTCACTCTGCACATAAAAAATAAATACATCCTACCTCAGTTTGGAGCAGTACAAAATAAAAGGAATTTGGAGTGTACAAAATAAAACTGAGAACAGAAAAAGACACTAGGTTTCTATGAGTGTTAGGGATATTTAGTGAGGTTCTCTTTAATAATAATAATTTTTAAAAGCTGCACGTGCATCAGGTTGTATTTGTCTTATCTGCCACCTGTTCACTGGCAGATCAGTCATGCCACAAGACTGTTCATTGCGATGGTCTAATTGCTGGGAAAGCATAACAGTGAACCTGGTGCAGAATTATTATTTTGACATTGCATACTGGTCAATAATACAATTAGGTATTAAGGAGAAAAAGACTTCTGTTATGAAGAACCCGATGTTAAATAAAAGAATTCTGTATTCCCCTCTGTGGCATTCAGGAGCAAGTAAGCACTGAAACTCAAAGTAGAGCCCTAAGGAAATGAACTCTGCTCATTTGGGGCAGTGCACTCCATACGCCTAATTTTGCAATATTAAATCATGCAGCACTATTGTGAAAACTTATTCATCTCAGCAGAGATGGTTGGGTGGGTCCTGGGATATTTAGATATTTTCCATGTTGTTGGTCTCTAGAGATGAGTTTTGAAGTCCATTTTTCTGTACATATACAAATGAGTGTTTTGAGGTATCAATTTGTGACTATTCATGGTTTGGGGAATTGTTTACCCCTCTCTCTCACATCAGTATTCTATTTAGAGAATCTTGTCTTTTGCTGGCTGAACTGTCTTCTAACCCAAAGAAGCAATAAATTGTGAAAAATATAACTGCCCCTGCTCAGAAGCTTAAATAACAACATACTGCCATGCTTTCTGAAACAGCAGCCAACGTATTCTATTTTCTTAACAAAATAATATTAAATCAACACTTGCAATCTATGGATTAACAAAGCAAAGAAATAAAAGTATACTCAATATATAGTTTTACATTTACAATGTATTGATGGCTTGTGATGAAATGAGTGGTACTCGTGTGTTTTCCTGTCAATTCTGACTCTGCAGAGTCTGAACCTTTACTGTGTGACAGAATGCGGGTACACATAAAAAAAAAAATAAAATAAAAATAAATAATAAAAAAAATGATAGCTATAATTATCTTGAATTGTTTGGTATTTTTTATTCTTTTGGCATCAGTTTAAGGGGAAAGTATTTCCACTAAATTGGATACTAAAATTTGAATCTGAATAGTCTAGCCAAAAATGAAAAAGGAATCTAAGAAACACTTGATACTGTTTGCCTTCTTTGGTACATTTTGGTAATAAGAGACTTGTGTGCAGAATGTCATTAACGCACATAAAAGGAAAGGATGGTGACAATGCTTGATCCAAAGCCGCAGAAATATCTAGTATTGCTTAAAGCACAGTGTGAAAATTTCATTGTATTTTTGCTCCTCTAAGTAACAGTTTTTGGTTGGCTGGATCACATTTGGCAGGTGTTTGACTGGAAATGATAAAACCTCAAGTAGTCTAGGGAGGAAAAGGGCTGCCAGACACTAAATACTAGCAAATTCATACTGGAAATAGAGGACAAATTTATAGTAAAGAAAGTAATGTATAATTTTAATTACTATGAAAATTGTTGCTCGTCTTTCTGATTTGAAAGAATGGTTGTGTACCAAAAATTTACCATCTTTTTGTAACAACATTGCTGAGTCTAATAAAATATTTTAATGCTCCATATAAACCTTCCTTCCTTAAACTTCCAAAACTAAACAATACTAGGTCTTCTCCTATAAAAAAACAAAAACAAACAAACAAACAAACAAACAAAAAAAGGCTTGCAGCCCATAACATTTGAAATTTTATGCAAAAGTATTATTAAATATAGTAAGTGCCAGCCATTTCTTACACTTACAGAGTGAGATGAGCTTATATAGGTAAAAATGAAATAGAAGGAAAAGGTCAGATTTTCCAATCACGTAGCCAAGACTTGGGGGAAAAACTATAAAATAACCATGCTTGTGGGTTAATAGTTGCTTTTAAAATTCAGGTTGGTGAGAAGGTTCACATACCTTTGGAATGTCTTTCAATAAGTATGTGAAAGGGCAGATATTCTATGAAAATGTAAACTAACATACAAAGCAATGATAGATGGAGGAAAGTTGAATGTGGCCTCTATTCCTTTGAATTTTATTATGACTAGTTTGTGACAAAATTATATTAAACTAATTAAACTATTGCCTTTTTTTTTTTTTTTTTTTTTTTTTTTTTAATAGTACAGCTTATTATTTAAATATATTTTTACTTCTTGCATTAGGTATTTAGATGTTACAGTTTGTCTCTAGATATCAAAAACTTGAGTAGTAGGTTTCAGAGACCACCTGCAGGGGCCTGGTAAGAAGCCATAAACAGATTTATTCCTTTTGTCTGAAGGTAGACGTTTACTTGAATATCACCTGGAATTCCGTAGTCAAAATTGAAATGACTGGCTCTTCAATATAATGATTGTATTGGAAGACACAACAGTCACCTACCAGTATTTTCTCTCCTGTGTATTTTTGTAATAAAATGCTTGAAATCTTAGTAATATGAAGTATAACGAGCTAGCAATCTGGTTATGATCTACCAGCGTTGTTATTGAATGATCTGTTCGGTGTTTTGTGGACTTAATATGTGTGGTTTAAGATGGTATCTCATATTACTTCATGGAAAACTGTTGAGGTCAGAAAAAAAAAAAAAATCAGCAAAGATTCATTCATTTCTTCACTATTCTTTCTCTAGGCATCCCAATTCACTCAATTTTCTACCTGTATATAGTTTAGTTATGACTCACAGACATGATGTCTGCGCATTATTTTTGTGAGTTGGTAATTTTATATATTGCAAATATTGTGTAATTTGCATACTTCCTTCTGCAAAGAAGGTCATGTTTTTGGTGCTGTGGAGAAACCTGTTGAGTAACTCTGTGCTCTCTCTTTATTCATGTTATACTGTCTTTCTGCATGGAAAGACTGGAAGCTTATTCTTATGTGACTGTGCAATGTGACCACAAATCTTAAGGTAAAATAATGGAAGACTAACTTCACCAGGCTGAAGTCATGATCAGGAATGTATTTGTTGGGATAGATTAAGAGTCTGGTAACTTAAACCTGAAATTCCACTACTAAGAAATGCGTTGGGAAGTGTATGGTGATCCAAAAGCAGCCTGAAGACAAATCCAGTCTGTCTGTCTTTGGGAAGGTTTCTATCCTAAAGTTGCTGAGAACCAGTCCCCAAGGAATATTGAACATCGAGAGGTTGAATACGGAGAGGTTGGAGGGAAATATTCCCTCTTCAATAAGAGAAGGAAAATACCAAATGTATCCTAAACTGAAGAAAGGAAAATACTCAAATGTACCACTTCAGATTGGATAACAAGGCACATGGGGAAGAGTTCAAGGAGTATGAGAAACAAACTGGACTAGAAGGGCAACAGTGACTGGTCACAAACCTGATGTCCATAACCAGTAACCTGTCAGTAGCCGGGGCTCCATTTTAGGGCCAGTTCTCTTTAATGTTTTCATAAATAACTTAGATGCAGAACTTGAAAGTATACTAAGGTTGCAGATGATGCTAAACTGGGAGGAGCTTTACACTCCCTTGAGTGATAGGAGGCCTTGCAGAGAAATTTTGACAAATGAAAGAGCTGGGCAATCACCAACTGCATGAGGTTCAACAAGAGCAAGTGGTGGATTCTGCAATCCTGGGACATATCTGGGACAGGGCAACCCTCTGTACATGTACAGACTGGGGGATGAGAGCAGCCACATGAAAGGGGATCTGGGGTTCTCTTTGACAGCAAGTTGAACATCGGCCAGCAGTGTGCCTGGTGGCCAAAAGGGCCGAATGTACCCTGGGGTACCACAGGCGCAGCACTGCCAGCTGGTTGAGGGAAGGGATTGCCCGGTTCTGTACTGCTGCGGCCTCATCTCTAGTACTGTGTGCAATTTTGGGCACCACAGTCTGACAGACATAAAACTACTAAGCGAACCTCCAAAGGAGGGGTATGAAGATGGTGGAGGGTTAGAGAGCAAGACTAATGCAGAGTGGCTGAATTCATTTGGATCGTTCAGCTCTGCGAAGAGGGGACTGAGGGGAGGCCTCAGAGCGGCCTGCAGCTCCGTCAGGAGGGGAGCGGAGGGGCAGGCCCTGAGCTCTGTTCTCTGGTGACAGTGACAGGACCTGAGGGAATGGCATGGAGCTGGGACAGGGGAGGGTCAGGGTGGGTGTTAGGAAAAGGTTCTTCACTGAGAGGGTGGAACAGGCTTCCCAGGACAGTGATCGTGGCCCTAAGTCTGTCAGAGTTAAAGAAATACTTGGGCAATGCTCTGAGTCACATGGTTCAGTTTTTGGGTGGTTGATTTTTGTGGAGTCAGGAGTTGCACTCAGTGATCCCTGTGGGTTCCTTCCAACTCAGGATAACTCTATGATTCAGCATTGATACTCTTAGAATCTAGAGGGTAGGCCTAAGTGCCAGTTTTACTTTAGGTAAGAGAATGGCTTTGTTGGAGAAAATCTCTGTGTTTGATTAGTTAAATCAAAAAAAGTGTAAGCAAGTAAGCCCTTGTGCCAAACCTTGAGGACTTCTTGAGACTTTTTTGGAATATAGCTTAACCTCACTAAAAGAGTGACTGTTGAATAAATGTTTATTTGTTGTTGGAAAATAAAAGATACAGTGACAGTGATGAGATAATGACGAGGCTTCTAAGACACCACCATAAATAATGCTGTAAATTCACATTCAGTCAAAACAGTTGCTGAATTTTTATCACAAATGAAGTTGCTTGTGTTATTCTTGTGATCTCTGAGATGTTACCAAGCTGTTGTATTGAGCATTAAAACTGCAGCAATGTCTGTGACTAAGAGACAGAAAATGTAAGGTCAAATGAAACAGACCACAGGGCTTCTAACTCAAAAAGGCCTTCTGCTGTACCTGCAGATACTTCAGAATCTGCTTGATGGCAGCTGTGTATCAGAGAATGAGAAAGGAATAAAACGTCCTCTAAGGTGTAAGTCAGAAAAATTAATCACTTTCTATATCCAAGACAGGAGAAGGAATGGTTTGCAATAGTTCAGTCTCCTGAGAAACTGCCACCTTGTTTTTGTGGGAAGCATTTTATTGCAGATACACTTCTGAAGTCAGATACTGTGAAGAAATAATTCAAAATGTATTTTTTTTTTCTTCTTACAAACTTATGGCATGCGAATAGAAATATAAACTAGACAATTTACTTACTTCCAGCTTTGTATGTGCTACATTGAAAGCTATGGCCTAGAAAGAGAGCCAAAAGGAAAAACAGTTGTCTGCCATAGTATGGCTGTGGCACTTCTGGGCTTGATGGAGCCTTTGGAAGGGCAAGGGACGTGATAAAGACCTGGACAGAGCTGGCCACTCAGTGGGAAGAAAGTCAAGGCAGTTAAGTAGGAGAGTCTTGAGAGGATCAGGGGATGTTACTTGCAGCACTACTAGCCAAACATCAGAAGTGAAGAAATGAAGTCTTTCCTGTACATCCACTGACATGACTTTTTGGTCTTTGTTCAACTCAGGCAGTCTGAAAGTTGCCAAGCTGCAAAGGAAAATCAGAGCAAAGGCCTTACCCTTTACGGAGACAGAGTACAAGGACCTTTGTTTTCAAACCTCTTTAAATTTTCCACCGAGGATTTTTTTTTCCTTACTTTAAATTACACTGCTCAAGATGGCTTCTTTTACGTTCTACAAAAACCTTGCTGCAGCTGCTGAAAGAAGGGCTTGCTTCAAAGAAACAGAAACAGCCAGGAAGGGGACAAGCCTTCCCACATCAAATGTATGACTGATTAAGGGTCAGCTACTGTCTTTGCCCATAATGCTCAACTTTTAGTTTTCAATTCTGATCTTTGAAGTCAACAGGTTCTTTTACTTCATGTACTGTTACAGAGTTGTTCAGATTTCACTTTTACATCCTTTTATTTCCTAGGAAGCAAAAACTATGAGATTGTGGCTACAGGGTTATATGCACCTATTTACAGAAAAAGTAATATTTTAGTATATATGTTCTTTCAGTTAGGCTATTAGGAAAGATTCATAATTTGACAGAAGAAATTAAGACCTTGGAATCTATTTCACTTAGTAGATTAACTAAGGTAATCAGAGTCCTCAAAGTTGTCCAAGATTCACTTCTTCCTGAGTATATTCAGACAAACGATCCTATTGCTGCTAATCATTAGTAGGCAGATGGTAGGTGATCAAGATTTCATTTTCTTTGGAGGTGAAAAGATGACCATCTATTTCTAACATTGTACCTACGGGAGTCTGCAATTGGGGTTGAGTTGATTACCAGATATAATAAGAAACTTTCCTTAATTTATTTACATATTACATTTAGTATTGTATTACTTGAATTCTGCTAGCATTTCAAAAGACTGGAGATGAACCTAATTATTAGGTGGATCTTTTCCTAAGGGTTGCCATTTGGGAATGTCTGAAAAATATTTTTTTTGAGTTCTTCATACTAAGCTTATAGGATTCTTCCTTTCTACAGACGAGGAGGTAGTATACACATGATGAGAGGATTGCTGAATTCTTCTGTTAGAAGACTACTGGGTATTTCAAGGCTAATTTCTGAAACCATTCCTTACCTCCAGAGAAACTTTATATTGATCAATATGAAGTCCTGTCTGACAATGAAATTAGTGCATCTCATTTAAATATATAAAGTACAAATTCTGTTACTAAATCTGTGTGGTAGAACTTAGTTCATGCAAGTTTGAGAAAAGAAAATTTATTTTTTTTCTTGACTTTATAAAAAGCTGAAGATTATGTGGTTAAGACCTTCTATGTGCTAATTACAACTTTTAAACCAACTAACCACTGTCAACCGTATCTCACTAGGGTGAAGAAATCCATGATATTTTGCCAATTCCATGACCTTCAGCAGCTGTGCAGAGGAAATGAGCTTTCCCATGATAACTAGGCAGGTAAGTCTCAACTATAATATATTCTGTTGAGCTGCAACCTTTTACATAATCAATATGCATATGCAAATTATTCACAACTTTGGCATCTCTTGAGTGGTAGGAGTGTCACTGGGAACAGGATGGGGAGTTGGAGTTAGGACAGTAATAGTGGTGCGCTGGGGAGAATTAAAAGACGACATAAATGTGTAAGAAACTTCATTAACTCACATGTTCTCCGAACAGCAAAGTGAAGCTACTAAATTGCTGAACAGTATAAAATGGGATGCAATGTCAGTTTTTTATTTAATTGAAAATATTGATTAGAAGATAAATTTGTTTCCTTCCCCATCCTTGCAACTTGTGGACAACTAGATTCTTGCTGTTATAAGACTTTTTCTGAGGTTTTTTATTACTTCCAATGCAAATTTTTAGACACCCTCTGTTTATGCAAACTATAAGAAAAAAAAAAGTTAGTTTTGAAATATTTCAAATATTTCAATATATTTCCAATATATCAAAATATATTTAAATGTGCCTATATTTTCATAACTGATGCCATTTCTGCTTTTCAGGCTATCACTCTGTGGGCCATAATACTAGTGAACATTTTACATAGCTGAACAAAATGCACAATGCAAGCTACACAGACAGGATAGTCTACAAATTACTGTGAGAAGAAAACATTAAGTAAAGAGTAATAGCTGGTATTATTTAGAAGCCTGAAAATTAAACCACATTTCTGTAGCTAGTCACTGACCTGAATTTATAATGTCCTTACAGACGTGTGCAGACGTTTAGGACTCCACAGTAAATAACAGTTGAATGTTTGCCTTGGTGATGAAACCAGTGTTGCTATACCAAAGCTCAATAGAGGTATGCTATTTAGAAAAATTAAGGACATGAAAATGGGTCCTGGTACTTACTATAGAATAATTGAAATCTACATTGTTGTCTTTAAATAAATAAATAAATAAATAAATAAAAATTGCCAATTTGTGGATCAAATACATGTTTGTGGGAAAAAAAAAAAAGTTTTTACTTAATTTTGATCAACGTTCCTTTAATCTGAATTTTAACCTCTGGGTCAGAGCAAAACAAGCAGGCGATGTAAGTCAGGTTTGCTCAGTCAGTTTGCTTAGTCGGTCTCTCTGAAGTGAAGAAAGTGGCCACTAATTTTTGCATTTGTGATTTTCTCATTTCTGATGTTTGTGCTGGGCTTTACTGCTGATAGTTGCCTCAGGCAATGCTTGGGGAGATACTACTGCAGCGACATGGAGGAAACATCTGCCAGACTTGTTTTGCCTTTCTTTTGTGTACCATGATTCTCTTGGCATGTGACACATGTAAAACAACTAAGTACATTTGACATTATATACAGCAATTAAAACTTAAACACACTGCTTTTAGTAAGGAAAATGTAATGTTTGTTAATTTCTGTGCTACCGTTAGGTGCAGATTTCAACAAGAGAGCCACAACCTACATCTGAGTAGATAATTTACAATGGTCAGCATATCAGATGAGTAAGATAAAAGTTTGCTTGAACTGTTACCCCTCTAAATTTAAAGCCAGGTGTCTGCAACAGGCGTGTCCTCAGGGTCAGCCTCAGGTTACTGATACCCAATATAAAAGACTGTTGAGTTACTATCTGCAGCCATACATAATTTAATATATAATACATCCTTAGTCTCTGAAGAAACTTCTGGTTTTCAACCTAATATAATCACTGCACTATTTTTTTGTATTACCATGCAGAAGTAAAAACAACTTTGCATTTCCATTTTTGAACTTTATATATTTTCTTATATAAGTTTACTCATAGGCCAGCTAATTTTGAAAGGAAAGCTGAGTTTCAGGTGAATTATTATGATCAATTACAATGCCCCAGGGCTTTAACATGCAATAAGATGCAGTATGAAGTACTAGCAATGCTCTCATATTCTGGAACTTCAAAAACTCAGTAATGGATTAGAGTGAATATAATGTATGAAATACATGCCTGAGTATTGCAAACCTGGACCACTTCTGTTTAGGTTTAAGAGCAGGAAAATTACATTGTTTGAATCTGATATATAACAATTTATTTATTTTTAATAAAAATAAAATCACCAACCTCCATCATCACCAAGCTATGATGAAGCTCAAAACATTTTTTCCTGTTTTTTTGTAAATTTATTTTCTGATTTTTCCTAGGAGTTCAAAACAAATCTAAAGAAAGCATGTTGAAGAATTGAAGTAATCTGGCTTGGTGAATGAAGTAAGTACTCAAAAGACTGATAGAAAGCCAACTGTTACCTATAAATGAAATAATCTCTGGATGTCACTCTGGGAAGTTGTTCTAAGCTTATTGTGACAGGAAGTGCTTATAAAAAAATCCAAGGACATTTTGCCCTTAAAAAAAAAAGGGGGGGGGGAGAAGAGATGGGGAGTGGATGGGGAGAGGAGAACTGTTGTCGATTTGCAGAGATAAATCTTTGCATCGTTCTGATCATATTGAGAAATCTTGATGTATGTTTATTAGGCCAAAGCTGTCTACTCCTTAAGGTAAATGGTTCTTCATTTCAATCAATAAAATTAATTCCAGGCAGACTTCTGTTTTTTTTTTTCAAATTAAAAAAAAAAACAGTTTCTTTAAGTCTGCCACTACTGATAACCAGCATTTGCATGTACTTCTCACATTCTAGTGTCTGAGAGATCATGTAGGAGCTTCAGCTGAGAACCTGTTCTTTCTTTATTTTTACATTTCCTGTATGAATATGGAAAATATGTAGTTTAGAACTCTTTTATCACAACTCTGTTGTTATATAATTGTATTTTAGATTGCACAGCACAAAGGGTATTGAGCTGTCTATCATATTCAGTGCATTGGATATATATTTGAATTTCAGTTTAAATGAGGAATGGATTCAAGCTGGGCTAAAGCTACCTACAAAGCTTCTAAGGGTGTAAATATTATACGCTAGAAGCATTTACAACTTTCCTTAATAAAATGTGTGCCCATCATGACTGCGTAGGCTAGAATTAAGAGATAATGCTCTCTACATGAATTACTCAAATGGGAGACTTAACACAATTTAGAATTATCCTAAAACTGAAGCACTCTGGGATTAATACCCTAGGCATAGTTAATATGATCATAAATTAAAATATTCTAGCTCTTCAGATATAGCAAGTCAGGCAACAGTGTTAGTGGAAATGTATATTCAAGAGATGCAATAAACATTATCCTGGTGTACACCTAGAATCTAACAAGACCAAAAGAAATGAATGGATATCACTGAAAGTATATTGGTGGTTTAATAACTATATGGGGAAGAGGGGTGGTGGAAGAAAAAGTAAATATGTTTTTTTATTGCACTTGTCTGCTAGCACCTCAAAAATACAACACAATGGATTTTGCAACAGAATGCAATCAACAGAGAAAATAAAACCCAGTGAAATGTTTACAATGTGATTTTTAAAAAGCAGTGATGGACTTTTCAGTCCATGTAATGTGGTTTCCTCGTAATAATAATAAACTGGAATCTGCTTCCTCAGGCTGCTCTAGCCAATAATTGTCATTTTTTTCCTGCATTCCTTTTATTCATGACACAGACATTGATCAGGTATCCAAATGGGTCCATCTGAAATAAGCTATTTTACATAACACCTCAATATAAAGAGCTTAAACATACCTTAGTTAAGATTCCAAAATTGTAATAGTTTGGTACTTTTAGGTCTTTTTGCAGCCACTCTTTCTTAGTGTATTTTAAAGAGTTCTATGTAATGTTACTCATATTTTTTCCTTGAAAAACACACAGCTGTAAAGGAAATAAAATCTTCTCATGGCTGTATCTTACAAAATTGAGAGACAAACTTAATTAGACATACTGGAAGTATTTAATGAAAAATGTTGGGATTTAAGGTGGCAGGTGTTCTGGTGCCACAGTCCCAATGGTTAGAAGGGGGAGGAACATTCACTTGGGTGGGTGTCAGTTGGGGCTCAGTCAGTGTCTGTGGGACTTCCAGCCACTGGAAACATGTAAAAATCTAGAGTAAGAATTCACCTAATTGAGCTGGATCATCAGATGTTGGGTTGGTAGTTGTAAGAGACTTTTTTTTTCTTCAGTCAAGACTCTGGTCAGTGGGGCAGAGCCGCACTGTAATTTGGAGATCTTCCTACTAAGCACACCTGAAGTGCTGCTCAATTTGACCCATATTTGCCTCCTCTTCCACGTAGAGGAAAAAAAAAAAAAAAAAAAAAAGGAACAGAAGAATAAGGGGGAAACTAGAATGTGCAGTGCAGGTGCCATGTCACAAGAGCAGGTGGCATGCTAGACGTGTCGAGTTGTCAGTGTGAAGATGGGGGAGTCAGCTGTGACAAAGGGGCTGGTGGAAGAAAGTGGCTCGGGGAAGTCTGCCTTGCTGCTTTGGTGACACTGGGGTGTGCTGGACTTGCGTAGCGGGTATGCCCTCTGAAACTGAATGGTTGTATAGATGCATTTCGTCCAGAAAGCCTTAACTGATTTCCTGTGTTTATTAGCTACAAATGATTTCCCTTTATGAGTGCAAGTTATGCATGTATACATTATTGTTTACATCCAATAAATTTTCTTTAGATACACTCAGGAATAGTATCTGATTCTGACAGAGCAGTTAAAAACACGCCTGCCTAAGCACAGGGGTTATCCTCATTAACATCAGTGGCCCAGCTTATAAATAAGAAGTTAGGTTATTATGTACTTCTGAGAGCTCATTGCTGGCTTTGTGGTGTTATTTAGCAAATGTCTAAGTCCTCTGATATACTGTAACTTAATTCATAGGAGATAATGTGCTGGAAGAATTACAGTAGATACCATAATTGCTAATGGGGCCAGCAACATTGCTGTTTTGCTGTAGCAGGTTGCATTGTATTTCATGCCAACAGTAAATAATTTCTCTGTTGTAAATGGAGAATTGTCCCCACTATATGACTGTCTGCATACACATAATTGTTTCTAATTTCTAGTTGGAAAAAAATGACAGTTAATTAGTACTTTAACTAAAGAAAGAAGAGATAATCCATTTAAATTCAAAAGTCTTATTGGCATGCTAATTTAGCATTTACTATATGTGGGAAAAAAAAAAAGTGGTTTTTCATCTTGTGAAAGTTTTATGAGAATATACTGTGGAATTCAAAGTTGGAGGGAAATGAGGCTTTTCAGCCTCACTGAAAAGAGACTTCAGTATTTTGTTTTAGGATTTTGTGTTTAGTTTTATAGCTTTATGTACAGATGGTTTGGTACAATGGATTGGGGGGTACCATACAGCAGGGATCGGAACCTCACATTAGTAGGATACAAGTTTTGAAGCTAAATTTTACCAAGTAGTTATGAACTGTCAGCATCTCATCAACTTGTTATATGGTCCATTTTGAGGTATTAATTCTGGGGGGATGAAAGGAAGGAAAGAGGTCTCTTACAGGTCCTCTGTTCTGTGGACTTCATCAACTAGGCTGGGAGGCTGGAGTTACAAGGAGCTGGGTCAAGCCTTGCTTACACGACCTTTGCATGCAGGTTCGTTTCCAGGGTTTTGGCACCTCCAGCTGTTTGTGGTGGATATCGTTTTGTGGAGAATATCATATGCTCACCCCTCTTTTCATGAAATTACCATCTATCACCTTTAAGTTTTAATATATAGATGTTAATTACTGAAAACCTATTTAAGCAGGAGTAATGGAGAATTCTGTAAGGTGGTAATTCTAAGAAAGTGGAACAGGTTTTGCTGAAGTGCTTTCTTTTCTCTGCATCTCCCAGCATAAAACTTATCTATCACTATGTTTGAGTGCTGTATTCTAGACAGCAGGACCGTCTAAGCTGCCTCCACTTCAGTGTTGAGTGTGCAGTCCTAATATAAATAAGAATCTCAGCAGATCCAAACGCCAACTTCAATTGGTATTTGAAGGACCAGGACCATTGTGAGGCTTAATGGGCTTAATAGTGTATTTTTCTGCCACAACTTTCCAGTCCTTTTCAGTCATGTAGAAGAGGGAAAAAAAGAGAGGAGGGAAGAGAAGACATTGTGTATGTGGGCAGGAGTGAAAGAAAACAGCAGAAGTTGGTCAGGTTCTTCCATTGTTTATTGTAAACAGAATTTTATAGAATATGTTTGTACATCTTCCTTAGTAAGAACTTTTCATCATCCTTTTCAAATAAGAGTAGTTGGATAATTAAGATGCACGCTCATGTTTTCTTGAACTTTGAGAGAAATGGAGGATTGAAGCAGTTGGGGGTGACCTATCACAGCAGGGTACTATAATGGCAAGGCCATTACACGTTTTTTTTTGCTGTTGTTTTCTAACATCCCTGCACCGAATGTTTTTTCCCTTTCTGCTCTCCCAGCTTTGTCTAAAGCTATAAAGACAAAAAGCAGTAACTGGGGCCAGACGGTCAGGAACAGTTGGAGAGAATAAATGAATAGAAATGGTAGGTGATCCCAATGTACCAGGCATGTCTCTAAGTTTGGGATAAGGAGACTGAAATTAGACTTTGAGTCCTAATTAATTCATTTGTAATCTCTGTAGATTATAACCTTCTGTGATAGGCACTGTGTGTTCAGATGCTGTTCATGATGAGCTCCAGACATGAACAAGGGCTTTGGATATACAGACACATAAATTTGTAACAGTGAAAGATATTTTTAATACTGAGCAAATAAAGAGTATTTTCCTTCAGTTTTACTGGAAAATGTCAATCCAAAACACTTCCAAGTGCTGGTAAAATTTTAAGCTATATTCAACAACAAAAACCTCAATTCCTTCCTTCTTAGAAAAAATCAATACATCTATAATAAGTGTTAATTTTCATAGAATTTAACATATTTGAAAATAGTTTCCTCTGAAAATAAGTTGTATGGAGTTGACATTTCTTTGAAATCATGGATAAACAAAAAAGCTATTACAGCTTTTAAATAACCTGATGTACTGTATAATTGCATTAAAGCACTTGAGAGCACAAGTCATTGAAGAATGTTATTGCACCTAACTTATTTGAAAGCTTGTCCTAGGGGAAAAAAGAAAAAAAAAAAATGGTAGTAGCAGCTTCCATAAATTATAGACTAAATGGAATAATGTTGAAAACTACAATGTTTTCTAGTAACATGGCTGGGATCCTTTCCAAGTAGCTTTTGGAGCAGGAAAACAAGAGTTACAAGTAAGACCTCTCACAAAAATACACTTTTTTGTTAGATTCCAGTGACTTCTATGCAGCATAATGTAGTACGGCATTCTCCAGAGTAAATAATTTGATTGCAACTAGTAACATAAAACAATATTAAGGGAGATGAGGGTCAGAGCCAGTAAATTTGCATGTATTTCTTGAAATTGTCTTCCATGTTGTTTTATCAATAAGTATTGAATAGTGCAGAAATAGTGTTAATTTAACATTAATTCAGCTCAAATATTAACACAGAACTTGAAGTTGAATGCCTGCCTGTGCAGGACAATAATCAGTGTAAAGATTTCCGAGATGGCTTTTGAAAAACTGCTTTTCTCAGCAGAGACATATGATTTTAGGGGGTTGTCAGATGTGCTTTGGAGAAGTGTAATCTCTTATCCTAAGATACCACCATTAATAATTCTTGCGTTCTTTGACACAAAAGTAAGTGTAGACAAGGGAAGTGGAGGTTTGGCATTTAACCTGCAACAGATCAGAGCCAGTTTGGGCATAGGTACGGAATTACTGCAGTCATCCGGAGCAGCAGCACTTGCTGTCCTCCTGCAGCCATTCCAAATATAATATATCATCAGATAATTCCTAATATCTATCCTGTAACTGGTTATTATGTTGAAGTAAATGTTCATGAGGAGGAGAGGAAAAAAAAAAAAAGTAAAGCAACTTTTCTGTTCTATAGAAGATAATCCAGAGCTGTTGTTTTTGCCTGGAGAGAGGTCAGAAAGCCAGAGGTGCTGATATTCTTGGCAGAAACACAGTATTTGAACTAGGTGACTTAGGTAAAAGACTTGGACTTCGTAACAGCCATAGCTTTCATGGGAGTGAATGATGATTGTAGGATTATGTTTCTAGTATCAATAACAATTTAACTTGTATTTCAGTGATGTGTTTGTCCTCAAATGGGATGTGTTGTGCTTAAAGACTGGAAAACAAAGGAAATATTTTGAATGTTTAACTTGGATCTACAGAGGACAGACTCAGCAGTCCATCCCTGTAAGATGCATGTGCTAAATCATTTCATTTTGCATTGCCATGGATAGTAGGCTTGCACACAGTCTTCTGGAGCGGAGAGTAACTTCCTAAAGTACTCCGAATTTACTGCAATTACCTGACCATGCTCTACCATTAATTACATGCTTTGGTCTCCTTACAACAGAGAGCAAGGAAAAGGAAAATCTAGAAAGAATTATTAAGCATCTTTTTATATATATACACATTTTTTCTCTTACTGAATTTATTTGTTCTAGAGAAATAATTCTGAAATTAGGCACCTAGTTTATGGGTTCTATAGTGATTAATTCGCTACAAATAAACACACTACTTGTGTTGCAATTCTATACAGGATTAACATGTAAATGGTCAACAAGTGATTGTATGAAGAAATAATTTACTTATTGAGAAGCTGGTGTTCATTCTTTCCCCTCCCCTGAGCGTTTAGAACGTAATTGCTATAGTATGCACTGAGCACAGCCGTGTCCTTATTTCCCAGCTTTCTTTTATCTCCAGCACCACAGTTCCTTCTTGTCTATCTAGAACAAATAAAAAACGAAAGTATGTACAATAACTTAGCAAAACTCTCTCTTTGGAGTAATTTTGATGTAATATTATTTGAATATAGTAATAGAGATAATATGCAGTTATATTGGCATAATAGGGGTGATCTGGGTCTGCTCAGGAGGTCGTTTCCTACAACCTAATTCAGAAGTCATTGTAAACACAGTGAAGTCTAAATGGGCCTCATGAAAAGATTTCAGTGGGTTGCTGATGAGCCTCTGGTAGGTTCAAAATTATATTTTTTTAATCTAAAAGTCTCTTTAGCTGTCCATGTAAAAACTTCATGATTACTTTCAACTGAAGAAAAGATTTCTTATTTTTTAATAATCTTTCAAGTGTTAAAAAAAAAGAAAAAAAAAAGTGGTACCACAACTGTATGCAAAACTCAGGTTTCTGAAAATTTATGATCTATGCTTCTGTTCAAGCTGAATTAACTCTGTTATTCAGGTTAATCATGTCAGTGTTATTCTTTTTGTAAACTCTCCCCACAGAATATTTCTTTCTACCTGTTTGTCTTTCCCTGTGCCTGTAGCTTAGGATATCACATTTTGGAACCATATGAAGTATACTGAGACCAATGGAAATGCTCGTGTTAATTTAAATATGGTTTTCATCAGGGTCAAAAGATTAATTATACATTAACTTCATAGTTTGGTTTACATTTGTCTTTTCACTGTTACTTGGAATGCTTACTCATTTAGTGTATTGATTAATTTCCACTGATAGTGCTGTTGTGTAGAACTGCAAGATTGGAGTAGTATAATACATAGAAGTTTTTGTGGACATTCCTAGTTTTTAGTTTCAGAGTTTAAATTATTCTAATAACATTTTAAATATTCCTGAATGAATCACAATGAGTAAGCTTTCCATTGTATTATTTTTTTTTAATAATTCTATTGAAAAGAAAGAATGAGATGTACATGGAAAGGTTTGCTGTTGAAACATGAAGAAGCTGTTTTGTCCCTTTTCATGTTTCTCTAGATGTCTGGTTCTCTAAATATTTGGCCACTTGTTGTGGACGATCGAATGAGATTCAGAGAAAGATTTAATTGCCTGCAGCTTTTAGTCAATATAATTGTTGTTCTTTATTCCTGCAAATCTCCAAAACTTTTCTTAGCTTTTGCTTTGGACAGAATAGATGGTGGAGTCATTATTTCAACTGAATTTTTCTTTTTTCCATGTCATCTAAGTCCTGCGTGTTCAACATTTCTACGTATTCCCATAGCAACTGCTATAACAAATAAATTCAGTATTGCTGCTGTTATAAATTTTTTAGATAATGACTTCTTCATTGCCTAATGCATTAAATATTTTTTTCTGTCTGCTTATATCTCAAAACTGATTTCATAAAGCAGAGCAAGCTCACCACTCTTTGACTTCTCAATTTTGCATATTTTTTTTTGAGGGTGTTAATCTGCCGGTGCCATCTCTTATCCATGTGTAATGCCTCTGTAGTCAGTGAGTCTGACCCTTAGCAACAATTTTCTAATTCTGTTCTTAACACTTAAATAAACAGACAAAACAAACCAAAATAAAACCCCCACTTTTTATTATCTTTTAGGTCCTTTGGCTGTTACTAACTTTTCATTATCCCTATTTTTTATATTGAAAAATGGGAATATATACTCTTGTCAATCACTTACCTTGTGTACCAAATGCGGACTTGACGTTTCTGTATTTACATATTCTTGGAATAATTTCATTTGAAATTGCATTGTTTGTTTTTTTTTTCCCCCACCTTAATTAAAGTGGCTGTGTGATTTGTTTCTGGATGTTGGTGGTGGTGACATTTTTCATGGTTGCCACAATTTTCCTTTAATGTATTTTGTCACAGTCTTGTGCTTAGTTCTATTAAATTATTGGGTTTTTGTTTGTTTCTTTGTTTTTTGTACCCCAGTCCTTGCATTTCTTGAGTTCTCTAGGATAGTCATGGATACAATTCTGGTTATAAGTCTTTTCTGTTCAAATTACAGATGAGGACCCCACTGGTAAAGAACGATTATTTTTTTTTTCAGGCTTTCCTTCTCTATCTCAAATATGCTCTGTGTGGTAGGCTTATCTGAGGTAATGTATTTCTCATGCTTGTTCCAAAAAAAAAAATTGTTTATATTATATTCCACCTTTAAACAACTCCTACCTATTCATTATTTTGGTTCAAAAGGTATCAGTGTGTTCTCCCACATCTTAGAGGTTTTGCTTTAATTGTGCAGTTGTACCTCTACTCTGATTACCCTATTCGACTACTTATTAACAAATGTGTGGTTTCATGTACTGGTGGTTCTTAGCATTTTATGGCAGATTGTGGTTCTTCCCGACTTGATCATTTATAGGCATATTTCCAATTTGAACGTGTAATAGAAAAATAAATAGGAAATAACTCCTTCATCCACCAAAATTCACCACTGCTTATTATTCCTTTGAGTGCCTTTAAATTGCTTTGTTCAATTTCCTTTGAAAATGTAATCTCCTTAATAAAATTACTGTGTATAGAAAAAGACATGAAAGTGCACATTGCTTTTGGGCAAACGTAATGGTTAAGCTTTGCAGAGAGTATAAAGGTGATTTTGGTTTTCAAATGATGAGAGTTTAAGAAAACTGCTGTGATTTATTTTCTATAAAGTCTGTTTCAAGAAAGAACTTGTATTTTGCAGTATAAAGAGGTGCTTGATGCACATGTTTTTAGACCAAACGAGACTTTTTCATTAAATTGCATCATTTTAAACTTTATTTTGGGACTAATTTTATATAAAGACAACTAGTTTGCTTCAATACTCCACACTTGCGTTGTGTTAAGGAAGCTGTCAATGATCAAAATCAGTTACTAATGCACGTGCACATGCTCAGAACCTTTCAGACTTAATCATATCTATCACATATAAAATACAGTTTCCAAAGTTTGCAGGCATTTATCATCCTTGTCTTTTAGGCCTGTAGGATATCACAGACGCTTGTGTTAGATCTCTGCATGGTCTTTTATGTTTTGCCTCCTGCCGCTAACATGTAGGGAAATTCCACATGGTGCAACCAAACAAGAAAATGTTGCAGCAGGTCAAGGGCAGAGTTGTATATGCAAATTCTGGCACATCAGTTCTCTACTCAAGGTTGGGAATAGTGGTATAGGTGTCATGGAGCTGGCAGAGGAGCTTTACAAGGTCAATGAAAAGCAAGTCTGACCAGCAGCTTTGCTGAAGTCATGTAGGGGTGTTATCTGGCTGCTCTTATTCAAAGAATAGCACTCTGGGAAAACACTGAGATTGAAGTGATTAAACTGTATACCAAAATTGAGGTGATGTGGAGTGTTAGAAAATATAAAAGTGAAAAGAAGCTATAACAGCTTGTAAAAGATATACACGGAATAGCAACCTATCATTTTTGAAGCAAAGTTCCAGATTGTACCAAGTGTCCGAAGTACACAACCTTACTTTAACCCTGAAACTATCAAGGAATAAATTTAGATAATTGTGGACTACCCTCAGATAACAGGATGTGAGGAAATAACTTGAAACCTGAATGAACTACCTGAGTTTTTCATCAAATTTTTAATTTGAATATATTTACTCTTTGAGTATAGCTAATGGGAAAAGAAGGGCCCTTATTCTTTATTTAATTGAGCATACTATTATTTGTAATACACCTTGTAGACCTGAAAAGTATCTTAACTTTAATTGATTGAAGGTTTGCCAAAAAATTATGTTCATGTGTTCTTGTTTGTCATGACTAATTTGACATGATATAGGTTCAAATATTTGAAAATGATCATGAATAACATGTTTAACAGCTTGTTGAGCTGAAAGCCATGCTATTGTTTATTCATTTGATTTAATTCTAAGATTTTTGTGTCCTATTATATTTGTGACTGCCTCTCTGGCCATCTTGCATTTTGACTTCAAGTATGTAGTTCATGCTTCATTATTTAGGGAGTTATTTAGTAGCATTTTCTACTACTTCATAGCATAATAAGCACCAACAGTATTCAAGAAGTTTGCTGTTTCTGTCATGCCATCCCCAGAATGCCCTGCTTCAGAAGTGTTTTTATATTCTGTTTTAGGGGTATGCTACGTACTACATAGGGATATAGTTTTCTATCCAGTAAAAGTAGCTTTATTACCTTGAACTAGTTCAGTGTCATTGGCAATTTAGCAGAGTTTCACATCATGCCATCTGTTTCTAACCTAGAATTAGATGACAGGTATAGCATTTTTTTTGTAATAGCTCTTTGTTATTTCTGATCACAGGAATGTGCTGGACAAAGATCAATATGCCATTGCATGTTTAGAATATTTACATAGCAACATCAAACAATCTAATAGAAATTTCTTCATTCTGTATAAATAATTTAAAAGTAGAAATAGTCTTGGGAAAGTAATCACAGTTTAAACCTGACCTGAGATACTTCTCTCTGACTGAAAAAGATCAGTTATTTGAGAAATGTATCTACGTCTAAGGTACTCATTGGAAGGTAAAAATCTGTAAATGCATATGCCGTCTAGAGAAAATACATTGAATTATTTTGTTAGTTATTTGTCAAGATTATTCAGTTCTCAAAAAAAATAATTAAGAATTACAAATATCTAGTAATTTAGGTGGTTGTAGCAATGGCTTATGGTTCTCATGCCAAATTAGTAACTTTCTAGAGCTTGTTCCATGTGTTTGACAGCAGATTATTTATACAAGCTTGTGAACATTTTAAATGTTAGAAGACTGTATTAAAGTGTGAGATTCCCAGGTGGATAATATACCGTGTGTCATCGTTTTGGAGGATCTCTGTGTGTGTGTTCAGTTATCACTCAATTATTCCAGTTGGTTGCTGACACAGACTTTAATAGATGCAGCTCCAGGCATTATCTTTTCCCAATTGAAGCTAACAATTAACTTTCAGTATTAATGAACAACATCTAGTGTAATGCTTGAAACTGGTCTTCTACCTAAATCGATGAACAGTGCTCACAGAGTCACAGGGGGTGCTGACAGTCACCAGAATTGCCGGGCAACATTTAATTCTAGACTTGGAGTGACTTTGAGTTTCTTCTCAATTTATTATTCACGCTCCCGCAGCACATCTTTACTAGTAGCAGTTTCAGGATGCTTTTTCAAATTGATGGGTTAAGAACATATTAAATGAAAAACCAAAGAATTATAGACACTTTACAGCATGTTATAGATGTTTTGATGATGACCCCCTTATGATGACCCAGCTAGAAATGGTTTTCTACTACCAAGTAATTAAATGTGTTTTTATAAACCAATTAAATCTTTTGATTCTGATTTGATCCAGTCCAGTGGTAGCTGGTTGAAAAGATCATATGGAGGGAATGCTAATGAAAACATGCTGCTGCTTCTCTTTTCCTTGTTCTCTATATTTTTGGGATTTGTCCTGTCCTTTGGCTTCTTGAAGGAACCTTCAGTGAGGTTAAAAGCTTGGAAAGAAATATGAGAAGATTTTCAGTCATTCCTTGAGATATTTTTACTGGTATTAAATGTGATATCTCAGTATGTTTCCCTCTGCTTGATTGGTTTCATTCACATTATATGTTTTGGATAAAGTTTTTAATTTTTCCTCTTTCCATCTCACATCTTGGTTCATTTTAAATATTGTTTCCTGACAATAGTTCAAACACTTGAAAGGATATTACAATAGGCACCATATTGTTATTTCTGTACAATTTGGGGAAAAAAAAAAAAAAAGGGGAAGAAAAAGAAATATGAAAGAAAAAGAAATGGGGGACAGAGTGTGACCCTGCAACTCTTTGGATACCAGAGAACATGTAGTCCAGATCTTGGGCATATTTTAGCTGGATAAGTACCACTATAGCATAAATCTATGGTCCAAGGCATAATCAAGGTGACAGCAAACAAGGAACAGAGCATTCTTGCTCATTGTAATGGGGTACATCTGCGTTGACATCTTTTAGTGAAGTGCCATTTTGAAGCATTCTGTATACTTCACTATGAAATTGAAGCAAATAAAAGGACAGAAAGCCTGGCCTTTCAGTTTGCAGTTGGGAAATGGATTGGTGAATTCTATCTTTCTGAAGATGAGCTGGATACTCTTACATCCTTAACATAAAAATGGCCAAGTGGAAGTGTCAGCAGTTGCAAGTGCTCCTGGGACACAAATAGGGAACATTTGCTAATAAAAGTGAGCGTTGATAATTAAATGTAAGCTAATTTTTGTGACAATATTTTGTGCTTAGTTTTACATCTGCTATCTATATTGCTAAAGACAGAAAATGTTGTCAGTTCAGGATGTAGAATGGCTTGAAAGCGTGGGTTTCGTTTCTGAATTGCTTTAATGGTGCTTAATTATAGTGGCCAGGATTGAGGGGAGGGAAGGAGTTCCTGGTGTGGTCAGAGGTGTCCACTTCTGTGTATCTTGCTTGCATTTTAATGCAACCTTGTGCACTACAGTTCGGAGAGAACTGTAAAAATGTATAAGTTTTCTTTGTTGCTGTTGTTTTTTGTTTTGTTTTCCTATGCTGATCTTCAAAAAGAGGTGTTTTGGAAGGAAAAGAAAGTGCAGTGAATATAATCAGCAAGCCTCATAATCCATTTCAGGCTTACAGATCTTCATGTTCAATTGTCTCCTCCATATGGTTTAGTGGGAGATATATGCGCCATGGCTGAGTAACAGCACAATGAATGCTTCTTAGACTTCAAAGCGTCTTGCTAGCAGTGCTAATGATGAGCTGCAAATAATGCTCATCTGACTTTGAAGTCATAGATCCTATCTTCCTTGCTGATACTTGGCAGAATGTTTGTTTCAAGGACTTTTGCTGCATAGAGGTCTAATCTTAGTCCCTCAGATTCAGTTTTGGTCACTCTAAAAAGAAGATGCATTAGCTCTGTCAGTCGTATTAGACTTGGTAGTGAATTTTTTTTTCCAGTTTTATGATTCGGGTTCCTGTTTGCAGCAGTTATAGGAATGTCCCTCTTGGTTATTTCAGCTTTAGTGGCAATTTTGAGGCAAAGATGATTTCAATGAGTTGGGTGACAGACTACAAATACACACTACAGACAACTGTATTACGGTTCACTTCTGCTGAGTTAGCTTTAATTCAGCTCTTCTAGGAGCTGCGTGTTTCAAATGTGCTAATTCTGTTGACTTATAAAAGAACAATATGAAATCTAGTGGTTCATTGTTTGGCCTTGCAGGAGGATTATGTGCCATTTTGGGACTACAGCAATAATGTATAACTTGAGCCATTTTTATGCAATCTAGGCCATACATCATGTCCCAAACTTTGGTTCCAGCTGGAAAAAAATATCATCGCAAGGAGTTGAAAGGGAAAATAAGTAGGAGTGATGGATAGTTCTTACATTATTTATTCTTGTATAAACTCAGGATATCAAGCTTCACTTCAGCTGTGTTCTTGTATAAACTCAGGACATTGTGCTCCTCCTTGTCTGTTCATGAGGGAATGCAAATATATTGATTATCTGTCATCTTTAGGCAAAGATGGGATTCTGGATTTGTCACTGTAATTTCCATTAATTAGTGAAGGTAACGTGTAGCTTGTCTCCTCAGGAATGAACAGGACCGTGTAGACAGCTGCAGGGCAGTTGAGCTCAGAGCAGTTTGGCAATGGCTCCCCTTTATAAATATATAATTGATTATTTTGTGTTACATTATGTGTTTTCTCATTTACTATTATCTTTTTATATGCTTTTAATTAGTGCATTTTATCTATGTACTGAAAGGTACTCGAGCTATAACAACCATTATTATTGCATATGCAGGACATTTTTTTATAAATTTGAATGCTGTCTTACTATTTGCTTGTATTTGCTGTGAAATGCTGCATGTACCTTATAGACTCCCTTTATCCTGTTATGGACTGCCATTCATAAGGAACTCGTAACTCGTATTGAGCTAAAACTATGGATGGAAGAGGGCAAAATTGTATTGGAAAAAATTGGACATTTTTGTCTAAAAACATTGAAGCTGCATATTTACTGTATGTGAAGCAATTTTTTAATGAGAAATTTTATGATGCTTTTCATGAATGCTGCACTGACTTAATGTTTCTTTCTGCTGTATCTTTCCTTTAACACTAAGACAGTAGGATGGGGAACAGGAAATGCGAGCATCAGTTAGTTCTCATGTATAACAACCATCGCATTACTAAGGTAGCTTACTAAAAGATAGTGTTACACACACAAAATCCATTCTTTTTTGCTGAGAACCTAGGAACACTGTAATGCAATGTAGATTGCATTAGTTTTCTTACGGACTTGTTGGCTTCAGAAGTGATGGTAAATTGTTTACTTTAGGTTGGTGCTTCTTAAGCTGCTGCAAGGATGAATATGTAATTATAAATATTTGATCTGTTACCCTGCAATTCTGTATGCTTATGCATGTGTTCTGGGGCATGTGATTAGTCATAACAGCTTTATATTATGTATGGGTAAAAGAAAAAGAGCTAATTTAATCAGTTGAGTAATGTATGTTGACTGAGAAGTTCCTCATAAAATGTTGCTGATAGGAAGGAAGTTCATATGAAAAGCAGAAAATGCTTTTAAAACTCAGTCAAACATACTTTTTTGGTAGTTCCTAGACTTGAATCGATTTCCCTGCTTGCAAATATACTTGCAGATCAGATGAACTCTAATTTATGGAGTAACTGAAATATTTCAAAAATTATCCAGTTTTCTGGTCCCCAAAGTCAATACCTTTCTAAACATATTGCTTAATATTTTCCAAGGTGTTTGGGCTATATAAAGGCTGCCTTGCGTAATAATGATACATAAAGCTACAATTGATTTTCATTCTTTCCCTTTTCTAATATGAACTAGTGCCCTGTTTGCCTTTGTTATTTTTGCTCTACATTAAACTGATAATATTAATATTTTCACATTAATACCTAAATCAATTTCCTGAAGAATATATTTAATTTGAAATGACTATCATATGCTAACTTCATCTTAGAGGTGTTTTTTTACTTCCCCTTCAGATTTTACCCCATCTCAAAAGCTCTATTTATCCAATCTCTGACGTGATTTAGGTATGCAACTTAAAACCATTTGCATTAATGCAAACGTGACTCATAAAATGTTTCACATTATTAGATTCATGCAGCACAGATACAGGATGGCAGGAATTAATTTAGCAGGTGAGCTGTAGTGGTGCATGTGTGGAAGTCTAGCAGAGATGGATGGATACAACAAGGTCAGACACCTACAGAAAGAGGACCTGACTGGGAACTAAGAGCATGCCATTGATTTACAAGGCAGGCAATATGGCTGGAAAAAGAGGTCTGGAAGAGATGGGAGCCTCAATTAGAAAGCTATAGATTGGTATCAGATGAAAATACACTGACTGAAGATGACCTTGCATTAAAATAGCACAAGGGAAACAAGAATGTGTGCTTGTTACATGTAGAGGAGAATGGAAGTGACACACAACATGCCCTGCTGAGGAATTCAGCTCCCTGCCACTGCTAACTCCTGACACCAAGCACTTAGAGTTCAGCCTCACCAGATGATTGCCAAACTCTGACCACATTGAAGTCAATTTGGACTGCATTGGGGTCAAATGGAGCAGAAATTTCATATTTTGCTCTATTTTTTCTTATTATTTTTTCTCTTTATTTTTTCTTTTGTACCAGTGTTCTGGTCTGTCTTTTCCTGCTTATAGGAAAAAATATTAATGTAGCTCTTTTGCTGGCAGAAGACAGTTGTATTTGTGTGCTTTTTATGTTAGGATGAACATTTTTTCTGTGAAACATTAATAAACAGTGCTATTTCTTGACAAGCCATGCAGCAATCCCTTCACAGCAGTTTAAATCAAAGGAGATAGTCTTTAAAGGAAATAATGTCTTCAAAAGTATCAGAAAGGCATTAACCTGTAAAAACAAAAACAAAAAACAATACAGCTAAAATTTGCTACACGATACTTCATATTACTAACAGAGTAATGACATTTTGAGCTTTTGAGCACATCAGGTAAATCACCGTTTTCTTGTAGTATCTCTGACATTTCCTTTTTACAAATGTATACACATTTATAGTAAGTAATGCTTTGAGAGGCAAACAGGATATAACAAAAACAATGCTGCTGTTTAAACTTCTGAAAGGCAATATCTTCAAAAAACATATAAACAAGCTTTTACAAAGCAAGTAGACAATTGGAGTTACGCCGTTTAAAGTGAATGTGCAGGTTCATATTTCTGGCCCAATAGATACTCTGGTATCTATTTGGATGAAAATTAAATTTTGTCTAGCACAGTTATGTTTTTGTTGATAGAGCTGGTTAGCTGTGTCAAACTTGTTACAAGGATTTGGTTTGTGAAATGAAATTTCCCTTATTAGCTCACGTTTTATTGGTTCTGTTGCTTCTTCATAGAAATGAAACAGGAGCAAGGTGACATCTTTCTTTCCTGTCCAACTTCATCTCTCCTGCCATGCAGACGTGGCTCCTCCTTCCAGCTTTTCTATTTCTTTAGAATTTTAGTCTTGTTCAGCAACTTATTGAATATGTCAAAATATTTTGGTGCATCTTCTTACATAGTGCAGCCATGTATTCAGATGTTATTTGCTCTGTATTGCAGAAATGAAAAGCTTGACATACACTTATATGGCTGCTTTCTGTTCCTGAAAGAAGTAATAGATGCTGGAGAAATAAATTCTTCTTCTTGCTTTGTGATTTCTCACCATTGCATTTAATTTTTGTCAATTTGAAACATGGGGTAAGGCACTGAAGCGGAAGATGTAAGAGGATATTGCATATGACAGTGGTGAACAAGAGCCCCTCAAATGAGGTAATTTGCAAATACGTCATTTATTATTCAGAGAGAGAGAATACAAGAATAAGAATTTTCTCCATCAATGTAAAACAGCAAAACCAGAAGAGAAATGAGGGATCAGACTGCCATGTGGTGCATATCCCTTAGACCTACCAGCACTGTAGTGGGAGCTGTACAAGGATTTTCTCAATGCTCTTTATAAGGGCAGGGTTTTACTGTCCTTAGCAGGCCTACTCCTGACGTGCTTTAATCTGTCCTGGCTCTGTTGTCTTCAAATGAAGACTTTCTGTCACAAACTAGGTTGCTGGTGAAATGTTATCATTCCTACTTAAAAAGGTCTTCTTTTTGCAGGAAGTAAGAAATGTGAGCTCTCATGTCCAGATAACCTCGGATTAACTTGCTCTGCACACATGAACAGCATATTTATAAATCAGTGTCATTTTCTTGACATCTAAGGAACAGGTTGATTGGCTGGTAGAAAAAAAAATTCCAAAGACCTTGCATGACTACATACATTAGCTGTTTGTTTTAATTTTTCCTCACAGAGTCAGTTTTCTTTATTCAATAAAATATTAATAAACTTATAAACATAATATAATGGTGCCCATAGCCAATATTGATAACAAATTTGAAGACTCCATTGAGCAAAAATTTATGAAAAATTTAGAGAAAAGAGAAAATAGTATGTAACTAAAATAGAAGAAATAAATTTAGCCCTTATCTTGATAGTAAATAAAGCATTCACTTGATAAATACTAACAAAAACCATTTGATAAATACTAATGCAGCACTTTTTAATCGTGAAGAAACAGTGCAGGTATTAGAGATGAATCACCATCCTCAAAGCTAGAATTCCAGTCACTCAAAATAAACGTATCTGTCAGAAGTGTAACTTTCTGGGAGTAATAACACATCTTTTTTTTAAAAAAAAAAATGTATATATATTTTATACAGGGGCTATTTAGTGGAACCATCTGCGAAACAAAATACATTTAATGTGTAACCTGAGATTACTTTC
Source organism: Nettapus auritus (assembly GCA_011076525.1). Lineage (NCBI taxonomy): Eukaryota > Metazoa > Chordata > Aves > Anseriformes > Anatidae > Nettapus > Nettapus auritus. The sequence continues at coordinate 5,482,480 of CM021771.1, forward strand.
TCTTTTGGGTTACTAGAGTGCTATATCATTGCAGATCTTCAGCAAAGTAACCAGAGGCAATATTCTACGCATAGCAATTTAACTCAGAAAATTAAATCCTATAAGTTAACAAATCCAAGCATTTTCCTTGCTTTTTTTATCTCTTTTTAATTTTATTCAAACTTAGGACCATGCTTAAATACAAGTACATTTTTGCTATTATCTATAATTATTTTAGAAAGAAAAAAGTTCAAAATAGAAACTAGACATTTTTACCATTCAGTAAATGTCAATTCAATTTGCAATGTTTTCTTCCCTTGAGATTTAGATAAATCATGTGCTGGCAAAAGATCTATGGTTATGCGACAAAGGTCAGAAAGCCTTTTAAAAAGTCTCCATGCTATTTATGCATATGTATGTGTGCAAAATGTGCAAAAATTAATGTTTAAACTTATTTTGAGTTATTTAGATATTTACATATCAAGCTAATAAGATTAAAACCTGGTAACTTTGATATGTTAAAATTCTCCCAATTAAATATTTTACTCTAATATAAAAGGCCTGGAGGCTGCTGTCATGAAAAGCAGTTCTCTCTCCCTTTTCCCTTTTTTTTTTCAAATAATGGGGAATAAAAAATAGAGCATGTTAATAAAAATATTTGTTCCTCTGTTTTATTTTGCATGATTTGTATGTCCTTTTATTAATTTATGAACAATAAATGCTCATGAATTAATTTCTACTTGGAGAAGACAGAGAACATTTAAAAAATATTTATAAGAAATGTCTTCCTTGATAGATACGTTCTTGAAAATCATCAAAGTCATCGTGTGATTCGTCACTTCTTTGCGGTAAGATTCTTCTGGCTCTTGTGGCATAGAATAATTTCATTTTATCTATGCTAAGAAGAATGCTTTTTCTAGAGAGAGACTTTTTATTCTGTTCCTACCACGATTCATTAATTAATCAAAGTTTTTATTAATTTATGGACATTTTTTTCTTAAATTAATACAAAGGCAGACTACAAAATCAAGAGGAATGAGTTTTGTCCAATTGTCATGCAATGTTAGAAAACCAATAATCTAGACTAAAAGTAAAATTTAGAAGATGTTTTTAGAGCTGTGAAAATAGGTGTGTGTATATATATATAATGCATATATATATATATATAATAATATATTATACATCATTTAAATATGTTACTGTAAATATTTAAATATATTTAGGAAACATTTAGAATGTAAATTATTCAAGTATATTTACAATTATAAAATGCTAATACAAGCCAGTTAAGAAATGTTTTAAACAGTAATGGCATATTGAAATTAGTACAAAAACTAGCATTAATTCCTCAGCTGAAATAAATCTCTAAGGCAACTCATTTCACTGATTTGAACCTTATTTGCACTATTAAATAACAAGTTTTCTTCTTTTTCTGTATGTCACCCAGTTACAGCTTTACCAAATATCAATAAATTTGCTGCTGAGGAGTTGCATTGCTTCAAGATTAGATTCAAATTGTTGCATTGCTTATAACTAATTACCTTTCTTGCAACTTTGTTGAACATAAAACATATGTTATAGAGAATTTATCAACATTCCAATCACAAAAGAACTGCAGATACACGCTTTAGAATGTCTGAAAAATACTGCTACTTTATACCCAACAAGTGCAGATTAACTACTGGCTGATTTTTGAATGTAAAAAGAAAGGAACATCACCTTTAACAGTAAACAGATTACTGACTTATTAAAAAATACTTTATGATGTAATTTTAATAGAAGCATTTATCATGAGAAACTCCCTACTCCTGCTGAGCCTCTAGAGATTGTGTTATTAATATAAATAGTACTTATTAAATTACTTTTAAAATATTGTAGTGCTAAATTCTTGCATTAATTTATCTTTGTTCAATGTTCAGGGAATTGCACTGTAGAAGCAGAGATGAAAAATCAGTGGTTAAAATTAAGAGAAATTAAGTTAAATATAGTCAGGCCAAATGTTCTATATGAGTACATAATTTACAAATTAAATACAATTTTATATAATGTTAGATTAGAAAAGATAATTTGGTCTGTTTTTCCTAGTCTAAATAATAATTGCTGGGTGTTCACTTATAGAATTATATTAAAAATGCATTGTGAGTGGCAAAAGTAACTATAGACTCACCTCTTTCACATTACTGTAGACTCATCAGCGTTTCTTGTATTTTGGGGTTTTGTGGTTTTGTAACTTGAGCATAAAATGTTTTTTGGTTGTAACACTTGGAACAGAAAGTTTCTGTATTGGAATGGTTTCTGAGAAATTAAAATGTAAAAAGGGATGGAAAGAGTTTTTTATATAAAATAATTGTTGACTCCAGCTTGTCTCGCTGGCTTTAAAGACATGGAAGTTTTCTGGAATTTACCTATATATTTTCCTGTGCTTTAGCCATTGCTGCATTATAGCTGTATTATAGCAATGCTGTGACTAGTCATTATAGAGTTGTCTGAAAAAAAAAAAAGTCTTTGTATAGAAGTGTATGAACAAAACTGTTTACAAGGGGCTCACGAGAGGTGAACTATAGAAAAGGGACAAATTAGAAACCACCAAAATATTTTGAGCTTGCTTATAATCCGTATTTCATGTTTGTGTGGATTTTGGTTTAAATAAATACAGTTTAAATAGAATTTATTTGTGTCTTCACAACATAGTAGCTGTAATTAACAGAGATAATGAAATATTTAGAACACTGCATTTTTGTTCAAAAACTCATACAAAGTACTGGTACAGATGACTGAAACCCTTCATGTGTCTGCATTAAAACCAAGTAATGGCTTGAGCTGGGAAGAGGAGGGAATTATATGCAGTATTTTTTGAAATTTTTAAAATATTTATTTGGATACACCAATTTGTCCCAAAGATTTCTGGCTCTTCCATATTGTTTGAAATAATTGCATCCTTATGGACTGTTATTTTTTTCATATTTGCTTTCCTTATGATGCACTTTTGTTAGACTGCAGATGGTATTTAACTTGTGGTGCTTTTATGTCTCTCTGTCCACAATACAATTTTCTATATAGATGCAGTCCATAATACTGATCTTTTATTTTTAAAAATAAATCAGTAATTAATAAGTTGAATATCAGGATTATTTCAATCTCATTTACTGTAACAATATAAGATTCCCAATATTACAGCAGACTGCGTGTCCATCGACTCATATAGCTTGTCCAGTGTCAGATGTCTCAGAATAAAAAAGTGTACAAGTTAATGGATTAATTCAAATTAGCGTTTCCTGGGTCTGGTGTCTTCCCAACCACAGCAATTAGTACAAGTCTTATACTTATGAAGCACGAGAATTTGGATTCCTCAAGAATTTATATCTAACCTAGAGTATCTTTGGATAATATAATCATACAATGCTGTATGTACGTGTAAAAGTACAGTAATGTTAAAGCTATTCTATGCTTGGCCTTCTCACAATTCCTTAAACTTCAGGGATAACATAGCATGCTTAGAATTAGAAAGAATTCTTTATTGATAGCTGTGTTTCATTCTGAATTTCTCCATATTCTAGTTTTGTGGGGGGAAAATGTAGAGTACACACGTAACCTTCTCTGGTTGCCATGTTTTAATCTGTAGTACTGTCATGTGCTCTATCGCCCTACCAAACCAATGAATCCTTCAATTTTCATTTATTTTCTAAGCATTTTTACCCTTAATTCTGTTTCCTTTCTGAGATGGGGACAAAACCAAAAAATTATCTTCTTACTCTCTTCTATCTCTTCATTTTTTCTAAAGTTCTATTTGTTAGTCTAAAGCTGATCATCTTCTTCATAAATGTACTGAAATTGCCATAATGATGTTACTAGTGATGCAGAGAATTGTTCTCCAAATGTTTATTTAACTGAAGTTGTACAAGTATGTGAATCAATTATATATTTTAAGTGTGCATGGTACAGCAATTATCCATAGTGTCTTTTATTTCATATTGTCTAATTGCCTAGTAACACAGATGTCTGAACCTCTCAATCTTACTGCCTTTAGACTTTGTTATATATTCCTATTAAAAAAAAAAAAAGTATCAATTTCTTGTTTTGATATAGAGTATGTAGACATTTTGTACAACCCATTATTCTCTGGAGCGTTACTTATACAGTGTTCTACTGTCAGTTCATGCTTGGCAAGCATTTTTCAGCTCGAAAAATTGGGAGTATTGAGGCATAAACGGACAAGAGCGTGCTTCTGAAAGTCGACTTGGTATGGCTTCATGGGGATGTACAGACACATAGCAAATGGAAGGGTGGTATTCCACTCACTCCAATTGGTTGAGTGTCGAAAACATCACTGTTTCTAACAGTATCATTTTAGAAGGAGTGGTTTGTGGGTTTGCTTTCATTTTGATTTCATTATGGAAGAAATATTTTCTCTCCCTAATTAATCTCTAGACTCTTAACTGGTAAAGAATTACAGACTAACTGAACTTTAGAGGATTCACATAAGAGTTAATTTACTCTCTGGCCTTGAAATATGATTCTGAATGGGAGAGTAAAAAATAGACATGCAGACAGAATTGTATGCATCAGCAAGATATAAACATATTCTACATATCAATGGTGGGTTAACTAAGATTTGAAGACTATTTGAAGATTATAAAATTAAGGAAAAAAGCCTGTCTTTTGAACATGTTTCTTTCATTCAGGCGAATCTCAAGGACTAAGGAGGTTGGTGTATCCACTAGAACTGCTTTCATGATAGCCTTAGCCTTACCAAAAAACTGCACTCAGTTTTTGATGTAATTTTCAGTAAGAATCACTAACAGGTATTCACTTGTGATTTTTAGAGTTTTAGTTTCATACCTGGCAATAAAAGCTGCAAAATATGGAAATACAGACCAATTTGATAAGTGTGCACTTCTCAGATAGTTTTTTTTCTCTGAATTTTTTTGTTGCATTGAGATGAAATGCATTTATTATGTGGTTCTTCCTATAATAAATACTATGAAAGTAGAGCTGTAGATTATAGACAAATGCTTGAATACCGTCTGTTAATATAATTCATTTTAAGCAAACTTGTAACATGGTTGTGGAATTGATTAACAGTTTTATCATGAAAATCCCTATTTGTGTAAATGTAAACTCTTCACAGAAATGTATCAGTTTTGCTGGTAGACCTGATGAGTAATATTTTTGAGGTCTAGCAGGGATTTTCAGGAGAGGAGGAGGAAAGAGGGATGGTCGGTGTCAGTATTTAAGACAGTTACGGCATCTTGCCAGGAATGCATGCTCCACCAAAACTCCTTATACTGCTGTCATCCTACCACTAAAAGCTGGCATTTTAAACCACTGGATACAGAACCAGTCTTGGGTAGGGTCCTTAGCAATCTGTGGATACACTTCAAGGCCTAAACTGTACATTGAAATAGTCTTTACATACACTTCTATGATTTCATGAAGTTTTAAGAAAAGTTTCCAGATTTTGACACATTAATTCTTTTGGAACCACATGATAAGAGTGGAGAGCAAGAAAAGATAAACTTTGTCCAAAATTATTAGTGCTGTCAGAGCTTTCACGGCAACAACACAGGAAGGGAGCTTTCTAAAATAACAATTGAACATTCACTTGGGAGTAATTTCTGTGTCCAGGAAAGCAACATCCCCATTCTGTCCTTGATTTCTGTCCTAACTTCTCACTCTGTTCATCACTGGCAGCAGACAAAGAATAAATTTCTCATTCCTTGTCTTTGTATAAAGAGTGAGCTAGGGAGCAGATCTTAAATCTTTCCCATGATTGCTTTGATAACAATATTACTATTACACTGAAAAAAGCCAATGGTTTCTCTCAGTAATTCACTATACCAATTAAGATGTTTACTTCTGAGTATGCAGTGTCCCTCTACTGTGAGGTCTTTTAGACTTACAGCACAACCTGGAATTCAAAAGACGTAATTAAGCATAAAGTTGTAAATTCAAAATCTATTTAGTAACTCGGTAATGACATATCTAGATAATTAGAGATTTTGATTCATAAAATGTGCATAAAGCCCCAGGAGGGATATGAGATGGGAAGAAAGGCCATCACTGCAGGGTAGTGAAGTTTCCTGTAGGGATGCTGGAATTAGAGCGCCACCCACTCCAGGACATGGGACCAGGAGAGAGAATAGAGAAAGCCAATATGTTTCTGAAGGGGAATGGATGCACAGGAGGAAGAAATCCTCTTTTCTACTGAAATCGTTTTGAAATCCCCTTGACTCTTTTTGAGCCTTCTCCTTCTCCTCACTTCTTACTGATCCAAATATTCTATTATCATTTAGGATCAGCTGTTATTTCTGAAAAAGTGTGCATTTTTACCCTCTGAAATCTCAGTAAAGGTTTGTTGGATTCATGTGTTTGAACATACTGAAAAGAGAGATACCTGTTTTCCTACTGGTGCATAGGTGTCACTTAGGTTAAGAAATAGACTTCCTGAAGGTTTTATTGCTAGGCATCATTAATGTACTTTGTTCCTTCTATTACATCCCGCTTGAACTTCTGCTGACTGGACTTTTCACATGGGTACAAAACAAATTGTGCCTGACATAAGATTTATCTGGATGAAGTGTTTTAAATTATTTCAGTGAGTCTAATGAACAAAATTTAATGGGTCACTTGAGGCTCTATTAAGTTGAGTACATCCAAACAAATTTGCTTTTCAGGGTTCAGATGCTTTTATAAAACTGTTGACACAAATTTACTAGGAAGTTTGGCAAATGCTTTTACAAGAGAGCTGAGCTTTTCAAATGAAGGTAAAACCTTGGCAGATCTATTAAAAAACTGGGTTTGTTTGCAACAGATGACTAAACACTAACATTGAAGTTTTACAGAGTATTCATGCAATAGGCATACCAAGATCTTTATTTTTTGGACAGATCATTTTTCTTAAATTATTTTTTTTTCAGAAGATATAATTGCACATGGGAATTGAATGCTTCAAAATGCTTCAAAAAGTAAATTGTACCAAAACAGATTCTGAAAATCAAAAAGAATATTTTGTCTTCTGTTAAATCATCATGTCATAAACTTTTTGTTTTTGTATAACAAAACAATGGGAGGCAACGTCTTAAGTCTGTTTCTGACTACGCATGCTTACACTACTTTGAGTTGTCCTGTTACATTCCAGGTTGTGTAAACTGTTGTTATTCCTTAAATCTTGGGAGAATTTTGAACAAATCTTTATCATTTCCATCACAAAGAGTAAAAAAAATATGGGCCAGCTCTAGTGTCAGTGCCAATTTAGTTAGATGAGTTCTTAGTTCCAGGTAAGCTGTTTGGTTGTACCAGCAGCAAGTCTGTCTTAGTCTGAGATTTAGGAGTATAGGAAGATTTTTTCATCCATAATCATCTTAAAAAACTCCAGTTGTCTTTGTCAATATGGATCCATCACTTTTGCAAATGTCATGTGACCATAGAAGAAAATCAGTCAGTGTAGCTTGTTCCTGCTAGACTGGAGCATCAGTTGTTACAGAAAGGTTCTGGTTAGGTTTATAGCATTACACGCAACATAATTAGGTTGATGTTCTCCTTCTGACAGCGTGAGCCTTTGCAGTGTTGTACACTGAATCTTTGCCGGAGAGCTTATCTAGTTCCAGGTACCAGTAGAAGCACAGTTATAAAACAAGTCACGACTATATGATATCACACAATCTCAGTGTTGAATATTTACAATTATTGCTACACATGAATGCTTTAACTATATCTGAAAATAATGTTTCAAATGTATTCTTATGGCATTTAATTTTTTATCAAGAAAAAGTTTAAAGGAGAGGACAGAGCTCAGACTGATGCAGAAAAATGCATTAAAGGAGTCTCTCCAGAAGAAATTGTGTTTATACAATCTGCATCATTAGGAACTCCTTATTTTCTTTTTGCCTCTAAGAGGTATAATGTTTTGTTGTTTTTTCCTCTTGAAGCAGTTCAGAGTTTAATACCAGCCCAAACTGTTATGCTTCCTTGCAGCCAATGTATTAAGGACAATATTTGATGAGCTTCAGTAAGCATGCTATTTTAGTCTCTCTAAATGCTTAGTTTTTGATAAATTGAAATGGCCTAGGAAAAAAATAATCAGAAGAGGAGGTCAGTTAAAATACCATGATACTCTTTGCCCTGAGAAATGAGTCCTTAACTCTTCACCTTTTGATGAATTTGGTTGTTATGAGACCAAATTATAACAAATATTTTGTTTATGTAGACAATAACAGTGTATTTCCAAAATCCTTTAAATGACCATTAACCTGATCTGGAAAAGGTGCTTCAAAGGTGAAAAAAATTATATTGCCATGTAGTGGAAGGAAGGTTTTCTTTGTTGAAAGTTAAATTCACTTTCGCTGGCAATCAATATTGTCCCTGAAGTAATTTCTATACTAAATTTCATTGTGATTGGTATTCATTTTGAGCCAAGGCACCTGCTTTCCTTCAACATTTTACAATCTCATTGAGGCTTTAACCTTCTTTAAAGGAAAATACTTGGAAGAGTGGAGCAAGAGAAAGATGTTGCAGGGACACGAGAAGAAGGATCTCATGAAGAAGGAATTAGCACTTCCGAATTAGAGTTGATAATAGGTACAGACTGAATTTTTATTTCTCAAAACTTAAAAAGTGGAAACTTAGAAAACTTAGAAAGTAATAATTCATACACTGAAAGCCATTTGGTAAGCCCAAAGATAGCAGACTTGTTGTTGCTGCCAAATGGGACTGCAAAATGAAGTTTACTTGCCTTAGATTGCAGGTACATATGGTAGCCTTGGATAAGCATGAACTGCACACAGAGCACAGTTAGAGTAGGGAGGTTATTAATATGTACTTTGCTCTGGGACCCTTTTGTTACTTGTGGTTATTATCTGATGCTGTCCACTGTGATTCATCTTGCCTTGAGCTCCACGTTGCCATGCATAGATTATTTCAAACCACCACAGCATCCTATTTAACACTAGGAGTCTTTACCACATACTGCATATCTGAAGAAGCAGAGGAGCTCTGCAGTATTGATCTTACTTTATCTTTGTCCACATTTTGGAGCTTTGCTTTTTTTTTTTTCTTATTTGTTTGTTTTCTAGGAAAAATATGTTCTTGTTAAGTAAACCTGTGTCCTGTGGCTCTTGTCTTTCTATATATAAAATGGATCTATGTCACACTCTGAACTTGTCCCTGCTGTGCCAACTAAATGTGTTTCCTATCTTCTGAAACACTAAAGCTAGTCAGCCTCTCATCCTGTAGTAAATAATTGCCTATACATGACAGAAAAGTAGATTTTTCTCTGTTCTTGTTGAACCCTGTATATGCTTGCAAAATCTTATTTCTATGCAATGAAATCTTTATTGTATTTTTCTGGGTTTTATTTGCATCTGGTTTGAGCATTGCATAAAAGATATCTGTGTCAAACAAACAAACAAACAAACAAAAAAACCCAGCCTCTCAGTGGCTATTCGTTTGCATGCCTACATCTACAGTATTTTGCATTGCTACAATGAATTTTTGTCCATTGCTGGCTCCTCATGAAAGCAGGGTGAACAAATGAAAAGCTATAAACTCAAAAGATGCTGAAGGATGTTTTTACACTTGAGCAGATAATGAAGTATCTACTATCAGCCAGTTTTTTCTCCCTCTCTGCCATTTTGAAAATTAATCTCAGGAGGAAAATCACTCTTCTGATCTGTACATACTCGTAAAATTAAGTTTCAAAAGAAGTGAATCAGCATTTTTGGCTCTGAGAAGTTATTTCTCCAATAAGATTGCAATTATGGAAAAAAATTCCAATTATTCGAAGAGTAAGGAGAAATAAAACACAGTCTGCTTTTTATTTTGTTTTATTTTATTATTTTATTTGGCAGTGTTATTTATTATTTATAGTTCTTTCTATTATTTCAGTGGCTTATACTGGTAAAATGTCAGGGAACAACTCAGCTACTTTTATGGGTAGTAGACTGTTCCTACAACATAGGCAACAAATATTTTTCCATCAGAGGTTTTGGATGATATGTGTAAGCTAAAGTAAATATATGTCTGGTGAATCTTATTTTCCATTTTATTTTCATCAAGGTAAAGTTGAAAGATGAAGCATTACAAAATGTAATGCCAGATGGTGGGGTACAAAAGCATGCTTAATCTGTGGTCTGAAAGGTGAATGATAACAGCTCTGGAAGGCTGGAAAGATCATGTAGTTGGAAATAGGTTTGGGAAATAGGAGCGTTTTACTTTTAGGTCACCATTTCACAGCTGATACAGCTGGATAATAACTGAAAGCTACTTTCATGTTGTAGAAGCCTGTTGTCTTATTAAAATCGTATTCTCATGCTATAAATAGACACCTCACAATCTAGCCTTCAGATAGCAATAAATAGCAACATCCTTTCATGCAGGAGTTTGAACAGGAGTGGGCTGGATGACCTATACTTCTAAAAGGTTCTAGCAAAAATGGGTTAAATGGAAGGAGTAAAACAACAGGGGGAAAAAAATCTCCTTGGGGAAAGCAAGCTGATTAGTTTGTAGACACAACTTCAACTCAAGGATTGTTTCTCCTCTCCTGAGAATGCTTGTATATATTTCCCTCAGGTCTGAATGGTTTCCATTTACCTTGAAAGATAGGTAAGCGACTTCATCTACAAAGAGTTGCCAATAAAATATTTGCAAAATAACTAGCAATAAAAAGAACCTGTTCTAAACAAGCTGCAGACATTTATGGAAGGTCTGCATTCCAGCTGGCAGACAGGCATGAATCGTTATTCTGAACACTGGTCCTATAACGTCACAAGCCTCAGCTTTGTGCACTTGACCAAGAATTATATTTAGGGTGAAAAGAGATGGCTATTAAACCATCTAGTGCATAGCTTTATGTGAAATGTTTTATGTCACTACTTCCTTAAAAAAAAAAAAAGCGTCTACCTATGAAGAGTGCCATCTTTATAGCATTAAAAAAACAAACAAACAAAATAAGAATGGCCTATGCACCTGGTGATTTTTCTTACGGTTTTAGTACCTGTCCGTTTTCTGTGGTGTAATAGTGTTGGGAAGATTCCTGACCAAAAGAAGTATTTCCAAGTGTTGGCTTGAGTGGTTTTTTGTTTGTTTGGGTTTGGGGGGGAATTGGGTTGTGTTGGTTTTTAAACTCATAAGTACATATCCTGATATATAGAAATCCTAGTACCAGTGACCTTATTTCGATGCCTTTCTACACCTTTCTAGGTAACATCTATCAAGGAATTATTAAACAGGTATTAAACTCACAATCATGACTAATAATAAAGCCAAATGTGATGTAGACAGAGTTATATGGTTCCTGGTCTAAAAGAAAGTACCTTATTTGTAATCGAAGACATGACAAAAATAATGTAGTCTATATGATTGTGTGTATGTGTGTATATATATACATATAATTAGGGTGTGTGTATTTTTTGTATATTTTCTTTCATTCCCAGTAGATTTTGGGGCTTGATTTCTGTTTGACTGACCATAATAATAATAATAATAATAAATCAAATATCTTACACTTCTACGCTACAATTAAATGATAAGCTCACTAGAATTAAAAGGCTTAAATTTTATGTTATAGCTAAAACTTAGAAGTAAACCAAATATACTCATGAAATTTAGACCTACATATTTCTAATTAGCAGGAGAGGTGAGGCTCCAAGCCTTTTGGCATAAGCTGCAGTAGAGAAATAATTTAGCGTATACATGAATAGAAATTTTAAAGAATAGAAATAGAAACTATGTGAAAATAAAAGCTTTGTTTGACCTGAAATACGTACAAGCCTAAAGCATTAAAAGTCCTATACTTGAAAGTCTCAACCACCACTGGCTGGGTTTCATCTCAAGTTACTTTTGAGCTATTAGCTGTAGTTAACCTTCAAAATATCAGTTAAATTTCTAACAGTGAACTAAGCTGAAAATTTATTATTTTATTCAAAGCAGTTTCCTTCATCTTATTACCAAGTTAGTGGTTAAGGTCCATGCCAAATTAACACCATTTTTTATCAGATTGAGAGAGAGCACAGAAAAAAAATGGGTACTTGGACTGCTTCAAAGTAGTTTAAATGATTTTTTTCTTTTTTTTTTTTTCTTTTTTTTCCCCCAAAAGTGATATCTGACATACAGAGCTTCAGTTTAAATTTCACATCGAAGTAAAATTAATTAGATCAGAACTTTGATTGCAGACACTTCACTGGTCAAGACAATTTAGTATTAGCAATTAAAAATATATATATATGCTTAGGTATATTTGACCTTAAAAAATTCTACAGTAAATATTGCTTACAAGTAAGAATTACAATTATTTACTGTATATGAATTATAAACAAGAATTAACCAAGTGTTATTTGTCAAATAATTAACAGTTAAAAAGATTAACAAACATTGAATTAAAAATTAAAATGAATAATTAAAAATTAAAAGGAAATCCTCTGAGCTGTAAATAGTTGCAGGCTGCAAGGGTATGAAGGGAAAGCAGTCAGATATGTTTGCCCTGGTTTTACTTTGTTGTAAGTACCCTTCAGCTGTGCTGAAAACAGGCTAGGGAACCAGATGGGCTCTTGGAACCACTATTGTATATCTTCTATTTTAAGAAGGAACATTTTTTGCATTTTATTTCATTTTTTTTCCTGCCCTAAATACTTACACCCTCCCAGCACTCCTCATACTATGAAATTCTATTTTGGAATAATGTTTGGGTGTTCTGCCGCATTAAAATCTGTGCCTAGTAAAGGAAGATGATAGTTAAAACTGCCATATCAGAAAGGCATGAAAGCTCATTCAAATGAAAAGGGAACTATTGTTAAAGAGCCAAATGATTTATGGGTGCCAGCACCACATATTTACCTATATCTGATATAATAGTTCAACAGGTTTTTCTAAATATTTACTTTAGTCCCATGGAATTAAATTTGACAGTTGAAAAAATGGTTAAAATAAATAAATAAATAAAACCCAGACTGGATGAGTGACAAAAACAAAACAAAACAAAAAACACCAAAACAACCCACATCACATTACCATGTTTCAGAATGGATTTGTTAACATTTAGTGACTATACTTTCACACTTCTCTGTGTAATATGAGTAAATATAATATATCAGTTTCCTAATTCCTCATGTCTAGGGGAAAATATCCCACTGAAGAATTGTCATCAGTGTGAATTGCCATATGAAAAACGAAAGATCTGATTTTCCAGTATTTAATACTCAGTGAGCTAAATAATCATTAACTGGTGTTGACATGGAAAAATTAGATCAACTTTTCCCATGTTGTCTTATACTCCATGACTTTCTTTCTAAGAATTTATACTTCTAGTGAATTAAACTTATTTCCACTTTTGCTTAACCACAAGAGTTACCTAAGGATTTAACTGGAAGATGGACTGAAATTTCTGCTTCCCCTGGGATCGGAAACTAATCCCAGAATAAAATGTATTTTTTTTTTCAAGCAGTGTTTCAGAGTGCTGTTAGGGAGGGCAACTTAGGAAGGTGGTACTTACAATTTAGCAGCTTGTTATGGGCCATGTGGTGAAAGCTTCCATCCACTCCTATTACATACTTTTTCAAAGACTAAGTTGCTCGCAGTAAAGAAAAAAAGCATGCTTGTTTTCAAATGTGTTTAATAGGTTGAAAACTGAAGAGCAAAAACATCTGCTTTTAGTCTAACTTCAGGGATCTAAAGTGACTTCCAGTTTTCTCCATCCACCTAAAAAGGCATCCCATCCAATAAGCTCAGTACTAGATCTTTATGCAACAGTTAAGAAAGATGAATCCTATCTATGATGCTCTAAATTCACTTTATTCTAAAACAAATGGAAAACAAACAATAACAAAAGTGACATAGAAATCAAGTCACTAGCATTGGCAGTGGCTTATCTATTTTAAGTACTCTTATGTGGATTTCACAAGCCTGGCAAAGGATGAGTGCCATTGTTTGGTGGCGTTGGTTACCTGCTACAGCACCACCACTGCATGCAGTTCTGCCTTCTGCCTGGCTGCAGTCAGGTCTGGTGCTTTCTTCCTTGCTTCATTTGGGATCAAAACTGTTTGACTGGGAAATACTCAAATGGAGCCTTCTGTCATCTGCATGGTTAACTGGGGTGAAAGGTACGCTTGTGATAGTCCTGACAGCATGGATATTGAAGCATAAATAACCATTTTCCACTTTGGTATTAAAACACTCTGTTTACAAAGGTGACTTCTTAATACCACTAAAAACTTTCTTAGAATTACTTCAGAAAGTTGTTACTTTTTTAAGTTATGGATTGCTTGGCATATTTACAGGTGTTGTAGAGCTGTGTATCATAAAATTGTTTACAAATGAATGCTCAGAAATACTTTTGTTTACAAATTTATTATGGACTACTAATAAGTAAGGATAGTGTGACTTTTACTTTATGCAAAGCTATACTTTTGTCTTCGCTATCTTTTATGACTTCCCATGTGACATTTCCATGGTTGTTTTCTAAAAGTTTCCTTAAAAATTGTTTTAAATCAAACAAGTCTGTGTGCATTTTGCTGTGCATTGTCACTACTAAGCAGGGTGGTGAAACCTCAGATAACATTCCAAAAAAATTGTATTCCTGTAGCAGAGGAAGAAGCTGATACACACTGAAGCATTAATATCCCTTCTTTGAATGTGCAGTAGAGAATGTGACAGTAATTGTAAAGCAGGAAGAGAATCTCTATGATCTATTGTACTGTACTGCCAACACTGGGAAGTCATTACCTGTTGTCACCTGTTTACTGTCCCCCAACCTATCATTAATTCTGTTGCAATCTGAAATTTTTATTGCCTGGTAGCATGTAATTGAGATATAGCATGAGCATGTTTAGACATCATGCCCCCTGCAGCAAAGTCCTCCCTCTTGGTTTTGTGTTGTAGAAGGTGGAGCAGAACATCTTAACGGAATTCTTGATTATTTTCCCCATCCTAAAAACATCTCAGCTTTGAAGGTTTCAGAACTTCCCAAAGCTAAATGTTATTAGATAGAGGTCTGAAACAAAACTGCTATCACATTCCTGTCCAGAATAACTGCTCCTGTCCACATAACTGCTATTATGTGCTTTAGGTGAAGCAAGTCAAATAGGTACAAGTATTACATTTTCTGCTCATTTTATAGGACTATTTGACAACAAATTTTCTTTCCACAGGAAAGATAATATTAGTTTTCTCTTCAGACCTCAAATGCTGAAAAGGTGCCTCAAGTAAAACATGCTTATTTGAATGCATACATCTGGCAGTGTTCCTCTAACAAAGCAAAGCCAAATGTCACATATTTTATGTAGTGATGTTGTAGCTATGATGGTCCAAGGACAATAAGCTGGCTAGTGTAGTTTGAAATGTTTGAACCTGTTTGGGTTCCACTACATAGGCTGGAAATTGAAGCTCCAGTAACGCATCATAAAACATGAAACAGACATAATGAAACAGAAAATTTTCCAGGCTTCTGCTAAGCTTATCTTTCCAGTCAGTTTTCTGTAAGCTGCTGCGTCCTCTTGTAAATTACTTTTTTTTTTTTTTTTTTTTTTTTCTTTTTAGGGTGAGGAGGAGCTTCATCAGTGCCAATTGGTACAAGCAAACAATTATTTTAATAAAAAAATTATCTATATTTTTTGTCCGTAGAAATAGAAGATTCTGTGTGGTGGCTAGAATAGCAGTGAAGAATTGCCAGAAGTGGTTAACAGAAAACAGGCATGAATTGAATTTTTGGTAAGTAAATGATCTCTTTTTTTCTTTTTAACAGGTACAGCAAAAAATTGTTGTATCTTTTCAGCATGCTCGGTATTCAAGAACTATAGCAATGTAGACAGTGTAAGAACGTGAATGGAAAATGCAACTGTACTATGTGCATAAACTCTATAAATGCTCTTTTGTGAGAAATTGAAAGGACATGAAATGTTTCTGGAACTCTTGTTAAATGTGCTAATGAAAGGTAATTGTCCCATTCTCACCTAATATTCTATTCTTGCAAGAATTTGGGGGGAAGAAATGTTTTAAACTAAAAACTTTTTTTTTTTTTTTTCCCAGAAAACGAGGGGTTGCAAGAATGTTTTCTGAGAGTTGGGTGCAAAACAAGTGTTTTTGAAAAGTTATCTGCCTACTCATGGCCATGGTCTTATGTTCTGCTGTTGTTACAAAATAGTTACAAAACACATTTATGAAGGCATTATACATATACATATACGTTTTCCAGTAAAAAAAAAAAAAAAGCTGTTCTACTTTGACTGACTAAGCCCTTACATGTAACTTTTTTTTTTTTTTTTTAATCTCCATGGTGGTAGGTTTCAGTAGCAACTGCTTCAATGGCTTGAAAGATATGGGCTAAATGGGAATGAATTTTTACAAATAGTTTGAAACAGAGGTTCTCAAAATATCACAGATGCTGAGCTGCTGATTTATTGAACAGCTTAGGAAGAGCAATGGTGTAATTGGCACTATCTTTTATCCCGTTTTCTTTGATCCATTCTCACTGGAGTGATTGACTGCTTGCCATTTTCAAGCAAGATGCAACCCCTGAAATTGCACAAGCAAGGCTTTTAGTTAAGTTCAGCGTGAATTGAATCTGAGGGAGGATGCATAATGGAACAAAGTCCATTTGGGACTGCAGGAGAACTGGCAAGCTGCCCTGCTTGATTATGTTAAAGCTTCCTTTTAAAGAGTGACACCTGATTGTTCTTTAGAACTGTGTCAGTTTGGAATCTCATTTGGGACTCTGAGGAGGTCACAGATACTTTTCATGAAGCATAGAAATGATAAAATTTAAAATGGCATTTTCTTCAATTACAGTATTTGTCTTGTTATAATTTTTAGTTTAGCTCATGGCGAGCTAAAATATGAAGAATGAAACTGCTAACTTGCTGAAAATTTATTCTAGTTATTGTTTCTGCTCTTTACCACGTTTGTCATGCTAGGAGATCATTAGTTGAAAAAAAAAATCAAAAACAAAACTAAAGAAAAAACATTTTTTGAAGAACAATTACATCATATTTTCATAAAATGTCTTATTTTCAAGAAGATGAGATTTTGAAAGAGAAAGTTTTAAAGGCTTAGAAGTGAAATCCAGAAAAGTAGGGAAAATCAGCAACTTCTTCAGAGGTTATGAAATTCTCTATGTTTCTGAGCAAAGGAATTTTAAAGTAATTAAATGTTTATTTACAGTAAGTACAACTCTTGACAGTTTTAGGCTTCCTTGGTGTTTTTGGTGTTCTTGCCTTTTTTTAAAAAAGAAAAATTACTTCTCTGTTTAGGAGGACAGAAAAAAGCTAAATAGAATACTGTGAAAGGGAAAAGTAAAATATCCCTAACTTGCAGATTTTAGAAAATGGGCACTGTCTGAAACTGAAGTTTCTCAGAGGGCTGGAGTGTTTCAATGAGTTCTAGGGCCACTGGCAATAAGGTAAAATTGTTTGTCAGTCTATTTATGCAATTTATGGCTTGGACATAGCTTCTAACATCATATGTATTTCCATGTAATGTAGGACATTCAGTGGTCAACAGTACAAATCACTTGAGTATTGAGCATATAAAACACTGTGCTTGGAATCACTAAGAATACATATGGATGCTGACAAGCTATGGTACAGCATTTGGAATTCTTGAATAGATTCTTGTCCTTTTTCTCCCCTAGAATCGCTAGTTATTGAAGATGTGTTTTATGTATATAATCAGAATAATATACAAGAGGTGCTGTCAAGGAATCAGAAGATAGTTTCAGTTGGAACTGATAAAATTGTAATTTTACAGGGCTGTTGAATGGATGTAGAAAATTTTAGTATACAAAGACTCACAGGACACATACACACAGTGGTACAGAATGCTAAACTATACAGTAGAATACATTCTACAGGGGGTTGCTGTTCTTGTTACTGCCTTACACAGTTTCCAAATATATTTATTCTCCTATGCACATCATTTTTATGGATTTTTTTTCATTTTACATAGTCCCTTGAAAATTGTACTGTTGGTTTGTTCTGATACTTCAGGCTTTGGCAGGACTAAGTGAACACAAACGTTATTTTTTGCAGGATAGTAGTGATATAGAAAAAAAAACTACTAGTGAAAGGAATTTCTCATGAAAGTTTAGTTAATGCAACAGCATACGCTAAATTGAAGCTATATATATAAGGGCAAATTTTTGTAGTGATTTCATAGCAATGCAAATATCTTCTTGGACTTGATTTTTTTTTGTTCAGTGGAGACAGTAGGATTACAGTCTGATTCTCTACATTTCTAGCTTACTAATTTCTAATTAATATATTTGCTTAGATTAATGAATGTCCTGAGACTTCATTATATCTTATGTCATCTTATATTGGAATATGGCAGATCAGATTAATAAATATGCAGTGCCATACATCAGTATTGTAATAGGTATTTTATTAATTTTAGTATGGGTTGTGGCATTCAAAATTTCAAGGGTAGAAATACCACTGAACAATCACAATAGAAGTTTTGTCCCTTGGATACAGTGTGTTCAATGTCCTTGGTGCTGTTGAAGTTGCTGTCTTGAACATCGAGAAAACTGGAATGGAGAGAATAAAATAGTAGTTTCATCACTAATAAAAGAGATGCCACATTTGGGATGTTCACTGGTGCAGGAAACAAGGGCATTTCAGTTCACCTTAATAATTCAAATCTGAACTGTCAATAGGTATACAGCTCTTCCTCTAAGTCTCTCTATGAACTGCTAAAGTAAAAAGGAATCAAAGTCGATGAGGAAAGAGAGGTTTGAAAGCTCCTTTCATCTCACAAGTTATTTGGACACTGAACTGTGTAAACTAATTATTTTGCCTTTGTATCACCTCCAAACTTTCCATCTCTTAACTTACAGAGTCATGACCATGACTCCTAACCCTGTCTTTTGTCTTTAGAGATGAAATGAGTCACTTAGACAAAGCTTTGTCAGACAATCACACACGTAGGGGCAGAAGGGACATTACAGCTTTTGCTCTTGCTCAAAAACATGATCTTCAATTTTCTTATCTCAAATTTAGAACTCTGTTCTGCATTGTTTCCTTTTAATTTGGAAATTATGAAAAACACCTGTGTTAAATGGCTGTTTCATGGTGCACAAAAATTTCAAAATATACCTTCATTTACAGCTTGTCTTTCACACCACTCAGGTGGCTAAATTCATATTGGGCATAGGCTTAACAAGGACAAGTGAGTGAGATTGCTAGGCTAAACTACAAAAACATTATTCTTAAGGCTTCCATTTGAGGCAGCAGATTTATGTAAGTGCAAACGTAGAATGGTTATGATTTGAAATTAGGGGCTTATGGCTTCAATAGCCTGCGTTGAAAGCATTCAAATGCCTTGCTCTTTTTAGAATTGAATTAATGTCTCATATACTTATATGAGGCCTTATATATATATATATATATATATAATAATTAGGGATGAAGTTAAGTGTACCCTGATATTATTATTGAATTTAACTAAATGGTCCTGACGAAAAGTTTGTTGTTATATAATTATTTTGTTTGCCAGCTAAACACTCAAAGGCAGCACAAGGCCTTACCATTTACTAGTTTGCCCTTGCTCTTTGTGTACTCTTCCTGTGTATCAGAGGGGTGAAAGCAGACAAAACACAAAAACCTCCATCAAACAAGTCTGAGATGAAGCTAAAGTTGTTCAGCCATCCTCTGTCCCAAATAATCATCTAACTCAGGTGCTCGATGCTAACTCAATGCTATCTCTCATGACTGACTTGTCTACAAGCAGTTCGTGTTAGTTGACTCTCACACCTTCAGTCTTTTTACCAAACGTTTCTAGTGTTGTGTTAGTTAGTTGCATTAGTTAGAAGCCATTAAATATTTTCAACAATTTGTCCTTCTAGTTTGCTTTTCTGTGCTCTGTAAGAGGACACTACTAAACAGTGATATGATTATATTTTGTTAGTTGTCCAATCAGATCATATTGTAAACCTTAAAAGTATCAGTCTTGAATGGCAAAGGGTGTTCTCTTAAACAGAGAACACTTTAAGCATTCTTCCTATGAGCTAACAGTGAATATTATGGAGCAAAGTGGTCAGACAAAAGGCAAATTATCAGGTTTGGTTTTGATAAATGTAAATAATATTTTAAATTTGAGAACTAAGAACTAGAAATGGCTAAAGAATGTTTTCCTTTATTCAAACTGCAGAGATCATTTATCTCTAGGAGGGCTCTTTACAACAGAATCTTATTATTCACCGGTGTTCTTTTTTCAGTGTGGGGTGGGTGGGGAATAGCAAAGAAGATGACACGAAGTGCTGAAAAAAATATTTCTCCAAACCTCAAATCAATAACCTTAATCCTATGTATTTGTCCTAGAGTGAGTGCAGAATAAAATATTTATAGAAAATGTCATAAATAAAGTCATTCCTGCTATTTTGACAATTTTCCTCCCATTCTTAAACTGATACTTAGTATTATTTAAAATAAGATTCCAGAAAATACTTGCTCGAACAAACAAACATTGTTTTCCAGCTTCCTGCATTTAGCAGCAAAGCAGTCTGAATTGGCCCATCTTAAGTTAATTATTAGCATAGTTACATTTCGGTTAACTCCCAGAACGCACAAACACACAGCCATTCAGGAGTAGCACTGTGTTTACCCCCAGAAGGGAAGCTCTTTTTGTTGTGTCTTGACTGATAATAAAGGCAGAGCTTACAATAAATACCAACAAAAATGGTCCTAAGCATTAGACAAAATTCTCCAAGCTAATGTGTTATTACTGACTGCATTCCTTCTGGTGTTTAAATTGTTATTTACTCTTTAATATTGGCATAAGAATGTCACAGAAGATAGACTTTTACTCTTCTGTGAGCAGTTGAATCACTCTCTGAGGGATAGAACTATTCCAGATTTTTCTTATTTTCCTGAATCTCAATGTTTCAGAAAAAAAAAGGGGTGAGGTACATGTACTAAAACCAAGATGCAGTTCCTCTTTGAAATCTTAATCTTAGTAAAATGAAGAACACAACCAGCATTGTGTTTGTCAGCTTTGTCATTCATCATTATTAATTTATCAGCTTTAAAAACTCTGCTCAAAATCCAGTATTGCCTATGCTCTATCCCTACAGGTTTTTATTTATACAGGTTCTCTCTCTATATATATTCACTAGCGAATTTGCTGCAGATATGTTTATGTAACAATGAAAAATACCATTCTTAGCAAATGTTTTGGAAATTACAAAAAAATTAAAGAATATTAGAGCAGACAATATAAAGATATAAATCAAAGCGGTGCTGGAGAAAAGCAATTAGCAAAGAAGGGCAGATAAGATTCGTGCTTAGTACAAACAAATGTGACTATAGCATGTTTAATTAAAAAGTGCAGAGTAATTGCTGCAAATTTTACCAATTTTGAGGTTCCCTCTTTTATTAAATATTATTAACAGAAAAATGCATGTCTAATTTAAAGGATGGGATGAACTTGATGTTTAAAAATACGTCCTAGTGACAAATTTTGCCAAGGCCCTTTTTCAGTAACAACAACAAAAAAAACACATTACAGATACTAAGTGTGCTTCTGTTTGCAAGACAGAAGCTTTTCCCTTACCTTCACATCTCCTTTTTTCAGAAAATTAGTATTAAGAACATAGGAATGGAGGTACTGGAGAAGATGAGGTTCTTAATTATGGGTTACTCTTTTTTTTTACAACTTCTGACTGTAACGTATACTTGTGGAGGGGAAAATAATGTCAGAGCAACTATCAGAATGGCAGCTTAGCTGATACATCCTTTCATCTGGGATTTCATGCATCTGTTTGTGTAGTTTATTAGCCCCTGATTCATTTTCTTTCACTTATTCTTCCAGCATCCAAAACAATATGGCAATGAGTTCCACGATTTATTAAACAAAATAAGGAAAGCAAATAATTGTTATATTACTGCCAAGTTGTTTGCTCATAGAACATGAGAAATATTTTTGCACTTCCAAACAAAGTTTCTGTTTTCATACTCTCTGTATTTCATTGTTGAGTCGATACTCAAATATTAATCATAAAAACAAAGTTGGAGTTTCAAGATATGGAATACTTAATAAAATGGATTATTTGTTGTTTTTGCAGCCATATAACAAATTACAAAAGTTCTCCCTGGACAATGAAATCTGATTCAAAAGTTGCCGTACTTCTTCCACTTCATTTGTCAAAGACAATATGAAGTGGTGTCTTCTATACAGATCATTTCTTGAGCATTTTTAATTTATTTTTATTGTAGTGACTACACTTGCATTCAGTGTATAGCACAGCACTGCAAAACTGCGCATATTTAATTTAAGGCAATCAGTTTATATCTGTCCAATCTATTAAAGTAGCAACCATACCAAGTAATATGACAGTAGTATAACTCAACATCATTGCAGGCAATGATGTATGGTGAAACAAGACTAAACACTCAAAGCATTTTATCAGAACCGTGGCATTGTCTAAATTTGAGCAAATCCTTTGTTAGCACAGCTGTGCTAAAACAACAGCATAATAACCTCAATATTTATTCATCAGATCCATTCTTAAATGAACAAATAAAAGTTCCCCCCTGAAATTAATTAAATGGTTGACAAATCATGAAACATGATTGCTAAGAATGATTGAAGGTGCCACTTGCCTCAGCAAGGATAGTGGTAGTTCACAACCAGGTTGAACAGCTGCACCTGATTAAGTTTTAAGAGAGATAGAGGGCAACAGCAAGAGGTAAGGTGTGCTGATTTTTTTACAGTTTCTTATTACATCTTCTATTTTATAAATAACCAATGATGAAGTTACCGTACTCCACAGGAAAGATTAGCCTTCGAGTGAGATAGCATCTAGTATTGGTCATACTATGCTTCTCACAGGAAGACAGAGGAGGAAAAATATCAGAACATCAGAGAATGCTATATTGAAAGGTTTCGAAATAGAATCCATGTTCTATTTTGAAAAATATTAAAGTTAATTTTTCTAAAAAAGAAAAACTTACAAATGAGGTATACAAGTAGAAATTAAAATAACTGCTGTAGTAACAAAATAATTTTCTGAAACAGGTTTTTGGAAAAGGCCGTGTTTTATTTCAAACAAACTAGGTGTTTGAAAAACTCTGACAAAATATTGGTTGTTAAAGGAATGTGTGATAGAATTTGTTCTCCTTGGGAGGCAGCTCATGCCTTCAGTTGAGTGTGTGTTAACTTTCCCCTTTCCCCCTTCCCCCCCCCCCCCTTTTTTTTTTTTTTTTTTGAGAATGAAACTGAATTTTCTGGCTTAAATAGATTATAACCTTACAATTTATAAGCTTGTTACAAGAAATTACGTTATAAGAAAGAGGTTACAAGCTCCTTCTTGGGAGTTACCAGCAATAATTCACCGTGTCCTGCCTTGGTGTCCACAGCAAAGCAGAGAACCTAATTCAATGTCCACGGGGCTTCCCAAGCATTGGGAAGCACATTGTGTTTGTCACCTGACTGGTGAAGCACTGAACTTCTCTTGAGTTTCACCAGGCCCACTCCTTCAGATGCTTCTACCCTGCTGCCTGCTCACCCCTTGTCTTTCTACCCAGAGGAGGTAGCTGTGACACAGGCTGTAATGATATTCCCCACACCTCGGAAATATCAGTTGCATGGTTATGTGGTATTTGTGACATAAGAGGAATTATAAAAGAACAGGATTAGCCATGCTGTGACAAGCCTTTTTTCTTCTGATGGAGAGATAATAGCCACTCTATTGTTGTTCAGAACATTTCTCTAGCCCAGAAAAAATTGTCTTTGTCTGCGTTGTGCCATCAGACTGGTGCTAAACTACTACACAGCGAACGCAGCCTGGTCCCAAAAGTATTTCTAGTTCAAAGGCTCTATACTAGCGTAGATAACAGGAAAGTCTTCATAAATATATCAGTAAAACATATTTAGTGCTTTGTAGCTTCTTAACTGACTAAATAAGATGATTTGAATTTGGGTTCCACTCTTTTTCTTCCCACTTACCAAATAAAGACCATATGATTTGAAAAGTTGGGATTGCCTTCAGAGGGTTCCAGACCAATAATGAAGTAATTCAGTATTAGAATCTAAATCCCCACAGTAGCACAGGTCATGCTGAAGCATTATGCCTGAGCCGGTAGATCCTCCATATGCTTGTTTGTACTTGCTTCTTGAGGCATTGCCCTATAAATAACAGAAACTGAAATGCAAAGTAGCACTCATCAGGGACAATAAAAATAATAGTTCAGAGACTGAATCATAACTATTAAGGCTGGGGGGACTCATTATTATTTTGCAGTTTGGTCTTATGCATAAGGTAAACTTTTCCTTGTATTAATGCCCACTGAGATTAGGTGCAGGTTTTTATTTATCCAAATGCCATAGAATTGGAGATTTATCTGAAAGGAAAATATTGCTTTTGAAAAATAGCATTGTCTTGTAGCAGTTAAGAGAACCGAGGCAAGATGATTTACCTGGAATACTAGCAAGGTGATAACAATATAGAAGACTTCCCTGGCTTATTTGAATTCCACTAGGTTTCTTAACTTTCTTTGTAGCATTCATAATATACTCTGATATATATATATATTTGTCATTGAATGTGTAGGATATTTACACAACCAGCTATGTCAAGGCATGTAGACACACTAACATCTGGCAGCATCTTGTACATCTTGTGTGTACCCTGATTATGTGCTGACTGCATTTAGAGGCATAGCCTGAGTGAGTCCCATCCTTAGGCACACTGCAAGGAAAGGTGACCTGCCCTAAAAGATCTAAGTGGCAGGCTAGTCTATCTATCACAGAATATGGGGTAATGCTATCACAGAATCATAAAATCAGAATGATTTGAGTTGGAAGAGCCTTTAAAAGTCATCTAGATCTGCTCCCCTGCCATGGGCATGGACACCTCCTACCAGACCAGGCTGCTCATAACCCCATCCAAGCTGGCCTTAAACAATTCCAGGGTTGCGGCATCCACAATTTATCTGGCAACCTGCTCCAGTGCCTCACGACATTCATAGCAGTAAAGTGAGTGCATGTATCTTGCATAGCCTTAAAAGTCTGTATTTAGGCAATGTACATAGTCAGTTTTGCATCTGTCTGTGAATCAGAAGCATGCTTGCACTGCATCTGTGTACTTTGAGTCATAAAGACTGCAGGAATTTTAATACAGTTGTACTATGACTTCTCGTAGTGGTTAGTGTTGGCTTTTTGCTGCTCTTTCTCGCTATATGTATTTACATAATTTTATTTCTGTCATTGTCCAATACAATGTACGAACTAATTGGTTGATTCAAGCCCATGATTTTCTCAGAATATCCTCTTTTAATAAGTCTAGATGTGTCTAGCCTAAAATATGCATTTAAAAATCAATGTTTTTACATTCTGAAGGAGTTATTACATCTTCTATAGATTCTGCATTACGTTTATATGTTCTATTAAATCAGAGTTATAACTTAGATTTGTTGGTTTTGTTATTGACTGCACTCAATACAGGGAAAAAAAGCTGTAAAGGTATTTCTTGACTTTTTTTAATGTCTACACTTCAGAAGCCTCCCGTACAAGCAAATGGGATCTTATTTGGATGATCTTTGGGTTCTCTGCATGATAGAATAGAAATTAGAACTTACACAGTTCCAATTATAGCTCTTTATAGTTTAGACTGCTTTGTATTAATTTGCAAGGTGTGAAGGCTAATGAATAGTAATTGTAATGAATAGTAAATATTTATTCTGGTGCATTAGAGTGTAATAAATTACAGATAAAATATGCAAGTATATATACTTATACACCAAATTTGTGGATTATTATATAACATATTTGCATTGTATATTTATCAACGTATATTTTATAACACAATAGCTAATTACTACGATTTTCATAACTCTTTCAGATTACTTGGAAAAGTTCTGTGTGAGATGAGAGAGGTGAGAGCAAGACATTATAGAGCACTTCCTGAATGCTTCTGCAGGCTTGGGATGGATTTTAAGGGGCCTTCATGGACTTTGTAAAGAACCTGTAATGTCGATGCCAGTTACCTTGCAAAAAGCTGCTCTGTGAATGGGATGAAGAACATCATGATTCTCTCATGGTAATATTCTCTTTCTAGGTTCTCCTTTTATCATGTTTTGTACACAGAAAAAGAAAAAGAAAAAGAAAAAAAAAGGTGTTATAGTAATGAAGTTTTCCAAAAATAGAAGAAAATACATTCTGTAATGCAGACTATAGCTATCAGTGGAAATATAATCTGCTACATCTTTATTCTCCCTTTAACACTTGGGGAAAATAATTGCATGGAAATGCATACACTAATAATAGCTGATTAAAATACATTAATTTTACATCACAAAATAATCACCATTAATTTAATTCTAGTACACCATAAAATGGCTAATTCTTTTTCAGCCAGTTCACATTTCAATTGATAAAGGAGATGAAAGTAGTTTAGAAAATCTCATTAACTGTGCAAAGATACACTCTGATTTTGTGTGTGTGAATTGTATACCTTTAATCGATTACAACGTAATAAACACGAAGTTAAGACAATGTAAAAACTGCCCAGGCAAACCTAAATAATGAAATGGAAAGTGAAGCATCCCCTAGGAACAGCAGTTCTCTCAGTTTGCAGGCAGAGAGTTCATTCAGTAGGGACTACGTTTTAATCCGCCGTGTGTAAGCACTGGTATGAAATCCTGGTCAGAGCCAGTGCTATACCTGTAGCTTTAATTTGTGGCTGCTGCATTTTAGAGCCTGTACAGATTAGATAGCGCTCCTTATTTACTACATTGTCAGGTGCACCTTTTGTGTAATCAGATAACCTACCTTTATACTAGTTCATGCTAATTTTCTGTTGCACAAATTTCTCAAAGTCCTTCCTGAGACTTTCAAATAACACTTCATCTTTAGCTTGACAATTGCTCCAAAAGAAGCTCTGCTATTCTAATAATCATTATTTATCTACTAGTTCCTACCTTCCCTTCTATTAGAACAGTCGTTTGCTCATGAAACAGGGAGTTAATTGGCTTAATGAGTCATTCTAAATGACTTCCATAGATGTAATTTATTAATAATTCAAAGGACTACTCAAATGGTTGCCATTAATTTGTGATCACTTTTCTGCTTTCTGTATTGGATACAGTAGCTACTGTGCATGGAAAATATTATTTGACGATATGGTTAGAAATTGGCAACTGTTTTTAAATACTTTCTGCGGCTGGGCTTTCAGGAGATAAGCAGAACACGCAGCATTAGGCATATGCAGTTATAAGCTCAGAAAGAGTTGGTATGGATGGCCTTTAAAACTATTAATTTTTTCCTGTATGTCAGCTAAATGCATGTAAAGGTGAGCATTTTCATCATTATTTTTAAGTGCAATTCAATGCATTTAATGAGTGATATCCCTGAGAGGACTGTAACACAGCTGTTTTCTTGGCAGACAGGAAGTGTGCTGCGTTCTGAAGACTTAGCTATACGTTTTATAGAAAGCTAAGAATATATTTTAATATTGCAATATATTGTAATTTCAAACCACATGGAATCTTCTGGGAGCAGACAGGCCACAGATCTCAATAACTTTTGAAATCTATCATACGAACGTGGTTTCTTAAATCTTTGTACATCACAGTACTTGAATTCTAGTAAAAAAGATGGAAATGGATAAGGAAGAGTTAAAGAACAAGTTGTTTTTTGTTTGTTTGTTTGTTTTTTAAATACTCTATCCAGAAAAATGAAAAACAAACAAACAAAAACATTGATGCTTAGATCCACATTGTTATATTTTAAAAATATGACCAGAATCACAATATATTTTATTTACTTGATTATTTGGTCTGTTCAGCACTTAACATTTAAGAACTATTTTCTGTTTTCTTCTGTTTCCTATGACATATAGGTGTTCTTTTATTTTATTTATTTTATTTTATTTATTGTATTTTTTTATTTTATTTTATTTTATTTTATTTTTGAAAGGAATATAGCAATTCTCCCAAGTAAAAAACTGAATTGCTTTTATCCACCATTGCATACAGATAGAATGCCTTGTGGTTTTATTAAACCACATTCCTATAACCACACATAAAATAGCGAGAGGAAACAAATTTTGCCTAGCCAGTTTGCAAAAATTATCTTGTTTTAATCTTATATTAATCTCTTTCTCTACTGCAAAAAGTTAAGGATTCTTACAGTAGTTGAAGAAAAAGCTACAAATAGAGGAATGCACAGAGAGAATCTGATGCAACATTACAAATTAAAATATTTTTCTTCTTATTTTATATTAATGAAGAAGGTGGTTTTACTACTATCAAATTTGAAAATATATAAGTATATGAAATTGGGATAATGTCACCCAAAATCTCATTAAGAATTCCTATTTTGTCTTTGTAACATCTGTCATGATCAAAATGAAATTCAACAGTCATTATTGCAGTCCCTGTTGTTAGGAAAAAAATTTACTTTGTACGTCTTAGTATGGCAGTTAAAAATCCCTGTGGGGAATTTAATTTGGATCCTTTATAGCAGCGGCATAAACTAATATATTCCAGGGAAGTTAAATTGTCTGTGACTGTTCCAACAGGATGTTAGATAAATCCCAAAGTGTCACCTCCAAAAAAAGTCAAATGTCATGGGTTGCAAAGCTGGAGTAAGAACCGCATTTTAATTGGTCTGTAACAGTCGCAGCACTAAAGCACTTTACGAGTTGGCATTGCGCTGTCCGTGTTTATATCTGCTGCAGGGTTGTACACACGGCATTTAACTTAATGCTGTGATTACATAAAATAGCAGAGCCGGGTATTTAAGGGATTTAAAGCTGGTTGTAACATGTAGATTGGCTCCACACATTAATTCACACGCACGAACATGAGTAAAGCATTAGATGTCCTGGATCTACTTAGCTCTTGCCACCAGGCCTCGAGTGTGCGTGCTGGCCCGAGAGTCTCCTGCTGGTATCATTCCTATTCAAGGCATTGCTTGCAACAGAGACCAATGTATACACACGCTACTGAGCATGGTGAATATTTGATCACTTTCTCTAGGAAATCCGTACACAAATTTGTGCATAATTATTTTTCTGGCTTGAAGGTTGTTTCTTGGAGGCTAAGCATTTTCCTACTCATGTTTATACTGTATGCTGCCCAGTTGATGATGGCCGTGTTTCAAATGCCAGCAACACTTATCCAACTCAAAGGTTCAGGTTTGCATATCGCAGTGGAGATACTGGAGACTAACGGACAGTGAATTGTGCTTGATTAACAGTGTGAAATAAAGCATTTTTGAACGACTAGGCTGATAGATACATCATTAAAGGGAAGATGAAGTGTAGGAAGATAGCAGTGATCTTTCCACATACGTTCTGTGCTGCTGGCTTTTCATGGTAATACTTAGTGTTGCTGAATGCCTCAGTGAAAGGAAGATATGTAAGTCTGAAGTTCCAAACCATTTCATTTTTATTATTTGAATATATCAATTTTATTTTTTCTTAGTGTCTGTATTTTGAAAATGATTTGTATAATTTATTTAACTGTATTAATCTACAATGACATGTTTACAGCATTTCATTATATACATATATTCTATATTTTTTTAAGAGTAAACATAAAATAAATTTCTGACAGTAAACCAGTATATCAGATTTAACTGAAAGCCTTAGGAAAAAAGATGCCAGAACTTCAGAATAACAGAGGAGAACCCAGTGAAAGATCATTTGTCCCCAGGTCTTCCAGATATAACTATTGGTGTATTATATCAGTTGATTCACAAAGAATGCTTGTTGACAAACAGGAAGTGCTGCAATGCATTTTTTAATATTCTTTAATGCCACTTGATAATCAGAGATGTTGCATTGATGTCCAGGGAAGGAAATGAGCAATGACCACTTAACACAATCCAAGGCCTTTCTGGAATACAACTGTACCTGCAGGTTTATTGATATAGATGAGGAAATCTATTTAAAAGAACCATTATTTGCTTTTTAAATACAATTTAATAGTAATAGGTGGGAAGTTCTGTTGACTTGACTGCTGAAGCTCCAGACACGGTTCCTTATTGTCTACACAGGAAATAAGATGGCACATAGAATATATTATTTTCCCACTTTTGAGCTTAAATATGGGAATTCTCACAATATACTTGCTAGAATTAGAAGACATGACAGCAAGTTAAAATATTGTCTATTTCCTTCCTTCTTCCCTTGTCCTATCCTTGAAAAAAATTCTTATGAGCATGGGTTTGTTTAGTTTGGAGGGGGAAAAAAAAAAAAAGTATATTTCTTATATCGCATCTTGCTATTAAAGGCATTGTTTTGGAAATTCCTGTTTAAAAAAAAAAAAAAAAAAAAAAAGAATTATGGATGTCTGCTAAAACACAGAGCTGGCAGTGGCTGCAACATCTGGTAGACCTTCAGAAATTCCAAGTTTCCGTTCACAATAAACTAAATAAAGAGGATGGAAAAGCAAGAAGCAATTCATAAGAAAATGACCTCTTCAATTATTAACTGTTAAAGCTCCCAAAGGCATTATAATAAATGTGCCATAGCTTGAAATGAAAAGACAAAAATTACAACTTCAGGTTATACTTTGTAAGTTTAACTTAATATAAATGGATTGCTGAAACACCATGTGACTTCCTATGCTGTTATTGCTAGATACACATTTAATGATAGAAATTGAATGAGCGGTTTGACTTTATCTCATCTAAATCCATTATTCACTTCTTCTTTCCTGTTTTCCCTGAATAGCATCAGTTGTCATTTTTTGAAATTTCAGTCCCTGCAGAGTGCATGTGCAATTCTCAATTTAGCCTGTTCTCCAGCTGTTTTATATATAAAGTCCTGTGTGGGTTTTAGAAGCATTTGACTGCTGTTGCTTTT
The DNA here is from genome assembly GCA_011076525.1 of Nettapus auritus. Classification (NCBI taxonomy): domain Eukaryota; kingdom Metazoa; phylum Chordata; class Aves; order Anseriformes; family Anatidae; genus Nettapus; species Nettapus auritus. The sequence continues at coordinate 5,513,249 of CM021771.1, forward strand.
TCATTCCATGCCTTTCATCAGCATGGAATGAATAAAGAAATAAGTTTTGAAACAATTAGAAGCATTGGAATGGATTTTTTTTTTTTTATTTTTTTTTTTTTTTTTTTAGAAAAAGACTTTATGTACTTCAGCTGTTTGGATTGCCAGAAAGAGTCAGGAGCATCCACTGAACATCTTAACTGTGCTGCCATAGGAAATGCCATTCACTGTCTGTCTAGATCAGGAATCACAGAATCATCTAGGTTGGAAGAGGCCTCCAAGATCACGTAGTCCAACTTAATGCTAACAAGTCCTTCACTAAACCATATCCCTAAGCTCTACATCTAAATGTCTTTTAAAGACCTCCAGGGATGGGGACTCAACTGGGCAGCCTATTCCAGTGTCTAACAACTCTTTCAGTAAAGAAGTTCTTCCTGATATCCAACCTAAACCTCCCCTGGTGCAACTTAAGCCCATTGCCCCTCGTCCTGTCACCAGGCACGTGGGAGAACAGACCAACCCCCACCTCGCTACAGCCTCCTTTCAGGTACCTGTAGAGTGCGATAAGGTCACCCCTGAGCCTCCTCTTCTCCAGGCTGAACAATCCCAGCTCCCTCAGCCGCTCCTTATAAGAATTGTTCTCCAGACCCCTCACCAGCTTCATTGCCCTTGTCTGGACGCCCTCGAGCACCTCCATGTCCTTCTTGTAGCGAGGGGCCCAAAACTGAACACAGTACTCGAGGTGCGGCCTCACCAGAGCCGAGTACAGGGGGACAATCACTTCCCTAGCCCTGCTGGCCACGCTGTTTCTTATGCAAGCCAGGATGCTCTTGGCCTTCTTGGTCACCTGAGCACACTGCTGGCTCATATTCAGCTAAGTGCAAGGTAACTTAATTTACCTGCATGGAACAGTGCATTTACCATCATATAAACTCACCTGTATATACTAAATTTGTCTTAATACACTCTTTGTCCTGCTCAGTGTGCCATGCTTACACTTAATGAACAATGTCTTAGAATATAAAATGACAAAATAATTTAGAGAATTTCAGTGCTCTTTCAGATACCATCCTTCTATTATGCATAAAAAGAGGAATATATACATGACTTTAAAGGATAGTACTTGTTATTGGATAGTACTTGTTATTTGATAGATGATATAGTTTGAATTTTATTTTTTCTAAATGACTTCTTATACTACAATATTTTGTCTTTCCCCATATAACTATTCTGTAGAAGCATAAATTTGAGAGTTCTTCTGTTGCAAAGCATAATATATTCCCTCCAAAATGACATACATACTTGAAAGAGAAAATGTCTTGGTGAGTATGATCTGACACAGGAATTTATGCCCCTGTGGGGAATTGAGGTGTATTTGGATGAATTGTTGTCTGCCCAAATCTGAAACCTGATTAAAGCTTGACACCCCTATCCTTCTCCATCCCTGTTCACAAATGTACCTTCTAGTAACAGCCAAAACCTCTGAAATATATTAAAGTCGGGTAACTCATTATCTGGCACACTGGTTGTATAAGATGGATGAGGAGATCTCTGTGTTGCCACTTCTTCCTCTCACATGGACAAACATCTTTACCCGCATGCACAAATCTAAAATCTCAAGTGTGTAGGTGACAAGAAATTTTTTATCAGGAAAATATCAGAGAAAGCAATTCTGAAGCGCTTATGTGAGATATGTCAAGGACTCCATTTATTTTTATATGGTTTCTTAAGTTTTTAATTATTCTTACATTTAATTGTGCATATAGTCTATTTTGAAAGAAAACAGCCCCATCAAATTCAAGGCACAGTGATAAAGGCAAAAGGTCCACCTGAAGCCTATGCATAAGCCCAAGTCAAATGTATACATATGAAAATAATAACTTTCATTAATTTATTCTAGCAGAACTAGATGAAAATAACAAAATTGTACAGCAAAGGTGCTATAAGTTTGGTTTTAGTTTGTTTTTTGTGAGGCTTTTGCATTCCTTGCACACCCAGCTCTTCCAGTGAAGCCAATAGAATTTAAAGGTGAAGAATATATCTGAATCAACCCCATAAATTAATCAAAACGTAGGAATAGGAGCATTTCCTGAAGTACGATCGTGCTATGAGTTGTAAGTTCTTGTGACGTGAGAGAAAAAAATGTGCTAAAAGCATAGTGCTGTGGTAGAGCATATGGATTGGCAATCAGAGCAGAAATAGCATGGCTTCACTTACAGACAGAAAATTTGAAATATAACTGTAATTGTACTAAATGAAACCTAAATCGACATTATCAACTAAATAGGAAACTGGAACATGTTGTTAGATGCATTTTACATTTCATAATTTTGTTCTGATTACTGAAAATGGCAAAAGCATTTAAAAACAAAATGAAAAGTCAAGTAATGTGGATCTTGTAGATAATAGGGTAGCAGTTTTCAGCTTGAGCCAGCACCATTATCAAGTGCACATGATACAAATGGCTACTAGGAAGACAAAAAATCAAGGGTATTCTCTTGTAGCTACTATTGTCTTGACTGGTTACTTCAATTCCACTCTGAAATGGTGAACTGCAAATTGTGGATTTGATGTTTTCTGTGCTGAGTTCAAACAAATTAAATGCATGTTACTGCCATCAGTGGACACAAAGGCATACTTCCAATGGGCTGCCAATAAATTTGCAGTTCATAACTACATCTGTATGGCTGAAGTTTAGTAATAATTTAAAAAAAAAAAAAAAAAAAAAAAAGTAATCAGTACAGGTTAATGTGGAGCTTGTAAGTCTAGATCTGAGTTTTGGCAGATGTACTTTTCAAGACCAAGTAACACAAATGATCAAATTTATTCCTTACAATTTATAGTGATACGAGCAGATGTGGAGTGCTTCTTACAACCTATAGAGGTTTGCAGGAACAGAGATGTTAACATGCATTATACATCACATCAAGTCTTTTCAGGTGGCCTAGAAGGTTCTAATACATCCTGAATGCAAAGGTATGGGTGCATCTCCTCCTAGTTTTTTCTTCCCCTTAAAAACACAGTAACTGCTATTTGATCTGAGTGATGCCACAAACGAGCTGCTTGGGTCTGTGGCATCCCCCTACTTGTTTCATGTGCACAAAACCTTTTTAGATACCTTGTTACAGTCAGAGATAAAAAGGAACTCCCCCATGCATACACACACATCATGCGTTGTTTTATTTTATTTTATTTTATTTTTTACTTTTAATGTCTGTGGTTTTGTTGTTGTTGTTATCCTCATTTGCACTTTTGACTTTTTACGTCCTTTGTCTCATATTTTTTGCAAGCTGCTTATTTATTTAGTTAGTTAGTTTATTTATTTATTTATTATTTATTTAGTATTGAAGAGCCCCACAACTTAGTTGCCTGCCTATGGAGTTTCCTATGCTATCAGTGCTCCAATTTACACTTAAAAGTCAAGATAAAAACTTGCTGCTTTTGCTAATCAGTGTAAAACAAAAACAACAACAAAACTGTAAAGAAGACTCTAGACATCAAAATGCATTTCTTCTGCTTAGGTAGTCTGCAGTGTTGATAAGATCACAGAAGTAAGCGTGGGAAGTTGTTGCCTGTGATACAGAACCATTAAACTACTCTCCTTGCAGAAAAAGGAGTGATCACAACATTTCACATCTGTTCTTTTCAACCTTAAAGCATACAAGGAAATGAGATATGGGGGGGGGGGGTGCTCCGTGTGCTGCTATGCTGGATTCTACAGTTTTCTTCCTGCTGTGAAATTCCTTTCCATACTGTCTTAGAAATTATAATAAATGTAGCATTGTTCTAAATGTGTATTTAAGTACAAGACAGAAATAGAGAAAACTATTATGAGATTGTCTGACTTAAATAGCATCTCCAAAATGTTTCTGAAATTCAAAGGTTGTTTATGGCCTGGTTAGTTCTGGTTGGAACAGTGAGTGCTGATGACAAGTGTTACTTGGAAAGGAAATGACATCCATATCCCCTTCATTTAAAGATTAATTCTATGGAATATCAACCCACTTTTCTTGTTCTGACAGTTTGGGCATTTGCCTACCCAGAACATTCTTCAGAGGCTACAAAAAAGTCCATTAATCTTGCTTGATTTCTAGGGCACAGGAAGGGGCAGTGTGGTCCAATACATTAATTTACTCTGTGGCCTGTGTTCAGGGCCCATTAGAGGGTCGGAGGTGCCTTGCTGTTCCACACCTGTTGGTGGCTGGCAGCTGACACCGACAGCTTGCAGCTTTCTAGTCCAGAAATGGCTGAGGTGGCAACTTGTAAATCCCTGCTCTGTGATCAAAAATCCATTGACTTCTTGGGAAAAGGTTCTGCAGTCTGAGATGTAGGCATGCACGTACCAAAACTCCGTTGAGATGACTGTTTTGAGCTTCAACAGTACCAACACGTAATGCAATGGCTGTGCTTCAGTAAGATTGCAGCTCGGGAAGGGATGGTCAGAGGCCAGACAAGGACTGAGGAAACAATTCCTTACCAAGTCTGAGGCTTAGAATGAATCATCTCCTCCATCTCATCTGCAAAAGCGTGTTTGCTTCTTTAATGCTTTATGTTTAATTAACCACTAAGTCCTTTATGATTAATTAAACTTTAATTAAGTCCTTTAATGCTTTTCAGTTACAAAAGAGGGTTTACGTTTATTCAAATCGCCAAACTGGAGTGTTTTTACTAACCTAAATATGGCTGGTGTTTATGACCATGGAGAAGTCCCTCAGGACTAGATTGTATACAAACTCTTTGGGGTACAAAGAAGGGAACAAGGGAACTGCACACTTTTATTAACGTGTTATTAACAGATTGCGGTAGTTGAACTGGATTAGCAAGCACTCCCTTTAGTAGGAGCCGTTTCAAGTATTCATTAACACTAGCTTTGTGCTTCATCCACAGAAAAATGAATGAGTATGATACTTAAACCATCCACTTCCTTTCCCCACTCTTTGAATGTACAATCTCCCTAACAGAATGATTACAATATGAGAGATGACAAATATTGTTGTAAAGGAGAGAATGAATTAAAATCAGCTCTGGGCTCTATATTTATGCACTTCAGGGAGCAGGTCTGGGAGAACAACAGAGGAGCTCGAGTATGCATCAACTTAAGAAACCGAGTTCATAAGCAGTAGCAAAAGGGATAGAAAGATAGAAGGGTGGAACAAGTCCTTACATTTCCATGAAAATAAACTATATTAATATCTGTTTCCTGACTGGTTTGCAATGCATAAAAGCCAAAGAGGGCTGCCAGTTACCCGTTTGGCCTGGATAAAGAAGAGTTCCATAATTTTTGATAGAGTGCTTTCCTAGTTGTTTGTAGCTGCCACATCTAATTGTGCTTGTGTAGTCCTTAAATTTGCATGAAAGAAGATAATATAATTGAAAAACTCGGGAGTAAGACAAGTTCAGATTACTAGCAGAGGCAAGTTAATTTGTTATTCATTAAATGCTAATGAACCTGGCACCTATGTTTTATTTGTTTCACTCTGTTTGAAATTGGAAAGGTCTTGTAGCACAGCTAAGTCTATGATAAACAGAGGTGTTAAATTAAACTCTTGTTTTCCGTGATGTTCTGCTAGAATAAGCAAGTTTGTAAAACTAGGTAACTAAATATGTGTGTAGTGAAGCATACTCAAAAGGTAAACGTAAAATAGTTAAGGAGCTGATCCTATATTCAGACTCCTGAATCGCTGAGCTTTTCAACCTTTGGGGCTTGGTTTTGGTGTGGGTTTTGTACAGAATGGGTGAAGTGCTGGTGCACAGAGGCTTTTGCAGTGAAGCTGGCACTCCTTACCTTTTGTATCTATTCTTAGTTGTCTCAAATAAGAGTAAATGTAAAAACATGACATACTCTTTTATTATCACCAGTACTCTTGATAATGCTACATAAACAGGTAAAATGAGATCTACAGTTGTTCCTAGAAGTCCTAGAGGCATGTAGAAATCTAAGGTTTGTTTTCCCTTAAGCTGCTAAAATGAATTTTGAAACAACTGTTTGTATTTATACAAGTTATAAATTGTTTTGGCTTTAGTGTCTGTTAGTTAATTCTTTAAAGTAAGAATAATGCTATTTAGCATTGAGGGGAAAATTGTATGGCTCATTTATATTTCTAGGTTATTTACAGTGTATTATATGCTGTAGAATAAAATTTAAATTGCACTTTAAAAAAAAAAAAAAAAATTGATTCCAAGGACAGCTTGATGTTTTCCTCTTCTGAAAAGTAGCTTTCCTTTTCTTCCTAATATTTATTCACTGTACCTTTAAAGTATGGGGAGCCTGGAAAGTAAATTCAGCAAAAGCCAAATTGCATGTAGTACAGAAAACATATCTCTAACCTAGAAATATTGAAAAATGTCCACAAACACAGATCCACGAATCATCTTGCCTGTGCACAGCACTGCTTCTACCATTTGTTTGAAGGATTCTTTGTGGTTTTGAATGTGAAATAAAAGGAATAAGATAAAATGTTATGTATCTCAGTTTTGACATCCCACTAGTTTAATTCAAGATTAACAATGTGCACAAATTCCAAAACATACGTATAGTTGGCTTTGCTTTGGAGAAACGACTGTGTATTGACTTAAAGTTGAACAGAAATGTGGCTTATTCTATTTGCGTTGATCCAGTAGAATAGTATGAAAAATAAATTTATATGAGAAACAATTTTTGAACTATGAAGTAATTCATGTAAAATATATAACTATTTTATTCCAGTGAAATTTGAGGGTATTTCTGCTGGTTGCAACAAACTTGAAAAAATTAACAAAAAAACCAACAACACTGAAATTTGTGCTTTTTAAATTCAAAATTCCTATTTTTATTTACCACAACATCTCGAGAGGGCTCAGGTGACATTGCCTTTAATATTGCTTGTCAATGGATATTACTTACTGCTGTGTCATAGGATTTGAACAAATAATATTCAAGTTATCTATGTGAAAAATATGGTACCCAAACTGCTTTTGCCTTCAATGCTTTAGACATGGATCTGGAATATTCGCATGCTGTATTGCAGAAGGTTAACTAATTTCTGTTAAATGAGCATCTGTGTGGTATCTAAATTTTGTTCCCATTATATCATTCTGTGGGGTATGCACAAATGATCGAGAAATCAGATTCTTAACTATTTTCACAGTGTTTAATACCACTTCATGGTTTCTTACCCCTCATTTATTGACATAGATGTCAAAATTAAAATTTTCAAAGATACAGGTGCATATATATATATTTCAATTTATAAGTTGCCACAAAGATACAGGTTGCTTCTTATTCATTCACCTCTTCTATAAAGAAACAGAAATATAATGTTAATTTGAAAACTAACTCATCTGAAAACTTGATCTCCAAGCTACACTGACAAACTGTCAAGGGAAAAAAATGAAGTTGATTAATTTCAGTTGTGATTAATGGTACGTGAAGAAGAAGAAAACAGACAAACAAATAAGGCAAAGAACGTTGCTCTAATAAATTATAGAATTTGGATCTTTAAGAGACTGAAATTCTCCAGGTCCAGTTCTCTAAGATGTGAAAGACATCTATTTTTAAAAAGAAGTCTCTCATCTTTTGAAGCCTGTTCTTCCATACCATGTGTATCCACTCAATTATGTAACCTCTAACAGCATTATTTTGCTTTGCTTCCACTTGACTCCATTACTGGTATGCTTCTTTGTTTACATTCACTGGCTCTATGTTTCCATCTCTGCAAAAGGGGAGATGGTAGCTGTGCTAGCAACTCAATGGAAAAAGAGAATCCATTTCCAAAATGAAATGAAAAGATGGTCACATTATTGTGCTAAATCAAGGAAATGGTTATCTTTGCCTTTTCTAGTCCTGTGAAGAAAAGGCAGGACAATTGCTTTTGTCAAGAGAAGAGTTCTGCTCTATATTGTGAGTCTTTGTAGAGGTAATAACTACTGATAAGACATGTAATGTTTATTTTATATTATCTTCTCATTTTCTGAGACATTCTGGAGCAATGTTGCTTCCCTGTAAGTCTAAGCAGAGACCTTCAGACAGCCTTATCATACCCGAGTAATCTCTTATTACTGGGGCCTCCCGGTGCTTCTAAACCTCCGTGCTCCTAATGGTGATGCTCACTCTGACTAAATTCATTATTTAAAAATGAATATATAAGGGCAAATGAAGACATTCAGCTTCCAGGGGCATCAGTCCATTAATTTCTGAACACTGAAATAATGGAAAAACTTAAAAGATCATCCTACACAACATGTTTGTCTGTACCTCAGGTGATGCTTTTTGGTTTTCTAAAGCAGCAGATCATTACTTTGTGTAATTGTACAGTCCGTTTCATTCAGACTGGTGAGTAGATGGCTGCTGCATGCCTGCCTATTAACTCCAGAATTGCGAAATCATTTGTTAGGGTATGCCAATGTCTGAAAATGTATCTGGGCTACATTAAGTCTTACAGAATCCCTGATTCTGTAATTCCAGTGGTTGATATCCCTTTGCAGACATATATTTGTGAATGATGGAATTGGGTATTGTGAACTGCAGGACCATGATTTGCTAAATAAGGTCATTCATCTGAAACATTTGTCAGATGGAAAGCAATTCAAAGTACATGTATAGTGCAAAGGAAAAAAAAAAAAAAGGATGACAGAATCATTTAATTATTATATTTTTAAAGAAAATTATATAAATGATAGGTGTTTTTTATTTTATTTTTTTATCAGGTTCTGAGTTGAGTGGGAAAAAAGAAATGGAGGAGAGAACATTTCCTTGCTGTTTCTTCCTCTCGTTTTAATGCATCTCAAGACTAAAACCATGATTTTCAACAAATACTTTTGGAAACAGAGCTCATGAATTGATGTCAGCAAAAAGTAAGTGAAAATAAATAAAATACTTTATAGTTTTGCAAAGCATTTTCTGCTTAGTTCAATGGTTAAATAAATAGTTAAATCTGAGAGTGATTATAAGCTTATACAAGGTTGTTATCTTTTCAGAGGTCCTACTTCAGGTTATTTTTCTGTCTTTGTTAGGTAATTTTTCTTTCTTCTTTTTTTTTTTTTTTTTTTAAATCCAAATGTTCATACTTGTTTTAAGTGGGATACAGAAGCCCTGCTTGTCATGTAGTCCTCTTGCATTTCTTTTTTCTATTTTTTTTTTTTTTTGCCTTTCCCTAGATAGTATCTTCCTGTCTGCTTTCTGTGTTACCTTCCACCTGGCCCTTCATCCCCAATCCTTTTTTCAGTGAAAGCCTTCTCTACTTACCAGTCTTAAGATGTCAACAAAAATATTTGAGCTTTTGAAGTCAGAGCACACAAGTGAATTCAAAGAAACGAGTGAAATGATCTTGTAATACTTGTGAACTATACTTTTTTTTTTTTTTTTTTTTAATGGTTGGGTGAAATTGAAGTCTACAACTTCTATGAGACTTAAGTTCCTAAGTATTCTCTTTATCAAGAAAACTGTTTTGGAGGCCAGATTTTAATTCTCTGTACTTCTGTGGTAGTGCTTAAAACAGCCTAAAACTTTTGTTACTTCTGATGTACTTTAGCATTGCTAGGCAACGATCTGCTCAGGATCATGAGGCTGATAATAGGTAAACAGTTTATATCTGATGAAACTGAGTAAATATTTGTAAGTCATTTTTGTGCCAAAAATACCCATCTTCATCCTAAGTTACACTTAGTGCTATTGTAATTTGGTAGTGTGTGTGCAGGTAATATCACCATCTAGACTAAGGAATATACATGGTTGATAAATTGAGAAAATATGAAATTATTACCAGAATATAGTATTAAATTAAAAAGTAAGTACTGCTTAGTGACATTTATTCACTGAAAGTAGATAAATTAAAATTGTTATGTTTTGGAAATTTTCTTGATTGGCTTTGTAGTATGTAATTTCTCGTTTATCCATTTATGACAAAATTTGCTTAACTTTACTAATCAAAGTTTACAGTGGTGAGTTAGACTTGTCTATCACCAGCTATCATCTCACTGATGCTATCAACAATTAGAAAGAAAAAAAAAAAATGAGGTAGTGATTTAATTACTGCACATCCATTTTATTAAGAAATATAGACCATTAGTACTTGATTATTACTGGTCATCACAACACTGCCCTGAAAAGGCCATGGTCATAAGTCTCAGCATTAAAATCTGTTAATTACAAACACAATGATTTGTTTTGCAGTTTTTCTCTTACAGTCTTCTCACTTTCTTAATTATGTTTCTATTTTTTAAAAAATTTTTTTTTACAAAACTATTTGTACAAATGTTATGTCCTTAAGAGCTCTAATAATTACAGATGCTCAATGGTTTTAAATCAGTGAAGCTCCACTGGAGTCAGACAAAAACTAAGATGTATTGCTATGCATTACATTTGTCTGTAGTTTCAGCTTAATTTCCTTCAGGTGACAGTGTAGCACCTTTCATCCTTTCATACGAAGATATGGTGCCTTTTACTGCAAGTAATACTCTTTGAAGTAAGGGCTCAGTAAGGGTACAGCTTTCCTCCCCTTACAAATTGAGTAGCACAGTTACTTGAAAATAAAAACAGCGAGGGAAGAGAAATTATGTGATGAGAACATTTGCTACCTGCCTTAATTTGGGGAAGTGTATTTTCTGACTTGTTTTTAAAAACAAGTTATCTCTTTTTAAGTTGATTTATCATTTTAGCTCAACAGCCATCAATGGTCCTAGAGGGACTCTTTGGTTGCTACAGACACTTCGTAAAGTTGTCTCACCTTAGCTTCTGTCTGATCAGATTCTTTGAAATCTCTATATGAATTTTACTAGGGAGAATTACAGCTCAAAAAGCATAATGCGTTCCATGCCTGAAATCTGTTGGGCATGAACTCTCTTGTATAGGTTGAGTTGAAGACGAGCAAACAAGTACATGGGGGTAATGCCAGAATTGTGGTACCAACACATCTGTGGGCTGATGATCTGTAGGTATGACTGGACTGCTAAACATTGAAGAGTGGTGAAAAACACTGTCTCTTCATTGATAACAATTCCAGAGTTATCTGAACATTAAAAAAAAAAAAAAAAAAAAAAGAGAGAGAGAAATGATTTTAAAGAATTTTGGTGTTAGCTTCTATCTGTTCAGGCAAAAATTATTTGTGTGTTCCCATGGCTGCCGTTCTGCTCAGTTAATCTGTGTCTATGTAGGCTGATAAGGACCTTGTATCTGAATGAATTCAAGGAAAAATAATTTACAAACAGGAAGAGGATTAAAGATTCGATACCATAAGGGAGCAACAAACACAATTACTGTCCTTGGTAAGATCAAATATATACGGCTTTCATTTCAGCCTTCTTATCCAGTAAGCCCAAAGTTTCTTACAGTTCTGGCCTCTAAAACCCATGCAGAGTTCAACTGCATCCCTTGGGCTAGCTCAGCTCCACTACTGAACTGAACAGATAATTGCAAACATCTCTGGACTGCTTCCTCTCTGAAGACAGAAGTAGCATTCAACTTATACCCATGTTTTTGAAAGTGCCAATGGGATTATTTTTGCCCACCTTCCCTACAACTTTTTCCATATCATCCAATGCTATATGTGGCAGACATGAAACACAAATAGGCTTTACCTTACTGGAGTTACATAAAGGTAATGCCATGTCCCAGAGTAGGACTCACCTGATCTTAGGTCACTGAAAACACTTTACTGTCCTGGAAAGGTCTGAATTAGGTGCCTTGTCATAAGGCTTTTGAGACAGAACTTGTGTAAACAAACTTGGGTAAATAGTGTCTAGGGGGTAATTTTCTCTCTTCCCTCATTTTCCCTACAACATCCGTAAGCAGCATGAGGTCTTGGTGGATACAATGCCACATGATTTTAAGGTCAAATTCCGCCGGCGAATTTTTCTTTGGAAAGCACATTTGCTGAGTCGCTCACATTCATCTCTTGTGACTGGGAGAGTTCCCAGCTCTGGAGGTGCTGCTTGATTTATGCCATGGAAGAAAAATAGCTCATACACATGCCCTTTACTCTGGTCTACAGTATATGTACAGGACTGCAAACAGAGAACTTCATCACAATGTCCCCAAATCTTCTATTTCTCTTAGAAGTATCTATTTGTTTATTTGCTCTCAAGCCAAAAATGCATTTTGTATTCTCACACACTTCATTCTCAGAGGTCCTATTTTTATTAGCAAGATAAGGATGCCATGAGAAATAACTTTAATTTTGCTATTGCAGTGGCTGAGATCATGGCCTTCTGACTCTGGGTAATTTAATATAAAATAAAACTCAGCATTTTAACCTTAGATGAATGAGCAGCTTCTGCTCCGTCTGCAAAGAAACAAATGCACAGATCTTCTCTTGAATTACTTTGTTATTGCTAAACTAAGCTAGGATGGAGTAGCCGCCTTGGTGGCTTGTAACAGCTTGTATCACGACCTCTGTGTTATTGAAATGTAGTTGCTACAACTTCCATATTTTTCTAGCAGCTTCTAGTCTGTGGTGGCAGCTCCTTGAACGACCTTGCCTGCTTCTTTGGCTGCCCACATTGCTGACTGCTGTGCTGTTCACAGCAAAGCCTGCAGTTCTGGTGACAGATTTCTAGCACAGATTTCTGACATACTGGCTTACCCTCCTGGACATAGCTCTCTTTCATTCCCTCTGATTAAAAAAAGGTTGAGAGGAATACAGAATCCAGCATTTTGACTAACTTCAGCTCTGCTAATGCTAAAACACATATGTGGAGTTTTTATAATAAAGGAATAGAGAACATTTTCTCCTTGTAGCTAATGAAATCTCTTATGGTGTTTTGAAGGAAAAAACATTTCTTAACCTGGTAGAACTTCGTAATTACACAAAACCAAGGTCAAATCTCCAGAATGGAAAAACAAAAAAGAGAGAGAAAGAGAAATACATAATAAAGTATGCATTCATTCATCGGAGGCAGAAAGAAACAGCAGTGGTTTGTTGTAGTATGGACCTTAAGTTCTAATGTAACTAGTATGCATACAGGTAATCAAATGATATAGAAAATCCTCAGATATCCTTTTTTCATACATACATTTGTTTGTTTACATGTTCATGTAAGTATTTAACATCAGGATTGAACAGGAGTGTGCTGTTACCACCAGCTTTAATGCTGAGCATTTTTAGGCAGAGGTTTATTGTAGGGATATATTATATTTTGGTTTTACTCAGAGCCAGCATTTAACTATTGAGGTCAATTGTCTCTCTTAATACAGGATGTGTTAAGGTAAAGAGAATAGCTAAGTAGGCACCAAAAAATCCTGGATTTCTCCAAATTAGAAGCAGATGAATTGTAAAATGAAGACCATGTTAAGAACAGGGTTCAACTTCTCCGTCTTGCCCTCTGCACCTCAGTAGCAGAGTTTAGAATCAGCTGAATGGCAAGCAGTATAGTAAGTTAGATTTCAGTTTTTGTTGTTGTTGTTGCTAATTTTGCTCCTGGAAAGAAGGTTTTGAAATCTGTTATGTGTAAATCCAATATAGGAATTGTCCTAGAATGGCCATGAGATAACAGGCTTAGAGATTTAACCATGTGTTAGGGCAGCTGCTGATGTACTCACACATGCATTGATACAGCCTAAATAAAAACAGACCTGTGTACGTTTATGAGTGTACATAGATATGTACAATGCACTGCATCCTTAGCTTGCAGTTCAGAAAAAGGAAAATAACAAAATTAACGTTATTAATTTTCTCTCTCACACACACACAAACACACACACACAAATATCAAGAATTCAATAATGTTAAATTGAGTTCTACAGCACAAACTTCACCTTGGAGGTAGGCTTCAAAAAGTGCTTCAAAAGCACTTCAAAAACAGATACAAAAGAGTAGCCCAGATTATAAAACTGTAATCATCCTTACTTCAGTCAGCATTAAAGTTTTTATTTTTAAGTCAGTCCTTTGAGAAGGAAATGAAAGATCAGAAACCTAAAGGTCAAATCATTTAATTACTTTTATCTATTTCTATTTCCAGGGAAAATTCCCTAACATATCATTTTTTTTAACATAATGACTTCACTATCTAACAAACCTTGAACTATTTAGTACCAGAAACATTCTCATTTTTCAGACAACAAAAATTCAGCTGCAGTATTTTTTTTTTCAAAAGCCATGTAATGAGGCTTGTAGAAACACGACACAGCGAAATAGAATGAATAAATCAAATTGTAAGGAAAAAAATCAAGGATCTGAAAGTAGCAATGGCAAACAACAGGGAACTCTGCAGCTTTCCTCATTGGTTGAAACCCATTTCTTCCTATGTTACTTAGGAGAAATTCTTCATTATTGTATTGCCAGTGCAGGCTAGACAGTCTGAGGGAGATGCTCGAAAACCTCCAATATTAATTTTGGGAGCTATTGTTTAGAAGTTGGGGCTAAAGAAAGTTGGATTTGCTGAGCCTTCTGTAAGGTATTCACTTTACAGAAGATGGTTTTGCAGCTGGCAAAATGCTTGTAACAGACTTGTGGGATATGAAAGTCATGTGCCTTTGGATAAAGCCAGTGGGAACAAAGAAAATCAACTAAATGCTTGAGTTCTTCCTGTATTTCTTGAAAGTAAAAAAAAATAATAAAAATAAAAATAAATAGTATTCCATTCTTTTTCTGACGTAGATACTCAAAGAAAATCAAGTTGCATAAACTGATATTTATACTAGAATGTTTATAATTTTTCACAAGTTAACCTTTTGTCATGTTTTGTTTAGCCCTTTGTTTTTATGTGGATTCTAAAGCTCACTTGGCAGCATCTTCAAGGCTTGCGTAGCGATATATAGTTCTATCCACATGCCACTATTTATATTGTAATGTGTTCATACTGGGTAGTAAAACCAGCATCCCACATCCATAGTGCTACAGTTTAATCATAAATTTTAAAGTAAAAATGTATATATTTTCTATAAAGCTTTAGATAATGAAAAGTTAAAATTAAAATTTTCTGCAGTGTTTGTGAACGTTACTGGAAACTGCTTTTTGCATGCAGCAAGGTTTCTTACAGAAAAATGAAAAATGATTGCTTAGGTGTAGTTTTCCAGAGTTCTCATATGCAGTCTTTTCAGTCTTTTGAGTTTTATTGAAAAAGAAAGTCTCCAGTCAGGAGGTTTTAAGGCTTCTGATTAAGCTCCTTTAGCAAAAGTTTAAAGCTACCAGGCTGAGGGGAAGCTTGCTGAAACACTTAAAACTACAAGTGCCTCAGAAGACAGTGGAAGAGATGGTCAGTTTGAAACTGAAGGTTGCAGAACAACAGTGTCACTACAGTTTGTATAAAAATAGTTTTCTTCCTTGCTGCAAGGAAAGTTTAAAATTTACAGTAGTAATTTTACTGTTAAGAAGCTGTTTGGAAGAAAAACTGTTAGGAAGCTTTAGCTTCGTTGAAGTCTGTGGCTGGCTAGGCTGCATTCAAGTCACAGTTTGAAGCTGATTTCGGTAGGAACAGATCTGAATAAGCAAGAAGGTACTAAGCGAACACAATTGCTAATGGAGCATTTATTATTTTACTAAGTGATGAGCACTATTGAAAAAAGAACAAACAGTAATCAAGTCACCTATGTTATACATACGTATATACAAATATATATTTAGCTTATTCTGATCTGTCAAATAGTCAGAAGCAAAAATCCTCATCATTTTATGATGTTTATTTAACATAAAACTTGTATTATTATTACAGGTGTAGATATTTGTGTCATCTGCAAATCCAATCATGACTAGAAAATGAAGCCAAAAATTCTGTTGTTAGTAGTTAGAATCTGGAATTGAATATTTTCCCTGGAGCCAGAACAGAAGTCTGTGTTTTTTCACATACTGCCTGAAAGCTAAGCCCAATCAATGGAAATATAGGATGGAAGACTACTCTTCTGGTTTTGCTCAGTTGATTGAACACTCAGATGAGATTTTAGATTTTTTTAATATAAAAAATGAGTTTTGTTCTTATTCTTTTTAATCCAAGCTCCATGAGTTTGAAACATCAGAACATGGATAATTACTACTGGCTTAAAAAACTATCATGACAAACTATGATCACAACTTATCATCTTCAGCCTTCACTTATTTTTTCAACAAAATCATGATTGTCCCTACCTTGTGTGTACAAAGAAACTTTTCTTTCTTCTCCCGCTTCCCCTTCCCCTTCCCCTCTCTTCTCACCACCTCATCCTGCTATTCTTACTCCTTACTTTTCATGTATAGTTTTCATTTCAATCTCAATCAAAGTGCCCTGAAGTGGTGTACACTTTGAGTAGAATTACCAGACACTGAAGCAAAAGAAAAGTCTGTGATCATTACTATTTTGTGAATTGATAATATTCAAGACTTCAGGATTTTAGACTAAAAAGCTCTGAATTAATCAGAATAAAAAATCCAGGCTCTGAAGCTGACAAAGATATATACATAATCTTGTTGTAGCTGAAGTTGAAACTACAGTAGTTTTTTTTCTTTTTTTTCTTTTTTCTTTTTTTTTCTCCTAATGAATTAATTAAAAATAATAATGCTATAGAGGAGCACTTTTTAAAAAACAACTTATTTTTTTCAATTAGATGGAAGTTGAGAAGTTGCAAAACGTGTCTCTAATGTTCTATATAACAGTTTAATAGGATGTTATAATAAACAAGTAAAATTAGATTTATTGTATCAAGAGGCAAAATAACCTCATTATACAGAAAGCTCCAACAAACTGAAGCTTGCCTAATGTATAATCCAGTAGTCTAATTGGTAAACCTGATTCTTGCTCTTAACAGAGTTCATTAGTACCTTGGAGTCCTATAAGATGTTTGAATGATACTTGTTATAATTAATATTTAGTCTTTAATGCTATTTACAATTTCTGAAAATTTCTAAATGGTTTTTGTGATTGCTGTTTTAAAATTTGTCAGCTGTGCAAACTTTATTGTTAAAAGGATGCCAGAGGGGTTTCACAGAGGCAACATGGCATTGCAATATTTAATTAACCATTTGTATTCTCCTATAGTAGAATATTTTAATACACTTTCTGGGTAGCTTGTCTTCCTCTCATTCACAGTTATGTGTTATTCCTGTATCTATATTTAGGTCTTTTAATGTATCTCTGGACATGGACTGGCTGTCTCCAGGGAATGATATTGGAGCATTGATTCTGCTTCTTCACTGAATTTCAGGGAATGGAAAAAAATTCTGCAGACCAAAGCACAGTCTAAAATATTATGTGATAGAGGAAAGGAAGCAGCAGAGGATATGTCTTACCCAGATTAACATTTCAAGTGTGATTTACATAAATTGTATTAGCACACTTTGTTTGCAAAATTCTGGAATGCACTAAGTATAATTATAAATACTTGTGGTATTCTTAGCATGAAAATCTGAGCTTAAAAGAGTAGCTGGATCTTAACTACCTTCTGCTTTCTTTCTTAGAAACAGAACAGAAACTCCCATTAGCGAATCTGCTGCTCTGGTCTTACAGCTTCAAAGTGCCTTTTTTATTTTTTGGCTCCTTTCATTTCCATTTGCTCTGCTCATTAAGAACCAGTGCATCAGCAAATCGTTATGCCTTTGCCTCCACTGTCTTCCACACTGGAGTGATCATGCCCTCCAACTGCTGAGAGCCTTCCTTCTTCTAGGTTGCGATCAATTAGCATGGGATAGCAATACTTCCCTGCAGTGCTTGTGTTTCATGATATCAGCATGCTAATTGACAAAATGATGTGGCCAAACAGTGTGCAAATAGTTCAGCAGCACCAATTGATGCTAAGTGTGATACCTCATGATACTTATTTTAGAAACTTATACAGAAAATGTAGTGTAAGTGAAGGAGGTGCTTGCTTCCTACCAGGTGAGAAAATAGCAAGACAAAAGAGCAAAATCTGAGGGCATGCATGTTGGATGATTACTAAAACAGTCTGGTCTGGGTCATAAACCCTGGATTTCCCCACTGTAACAGCTGTCATGATCCAAAAAGGGGGGAAAAACTGTCTGGCTTGTGGGCATATTGCGATTGCAGCAGTGAGTTTGTTGGATTTTGTGAAACATGAGGACATGGGGGATTTGTTACTAAAGACTTCTTTTTATTACAGATCAGCACTAGTAAGAACACTATGATTAATAAGATTAATAAATTGAATATATTTATATATATATAAAGCTATTGCATATATCACCAAGAAACACACACACACATATATATAATGTAATATAAGAGGCATTAAAGATATAGCACCAATTCATAGTAGAAGCAATTAGAGGTAGTAGGAAAGCAATCGGAGGTGTGAAAATCAGGAATGTAGCTACGTACGTAGTTTAGGCATAATTACAGTCTAAACAGTGTAATCAATAATGCTGTGGTGGTAAAATTACTTATGGATTGCAAACTAAACACTAGAAAAGCAAAGACTTGTGCTAGGTTATACTTAATAATGTACTTAGGACAAATCATGTACATATGTACATATCCATAAAATTACTGGTACTCTAATGCATCAAACAGATCTTGGGATGGGATGCTTGAAGGTGATCTCCAAAGAGACCAGATACTAAAAGGGGGAAAAAAAAAAAAAAAAAAAAAAAAAAAAATCACCAAAGAGGCTGACCGCTCCAGGAATGTGTCCAGAAAGGACCAAATAAATAAATAAATAAATAAGCCCTTTTCATGTCACTGAGATGTAAGAGACCATAGGAGACTGCTATGTAGACAACCAAAGGCTGCTGTTAGTTTCTGTATCTTCTTCAGGCAATGGGTGGTGTTTCTTGTTTTCCTTTATTCTTTTAAAAATAATCTTATTTCACATGTCAGGGCCATGCCAGGCTCCCAGACCAAGGCCAAGGTGCCCAGGCCTACAGGCCTCTGTCCGGCAGCCATTTTCTCTCTGAGGTGTTCAGCCGCCATTTTGTGACAGAACTTGGCTTGTGACAAACGGGTCGCCTCCGTAACTGCTCCAATTGTTTGGAGAAGAATCATAAAAATTCTTTTCTTCTACCGGACCAATTAGTGACAGAAATTCTGCCTAAGGTGATACGAAATTAACAGTTAAAAATAAGTGCAGAATCCTTGCTATTCCAGTGGGGTTTCTCATTTTGTAACTGAGGCGTTCGGAGTTAAACACTATGACATTGCTAACCATATTTTGAGCACGTTAAAAATGAAGATAATATAAAAGAAGATAAAATTGTTAGTTATCTTGGCTTTAACAATCAAGGATTAGTGAATACAATTTAAAATTTATACAACAGTGGCCAAAGCGTATTTTTGGATTTCACAGTGAAATGCTTTACTGATGCATCCACAGAAGATCACGATGTACTTCTCAATTTAGGGGCATGTGTTTGTGTGTGGGGGTCATCTGAAACCTTCCAAACCTTCTGAGGTTCAGTCTTCTTTGGTTTTTGATAGCAGCAGAACAAATAAGTCTGTCAGCATGGTTTGAAATAACCACAGCTTATTAGAAAGTGCTCCTAAGTTCAAAATGTTTTTCCCTTTACAGTAGTTTATCCCAGTTGAGAGCTAGCCCAATGGTGTCATTCAACACCTGACAGAAACACTTTGCTTTCCGGTTCAGAATAAGATTTTAGCTATCTTTTTGCCTGTGGCTTTTTTTATGTTGTTGTTGGCCTGGACAGAGGCTTTTCCAAAGGTAAACACAGAAGTCAGCATCAGCTTTTCTTCATTGGAAAATGAAGTTGGAGATCAACTGTTTTTCAGACTTGTCTTATAAGTGATCCCATTATCTATCATTATCTATGTATGTGCCTGTTATTCCATTAAGAAAACTCTTATAAAAATATTCATTTTATTTTGTTTATGGTACAGGAATTCTAATACAAGCAGGGTTGTACTCTAGTTATTTTATATGATTTTATATATAGATCTCCATAAGGTCTATGTCAAACAAACCACGGGAGGTCAAATTGTAGGTTGGTGTGAATCGGCGTACTTGAATTGATAAGATGAGTGGTAGCATTTTTCCACAGTATATGAAAAAGTATGCTATCAGTGCAGCACTGCCATTATGCCAGCATGAGTGCTTGCTGTTGCTGTGTCTTTTTTTCTCTAACTCTTATTCCCAAGATGCTAGCAGCAGCAACATTGAAAAGCTCTTATCTCCAGACTGCAGATGGGGAAGTGAAGCACATGGTAGAATAAGGGTGAAATTCTCAGCAAAGATTTATAAGTTACTCAGGTGTCTAACTCGTATTTTCAGAACTGATACTGGCCTTTTTAAAGCAGCTCTTCTGTTCACAAGAAACTGATCTACTTAGTTGCTGCAAGAAACATGCTGCTTAATATTAACCATACAACAAAGAGAAAGAAGGGGAAAGTTCACCTGAAAAGACAGGAAATGAGGAAAAGGGCAGAATATAGCTCTGTCCTGTGTCACTTTGGTCAATTGTTTGACTCAGTGTCAAACCCTTTATTATTCTTATTTTACAAAGTAAAAAAATATTTTTTTAAAGCTATGAGGATTTTTATTTTATTTTTTTTTTAAATCTCAGATGGGAAGAGTTGTGCTCTCTTACCTTTCATACTCTTGGTCCCTCAGTTCTGTAGACTCTCCTGGTGTTCCTCAAAAATAGAAATCCTTCTTGGCCTCTTTTCTTTCAGAAAATAATTAGAAAACAGGAAAGAGCTCTTGCACTGCATGACACTTCACAAGAAAACTCTGTCCTGGTATTTCCATACAGTTCAAATATCAGTGGAATGCTCTTTGAATAGCAAGAGTCCAGAAGGATTCATGGTGTCCTGGGGGCAGACAGATCTTGAAACACCTCATATATGTCCAGCTCTTCCGGCTTAACTTTTTCACCGCAATGATGCACAGACTGATCTTGAAAAGCTTGTTTTATAGTTGTTTCTCCTTCCTGCCTTAGATTAGGTCTGGATGAGTACTTGCCTTTCTGTCTGTCCAAAGCTGGTGAAGGTTTGCTGTCAGAGCTTATAGATTTAGACAGCATCTAGAAAGAAATTGCTCTGTCCAAGCTGCTTTTAACAATTTCTTCACCTCCCTCTTAAAAATAAAAATAATAATAATAACAAATCTAAAAACTGGACTGTTTGATGGAATGGACATGTTTGATAGTGATTCATTCCATTCTTGATTCAGGGGATATTTAAAATCATGAGTGGTGCCTGTGACTGGTCATCTTGTTTTGCGAGACTTCTGTCCCCCACAGCCTACATTCATTTTATAACCTTGTTTTCGAACTCCTGACCTTCCCTTAGCAGCATACATGCTGCTGCCTTTGAGAGATACTAGGATCTTCTCTAGCCATAGTGGAGGAAATTTTTACAAGTGTCTGTTTATGATTTTCTATGAATAATACAGTCTCTCTAAGATGACCACTGGACTAGGCTAGTTTAAGTGCAAGTGAATAGAGAGAATTTGTACTGGTGCTGTGCTGCCCGCTCTTACTATGACTTGATCATCTGAGTTTCAGGCAAAATCTGAGTACTGTGCACGGGCAGCTGTTTTGGCAAACTTTGCTGCTGAATCTTGCAAGTCATCTATGACATTCCAGGTAAAAAGGGATTTCATATAATCCTTTTTGTTTGTTTTAGTTTTTATTTTTTTTAGGAGCTGGGAAGGGCATTAGAAAGATTAAAAGATATCCAACCAAACTTTTTTGGATATATTTCTTATTATATGAGAAAGTTTTTCCAGCTATATAGGATAAACAAGAGAAAACTGATTCTTTGCCCAGATTTGTACATGCCAAATTGTGTTCTCTGTTACTGAGATTCATTCAGTTGTCATGATCTTGCTTTTCATAGAAACCATTTTCATCTCTTTCTGTGTCCCGTAGGCTAAGTCTATGCTTCAGTCTCATAAAAAAGCACTCACTTTCTTTGACACTGAATCCTAGCTGCCTTCAGTTTCGAAGTGCTGCCTTTCATGTTGGCAGATATTCAGCATTACTTCTGCTTGAGATGAGAGTATTGTCAGTCCTCACTTCAGCAGGCTGGATAGGAATATTTTCCGTGATGATAATGATATTCGATTTGGCAGTCTTGCGGTCATACAATACTGCCCTTACAGCACTACATTTTCCTCTGTTCTTCTCTAACCAAGCTCGCTATTATGTTTGTAACCTTAAAATTACATAGCTAAAACACAAATGTAATTTTTCTGTCCTATTTATCTCCGTGAGATTCTTTTCCAGTCAGGGAATAAAAGGTAATTTTGATTTCAGGTATTTTATTTAGATTTCATTCTGTATATACCTCCTGATTATATTACTACACTCCAAACCCTTCTTTAGAAAAGCTGAATATACCTCCAGGAATACTTGAATGCTGGCACGTTTTTTTAGGCCATGATATAAACCTTTCCAACTAATTTTGTTTCTTAAGATAATTTGGTTTAATAGCAGAACATTTTTGCTCGGTTTTACAGGATTAAAGTGAGGACCTATTCAGTGTGTCATTACTGTATTCACAAATACTTCCTGCTTCATTCATATATTGATTCCTGCTCCTAGTATAATCATGAAAATAGCAGAAGTTCTTGCACCTGTGGCCATCATTCCTCTGTTATGTGTAAGAGCCTACCTTACACCCCTTTAACGTCTCGTATGTATCTCTGTGTGTTTCAGCTTTGAAAACTAAACGCTCAGAGCTTTTTTTTCTTTTTTTTTCCTTTTTTTTTCTTTCACCTTTAGGCCCTTAAGTTCATACCCTTCATCTAGAAATATTCTTTGATGTGTACTTCAGCATTTTCTGGCTAAATGCTCTTGCTTTAGGGCATTTAGATATTTTTGATGCTTAGACATTTTAATTTAAATAACTGATTAGATGTTAACGGTCCTGTGACAGAGCACACATTAGGATCCAGGGCCTGTATTAAGCTTTTGCATTTTCATTTTTTTGAATGAGCTGTTCTTGCTGTGTGGGTACAAATCTTTAGTTAGTCAGTGCTTATGCTATTGCTCTTAATCATTCTGCTTTAAGCTTTCTGCAGTTCTGAAATTGTTTACAGATGCAAAGAGGTGCCTGAACTCTTAATTTCTGCTGCATTAAGAGACTAAGGACATCTTAAAACTCTAACGTGTATCAGTACCTTTAAGTCTCACCACAAGTGCCTGCAGCCCACCGAATAGCATCCCTGTGCTGAAAATTGTGACACTGTGCGTTGCATGGCAAATAAAACATTAGCACTTTACCTAAGAATGTTTACGTGGGACAGAAAGAGCAGATGTTTAATGCTGGTGCTGAAATAAGTGCGATTGTCTGGTCAGAGTGCCATAATCACCCAGGTTAACTTCAGGGTATTTGTGAAGAATAATAGGTACCTCCAGAGGTGATAGAATCCTATTAACATCTCAGTTACCTTTTGGACATGTCTGCCTGTGTGCATTGACCAGGAAGCTCCTAAATTTTAGAAGCTCAGTCACGTGCTAAGATTTCATTGGGATAAAGTCAGACTGAACAGATTTATCCAAGTTTGCAAATCCAAGTATGATGTTTGGAGATGAACTTGGATTGAAATGAATCCCCATCTGGGAAGATGCTCACCACCATAGGTGGTTATTAAGTTTCCATCAGCTGGGGAGCATTCCCATAATACCAGATGACTGACACATTGTCACATGAAAATGGATAACGGGAAAAGTGGCAAAAAATATCCTAAGTGGAGTTTAAAAGCAGGTGTCGAGTTTGGCAGGAGGCAAAAGCAGAATAAGTTAATAAATAAATGAAGGCGCTAAGAGCCTTGCTAGATTTTTTTCCTGATAAAGTATTATAGGAATGTTTTTGTTGTGAATTTTATTTAATTTTTCATGTTTTTAATGACAAAAATGTGGCAAAAGTGGAAGTTTTAGAAGTTTACTATCTATTTTTATCTACGATTATGCTTTAAGAAGGTATTTGCATGTATGTAAAATAAGAAAGATGCTATAACAGCAAAGGGTAGGTATTACAAATGTGATACCTCTATACGGTGATTGGTAGGCACCCTTGCCAATTACTTTTCATCTTCTCCTTTTCAAAGGAGAAATATCAAAGAGAAAACAGCTAAAGAAAATCTTGTTCTGAATAGAGAGGCATTGTCTTGCAAACCAGTATGGAATTTCCTTTGGGTTTTTGTTTTCATGTTCGTTTCTTCATCTTCGAGGCACATGTAAGGGACAAATGTAGCTTGACTATGGCTCTGTAGGCAAGTCACAGCAACAGAAGCTGAATGTTGGGACTTGTATCCCCAACCCACTGAGGATGAAATTTGAGGCTTGGGAAAACAAATGCGCACACAAACAAAAACTACTGAATGATCTTTGGGTTTGTACATTATTAATAATTTTAGCAAGTATTAGCCACTTAACAGGTCCTATTTTTAATTCTCACTTGTGTGTAGAAGAAAGGAATTAATGGCCTAAGTGCTTTAATATCAATTTTAGAGACCTGTGACAAAATCCAGGCTGTGTGGTTACCAGAAACTGAGCAGCTGTGAGGTATTTTCTATAAGTCTAGTGCATCTTCACAGCACGAATGATTCTTCCAGATGTACTTGTAACTGTGAAATCTTTGTATGACGTAGCTGCAGAAAACCATTTCACTTGAGTGGAATATATGTTTTCAACAAGTAATTTCTATGAGAATGCTCAAAACATGAGAGTTGGAGACCAAAACTGTAAGTTCCTTTGAGGTTCTGCTGCAAGTGAAAAATCTAGGAATTTTTTACTCTGATGAAATATAGTGAATACTCTCCTTTCTGGATAAGAGGAAAGATATAAGTCTGAAATGCCAAGAGGAAGCATGCCCTCGATCTTACCTCCTTCCAAACTTGATTTCTTGTTGTTTCAGATGAACTTAGAATCAATATCTTAGCTATTGAATGATCGTAAAATGTCAGACTTTGATATTTTTTTTCTATTTACAGCATTTTCTTAAGATTTTTGTTTGTTCTTTAGTACTACAAATGTGACTTGTGTATTGTTCTGAGAACACTAATCCATCGTACTATGGAAATGACCTATTTCTGATGTCAGTAATCATACTGATTGATATCAAGTGCAATGATCTTTAGAAATATTTCATTTAAATACCAACTACTCTTTTAAAATATCAAAATATGAATTAGCTTCTCGTTAGAGAACTCATGCTGTATACAAAGAAGGGATCTTGTTTCTGTAATTCAAGGAAGGTCTAATCTAAATCCCATTGAAGTCTGCAGGAGGTTTTTCAAGGCAAATAAGATGAAGATCATCAAGTCTTTGTACTTGTATAAGATATAGTGCTTTCTTTGCTTTTCTAATTCAGGCAACAGAGAATCTGACTGAGGTCTGTGTGCTTAGAAGGTTGCATAACGTTTTCATGTGGCTGCAATTTCAAGCCCAATGGATAAAAATTAAAAACAATAACAAGCCTATTTGTGCACTCAGTGTAACTCAATGCTGTGCAATTGTTTGGAAGTTTGGATTGTCTATTCATTGCAAATAGCATCTGTGCTCAATTACATTCAGTCTATTAGGAGGCAGGGCTTTCAGAAGTAATAAAAGCATCTTAAGAGATGCTTTGCACTAGAGAGCTAATGATTTCTGAAAAAGACAGACAATTGGGTTGATTCCACAGGTACTGCAGAAGGGAAAATGTTCCAGATGAAATGGAAATTATTTCATGAATCATCTCATGATTTCACAGAAAGAAGGGGAGTATTATTACTGATTATTCTCTATAAAATGAGTTTAGCAACATACCATCATCCAAAAAGGCAAAGTGAAAGGTTGCTAAATTGGATATTTAAATTTTGCTAATGAGAATGAAGTGAGCTGATGAATGTTGAATCACTCCTTGGCATATTTTAAAGGAAAGGTTATCATTCATTCTCTTTTCTGCACTGACAGATGATGTTTCTTGTTGAAATGAGGCTTTCCTGACTTTTGATAAAGCCTGCTGAAAATAGCATTCTCCTGCCCGAGCTGTGTATTCAGTTATAACAAGTACTGACAGGGAATGATAATTTGGGACGCTCTGCAGTGTTTTGCCCTTTGGAAGGTTTTCTCTTGTTTTGTGTGAAGTGCGCCGTGGTATCGCTGTATTGCATTATTTAGCAATGAATTTAGAAGGTGCCACTGCTGTCTGTTCCAGCAATCCATACTGAACTCGAGTAGCCTCTTCTGCCTCATGAAAGTAGGGCATTGATAAATTTAATTAACCTCTTGTGTGCAGCAGACTAGGCAAGGACAAAACTTATGGCAAGTGGATGATAGGTTTTGCTCCACCACTCTGTCCCTTTCCTGATGGCTGCTTTCTAACTGCAGAAGTTGTGCCCTCTGGGTAATGATGGCAGGGCTGACGGGCTGCTTAAACTCCTTCCCTTGCTTCCTCCTGTTCTTAAGATCTATCAGGAGTGGACTTTGGGCCACAAAAAACATCTGTTTACCACAGTGATGCTGTATATATAGTTTCCAGTTTGTATAAGTTCTTTTTTTGTATCTGGTGTTTTTACATAACTGTGGAAGGCTGTAAGAAGCTAGAGGTGAGAAGAAGCTTTCCTGAAAAGAGACAAAAATTGCAAGGCATAAGCTTGGAAACAGATTTCAGCATTTGTGGAGCAGACTGTGTATATGCAAATGCACCTGGATTATCTGACAGCCTTTCCACGTGACACATTTTGTGCATTCTTCTTGACCCAAGAGGAAAGAAAATTCTGAGGGTAGTCATTCAATTGTAGGAAATGCAGCAAAAACAGTTCAAATAGTGCTTTGGTTAATAGTCAAAAGGACAAAAGGGAGGGAGGTCATCGGGTGGGTAATCAGATAGCGATTGTTTGTTTGTGTTTGCTGCAAGAGCACATTGGAAATGTTGCTCATTTAACATCAAACATCCAAAGATAGTATCAATTCTTATTTCATCAGCAGGTACAGAGTGATAAAGCTGCCAATGATCTAAATGTAGAAGTGGAAGAAAGAGGTTAAAATGTCTTAGAAAACCAATTAGATATTAATTGTGATAGGAAGAGCATTATCTGAATTTAAATAAGAGTTAGTAATTCTGTCCATATAATCAGAGACTTGATCTAACACTTTCCATTACTAGTCTGAAAAACGTTGGCATAATAAATAGGAACACTGTTGTTTGTTTGTGGTAGGTTTTCATCATTTTTTGGTTTGTGGTTTGTTTTGGTAGCAATTGCATGGATAGCAAGTTAATAGTCCTTCTACAAGCAGAAGGTTGTCTGATGAATTTTGAAATGTCAGTGAAATGAAAAACAACCAGTGTAGGTGTATTCATTTGTGTAGGAAATTCCCTTACCCTCCTTCATCTTCTATTTCCCATTACCCCCTGTTTTGACCTTAGGGCAAAAAAAAAAAGTGTTAACATTTTGTTCACATAGCATTAAACTGCCTGGAGTGCCTTGCTAGCTTTGCTCTCTGCTGGCTGGAAAGTATGGCCATTTTGTGTACTTTATTCATTATATTCATTTATTCATTGTGTACTTCAGTCATTATATACCTGATTGTGACATCTGTGCAGCTTTACAGCATCGGAAGTGACAGAGCTTTGATTTCCGTTGGGAGTGCTGAGCACAGATGTCTCACAAATAATATATAATCTATATGTAGAAAATAATTGATTCCCACTTTCATATACCACACTGTATATATTATGTTTAACAAATGAACTTTCACCCACTAAAGGTTTCTAATATATTCACTGGTAGATTTAACAAGGCAAGATAATTACTTTTTCTACCTCCCTTTAAAAAAAAAACGGGGGGGGTTGGAAAACCACATGTAAATGAGGCACTGTCTCCCTGTCTTGTTCCTGGCCAATAATTTTTCTCACAGGGAAATTCCTACTTGTTCACAACAGCTCCTGTATCCCACCACAGCCTACAGTCCCTCTCTTCTGAAAGAGATGATACATGAAAAGCTGAACACAGACTTAGTTCTGTAACTCAACCAGCAGCACGATTTCTAATGCATGCAAATGAACTATTCATAGTGCAAAGGCAGTTCTTAAAACATTTATTAAAATATTACTTTGCAAATGGGAGAGTTAACAAGTGTTCATAGCGTGATAAATGCTTTCTTAAAAAGTGCTCTTGGTGGTCCCTGTGCAATGCTTTGCAAACATGCCCACGTTCTTAGCAAGGTCCTGCCTTGTGGCTGAGAACCGTTTGTTTCTATGCTTTCAGTTTTCACTGTAGTGCCAGCCTTGTCTGGAGTTCTTGTTGTGTATGTCAGAACCATGAAATATAGCCTCACAGCGTGCGCTTTCCTGAAGGCATGAGAAATGAGTGTTCCAAATGCTTTATGTGGAAACAGGTCTTTTTAAACAACTATTTCTAGAGTGATATAGCATAACCGTGACTGCGAAAATTTGGGATGTTCAAAAGCTATTGAGCAGAGGGTATTATTTTAATAAGAGACGCCTTACAATGGCCTGACCACTGCTGTTCACTGTATTCTATTAGATCTAATTACTGTTGTCTCTTATTTTTAGATTACTGTTAGTTTCAAACATGGTCATACCTCACTAACAACAACAAAAAACTTTTGGAGAACAGTGTTATCAATTAAATCCAATAGTCTAAATCCTTGGTTCTTCATTAAGTCTTGATGAGTCTATTCCACTGAAATCTCACTTCCTCACCCAGCTGAAAATGCCTCTTGGTTTTGTTTTATCCTTTTAGGGTGATCTCATGCTGGAACCCAAGAGAACTCGAGAGAAAGATCTGGTGAAGTGGCTTCCCATGTTTCTTGTTTTTGAGAGAAATAACATTAATTTATCCAGAGAATCCTGTCTGGAGCATATTCCACGGCCAGAAAAGGGAGCAGCCAGGTATTTGCTTCTTTCCTAGAAACAATTTCCCTCCGAGGTCTTGTGTAAACATAGCTTCTAGCAGAGTGGAATAGCAAAGAGGACAAGAGACCTGCAGGCTGCTGATTAATAAGCTGTTGAATAGTGGTGGATGCCTGTGAGTCTGTTGCACACCTCTTGAAATGTAACATAACCAGGTCTGCAGTGATCAGCACACCCCTCACACTTCATTATTTGTTCTCTAAACTGTCAGCAGTGCAGATGGTAAACTACAAATTACAAGCATTACTTGTGATGTGCTTGGGTACATTTTTTCAGCACCTCAGGGGAAAAAAAAATATAGCTACTGCATTCCAAACAAATAGGTTTTCTTTTTGTTAATGGAGCTTGGAGCAAGGACGATAGATGTATGTACACACTGAGATCACATGCAAAAACTGAATCAGTAGTCTCAGTACACGCTAGAGCTCTCTAGAACATAAATATGACATTTGATTCTGGAATAAAATATTATGCAAATTGTTATTGCATTGGACAGACTTACAGTTTTCAGCTCAGACATTTCTAGACAGACAGATAATTGTATAACCATAAGGCTGAAAACAGTGATCCCACTCATTGTCTTTGCTGGCTGCCTTTTGCCACATGGGAAATCCTCACAGCAATTTTAGAATGAAGGCGTTATATGAGCATCACTCAAGGAGATGAGAGAAGACATCTATTGCTCTCTTAAACAGCTGTTATATTCTGCATCTGTCGTAGGCTCTCTGTAGCAGATTAGCTTGAAATTTAAGTCAAAAAGGGACAGCTACTACTTTGTGTATGGATATCTTGTAACGACACAAGATGTCCAGACAAAGGATACAAGGAAGGAAGAAATTTGGTTGCAGTTAAATACTTTAAACCAAAGTGTTTACGTAAGAACAGTCTCAAGTGGTATGCTGGTTGTAAATGCCAGTGTGAAACTTTACAATATAGCACATTTTGTTAGATGGGATTAGAGATAGAAAACTATCAGCTGTTTTAGTAAGCTAATAGTTGTGCCATATAGTTCGTACACTTTCCAGGAACTGGACCAAAAAAAGAAATTCATAAAGTAGCACAGCATAAAGGAGATTTTAGACTGAGCTCAGAAAATACCATTAGAACAGTATAAACTAATTTTCTTTATGACATAAAACAGAATTTGCAATAAATAATTTTATTTTGAATAAAAGATACGTTTGAAAAATATTGTGCATGGTAGAGAATCCAGCGTTGCTGCTGGTTATTTGTTTGAATGCTTACTTGTCTTCACCATTTAAAAATAAGGCACTGTACTCCTAGTCTAAAATGTTTCAACTTCCAGTACAGCTTGTATTTTTAGATTAAGTAGTGATTTCTTAAAAGAATTTTTTTAAGAAGGTACATTTAATTGCAGTAAACTCTTCTTTTAATATCATCCTTGAGTATTTTGACCCCAACTGTAGCATATGCACTTACAGCTCTTCATTAGTTCCATAGCTCTGCTTTGCACCAGCTTCAGTTTCAAAATTCTTCTTTAGCACAGCAAAACCTTACCAGTGAGTATTAAGAAACTAACTCATCAGGAGATGAAAGAAAAAGCATTGCCAGAAAACAGTAACTAGTTCAAAGTTAGAAAGCAAAGAATAAGGAAAGGCCTATTTTTTCAATGAGGTGCTGGGGTGGTTGCTATTTAGCATTCTCTTGCATGAGCAAAAAGGGATGAACAGCAAAGTTAGCTGAGGATGGGGAGTTAAGAGCGTAGAAACTGAAGAGTCTCAACAGTCTCACGGTGCCAACTAGGCAGCAGATTAAATTCACTTATTGATCAATAAAATGCCATGTGCAGAGGGAAAGCAAGCAAACTTTCTTATCACTGTAGCTTCTAAGTATGTTGTTGTTGAAAGAGAATTGTAAACCCATCTGTAGTTACCTATAGACGTTAAGTTGGTCTTGGGTGTTGGGCAGGAAAGTAAAGGTGTTAGGAAATATTGAGATAGAGCATCATTATACCACTCCGTACAATTCTGAGGAACTCACATTTGAGCATAAGCTACAAGTCTGCTTGCCTCATTTCAGAAAAGGAAGTAGTAACCTAGAAAAACACAGACAGCAACGGTCAGAGGTACAGAACTTCATCTGTATGCAGAGGAAATGAAATAACTAAGACTATAGCTTAGAAAAGAAATGATTGTGAATGGTTATTATAAAGATCTATGCAATCCTGAGTGACATGGGGGAAGTCTTGAGGGAATGATTATTCACTATTCAAAAGACACAAACCGAGGCACACGAAATAAAATGATCAGGCAGGCAGTTTATAACAAATGTAAAAAGGAACTTTTTCATGTTATGCATGATTACATTGAGAAACTTGGAGCTTTTTAGAACAGAGTTTTTAGATGCAAAAAGTTGTGACAGGCTCAAAATGTGATTAGATAAATGATGGAGAGTTGCAAAATCATAAAACATGGGGAGGGAATTGTCAGCTTGGGAGCTGCTGGAAGCTCAGATACAGGGAAATCATCACTCCATCCCAGGCTCATATAATTCTTAAGAGCCTCCACAAATGGCTATCGTTAAAGTTTGGCTGCTAGGCTGAATGAATGTTTCATCTGACTCTACAGTCGTTCCTATCATCTTTGTGTTGGATGCAAATTCAAAACTCTGGTGTGGTAGTCAACCTCTACAAAATAAAGCAATAAAAAATACAACATGCACTTGCATGCAGTGCTCTGTTTAAACACAGTACTGTAGCCTTCTTTGCAACATGGCACTAGAGCCCAAATCCCCACAAGCTCCAGGAACATGTTTTCTGTAGATTCAGTCATTTAATTATTAATTGTATTCAAATTCTAAGTTAGCTGTTCCTTTGTTTTGCCCAACATCATATTCAGGCTTACAGACCTGCAATTATTCATATTTGAATCAAACCTGGGCAGAAATTTACATGTAATTTGGCTCTGGTCTGGATTTACATCGTATTTATGTAAAGTAGTTATGATCTGGACTGTGTAGCCAAAGGGCCGACTGTGTCACCTGTATATTTGCATTTTGAAATACTGCAATACTGCATGATAAGTCACTTATCTCTTTGTTGTTTGAAGTTTAATCATCACTCATTTAATAGCCTGCTTCCTAAAGTGTCATTATTACCCAATTTTGTCACTCTTCTCATTTATACTGACCAAACCCAAATTAGTGTTTTTTTTTTTTTTTTTTTTTCAGTTTGTTAAAGTAACAAGAAACAGTACACAAGAAATAGTTATTTTCATATTTCAACAGGATAATATTTTTGTATTAAACCATAATGGGAGTGCAAAGACTATTATTGAATGCTTATTCTTCAAAAAAAAAAAAAATGGAGTATGAATGGGGAAGATCTTATATTGCTGTACACTGTCCACATGTGTTTAAATTATGCATATTTCTTGAGTTCCTGCACGCACTTCCCCAGTACTTTGAATCTTACGGGGAAAACTGCTTTGTTACTTATTGACTTGTGGTTGTCACGCTTCCCAGGTATACTCAGTGGCTAGGAGAGTATGCCTGTGCTTAAATTCTTCTATTTGTCCTGTAGTCATATAAATGTTTATTACTGTAGTGTACCACAGTGCTAAATGTTTTTACTCAAAAATCGTGGTTCCCTTGTTGTGTTTCAACTTTATCTCAGCTTTAAAATTCAATCTATTGAGTAAATGGAGGAGAGATTAGTATATTTAATATGAGAGCAGTTTTTATAGTGTTAAGTTCTCTCTCCATCAATTCTAAAAGGCATAGATAAAGATTCAGAAGGGCCAGTGTATTCAGCAATACTAATGGGATCCTCTTACACATTGGAAGTTTCAGGAAACCTTCTGTATATCCTTTACTCTAATGTTGAGATGAAAGAAGAAAAAAAATTAAAAAGTGGAGGATAAAGACTTGATCTCCACCAGCCTGCAGACAGTGAAATCAATGAGCTCTTTGTGATTGAAGCGAGTGAAGAGCCAACCTAATTTGACAGCCTGCCTCAAAAATTCTTGAGACAGAAAAGCAATAAACTGCTGCAGACTCATAGAGTTCTGCTACCAAAAAAAAAAAAAAAAAAAAAGAGAGAGAAAGAAAAATACCCTTGTATAAAACAACTGGATTTTTTTTCCTTCATATTTAGATTTTTGCCTAAGCAAACAGCAGTAGATGTGTTGGGAAATTAGTACCTGTATGCAAACATATTAACAAAAAAAAAGAAAAAGATGCTCTTAATACCTACGGTTTCTAAGAATCTCAGAGATTCTTAGAAATCAGGTTTTGTTGCTGTTTCTCATTCTCAACTGCAATAGCTCCAAAGGACTCTACTCAGACTGAAGTTTGTTTCATGTCGAAGCACTCACATGCATGATACGGACTTTAACGGGGCTGATTTTCAGGTTATGTTCACATGGATGACTGTACTCAGAAATCCCAGTTTTCATTCAAAGGCTGCAGATCTGTCCTACTTTTGACAATTCAAAAGAAACACTTATTTA
Organism: Nettapus auritus; assembly: GCA_011076525.1. NCBI lineage: Eukaryota > Metazoa > Chordata > Aves > Anseriformes > Anatidae > Nettapus > Nettapus auritus. The sequence continues at coordinate 5,546,413 of CM021771.1, forward strand.
AGTACAACATAAGATAATTTATTTTTTTAAATGCATTTAGAAGTAATAAAACCTTTTAAGTGCTGTGGGACGGGTATGCAACTGTTGAAATCAAGTTTGTACATCTGAAGAAATCAGAAAAACTACTTTGATTTACAGTGGTTGTGGTTGTAACTTCCAAATATTTATATAAATCTTATCATAAACAGTTTTAAAATTCTGTGGGAGAATTGCTGTAAAAGCACTGCACATAATGCACATGCTTCTGCAGCTTGCTGAATTAAATGCTTTCCTTATGTAGAGTTAATAAAAAAGGTTGAATATTGTCCTTTGTCCACAGTATCCTTCGCACTGATAACAGTAAGAATTGTTTGTGTGTGAGAATGTGTGATTGACCGTTTGTCAGTGACAGATGTGAATTCATCATCCTCCAAAGAGGCCATAAACCTCCCAAACTGGAGTTAAGGTTACTGCCTGAAGGACTTGACTGTAAGGGCTATTTATTATCATTGCTGAAGCTGGGACTGTGAACACGTTATCCCATTCAAATAGACTGACATTTTTGTGTTTTAGAATAATTTCAGGACTACTGAAAAACAAAGAGAAAAATTCAGATGTTGAGAGGCAAACCCTTTGTTCCTGTTACTCCATCATGGCAGCATGCTGAGGCATGGTACACTGGAGACATGGGCTCAGTGTTTGAGGGTCAAAATTGCAGTGACCCGATGGGCAGCCTCTGATGGATGCTGTCAGAATTGCCAACACATGATGGGCTTTCAGCTCGGGCTGTAAGAGTCAGTGGGGAGCAAGCCGGGACTGGCAGAGACTCATCACTGCTAACTCATCCCTGCCAGGGAACACGAGGCTTTGTCTAATCGCCTTGGTGTGATGGACAGCCTTGATACTGCGAGGGTCCTTCCCGCAGCATGAGCTGAGAAGGGCTAATGTGCTCATGCATTAAACTTGTCTGACCTGCAAATAGTTTGAGGAGGGAACTTGGAGCTGAAGAAAAATGCATAATCTGCCATGTTTTGTTGGAATTGTTTGAATATTCATTAAGCCCTGATAATATGCTAGGTTACTAATTCAGGTCTTCAGGATTTAAATGTTATTTTTTTTTTCTCCTGTATTGTGAGTTTGATTTGAACGGAATAAAGTTTTCATTGCAGAAAGAAAAGGTTTTCTAAAACCCAGCCTGGCCTTCTATCTATAGTAGGAAACTCAGTGACAGCATATTTTTACGCTTCTAATTGATTCTTATCTGCTATCAGGTATCAAAGTAGCTGATCGTAAAATGTGACCTTATCTTTATGTGGCATAGTGTAGGAGTTGTGTAAAGCTGGAGAAATAAAAACACAATAATCCTTATTAAAGTAAATACCCAGAGCTTTGAATTCCACAACACAAGGATAGTTCAAAATTGAACTCTTCAATTATCTAGTTTAAGCAATAACAAACTATCCGCAGAAGTAATAATCAATAATATAATAGTAAGACATTTGTTTTTTTCAGTCCTAAAATGATCACATCTCAAAATGAATCGTGAAAGTCATTTGCTGAAAACGATATGCTGTGTGACTTTTGGTATATTTTAGTTACATGCTCCAAAGCACATGCAGCACTATGTGAACGTATATGTTTATCAAAATGTATATATTCATTTAATTCTTGCCAACTTCTGCCTTATTAGTAAAACCCAATTCCCCATATGCTGAAACAATGACCTTTATATTATAAATTCAAGGATTTATAAAACAGATGGTGGAGACAAAAAAAAAAAAGAAAAAAGAAAAAAAGACAACAAATAAAACCCCAGCTTGTCCGGCTGCAAGGACCAAAGTATGCATATTAAAATAATCTTGGAAAGCTGGCTGCAGTATCTAAACCATATGGGCTTAGTTATGTTATACGGTACCCTTGAGTTAAAATTTATTAGCATCTTCTCTTATGCTGTTCATGAATAATATGTAAAAAGCTATCTGATGGTGTTGATGAGAGATTTAACGTTAGTGAGTAATGGGATTCATAGGGTGTGTGCTGTTCATAGTATTCAGACTGCTTTTGAGTAGAGATTATGATATAAAGGGGAAACAAATGTGGTACTTACGTCGCTCCAACTACGGTGCTTAATGTACACAAAAGAAAATCCGTAGGGTTTAAATAGCTGGAGACCTGAAGAAAAATTTATTTGACAGAACAGCTGTCATCTGTTTGTCTACTCAAACCTGTTGCTTGGGTTAAAATATATTTATTGTCTTTTTATTACAGTTTGCAAAGAATTAAAGGGAAAAAAGAGTCTCAAGTTGTCATTAGTCCATGTGATTGTTTATACAAATATGATTTCTGGCTTCGGAAAGGATTCCTACTTTCTTTTGTCTTCTATCCTGACTATAAGGTTTTGATTCGTAGGCTCTCTTCATTTTCTCCCATGAAGGATGACATATATGTAGTTGTTGTCTTGGTGGTGGTGGGTTTTGTTTGTTCGTTTCCTGAATGATATGAATTTATTCTTCCCATATTCTAAGCTTTCTGAACACAAGCCAACTTTGGACTGGTACCTGTCTATTTATTTGTATGTGCTGCAGGGCTAAGCTAATAAGTTCTGCTGAAAAGAGATTGCTTTGCTTTGGGGATGTGGCAGTTTCTGGTCTGTTTTAGTGTTTGTTTAGGCTGTGGACCTTGTGCATAGACTTTGCAGTCATGCCTGTAGTCAAAGTAGTTCCTAGATCCTGAGACAGAGTCTCAAAAATTGCGAAGAGAATTTATATGTATGTACTGTTATAAGTGCTTGAGACATGGAAACGTGTGATTATTGTATGATAACAGAATCAAATGCATTGAAAGACAGAAAACATTTCTGTTTCTTGCTTTCTCAATCCTGACTTGAACATGACTGAATAAGAAACGGAGGGTTAATACTCAAAGCTGTTTGTCAGAAAACAGTACTTGTAGGTACTTGGGCGGTTTATCATCTCACAGCATAATGTTGACCTTCTCCTGCTGTAGTTTTCATTTTTCTTCTGGCAAAGTGGACTTGCTGTGGGCTCTGTGCAGTACAGATATTCAGATAGCAGAATTTATCTAGCCTATTGTGTTGTATGCTGCTGACAGCATCTTCCTTGTGCAAATCAAACATAAATGATGTCTTTAAATAGTTTCCTGCCATGGCATCCCACATTAAAAATGGTGATGCTCAAATACATTACTAATTTTATATTACTGGTGTATATGTCTTTCATTGACATTACTTTATGCAGCTTGATTCATTTTATACTCTAGTGGCAATTCCTGTTTAATTTAAATGCTGTAAAACCTAACCCATTCAAGCACAAATTTGCGTTTGACCTGTCAGAGGAAGTGACTGACATCTGTCATCCCTGCTCATTGTTTTGAGGCTTGGCAAGTTTTCCATTTGAAAAATTCAGATGTAATGATTGTTGTTGAAGACTGCCAGATGCAGTATCAACAGATAAGATGGATAAGAGTGCTGTTGGTTCGAATAGCAGTTGATATGCACAGCAACTTGCAGGAAGCAAATCGTTTAGTTGAATTTTGTCGCTGCTCAAGCATAAAAAAAAAAATGTACAAAATACTTCTGTGTTCCACAAATGTGAAATTTAAGTCTTTTAAATTCAGTGGAAGTACTTGTACAAGATCTGACTATTAATTCTGGAAAAATGCATTAATTTTGCATACTTATTATACTCTCATTTCCATTAGAGCTGTGGAGTTCTGGTATATTCTGCTGCTGGTGGAATAATAGTCTCTCCATTTACCAGCCCCAGGCACTGATGACATGTTTTTACTCTCTTCATGGTCTTTTGCCAATAGTTGGCCAAACAATATTGAGTGTTTGTATGCTGAGGTATTTGGCTTTGAAATATAGGATGTATTTAGCCTGCAGTTGCTTTCTGTGAGCAGTTGGGCACTGGCAAAGGATGGAACCGTGGGGGCGCTGAGGGGGAGCATAGGACCCCGGAGCTGGAGGGATGGAGTGCAGAGAGTGGTGACAACCCATGGACCTTCCCTCTGGTCTCTGTTTTTGAGTTTTCTATGAGTAACATGGCGATAATGATGCTTCCCTGACTCACGGGGATGTTTTGAGAATAAACACATTAAAAGTGTGTAAGGCGCTTAGTAACTACGCAGATGGGAGCTATAAAAGTCCTTCAGACAGAAAAACCTGAGCCTTAGCAGTTCTGTGACCTAGATCAAGCAGCTCTGTTCCTGTCACCAGACCTGTCTGAGCTCATCTCCCTCAACTGTGTAATTAGCTGGTCTCAAATGGCGCCCTACAAATTTCTAGAACCTTTTGCAGCTTTTCCCTTTCCCTTAGGGTCTGGGCATGCCACTTTATTTTAGTGATCTACAGGGTTTAGATTATTTCCTAACATACTTCAAGGCTAGTTTCTACCTGGTCTTCCCCTCTTGTAGCTGCTCTGCTGACAATGTAGCATTAAAGCATTATAATAAAACAATCCATGTAATAGTTTTTTCTCTTCCAGAGGGCAGAATTAGATCTTCTCTAGCGGAATCTCATCTTTTTTGTAGCATCTCTTGGGATGTGCAGGAGTTTAGCTGAGGGAGCAAAACATTGCATCCAACTCTTGCTATAGATACTGGAAAATCAATCATGATCATAGGACTCTTCTGCAATAATCATTATTTTTCTATCATTTGTTCCAAACATAGAAATTAGTGATGCATATTGCAGAGTTTTTCTGTGCTGGCTTCCTGTTAAATGAAGCCAGCAAGTAAGAGTTAAGGATTTTCTTCTTTATATAACGTGATTTTTGACTTGCTACCAGTTGAAAGAAGGTATTGTTGCAGCTGAGCTACATTTATCTCCTGTAGGTGACTTTTTTGTTGTAGGTAGGTGAGTAATTTGGTAAATTTGATAAGCTCAAGGTAATACGTTTCTTGGAGTTGTGTCAAGTGGAGCAATTTACTGAATGGTTGTAATTCCCAAGTGGTGTGTGAAGAGAAGCTTTCTTCTGAAGTTTTCTGTCTGGCAAAGTATAGACATCCTTTTCCAGCACATAGATAACAAAGATAATGAATGCAATTGCCAGTTTGCTTGCAGGGAAGAGAAAGAAAGGGAAGGGCCAGGACAACGAAATGATATGTCTTATGATGTGATTCAGGCTTTTTTAAAAAATAAACTCTTTCTTTTCATTCCTACCCACCACCATCACCTTTTCTCATATTTTAGCCTTGGAAAGTGCCCCATCTCTCTTTTGTTGCAATGTTTTTGTGTTGTCTTTGCATCTGGGACACTGCTGCAATGCGGCAAAGTGGCTGTGCTGCCTGAGGTTCCACGCAGCAGCAATCCCAAACTGGGAGAAGTTTGGGATTGCAAGGTCCAGGCTCTATCATCCCAGCAACCATTCTTCGTATTATCATCAGAATTACGCTGGAGTAAAGCCACAGCTCTAAAAACAGTGAATCTTTTAATGGGTCCTTATGAGGAGAGTTACTACCACTTCTCTGGGAGAAGTCCTGGGAGACTACTGTGATCCAGATCAATTAGGAGGACTTTTCTCTTTTATCCAATTGATATTTGTAGTTTTCTTTGAAGAGTTACTGTTTGCCACTGTCAAACAGCAAACAGGGCTCAGGAGTTCTGTAAAGGTTGTCTCAGACATGAGTTATCTCAGAAATAATGAAAGGAGTATAAACCAAATCTGCATTCCCCTGCAAGGATGGAGGTGACCAAGACATGAAAGATCTTTCCAGCTCTGATGATACCCTTCTTCTTCTGGACAGACAGGAGTAGAGCAATATGGTAAAATTCTCCCTAATTTATGAATTAGATGTAATTTTTCTGGAAAATGTAACCATTTCCAACCCAGAGGATGTCCTGTAAAAACTTTTTGTTCATGTTGTACCTTAACACAAATGAAAAAAATCAGTGAGCTGGAATTTAACCTCCTTTCACAAATTCCCCCTTTTTTTCTGAGTTCAGTAGAATTGCTTTTCAGATGCTTCGAGAAATGAGAAACTCCAAATGTTCAGATGGAAACAAAAAAAAAATCTACTTTCCTGTACTAAATTAGTTGTGGTTATTTATAAATAAGAATGAAACAAAGGAAGACAATGGGCAGCAAAATATGGACTATTTAGTGGTGGTCTTTGTTCATAATGCAAAACAAACTTCTACAAATTTGTTTTGCTTCTCTCTCTTAGTAAGGATTAGTTACCATAGCAACTAAAACATAACACTATATATCCTTTGCTACTCCCAACATCTACAAAGCAGTTTTTAAGAGAAAAAAAATCTTAATATCAAAAAGAATGGAATAGACAAGGTCTTTACGCAGTGTCAGGAAACTGCACTAATACTCAGCTTTCCTTTGTGGGTGTTTGATCAGAGCAGTATGAGGGACCTGTACTTCCACTAATGGTATGGGGCAGAAGAAGGAGATTATTTTGTTTCTGTTTAGAGCTCAGTGAGAAAATCTATGACCACCTAGCTGAAATTTGGTCTGAAGTGCAGTGAAGTCAAGTTGGTTGCAATGAAGATCATCTCTAAATCTACAAAGAGCTACAGCATCTCAGTAAATTCTTTTTTTTTTTTAATCTCTGCTTTAAGTGCATGACCACAAACAAGACAATCTCATATCACATACCTGAAGTCTGGAAGGATGTAGCAGCCAAAGATCCAGGTCTGAGTTTTTCTGCTATCAGCATAAGAATAATATTACTTTCCTGTTTAGGATGCTGAGGCCATGGGTAACCTCTCCAGTGCTTGGTCTTGATTCCCTGGCTGGAAGGGGGTATCAGTTGGGGATTTCTCACATTTGTATTGTCTCATATTTAGCTGATACTGTAAAGAAAGCTGTTAACTCATGATATATCATAGGCTGATGGTAATTCCTGAATGTGATAAGCCTGGCTAAGTAGAAGAAAACCATCCATCTAGAGTGTCATATAGTAGTGGCGAAAGTATAGTAAAAAGACGAAGTGTAGGAAAAGGCCTGGCTGGGTAATATATCTAATTCCTCCTCCAGATAAATCAGGCACAAAAGGAGATGCATTCTTCCTTGCTAAAAGCCTTTAGAGCACAGAAAAAAAAATCTCTTGCTGCACCTCCTAGTAGGTGTAGGTAGTGGAAAAGTAGCAACTGGACATTTTACAGCTCTCAGGAATAATTTCCAGATATTATTCACCTACTTTGTATTTAGACTTTTGGTTTAGAAGAAGAGTACTTAAAAAATAATAATAATAATAAAATGGATGAGAATATTCCTTGCTTTGTCCTTGATTTCAAAGTAATCTACATAGCTTTTCTCCATGACATCCATTATCAGTTCTCAGAGCCTGTCTAACCCCCTAGTAAAACGCATTAAAGAAATTCACAGTACATTTACTTACAATTGGAATTAGGCTGTCTTAGATATTTCCAAAAATAATGTTTTTGGAAGATGTTTGTCTGGATCAGGACCAATAGAAAGGGCTCTGGGCTAAATTTTCAAATGTATATGGTTTTGTTTTGCTACATTGATGATCCTGCTGTTTGTGGGTCAGTTATATGAATCCTCCTGAACAGATATGAGTGGCATAAAATCTTTTATATTTGCTGTTTCTCCAGTTGAACTTGGATTTCCTTTCTTATTTAATATTGCAGTGAAAATAAAATAGATTGTTTTAGCTTTTACAGTGAAACCTGGGTTTGAATGAAGAATCATTAAAAGGTTTAATACCCCATCTTACACTTTGGGAACACAAAATTTGCTGCTCCCGTCACCTTCACTTTCCATCCTGAGTTCCAGCTGATGAATAAACAGGCTGGAGATTATCACACAGGGAACATTCATGTGTAAAATGAAATTCCTATTAAAGTTCATTGCTTCAAATGAAATACGCTTTGTAGCTCTTCCTGTAGCGATTCCTGCTGGGTTCTGTCATGATATGCTGAAATGTAGTCTTCTTTCTCTCATCCTTCTGCTCAGCCCTAGAAGAATGTGATCATTTTGATGAGGCTTTGTGAAGTTTTTGACAGAAAATGCTAGCAATTATTGCATTATTCAATTCCTTGATTAGAAACTGGTCTTGGGCCATTAGCAACATGCTCATTGAAAAATAGTTCTGTTTTTTAAATGATGTTGAGTTGCTTTCACCTAAGGTCTCTTAGTTATTTTGAATGTGCATACCATACATTGAAATTATCAGCCCCGTGTGTGGACAAGGCCGCATGAAGATGCCTTGCTCTACTTTCCATAGTCCTCCAAGACTACCCCAGAAGGCTTTGCACACTCAGATAAACCCACATACATCTATGTCCCATGCCAGGGCACCCAACAAGTCAAATGACCAGGAAATAGCCTTACATATTTCTCTGAAGTACCTTTGTCCTGGCTTCTAACTCCGTAACACTCCAAGGCTGTACGTAGCACATTTTAGAGTTTTTCTTTCCTTTTAGAGATGTGCACAGCATCATCTTAAGAAACAAGTTCATGTTTTTTATGTCTTCTCATTATCTACCCGCAAGTAACCAACATTTATGACTTTCTTGTAATCCAGATATTCTCTTTTATAAATTTCTGGGTTTAAATAAATAAATATTGTTTGTAATTCTGCAGTTTAAGTACTGTATTAATTTGTACATCTGAGAGCCGAGGATAATGAGGGCTTTCAGTGCTGTTACTCATTTGACGTTAAACATTCCTCAAGACCATTCCCGTTAAATTGCAGTCTATTGCCAGAGATGTTCATTTCAGATACCGTATGCTTAGTGAAAATAAATGTATACAATTGCTTGTTTAGCCAAGTATCCTTTAGAAAAGAAACTCAGAAAAGTGACATGGAGAATTAAGATATTTCAGAACTGGTGTTTGTTTGTTTGCTTGTTTCCAAGACTACAGAAGCAAATCTCTTGCTTTGGGGGTTAATTTTTCTTGTGCTACCATTAGCTTTCCACTTAGCTGGAATTTTTTTGGCTTATGCAATGAGCCTCAACAATGCTCTGAGAGGGTGTGCCTGCAAGCTCCAAATCTCTCCCAGATATGTATTCAGTTTACAAATCATATCCTTTTCTAGTTGATGATACTTATGCCTATTTTACGTGCGTGTGTTTATAGCTGACAACTCCCACTGAGTTTTTGTGTTGTTCATGGTATTTCAGCTAATCCCAACTCTGAGGGAAGATTTTACTTGAGTGTTGTTATTACATCCCAGGCTTCTAAAAGGTGACTGGGGGGCATGAAGCCCCATGGGGAGGAGGAGTGGGTGGATATTTTTTCTTCCCTTGGAAACTGTTGGGCACAGGGATAGACCATTCTAGAAAACATGTGATCTGCAGTAGTAGTTAGGTGTCTGCATCAAGGTGCAGCATCAGAGGGGATGAAATAAATATCTCTCTAGGGCTTAGAGAGTACTGGGCAGAATTTGCTTTAACTCAGAAATTCAGTGGAAAAGAAGAACATAGTGAACAGGCAGAGTTGTTTATGATTATTTTTTCCAGTTGCTTCTCCAGGCTTCAAGTTTTAAATGCATTGACCTATATTCTGACATATTAGAAGGCCCTATTTATTCAAATACAACTCATTCTAGTTTGATTTTTTTCCATCTTTCAGAAGATGTAAAGTGCAGTTGCCAAAAGAGGAGTGATTGCATAGACCCACCCCTAAGTTCAGGGCAACTTGTTGTCCAGTAACAATGTGACGCTTGGTATCTCCATCTACCAATGTGCACGCCATCTCTTGTATTCAACTATTGAGCTCAATTTTTTATCTTCCTGTCTTGTGTTTCTCTTTTTGAGCCTCTAGGCATGTTCTTGAATGGCTTTAAGATACTTAAAATATATTTTATTTACTTTTTTTTCTGGTTATATGCAAATAAATACAGCTATGTCACAAAAAAATATAGCAATGAGTTCTGATAGATTTTGATTACCCTAATACTATTCGTCAGCCTCCTTCCCAAACTCTGATTGATCTTCCTGCAAAACTAATTAGTGTTGGGAGATTTGAGACTGCTACACCACTATCAATTTGTCCCTTGTCTGTTGAAGAATTTTCCCTGATAGGTGCTTGATACAGTTGAAAACATTTGTATTCCTTCTTTAGCTCAGCTGGAGAAACTCTCCCACTATTGTGAAGCAAAAAAAAAGAGGACTCAAATTCTTTTCTGCAGAATTTCCTAGCAAAGGCCTGTTGTATGTAACTATGGGAGTCAAACCCTTGGTAGTAACTGCACTAGCGAACTGGGAATTAAGATGTGTACTTAGCAACCAGGGGCCTTCACTATGATCCCCGTGGTCTGCTGAAAAGATCTTCTAGCTCTATTGAAGAATGAAGTTCACACCTCCCTCAATAACCAGTTCAATCTTAATGGCTTACAGTTAGAGATCTTCATCATAAGGAATAGGAGTAAGTTAAAAAGAAAGAAGCTTTAAATAGGAAAATGAAGTTTATATTCCTTGAAAATATTTACCAAACTAATGAGTAAAAATCAGTGGGAATATTTTCGGTAACTAAGATAAAACATCTTCAGATTTTTTGTTGGCTGGATTGTATCTGTCCTGCTTATTCTTTCAGTGTTACGGAGTATGAGGTAGCGGGACCTCTGAGTAAATGAAGCGTTGAGGATCAAGTTGGTGAAACAAAGCTTACCTACTACCTTTGAGAAAGTACAATTTACTTCTTTCCTGTTGCCTGAAATAACACAACAGCAAGAAATCAAGTAAGTTTAATTATATTGTATTATTTAATTGATTTAATGAGTTCATTCACTATTTCATTACCATTATACTTCTGCATGAAAAAGAGGTTATTTTTCTCCCTTCTTTCATAGGGAATAGCATTTTTTAATCTCTGTGTAAAGACAGAGGTTCTGAAAATGACTGTTTAAGCAAAACCCCACCCTCTGAGGAGTGGGGAGTGTTGTATGTTCAATATTAAGGAGTAAGGTTAGTTTACAGCTGGAGCACTTCTTTCACAGGTGTTAGAGGGAGAGTAATGAAAATCATTTATTAGCAGGTAAGAAATCGCATGTAAAGGTAGTTCTTTGCTGGGGTGAGTCAAAAAATGAGAATTATTTCTTTGTTAGCATTTCTTTGTCATACATACAAATTCACATGCAAAGACCTTTCTGACACCAGTTTTTAACCTGATGAATCTTTTTATTTCTTTGCAAAACTCCTGAGAGCATTACAGCTGGGCAGATGGGTTACCCTTTGCTCAACAATAAACCCAGATCCTCCTCCTAAAACTTAAGCTGTCGTTCCCTATCACCTGTGCTAAGCAAACAGAATTTGTTGGGACATAACTTAAATGAGCTTCAGATCACACCTGTTGGAGTGTTGGTATAATAGAATGATTTACAACAGTTGAGGTGGTCTGATGAGGTTTCTTTCCACACCCTTTGTACTTGCTACCAGGCTGCTAAACTGTGTGTGAGAGATCTACATTGAAATCCTTTTTGCTGGAAAAGAAAAGGGGAAATAAAGAGAGGGAAGTAAAGAGAGGGAGAGGGGGCAAGGATTTTGGTGGCTTTCTGAAGCAGAAGGATTGCACAATCTTTAACAGTAGCTAGGCAGGCGTTTAACAGGTTTTCTGAAGACCAGAATGAGTTTGTGACTGGGTATAAAGTAAAGCTGAGATGGTAAGTACAACATGTGCTTATTTATTTTCTAGCTGTTTGTGAAATCTAGCTTTAAATTAAAATGGTATTGTGGAAGATGCACTGCCAAGAGGCTTGAACTGTCCTTTCACACCTTTTTCTTCTTTGATTTGGTAACTTTCAGCAACAAGTGGAATATGTGCTCTTTCTTTTATTCCTAGATAGGAGAGGGGGGGAGCAGCTGGTGAAAAGGAAATGAGGAAAGAGTTTGTCTGAATGTCTGGAACATTGATGGGTTTTCTTTGCTATGGTCTGGTGACATTTTTTTTTCTTTTTGCAGAGCCTTTTTTTGAATTGCTTGCGTTATGTGCATTTTTAAGTTTCAGAGTATCCAAGTCCTGCTCATCACTGAAGAAGTTGCATGAGAGAGATGTATGTTTAACAAGTCCGTGTTGCATTGGGCATGTGGGGCAAATGGGTTTGGTAGTTAATAGTAGCATGCTCCTGCACAAAAGGTGTGTCACTGGTGTGTGAAAGAGATGATTTCAGCTATACGTAGCTGTCTGGACAGTGTGCTAGTTGCGTTTAGCAAAGTCACAGTGGTGATGTTTTAAAGATGCTTGTATCTGGAAACAGTTCTTAAAAATATATCTTTGCAAGAATCTGTGCTACTATGTTCTTTTTTAACGTTAGTCTTCATCAAGGAGTTCTGGTTTGGAATCACTAAAAATATTTTATAGATAGCAGTCTTTTCTTTGCAAAATGTGTTTGAAACCCAGCTTCCAAGGAAACGTCTGTATGTGTGAGATGCTATAGCCTTGCATACCAGTGCCTCAGCTCATTAAAGTCAATTATCTGACTAGCGTTGCTCAACATTTTCATGCGTTTAAACTCTTTTCTTTTGTTTTATGTGCATTAGAGCTCTATAACATGGTGAGCAAATCACCGTGTATTGAATTATCTTTGCTGAGGGTTCATGTGGAAAGGAAGACCATAGAATTAGTCTAGTACTAACCTAGGTGGAAGCAAGATTGAGCTCCATGCCAGTGCCATCATCTGCTGCAGTGCTGTCAGTTCCCTCAGTGGGAGAGCTGCCCTCATTAACACAGCTTTAAGCCTGGAGACAGCACAGAGCATTTTCAAATGGTATCAGCTGACTAGAGTTAGTTCGTATAAATCAGTGGGTAGATCATAAAGTTCCTACTGCTGCTCATTAATTAGTGAAGTTAGCTACATCTTCCTGCACATAACTCATATTTCCTGGTATTGTAAGAGTCTGTGGTGTGTGATGGTTTTACTGCTCTCTGAGGACAAATTTTAACGAATTGTACACTGGAATTTGTTATGGCAAACTAACAGTGTTTTACATGCATTTGTTTGGTTTCTGTTTAAGGGCAGTCTGGTTGTGCATCCAGCATTTTGCTCAGAAAAGCTCATGCCTAGTAGTCTTGTTTGAATAGTCTACTGCTGTAGCATCTTGAGAAAGTTTAAAAGAAAATGCTCTTAGGTGTCTGAATATTGATGCTTGTCTGCACAAGCATGAAGCCTTCTTGAAAGGTCAATCTGAAGCATCATTGCCTGGTTTTGTTTGCGTTGTAGTTTTTTTTCTTCTTTTTTTTTTTTTTTTCCCTAGCAATAGCATTTCATGCAATAACACTATTTTACTGTAAGTTAGTCTTATACCGTGACCGTTTCCCTGATATGAGTGAGTTTATGATGTGCTAATGGCATTTCATGTTTTGAAGATGTTGTATGGGACAGATGTAGATCTAGTCATTTTGTTGCCCACTGGTTAAGTGAGACAGTCAGGTTTGGAACTGAGTAGTAACACATAGCACTTCCATCAAACACAGTTCAGCAAGTTACTGTACACAGCTTTGCCATCAAAGAGCCTGTTGTACCTGAGATAAAGTTACACAGTTAAGTGTAACACAGATAATTTACTATATTTTCCTTTGTTCTTTTTCTACTATAATGATCTGTTTTTGAAAGCCATATTTATTGTTATGAATTAAATAGAAACAGGTGATAATGGTAAATACTTCCAAAAATTTAGAAGCATGATTGATGCTTCTATAGCAATATAGAGGCAAAAATTCTTATTCAACTTTGACTGCTTTACACATTTAGCTTTCATGCCTGAGACATAATCATCTCCCTCTGGTTTTAATAGAAATTTCTATAAACAAACAAACAAAAAAAAACACAAAACTTTCATGTTTCTTTTTCACTTACAAGGGAAACGTGACAGACAAAAGTCTATTTTAGTGCAGCAAAACTTTTCTGTGTTATTGCATACAAAATGCTTAAATACCATGATTGCCACAAGCTTCTTCCCTTGTGTACTTTAATCAAAAGGCTTTTGATAATATGTGTTAAACTTAACTTGAAGCTAGAAAGCACTTCTTTGTAGGTACCTCAAACATTGTTTGGAGCAGAATTAATGGCACAGCAGTGCAGAACACTCATGAGTTTTCTTGGTTTAAAAAGTAGGGTTTACAATAGGCAGAAGAGCCATGTATCTTTGCCTTCTTGAAGCCACGTTGTTTGGAGAACATTGAATTATAACTTTTTCTAAAGTGTCTCAGCACGTTCAGACAGATAACTGATGTGCAACTTTGAGTGCAGTATGACTTTTTGACAGAAAAATCAAACTCACTGCTGAAGCTCATTTCTTTCTTCAAAAATTGCATACATGAGTCATTAGTACCTTTAACAAGCTGGAAGATCTCCAAATCTATTTGGTCAATAACTCTCAGCTTTAGAGTACTCCATTAATTTCTTTCAGGTTCTTGATGATGCGCCTTTCACAAAACTGATGATCATGTTCACAGCTGTTTCACTTAACAAAGGGACATATGGTATGATTTGTATTTGTGAATTTCTTTGCTATTAGCTCTTTGGAACAATTTTAACTTTCTTTAAATGTAGTGTTTTGTCTGGAAACATAAAGAATTTATCGGTGAAAGTACAGGGTTGGTGAATGTATTTTAGCAGAATTCATGTTTAAGACAGCAGTAAAGGGAGATGGTATGGTACAGTACGCGTTCTTAGCTTGTTGATGGATAGTACCTCTCTTGTGAAAAGTCAAAGCAACAAATGTATATATTTGTACATATACATCTACTATATATATTGTATACTACAAAATACTTATGGGATAGCTTTCAGTTCTTTTCAAGAAGTGAGATATGTTTTCTCTTTGGTTGCTATAACTCCATTCCTTAATCAGATCTTGAAATGTATAGTTCCTTATCAGGGAAGCAGCTCATCACTACATTTATAATAACCCTGTGGCCCTGCACTGAACCTGCAATCAGCAGATCACATTATGGGACAGTAGAAAGGTTTTTCTTATTTCTTTGCATTATGGTTCTATCCATATGTATTAGATTTCACCAGCCTTTTTGGTTTCTGGTCATTCCATCATGGAAGATTGCTGTGGAATTCTCTACAGTGGTCCCAGAAGTTACCTACTTCTGGGAGGGATTATATTTACCACATACTTTTTCTTTTTTCTTCTTTCTAATGATATAATTGCACGATGACAGAAATGGCCAGTGACTAAACTGCTTAACAGGAGGTGGAAGCTTTCCCAGCACATCAGTTGGATCTAAAGCTTCTTGAGAAAGTGATCTTTCAGCAAGACCAAGAATTACCAAGAATGTTGTAAAATAGGGGAGGCTAGAACAAGGAAAAAAATGCATGTAAGCAGTTAACTGGGGAGTAATCCCATTGTCCTGAGTTAAAATAGCTTATGGCAGTCAACACCTGCTTGTGGCTGCTGTATTTCTAAGCATAGTTTTCCTGAATTTGTTCCCACTGAAGATTAGAGACTACTACCATCAATTACATCCATAATGGGTGTTTTAGACATATGAAGTATATTTGTGCTTGGATGTTATGAGAGCTTGAGCTGAAGGATACATGTGAGAATGTAGTTCATCTGATCTTAATAGTTACGTTGATTTACTCCACCAGGGAACATTTACCTGGCTTATACTGTCTGCAGCACTCTGTTAGGTACTGTTGGTACAGCTGTGCTACTGAGGGAGAACTTAACTTACGATTTTTCCCTTGGCTGTATTTTCCCATTGCCTCAAGTAAGTCATAAATGTTGAAGAGTATAGTTATTCTTCAAGTGGAAAAAACTTCTTTTTTTTTTTTTTCTTTTTTTTTTTAAAAAAAAAAAAAAAGGCAGGGGATAATTTCCCTGCTTCATTGTTGCCATTGCAATGATCAGGCAGCAATAACATTCTTCTTTGTAATTGTTATTATCATCTGGTGATGGGAGCCTTCTGTTCCTACAAGCTGCTAAAGTTTCCTTTTAAGTACTGCCTTCCGGACCCAAGTTATGTGCTGGGTCTAAATGGAGGGGAAAAACGGGGGAGAAATAAATGTGAAATTGATTTTGGGAGCCTTAATACCCTTTAATAAAGTTGCTGTTTTTTTTTTTTTTTTTTTTTTTTTAATGTAAAACAATCTTTAAAAAAAAAAAGAAAAAAGAATGATCTACTGAATATTAAAGATTACAATACAAAGAAAGGAAGATATCTCTTAATGAGAGATCAAAATACAGTGTTTTGGTATAAATTCTGCATGAAAGCTATTTACATTTCACTGAAGTTGCATTGCCTTTATTCCCTTTGCACTACTGTGTGTGAGATTAGCTATGGAGGTGACAGCACAAGTGATGCCGTATGATCAACGATGTGATTCGTAAGGATCTTTCTCTGTCTAGACAACTTTGTGAATGTTTTGTGTCCTGTAGTCATAAATGAAACAAAAACAAAGATGGATTAGACTGAGAGGCTTTAGGAGAAATGCATAAGTTCTGAAATACATAAAACTGGTCTGAGGACAAGGAACTGAACAGTTTGGGAAAAGGATGGAAGCAACGTGCTTGTATTTCTGTACAGCACGGGAATAAAAAAGGCCTCATGTAACTCTGATAAAATACGAGACTCATGAAAGAATGCTTCATTCCTAGTCAAGTCTTGGAAAATAATATGAGTTAAATATGCAGCTTCAGGTGTCTTGTAGAAGGTGGTGGTTGTAGTTCACTTGGTGGTGGTAGTGTCTGCAGTTGACTAAAAAGCCATGTACAGTGGGAGGATCAATAGTGCATGTTCTGGTAAACCTTAATTGTCAATACCATATCTAATTCCTGGAATTCCTGAGCACCCTTCGTTAACTGCTACTGGTTAGAGAAGTTACTGGTGCGTGAAATGGCTCCCCTAGATTATGGACAGACAAGGCCAAATCCAGATTAAAAACAGAGAAATGACTATTGAAGACAGCTCTTGGATGTCCTCAACTAGCACAAAAGTTGACAGTAAATGATACTGGTACTTCTGTCTAGTTTGAAAAATCTGTACTTACTGGGCCATCAGCCAGGGACTCTTAGATCTCAGAAGAAAATTGCAACTTGATGTACAATAGGCAGTATGTTAATACATACTGCCTGACTGCTTGTTTAATGGAAAAAAAAGTATGTTTTTCAACTTGCTACCTCAGCTCTTCTAGACCTCATTGGAAAACTGCAAGATCAGCAGTGTTTAACCACAGCTACTCCCCCAGAAAATTCAGGTGTATTTTTTGTCATGAAAACATTCCTATTGCTTAGAAATACATTTCAGGATTGATGTTTTTTTTTAAATCTTTAAATAATTTTATTTGAGTAAGTGAAAATAAGAGTGCATTTATTGAGGGGTACTGTCTGATATGAAGTATTCTTAGAAAAAGAAAATAAACTTTAAATACTAAAATAATATTATTATTATTATTATTTACTTCATTGGAGCATTTCATGTAGGCTTACTGCATTAGGGATCATATTTTTAAAATCTTTGGTTTTTTTTTTTCCTTATTGCAAGGTGTTCACACCCAATCTTTAAATGTTTTTAGTCAATTTCATGTAAGGATACTTTTTAGTATGCAACTAAAGTAATTCATAATTAATAAACCAAAGTAAAATGTTTTCCTTATTAAGCTGATAACTGGGCAATTTTTTTAAATGCAGTCAGGTGTTTTATGGGATAAATTAGATTAAGGGTCAGGTTGTCATGGACAAGGATGTAGATTCACAGACTTGAAACGTTCCAGTTCACTTCTGTCCTATGTAGCTGTAGTAAAGGGGAGATGGTGGTGCTTCACGTAAGGACCTCGTACATTGTCAATAGCCATACCAATGTAAACATTTTCCACTGTTAATAATGCAGCAATATGAGATTTTCTTAACTCAGATTTCTTAGAACAGGAAATATTTAATGTTTTCCAAGTAATTAAGACAAAATGTCTTCTTCTTTTACGCATTGAACAGCTGTATCTACCCAAACTGCATTATATGCTAATTAATCATGTCTTATAGTTAACTTCTTTCCTTTATTATTTTTAATACAGTATAATTAAAGGATATTTTCTTGGACTATTAAATAATATTAGTATTAAAGCAGCTTGCCTTATGAAAATAAACAAATGGATTTGTGTCACTACAGCTTCATAAAATTCATGCTGTGAACAAAAAATATGTATGAAACCAGGAGCATAGTTGGCATTGAGATTTGCTAAACAAAGAACTAGCTGGTTAAGTGGGTGACAAAATGAGTGTTACACAAAAAGATCTTAACTGTATCGCTCAGAATTTGTGCATATTCTTCCTAGCATATACATCTGTGTGTATGAATAAATGACTAGGATAAAATTGTATTGCGAGATTTGAAGATGGAAAACCAGAAGATTCACTGAGGAGCTTGGGGCTCTGTGAGGTTTGAAGCGGTCCATGAGGCCCTGGGGAGACGCTTGCAAACGTTCACTCGCCCCTTCATTCATTAAGCAGTTCTATGGGGCAGGACCTACTTCAGATACATCTGGCAACTACAGTGATCATCTTCAACTCTTAAACTTGGAAATCGACATAGTGAAGAGGAAAAAGTAACCTACATCTGGAGTGTGTTGTTTGTGTTGTTATACTGCAAAACTAGATGAGCCTCCCTTGAAACTCATTTGGAAAGCTTTTAATAAGTGCAAGCAAAAAAATAAATAATAATAATAATACACACAAAACCCTCTGAGTTTTGCTAAATTTGTTTTTCACCTTTTACTCTTGGAAACTTTTTTATTTTTTATAAAAGACATTGGATTTTATACTGTTGATTTAGCCTTGCAAGCATGTTAATGGAGTAAGCATTAAGGAAAACAGTTTTGATAGAGAAAGGAAATCAATTAGTCTAGGATGCCATTTTTGGCCTCTGGGTTTGATCTAGAGCAGTGTAAATGGCTGATTAGTTTTGAGGTGGGAGGGAAGGGCAGAGATCAGTCTTTAACAAGTTCACACTGTTTACCTAACACCACATGATCTCTTATTACATATTCTCTAGGAAGTGTTAAAAGTGTTTTAAAGCCACCATCTAATTTGTCTGCACTTGTTTTGAACACTGGATTAGCTGAAGCTATCTGACTAACTGGTGCTACCTATACTGAGATAGTTCTGTTCTACAGTTGCTCACCATATTTCAGAGGATGTCTTTACACACCTATGATAACTTGACTTGCTTTTCTTCCAGACTTGTAAAATTAAATTTTGCTTGGAACCTATTGGGATAAAGCTCTTCTAAATAGACCAGAAATGTCTGGAGAAATCTTTAATTTTTTAAATTTATCAAATATAAAATCTCTAAAAATATATGAGCAGGTATAGGTTGTGTGTGTGTGTGTTTTTTCCCTGTCATGACACCAGATAATTAGGAGATAGCAGTATCTGATTTTTTTCAGCTTTACTTTTACAGGCAACAGTTAAGCTATATAAACACTGAGTTTCCAAAATATAGAATCATAGAATATCCTGAGTTGGAAGGGACCCATAAGGATCAATATGCAGTAGTAAAGTTTCTGAAATAACCTTGCATAGAGCTGTGAGTTGTCAAACCTTTTTGGGGTTGTTCTTGGCCTGACGACTTCACAAATTCCTCCTTTTGCAGGTGGTATATTAAACCTCTGCTATATCACCTTTTCTTATGAGCTTTCATAGTGCACACTAGTGTTTGTGTTTCTACCAGAACATTTAGGTATTTCCTTAATTTCATTTTCCATAGTGCTTTCTGTTTTTAAAAGTATCTGAATAGTTATAAGAAATGTGACTGTTTGGTTTCTCCAGGGCTGTAAAAGGAGGTCAAAAATATCTGTAAAACACTTATGTTAAAAATTAAACACAAAACCCCAACCACACACACACAAAAAGCAAAGCAACAACAACAACAATGTTCAAATTTCCTACATTCGCTGGAGTCAAAATCCACAACTACACCAAACAGAGCACTTAACCACACTGTAGATTGTAGATCTGTTTGACCAATGGGAAGTTGTCTTATATGAGATGTGTTACCTAGACAGACAAACGTGTGTTTTCTGTAAGTCAGAGGAACAAGCCCAGTAATTGCTTAGCTTGGCTGGCTGAACTCGATGGTCATGATTAGACTGGAAGAAGTGCTGGAGGGTTTTGCTGAGGTGAGGCTTGATAAATCCATATCTGCATCACTGCCCTTGCAGTAAGCTGTATTTCTAGAAAGTTGAATGGTGCTTGGGTGAAAAGATGCTCATCCACTAATACCGTTTTTTCCTTTCTGCTTATTAAGGTATTTTTAATTAACTCAAATTAGCATATCCCTTAAAGTTTTGGTAGAGCTGTTTACATACTTTACCTCTGTATATTTACGTAGACGTGTTCATCAGCTGTGCTAGGCTGTCTGCAGAAATAAAGCTTTTCATGGAGCAAGCATGGACAAATATTATAGTCCAGAAAGATGAGTGAACTGGGTGAATAACATACTTCTAATTTACTGTGCATGGAAAATAATGTCATTGAGCAAAATGAAGAATTATTTGGAACCCAATAAACACTTCACCCCAAACAATTTTTCTTTCCACCTTACTACGTGGTTACTAAATAACGTGCTTTATATGAAAACTCTTTACTGGGAAATGTGCCCTCATAAAGACTGTTTTGAGCAGAAGAGACAAATCGAGTTTGCTGGAATAACTAAGTACATAACAGGGAATTTGTCTTTTAGGGTAGAAACCATGAGTACTACTCTAAAATTTGTAGTTACCATGTCTTTGAACGTAGTGCCTGTGCCCATTGATTGTGTGACACTTTAACATCACTGCTATTGTGGAGTAAATTAAAAAAAAAAGTCTTTCTGATGTGAAGTGGGAGCTTCCCAATTTCTGTGGCTAATTATATCCGAAGGGAAGTCTAAAATCTTACTTTTAAGTGATGACGCATCTCTTCTGAGGATGCTGGGACAGATATCTGGCTGATATAAATCAGTAGTGCTCAAGCCAATTAACGTCATCAATATGTGTCCAGTAGTCACACTGATTAGATGGTCATGTTTGTCAGAAAGAAAATGTATTTGGTAGCTTTCAGTAAAACAAAAGTGTGTGAGAAAGTTAACAACAAGCTTTAACCTAGCTAGCTTAAGTTATGTTTATTTATCGTTGTTTTCTTGATCTTACCTGGAATTAGCAAGCACTGGAGTAGCCCGAGTTCATAGCACTGCTGTGTGCAGTGGGTGCTTGTTTAACTACTGTAGTCTTTGGCGGCATATATTCTTTTTAATAATAATTATTTGGAATCTTATTTCACTTAAAACTGCAGAACAAATATCAGGATTTATTTAAATCAAAATGCATCTAAATTAAATCTACCAGAAAAAAAGAAAAGAAAAGAAAAGAAAAGAAAAGAAAAGAAAAGAAAAGAAAAGAAAAGAAAAGAAAAGAAAACCACCAGCCAAAATATGCAGTATATTCTTAAATGTGGGAGCTGTGCACTGTCACAACAAATTATGAATGTTAATTGTGAGCAATTCACTTTATTTGCATATTGCAATATTCAGAGATGATTTGATTAGCTTTTTCTTGCACAGTAAACTCTTTGCTGATCTGCAGCATCCTTACAGTCCTTGTGTTATTAATAAATCTGTCCGTACTGTACTTCTGCTCGGGATGTTGCCATCAGGAAAGCGTTAACTGCCTTGTGGTGATGATTAATCAAACTGATGGCATGTTGGGTAGCTGGTGTATTAATTGAGACAAAGTTGCTGTGCAGAAAAGCATATAATAAACCAATTGTTTTTCACTACATCACTGTTGAAAAGAAACTGCAGTTAAAAGGAGAAGCAAGAGGAAACAATTGAGATTACTTGACTATACGTGTATATATTTATTTTTAATATTCCTGCTTTTATGGTCTCTCTTGGGAGCATGAGGGTGAAAGCAGAGGCAATATAATACTCAGGAGCATGTCTCAAGGTGGACAAACCTTTAAACCAAAAATTGCTGAGCAATAATATTTCCTGTCCCCAGCTATAAAGAAGAAAAATCAAATGGTGCTGAATTTGCTAGATGCAATAATGGTGATTTCTGTATAGCAATTATTTTGTACAGTGAATTTACTTCAGAGGATTGTTAGCAATAGCATGTATGGATCATTAAGGCTACTGGGAGTTCTGTCCAAAGCAGCTTATCAGGCTTGGGTTTACAATTAATCCAGGTGATGCTGATATGCTTAGAATAAAAGCTATTGGTGAAATAAAATAAATAATGCTTTCAGTGCAACTTTATAATATTGTATATAACAACACCTGTTTCCTGATGTACTCTATGTTCTCTGCAAGTAATCTGACTGTAGTTTGGGAACATCCGATCTACCAACTGATGTGTTTTTTATGATTTGCAGTATGTGCATCTGTTGCATGATATCTGGTGTTTCATGATGGTGCCAGTTTAAGCTTATCTCTTCAAAACTTAGGGCTTGAATACAAGTATGTAATGGCAGTGAAAAGGCTAGTGCTAATGAACCCAATGATTTTTCCTCCAAACTGAACAAGACAGAATTACTGAATAATTGGTGAACCTGGTTCTGCAAAGAAGGATCAGCATAACCTCACTGTTTATGTATATGATCAGCATAACCTCACTATATGTTTATATATGTATCTATATATATATACACACACAAAATATTTTTGGCCATAATTGAAGAATGATTTGCTCATGAGTTAAAACAAAACATGGAGGATGGAAAGGTTTTCAAGTGTGCAAACACCGATAATGACAGCATGGGTATATTGTGATACTATAGCTTCCTCATCACTAAATCCTGCTGTGTTTTATGTTTCTGGAGAGAAAAAAAAATCACTTCTCCACACTGAACAGCTATGCCCATATGGAAGGTAGAGCACTCAAGACACTTTCATAAGGAACATAAGTAACAAATCACTTTGATTCTGTGTGTTGTCTTGAGTTGCAAAATAATTCTTAAGCCAAAACAAGCATACAAAACAAACAAACAAGAATCCTGATTATGCCATGAGTCTGCAAACAGGCTGAATTTTATTGGTCTGTAAATTTTTCTCTCAAGTTCCAGGCTTTAAGCACAAGATCAAATTTACATTTATCATCAATATTATAGTGTGAACAGGTCCCTAAACTCATAATGACAAATTGATCTAGCCTTGTATATTTTTTTCCCATGGATTTATATTTTGAAACTAGAATTTTTCCTTTGTCAGCATGGCCTTAAATGTATCCATTAATGAAAATATGAAAACTGAATATATCTAAATTATGGAAGCTACTCTGCATGTTCTAAACTGTATTTTACTTAGTTAAGCTTAATGGATGTTCCTTAAAACTATTACTTTCTTGGCTCCCCATGTGTCTCATTTGTCTTAAGCTAGCTAAATCAATTATGCATGTCTTAATCTTTGACATAATCTATGAAGTTACCATTTCCATAGGAATAGCATATTTATCTTCATTTCTTAAAGATTATACCTAAATTTTCTATTACCCTAGGTTCTCAAAATTTGCATATTTAACTGTTTTTTACCTCTGTATTTTCCCCTGACTTCAGCCTAAATGGAATGTAAGTCTATCTTTTTATTGCAAAGAAAGTATCATTACTACGAATGTATTTGCATTTCATTCACTATGCGTATTCATCTGTTTACCTTGACTTAACCTGCTAATTTATAAGGATACCACTATCAAAGTTGTAAAAAAGTGAAGCCAATGTGTTTTTTCCTTTACTAAAAAATGTGAGCTGTGTTTTGTCATTTGTTATTTTTCAGTTACTGGGAAGTTACTTAAAATATAATGCTCCATTCATACTTTCATTATTGGAAGATTAATTTCTTGACTGTTGCTCTATTTTCTCCTGCCCACACTGAAGTCCCTGAGATGCCACATTGCTGCGATATTCTATGATATGGAGAATCTGCTGAGCTTCAGTACAAAACTGAATTTTAATACCACTAGTTGTAGGGGCAATATAGGTCACTTGATTCTTAGGAATTCTTAGGGCAAAATAAACATTTTTGTCTGACATTTTAACTGTAGAATACGAGCCAAATGTTTCCACCCATTGCTTGGTGAAGCTGAAATTCTGTGTCTTGCCCCCAGAACTCTCTAATACCTGAGACAGACATGATTACTATTTAGATTTTATTAGAAATTTAAATGGTCAGGGTCACATTTTGCGTAGGGATAGCAATTTTAATGTAAAGAAATACTTTGTTCTCTATAAATAACCTTTTAATAGCTTAATAATTTTGGAGATGCTGTATTTTGTTCAGTTTGATCAGTTAGTGATGTTAACAATGCTAAGTATTTCTGCTTGTGAAGAGGTCCTTTCAGATTTATGCCACTATGTAAGATGAGTTCTGGTAACAGTAGCCTGCCAATGCTCTTGGCTAAAAATAGAGTCAGATCTCTCTGCTTGTAACGTAAGTGCATATTTGCCAATTTGCTTTGGAGTCATTATGTTAGCCTTCCTACTTGTATGCAAACCCCCCAAAAGCTCTCTGAAATATTTCATTAATGCTCTTTAAAATCACGTTGAAATTTTGGATGGATTCTTAATTACGTTTGAAAAGTTTTGATTAACTCTACTTTTGGGGCAAGTCTAGAAGTACTTGCCAATATCTATCTAAAATAGATATCAACAGAAGACCCAGAACATAGCCCTTGAAAATCTTACAACTGTTTTTCTTATTTGACTTAGTTTTGACAGGGTAGCTCTTATAAGACTGACCTTTCTGTTATGACTACCTAGGATTTTGAGATCTAACAGGAGAACATCTCAACCTTTTCTTTATGTTGTAATTACGTTTTGTGCAGAATTTGTAGTAAAAGATGAAATTTAAAATGAGGAACTGTGGCAAATGAAGGCAAAACAGTCCCATTAAATGAGAAAGGTAGTTTCTTAGCTGTTGCTGAAGTGATGTTGTACAAGTTAATTTGGGCCATGTCTGAAAAGATGTTAATGACTTGCTGCGCATCTTCAGTTCCTGTGGCTGCAATCACAGCTGAAGGTGTTGGGGTGGCTTAGACCAGACTGGTCCACCTGAGAAGTAATTACAGTAATTGTTATCTGAAATTCCTTTAGAGTTGCTTTCTGCAGCACTTCTAATCAATGTTGCTCTGTCCCTTTTCACGCAACTCTGTGGAATCCTTGCCTGGCTCTAGGACTGCTAGTTGTAGATTATAAACTGTTCCGGTAGGCCACAAGTCATGTGTTTATTTGTTTATTTATTTACCCTATCGTTATGGCAGAAAGTTAAAAATGTTATGGCAGAAAGTTAAAAATGCATGTCTAAATTTCACGAAGCTAAAAATCTGCTGTTCAGTTTAGTGGCACTAAAGCTCCTCACCGCATCAGTAGGTCCTGGCTCTTTGATCAGTTCTGAAATAAACCGTGCACTGTGCTATTGCATTAACACTCCTGTGTATTGGAATGTAATCCTGAAAATGGTACCAGAAAGGTAATGGATGTGAGCTAGGCGTCCCAGCTGCATTTTGTTTCCTATAATGTCAGGTATTCGGGGCACTATTAACAATTCATTGGGGATCCTTTTATTGTCGTAATTCCTAGGAAATGAAGCCTGGCCGTCATCCAGCCTAGAGGAGAGAGCTGAAGTGCCAAGGTTCTCACCTGTGTACCTCAAAGCCTTTATTGCCTAAACCAAATTCTATCTACCATAAACCTGCCTGTCTTAATTTATGTAATCTTGCTAAAAGCTTTATTAATTGTTCTGAATGGAAGAGTCTTGTTACTTTATTTGGACCTCTGATGGGGCAGAGGTTGCCTGAGTCACCTCCCTGACTGCTTTAAATATAGCCACTGCTTTTGGAGTCCCTCCAGGCTTACAGGAATTACTGAAAATCAATTCTGAATCTTCAGATGACTCTCTTAATTTGTACTCTAAAGATTTTGTTTTAATCAAGAACTTTCCAAGTCATGATAGGAAAGGAAAATAATTGCACATGTCCTACAACGTGACTATTTTATACTAGGAAAAAGAGACTAAAATAGGAACATTTATGGCTGTTGATATTACGACCTCATGATAAGACTACTGACAGCTATTAATGCACTATTATCTGTGGTTTTCTTCTTACTATTGTTTGATGGACTCCTCTTCCAGAGTTTAGTATCGGATATATTGTATTTCATATTTCTGAGTCTTTCCTGTTAATTAGATTTTCATTTGTTCCATCATTTCATAAAAACCTATGTTGAGTTATAAGGAAGCCAAGCAAACCATACTAAATGAAGTACTTCCATATTTGCGAGTTCAACATCTCAGCTCCTTTCCTGATGAGGAGATTTTTATTTATTTGTCAGGAACGAAATATGTTAAAATTTTGATTTACGTCAGGAGAGTCCTGGGAGCAGTGTCTGCACTGGGGCGCTCCTCCTGGTAAATCTTCCAAGGTTGGGTATGGATTCTGATGAGAAATTTGAAGGCTTCCTATGCTTCAAGAACGGGCTCTTTCTTTTGGAAACTCAGGTTTTGCAGCAGGGTCTTGAAGTTCTCTTTTCATTGTGCTTCAAATGAACAGCCTGGCCTTGCTGCACATCCTGGAAGTTGGGAGCTTTTGTACAAGTAGCTGGACAAGTCAAATTTGGTCTTACAGGCTGTTTTGTTAGCGTGTTGTTTATCTACTTTGTCCAATAGGCTGCTGTTGTAGTCTGAATTTTTCAAATGTAGAGGACAATGTGCTCTGTAAATTCAACTTTATTTCGTGACATCATTGAGTACATCGTGCCTTAACATGAGCAGGGTGTTAGGAGTTGAGTGGATGGTTACAACTGCCCCAGAAACAATATATGAATTTGAAGTTTAGGGACTGGAACAAAGTACCTGTTAAATGGTCAGTGTGAAGATCATTGGTGATCCAAATGGAGCTTAATCATGTGAATCCTGGAAATGGCTAGCTTCTGTTCATTTTCCCGAAACAGACTCTGGATAATGTAGTTGTTTCTTGAAAACTCCACAAACCTCCCCCCCCTCCCCCCCATTTTTTTTTTTTTTTAACTATACTTTTTCCCCTTTTCAATTGTTTCAGAAAAAATTTCCTTAAAGAAACCTTCATTAGCAGGGTTCTGAAAAAACACACTACACACACACACAAAAACAAACAAACACAAAAATAGAACTCTAACAGCAGCCCCTCTCATTCTGGTATCAGGGACAGGAATTAAAAAATTAGATTCCAAGGTTTTATAGAGAGTTATGAAGGTATTAAGCAATACTAATGAACAACTTCATGTTTGAGAATCAAATTACAAAAATATTCTTGAATTAAGGTAAATAATGGGGAAAAAAGAAGTGCTCTGTTAGAATATTAGGGTATAGTAAAGGTGTTTATTCTGAATGAAAAGTATGTTTCATTTGTAGAATAAAAAATTACAAAAAAAACAAAGCTTTATATTTTACTGTAGTATTAGTGACACCACTGCAGTTTCAACACTGCATCTAGTTTAATGCAGTTTCATTAGTCTAGCAATATAACACATTGCACATAGTGACAGCAAAATGAACAGAATAACAAAATTAGAAGCATTGTGATGGACAGTATATATATTAAACTACTTCTTCCCATGTGTATTCATTTAATTAGTCAAATAGTGCTTTATAACAATGAATGTACTGTTAAAAAATCAGATTTGACCTCGTCTTGCTCTGAGGTCTGACTGTTTTTTTTGCTCTCTCTATATGTTAATTAACTGGTAGTCTGTGTGTGGTTATTTGTTTGGCACTAAAACTAAAGAAATAAAATTACTTGATCTCTGTGGCCATTTTTAATTAAATAAGTCTTTAAAATAACCATCCTTATTGATACTTTTAACACCATTCTTTTCCAGATTTAATTCTCTCAAAATGTTAACTTTTCTTACAAAAAAAAAAAAAAAAAAAAAAAAAGGAAAAAAAAAAAGCCTGCACCATTACCAAAACCCAACCAATTCTTCATTTGCTGTGTCCTGATGGACCAAAGTGGGCTTCATACAACTCTAAAACTTTAAAAACTTCGCCCACACCCTACCTTTTTTTTTTTAATGACGGAGCACAAATTGTGGGACTATGTTTTCATAGTTCAAATGTGTCATTCTTTGAGAGTCGGTGCCAAACTGGAACAGTATGGAATTGCAAGTAATTTTTTTTTATATTAAGCTAAATTGTACAACCTGTCTGCAGTCCAAGAACTGTAGAGCCCTCAGCTGAATTTCAACTGAATGTTTCAAATAGGAGCGTTTGCTTTGGTATTCCTGCACAAAGCAGGCACATAATGGCAGGGCTGCCTTGGAGATTTCTGCAGGGTAGCTAGCAGTCTGCCATTGTAGTCCTTTCTTGATGCACCAGAACTCTTCTCTGATGGAATTAACCTCTCCTATGAAACGGCCTGTATAGATCTGAGAATATATTTCACACTAGATTATATCTAGTGTGATTAAATCTAGATTAAATCTATATTTAATCTTAAATTTAAAATTTGAATTAAATTTAATTAAAAGTAGATTAAATAGATTAATTTAATCTATTAATATTTAATTAAAACTAGACTAAAACTAGATTAAATCTATATTAAATATAGAATTAACACATCTATAAAATAGAATGTACACTGATTATAATATTGTAGGTTTTCTTGTGACAGGCAGTGAAGGAGTGTTAGCATACTCTGCAGTGCTTATGTTTATACCAAGAACAATAATGCATTTTCCAAAACTTCACTAAAATTTATATTTTTAGTGTTATAACTTAAGCCTGTAAGTATTGATTGTTTAAAAAATGTGAAAAGCAGATCATCTGAATACATGGTGGGCGGTTAGGATTTTCTTAGAGTACAGATAAGGCATTGAAAGGGATTGCGTTAAAGGACTGGGTGTGCGTGAGTGGGATGCAATGGAATGATTTAAGTGTTTTATCTGAACACCACAAAGCAAGAAATATCGGAGATGAAATGTTTTTTTTCTTTTGTAGTGTACTTCCTTTATGACTATTTTATTTAATTAGAAACACAGAATGATTAATTGATTTGGTTTAAGGGGGAGGGAAAAGGATTGAAAAGAGAATCTTTGCCTTTTTCTAAACTTAGTTGCTGCACGACTGAGACTGTAATGTGATATTTTGTTACTGCATTTTAGATAGATAATTCTGAATGTTCTGATTCTTTCTGCCATTTGAAAATAATAACGACATTAAATACCTTAATTATTAAATAATTCAAAGACTTTATTTTAACTCTGATTTCGATCCCTTTATGTTGGATTATAGCCTGTCATTTTTCAGAGTATAAGAAAAGGAACTTTTTTTTTAGGGTTATTAATTTTTTTTTCTCTAACATAGACATCTTCTCAAAAATACTTTCCTGTTCTGTGAAACAGTGGAAAGAAAAAAAAAAGTGTCAGAATAAATTACTGAAATATGGAGCTATTGTGGGGTTGTCAGTCACAGTCATTAGATGTTTCTTAAGGACCTGGTAGAGGAACAGGAATCTAATTGGGTAACATACACAATCACTTGGAAAAAAAAAAATAATTAAATAATTAAAAGAAAAAAAAAAAAAAAGGAAAAAAAAAAATACAAACCAAGCAGCAACAACAACAAATCTAGTGTTTTATCCCAAGGGTGAAGTTTCAGGAGTGAGGCAAGGCTGACCGCTCATCTTACGGTTCTTTTTCCCTCTGCCTAACCACTCATTGCACAAGCTGGAAACTATTTACTTCTTATCTTCTTCTGGCTCATTGCAGGGAGCTTAAAAAGGTCAGAAACCAGCACAGCAAAGGCAAAAGAAGACTGGGAATGAAGCTGAGGTGGGAGGGATGGCAGCTTCTTAGAGACAGCTAGATGTTTCACTGCACCTCTTTGACAGAGGCGCTCCCTCCTTCTCCCCTGTGTCATTTCTTCAGATGTTGTCTCTGTCTTGTTCATGCGTGGCCACCCTCTGGTTTGGGTCTGGCTGCTGACCTTGAGCACCTTGTAGGACCTGTGAGTGTTCACATCACTCGTGGCAATGACATAACATAGCATAACATGATGCTAGATGTTCTTCAAAAGCTTTTCCCCAGTTGTGGCCTTGATTGCATAAACAGGCAGTATTTCAGTTTAGTCTGTTGATTTCCTTGCAATTAATCTCAGTTTCTTGATAAATCAATGAAAAACATTGAGGCAGCCATTCAGAGAAAATACAAAGGAAGGGTAAAGTGTGTTTGTGCTTTTTTTTCCTCCTGCTCCTAACTCTTATGCATTCCAGAACTTTAAACACAGTCCAAAATAAAACAACTTGTTTCAACATTCAGTAATATTGATCACATGCATAAAGGATTTGCTTTCCTAGGCTACTTTACAAGGTGTTGCCATATTTGATCCAAAAAGTAAAGGGACAATACTGCAATGCTGGCTTGTGGCAGCTGAAGCTCTGCCTTTGTGAGCTGGAAAGAATTGTAAAGAAGTCAAGTTGGTGCATCAGTGTGAGTGTACTGTAAGAGATAGGAGGAGCAGAATAGAAGACATGAGAACTAATAAACAATGGGATTAGAAACAACTGTTAGTTATTTCTAACAGCAAAGGAATTCAATTGCTACAAGGTGAATGCTGGTTTTTCTGTCTAAGATATCTTCCGTGGACAGCTACAGAAATGTTATCTGTGCTCTCGTTGGACATAATGTTTCCCTTATGCTTTGTCTGTGCCTTAAAATTGTGGTAAATCTTTATCTCGGGGGATGAAGGGTAGGGGTGATATTGTCCATTTTCCTGATGATTACAAATAGCAATCTTGAAGATGTCGCAGTTGAATACCTTCAACTGGAAATGCCATATAAAAAGCAGAGCTATTTGTGTCCAGGTAGCCTTCCTCTTTTTGAATGAAGATCTTGAAACAGCCATGGGTTGTGTTCTTTTTTTGAAGGGATGGGAAAGGATTATGGCGGATTTGTTTGTGTGTGTTTTCTTCTGTGTGTTCGTTTTGTTTCTTCTAACTGCATAGCTTATGTTTTAACATGTTCCCGTTGTCCTGTTTATTTGGCAGGGAGATGCACCGTTGCATGCATTTAAAAAAAAAAAAAAAAAAAAAAGTATAAAAGGAAATAAATCACAAAAAAATCAGTACAAAGCTTACTCAAGACTTGTTTGAATTGTGCCCGTATCTGAGCATGAAGGGCAGGTAAAAATTCCCATGAGGAATGAAGGTAATGAGGAGTAGGGAGCTGGAAGTCTGGAGAAGGGCTGGGTGAGCCTGGGGAGGCGGCCCTCCCTTCCCAGCAGCTCCTTGCTCTGCACCCCAGCTCCTGTAGCAGTAATGAGCACAGCTCTCACAACATTACGGTTGTCCTGTGCCCTCAGCTAGTAAGCTGAAAGATGGCCTATGCCTCAACTGTAAGCTAAACTTAGAGTTCAAGTAATACTTTGAAAATTGTGAAAAGAAAATGGGTATTTCTGGGGGTGCTGTGCTGTCTTGTGCTGCTTCATCAGCTGTGATCATCTACTGCTACTTTTTTTAGCAAGGCAGAAGAAACTCTATTCTAATGGCTTTTATTGCACTGATTTTGCTGATTCAGTGATTCAGTCCACAAAGTAATTTGAGAGGGACACTGAATTGGGTGGAATTTGAAGGATTTTAGCATTCTAAGCCTCAGCCCCTCAGGCTTCACACAGAATGAAACACATAATCAGCTTTCAGTAAGCACTCATTTTCATTAATCATAAACTGTAGGCAAAGTTGGAGCTTACAAATTTAGGTCTTTCCTTGTTGTTTCATGTTAATGACTATTATCTCTTTTTCCCATTGTATACGACTCTCTCACAACTGTGTTAGCACAGATGGTGAAAATCCCTAGCAGAAAAGTAATCAGCATTTGTGAGCATGATGCACTCAAAATAAATGATAGAGGAGGAAAAATGCATTGCTTAGGAAATTAGAAAGCAGATTAAACTATAATAATGCATGTAAACACATCCAGGGAAGCAGGCTGCAGCTTTGTTTTTGACACAACTGCAACTTCAATATATGTAACCTTCTGCTGAATTTATTGACAGGACAGGGAAGCAAGCTACATAAAAATTGGAGAGCAACTAGTTGAATATCAATAACTTACAATGCTTTTATTTAAAGCTTGTCATAGATTAGGTAGTGAAGTGAACAAAAATCTATAGAGCAGTGTGTCCTTTCTTTAATTACCATATTTTGACTGAAATACAAGTGAAAGTTGGACCTATTCGGAAGCACTTCCCTTTGGTAACATGCTTACTGCATTAACCAGAGCTACCAGCAGCCTTAAATTTAAACTCACCATATAATGCTGACTGCTTAATCTGGAAACAGTAGGCTCAGTACCATTCATAAAACACATCAAAGGGCTTATGGGACTGCAGCCCTTGGCTTTGCATAGTCACCACCCTGTTCCTCGTGACAAACTAAGCAACATATTGCTAATTATTTTGAACTTCAAGACCCATACTACAAAGATAATTCCCGAGTGAGCAACTCAAACTATTATAACCTCTCACCTGTTCCTTAATTTTGGTAGCCATAGCCTAAACTAAATGCTGAAACTGAACTCATGATGCAAACTGTGGGCTCAGTCTAAGCATCATTAAAGCCTAAAGCTGAAACTTTTCAAAATAAAAGGCCTTTTTCCCTTTTTTTTTTTTTTTTTCCCTGTATGTTTCCCATGGTGCCTCCCCAGCTTTTCTCAGTATTGGCCCACTGACTGTTGGTTGGTGGTAGGTGTGGAAATTGCCTTTATGGTCATTGGTCTGAGAAAGCAGGCAGTATGGAAGCAAGCAGAAGACAGGTGCTTCCCCTGGGTCTGGCATGAAGTCTGGGAGTTTGGGTTTGTTTTGTTTCACAAGGAGTAATGACCCACTTATTTTCTGAACTATTGGGGAATCATGCTTCAAATGCTTGTCATTTTATACCATTGATGCTATCGTAGAGGACATAATTTGATTCATAATTTGACTAATTTCTGCAGTTTTTGGTAAAGTGCAGTTGAAGTGTGCTTGATCAGTGAAAATAAATGAACTGATTTTAATCACCTTGAGAGACATAACTGTAAGACACAGTTCCTATCAGTATTCAACACAGTATCTTCTCTCTCCCGCCCCAAAAATTCTATACTAGATGCATCGTGTTTTCTTGCCCATTTCTGATCTGCTTAAATTGCCATATGTCACTGTGAAAGAGTTAATAGGCATACAAATGATGGATTTAAGATGCCTCTTGGAATTTTGGTAGTGGATAGAGTTTTATAGGAAACAGTGTCTTGTAAAATGCTGGTTTTAAACAGTCTTCCAATACAACAGAAAATAGAAAATTTGGCTTTTTGCTCTAATAGATGTTAAGCAGATTCCTACTCTCTTACTTTTAAATAATGGCTTTGAATTATTTTGGTTTTAATACAAAACTTGTCTTCTCTTGGCAATCTGCTATCAGAAACTTGAATTCTTGAATGTATGATACAGCTCTAATCTTTTTGTCCAGGTACAGAGAGAAAACAGCCAGAATATGGGATTGTTGTAGCAGCATCACAGATATCTACA
The DNA here is from genome assembly GCA_011076525.1 of Nettapus auritus. Taxonomy (NCBI): domain Eukaryota; kingdom Metazoa; phylum Chordata; class Aves; order Anseriformes; family Anatidae; genus Nettapus; species Nettapus auritus. The sequence continues at coordinate 5,579,844 of CM021771.1, forward strand.
TAAGGACTCACTGTTTCTCCTTTCTTTTTTTTTTCTTGAAACAGGCTAAATCTCATTGAGTTGCTATCTTCCAAACTGATGTGTTTTTTCCCCATTTGGCCTTATACCTTCTCATACTTGTATTTTTGCTCTTGAATTTGGGAAACGCTACCTGTTATGGTCACAGCATCACCTCTCCCTGCAGTTTTACCTTCTTACCTTGCTTAGCTCTCTGTAGTTTCTCACAAATCTTTTCTTGCAACTTAGAAATAGTCTCAGCATCGAAGACAAAGTTGCACTGCTAAGCTGTATAAAATTGAACCCTTGGATCAAACAGCTATGTCCAAAAAGTTGTGATAAACTTAAGTCAGGCTTGTCTTTGCTGAACTATTTTCAGACATGATAAATCCTTTCACTTCTTGATGAAGGGTCTCTCATTTATTTATGGATGACTTCAACTCTCCTGTAAACTAGGAGATTGCTAAAAACAACAACGACAACAACAAAACACCTTGCTTATAACCTCTTGGTACAGGCACTGAGGGAGCTGACTAAGAAAGGTGCTCTCTTAAATTTGTTGCTTGTAAACAGACAGGGTCTTGTGGGCTAAGTGGTGGCTGGTGGCTGTCTTGGCCAGAGCAACCATGAAGTAGTAGAGTTTAAAATCTTTGGTGACAGGAGGAAAACTGCCACCAAAACTTCAACTCTGCATATGCAGAGAGCAGACTTCAGGCTGCTGAGGGAGCTAGTTAGGGAGGTCCCCTGGGAAACTGCTTTTGAAGACACTGAGGTCCCTCAGTGCTGGTCAGTTTCTAAGTACCACCTCTTAAGAGCACAGGAATAGGCAATTCCCAAATGTCAGAAATCAAGCAGGTGGGGCAGGTCAGCTTGGCTGAACAGGGTTCTTCCTCTAGAGCTTAGGCAGAAAAAGAAAGTCTATGGCTGCTGGAAGCAGGGTTGGGCAACATGGGAGGACAACAGAGATGCTGTTCACCATTGGAAGGAGAATATTGATGTGGTTAAAGCTCAGAGAGCTGCCTGTGTCATTGTGAGACCTCTTTCATTTATTTTTCAACAGTCTTGGGAATCTGGAGAGATCCCAAATAACTGGAAGCTGGCAAAATTGTTCCAATTTTCAAGAAGGACAAGAAAGACAACCCTGGTAATTACAGGCCTGTCAATGTCTGGTAAAATTATGGAGATTATGATTCTGGTAGTTACTGAAAAATACCTGAAAGACAATGCAGTCATTGGTCACAGCCAACATGGGTTCACAAGGAGACAGTCCTGTTTAACAACCTTAATTTCCTGTTATTACAAGCCAGTTGATGTAATATTTTGGGATTTCAGCAAAGCTCTCGATATGGCTTCTCACACCATCCTTCTGGACAAAATGTCCAGCATGCAGCTAGACAGATACATAACGTGATGTGTGAACAGCTGCCTGATGGGTTGGGCTCAGAGGGTTACATCAGGCTGGTGGCCAGTCACAAGTGGGGTTCCCCAGGGCTCCCTTTTAGGGCCAGTTCTCTTTAATGTCTAATAAATGACTTGGATGCAGGACTTTTTACTTTTACTAAGGCAGGTTGCAGCGGCAAGAGGCTGAGCTCTGCTCTCTGGGGACTGCAACAGAACCCGAGGGAAAGTCATGGAGCTGGGTAAGGCTGGGTGTTAGGTTCTTCACCGTTAGGGTTATTGGGCACTGGGACAGGCTCCCCAGGTAAGTGATCACTGCCCTGAGCCTGCCAGAGGTTATGGAGCACTTGGACAATGCTCTCAGGCATAGGGTTTGGGTTTTGGGTGCTCCAGTGTGAAGGCAGGAGTTGGACTCAATGATCCTTGTGGGTCCCTTCCAACTTGTAGTATTCTTGATTACAATTAATATCACTATTAGGTAATTCTAGATAGTATTCAAACACATAATATAGTGTTTGTGGTTATCTTAGGCAAGGATCATAGTTTAGGTCTTTTTGTACCTGTGTGACACAGTCGCTTTGTACTTCAATAAATAAAAGCTAATTCAGCAGATGTTAAAGGCAGAAGTAAAGGATGCAACCTTGACTTCTTGGACTCTCTGGGTTGGTCACAGTTATTGTAGCTTTGAAATTCTCCAGATGCTCTTAATGAGGGCTATTAATTCTAGTTTCTCTAATGACATTAATTGTCCAGTGTAGGACACAAATGACTTGCCCTCAGAGAGAAGCTTCATGCCTTGCTATAATGTGTGAAATCTTTTCTGTTACTGATGTAGCTGTGCTTTCATTTGTTTGTTCCTATATGTTCTGTTTGTGTATAATGGTATAGAGGGCATGAGAGAACACATTGTGCTAACATCGAATGACCATTATATGCAGTGGATATCAAGTAAAAATACATTAACATTAATGCTACGCCCTATGGATTTTTTCTTGTACTGTTTTACATGCTAAGGGGATACAGTAGTTATAGAGGAAAATAAGTTTATTCTTCCCCTCCCCTCTTATAGAAATTGTAACCTAATTGTCCATCAAGACAGCTTTTGGAAGTGCTATTTATTTGCTCTTGTAAGAAAGATTTTTCATTCATCATGGTTAAAGAAGGATATTTTTAACCTTGAGGCCGTGCAGCAAATACTGTTTCAGATCTCTGGTCAGGATGCTGGCACACTAATTGGCAAGCTGGTCAGAAGCTTTTAGACCCACAATGTGCTGACCTTTCTTAAGAAAGGTCAAGAAGCATGTTTGCCTTGTGAAATACAAACGCTATGCAAAGTGTTTCCAGAAGGACTATCAGACTTAGACGGACTAGTTCAAAATGAGAAGAGGTAAAGTATTGTGCTGCTAGGTCTTTTGTTTGTTTGTTTAAGCTTTGTGTATAGGGTTTTCATAGGTGTGAAGCTCTCATCTAATGAAAGGAACCATCTTAAGCTGCTCAGAAGCCCGGCATTGCGTAGGACTCCCACATATAACTGACATCATTACTTTCTTGACTCCTGAGAAAAGCATTTAATTGGGAACCTAGATGGATTTTTTTTCTTCACAGGGAGCACTAATTTTTCTGTGTAATTAGATAGTCTGTGTAGCTTGATCAAAGAGAAATTTAATATTTCACAGGTACGTTTGACTGGCCTTTACTTGCTTTTAGAAATGTTGAGCCCAGTTGAGTCACCATAGTTGTAACATGCGCATATAGCATTTGCAGGAGTATGTTTTTCTTTTAAGTGCTGGTCTATTTTGAAGCATTTGTTTCCTTCTCCGTATCCAGGAATAAGCCGGCTAGGAAGACTGGTTGGTTGAAACACAAAGTTAGAAATAGTTTGTTGTTTGTTTATTTGTTTTTAATTTGATTTTTTTAAAAATATAAAATTAGAATTTTGTTTGTGTTAGCAAACCTCTTTGTCTTGAAGCAATAGTTTGGATTTCTCTTTTTTTTTTTTTTTTTTTTTTTAAATCAATGGAAGATTAAACAAGATCCATAAGAGCAGGTTACGCTGCTTTTCACCAATAACTAAATAAGTAGGGTTCTAACACAGGATTGAAGTGAAAAATTGAATTCCCACTTTGAGGAAACTGACACATGTCCAGTCTCTAAAGGCACTTAATTCGTATTTTAGCATTGAGCTATTTAGGCTAGGGAGAGATGAATTTTTAAATCCCTCTTATGAAACTGTTCTAACCACTTGGGTTTCCATAAGAAATGTAAATATTCACTCATTTGGACAGAATGAATTAATAAAACACACTGATTAGGAAAATGGAGCCCTAGAAATAGGCCCTAGGAAGTAGGACCTTGAGATTCAGTCTGTATTCCAGTGGGTATTTACTGCTTATCCAGAGGGGAAAAACCTAAACAGATATCACTGAGAATATTTCTCACCAGAATAAAATATGATAATTAGCACATTGTCCTTGCAGATGCAAACCTTCAGAGGATGTAGACGTTTGGGGAATAGTGTCTTAAGACAAAGTAATTAACCATTGGGGTTTTGATTAATTAAAGGAAAAATATTATTTTATCTAATTTCATGAATTTTGCATGTCGCTTTCTTTTTTTGAGGATCAAGTCAGGAAAGTGCCAAGTCAACAAAAATGTTTAATAGCAAATAGCATCTTAAGTTTAAAAGACTTTCCTAAGATATTTTTTTGGCTCTAGAGTCTGATAGAGTGATATTCTGCTAACAAATAATTTCAGACTGATTTGGGAGAGAGAAATAGCTGCAACTGAGCACACATGAAGAACAAAGTATTTTAATTGGCAAGCTATTTAGGAAATTTGAGTTCAGAGGAGGCTAAACTGTCTATTAGAATATGGCTGACTAATTAAGACTCTCGAGCAGCGAATGTTTGAAATTGGTGTGAAGCTGACTGAGATGCTTTGTAGGTGAAATACTATGTATCCCTGGTCTTGCTATGTAATCTTAATAAGATCTTGTTTTAAATACTTTCATTTGATAATCTCATGCAGTGGAAGTGCAAAAATGGCTTCAAAACTGATATGAACTGCTTCAAATGATATGACATAGGATATTGTTAAGCCTTTACTGAAATGGTGTTGAAAGTGTGATGTTCCTGTGATGGGCTTAAGCACATGAAGGTGTGGCAACAAATCAACATGGTAATTCCAGATACATACAGGCCTTTGCTCTATGTAAAACTCCCTTAGAAGCCGTTAATAAATTCAGAAGATATGTCTGAACAATATTTAATCATAAGGGTATAGCAGCAAGAAAACACTCTTGAATGTATCGTATCAGATATTCTACCAATATGTTCTACCCTAGTTTTGTAGAATCTTATCTTTTTTTTTTTTTTTTTTTTTTTTTTTTTTTTCTGTGCCAACATTATTATTTATTGGCGTAGTATTATGTCACTAAGGTATGTGTGGAGTTTTTGTTGGGTTTCCCCTAGCAGTGATGTGTAATGTGCTTGTTTTAGTTCATGTGGCTTACTGGACAGAGGGCAGTTGGCTTAATAGATGATTATGTATGTGTGTTTCTCTCAGATATGATGTTGGCAGTGGACATTGTACCTCAATGTACGAGAAGAGACCTTTTTATGGAGGCTTCAGTAATTTCAGGGTGACAGATAGTAGCTGGAATTTTACAAAGGCACTTATAGGTCCTAGATTGGAAATGCTAATGTGGTCTCTCTGATTTCCAGTTCTCTCTAGAAAGATCTTTGCAAATGGCACATCTCTCAAAGAATAATTGCTAGTTAATTGAGTGTCCTAGTTAAGAAGGTCTCTTACAGGCTAAGGTCTCTTATGTATGTCAGTCTTATGGCTCCCAAAGTGGCAGCTTTAGCTTTACAGACTAAGTGCGGATCTCTTTGCTGTTCTCTTCCACATCGGTGAAAAACCCCCCACCTCCAGGTGAGGTGGAAGAATGAGCATGTTTTTCTGAGGTGTGGTGAAAGACTGTTGCTTTCTTTCTTTGCAATTAAAAGCCTGGATAATCATTTGTTCTTCTAAGTAAGGGAGGTTGCTATCCATGAAATGAGGGCTGCATCAGGAAGGAAGCATGCTGTGGTGGGTGCGTAGGTCTGCACAGGTAAATTGTCAGATCTGTTGAGGGGAAGTCTTGAAGGAGGTTTGAATGAGAGAAAATCTTACTGGTGGTAAAGACTTTATCCTTTTTTAGCCAAGCTACAGTCCCAAGGAAAAATGCAAATAGTGTAGTTACACTGGTGTGAAAGGTAAGGATGGCAGAAAGCTCTGCAAGGTACTTTATTTTTTTTTTAATTATTATTATTTTTACAATCAGTAGCAGTCGCTCAACCAGCAATTAGCTACTTTTGTGTTAGACATGAATCATGAAAAGATTCCTCTCTGGTACAGCACAGGTACGAGGTGTTCAGCAAAAGGGACAAAGCTAAAGCCAACACCTGCTTTATTCAGTAAAGGTAATTAAAAAACTTGATTAGTTTTTATCTGTCATTTAAATATAATTTTAACTCTCACTTACATGACTAAAAAATCTCTACTTTTTGTTTGTACATTTTTCTGGCATTAAAACTTGCTATCAGACCTTTTCTCGCCTTGACCTGACTTAGAGCTATAGAAGGAGTCAGAAGTGTTTTTTGAAGGTGGTTGTTCTCTTACTATTAATTTGCACAAGAATTTCCTGAACATTTCAATTGACAGTTTAAAGCAGAGGAAAAATGTTCTTCCCTGAAAGGCAAAACAACTATTTTTAGTAGAAGCAAGAATCATCTAATTGCACTTTTTCTCCTCTTCTTGATTATGATAAATATGCAGGGAAAGAGAAATTTAGCTACATTCTGAGGTTATCTTATATAGCATCTTAGCAACTAATTGTCATATTTAACAACAGGATAAAACGTAAAAAACACTCTGACATGAAGAAAAATATCCAGCCCTACTCTTGAACCAATGCATTTAAAATGTCATGTAAAACAATCCAGATGAATACAACTACATACAATTTAAAAGAATTGGTCTACTTTAGAGAATGAATAAGGTAACAGTGTTTGTGGAATGGGTTGGCTTGTTTTTGTGTTTGTTGTGGTTGTTTACAGGCAAAGTACGGTGGTTTTCTTGAGTTATTGAAATAGTACCTCCATAACAGCAATCTCAATTATTGAGCTAATGATGGAGGAGAACTTCAGCCAAAATTTCTCAAATTCCTTCTTCTGCAGCTTTCTATTGTCATGTTGCGAATAATCAGTCATGCTAAATCTACATGGGCATAACTAATTCTTTGTGCCAGGACATCGTGTTTCTATACAAGCCAGATGTTTGAAAATTGGAAACCATGAAGATCTCCTTAGTCTATTAGTAAGAGCTTCCAAATTCTGACTCTGTGGTTCCCCTTTAATTAAGGGAGGGAATTGGATCAGCATATGCATTATGCTAAGTTCCACCATAGCTAATAGTTCACAAATGTCTTCTGTTCTCAGATTACATGTTTAAATGCCAGAAATCTTATTTACACTCTTAAGCACACTACATACAGAATTAAAAAGCAGGAAGATGAGAACATGTTAAAACATCATAGTAGTATACCACTTGTTCTCCAGACGTAGCCCTTGTGTTTGAAATAAATTCATGTTTTAAACAGGCTAATAGTTGATAGGGAATTATTTGCCTGTCTCTGTCCTAAATACAGCAGCTAGGATAAAGTTAAAGAAGACCAAGAGAGCTCTTCAGCATGATAACTTTCACCATTTCAGCAATCTAAATGAGCTTTCACTCCAAATTTCCTCAGAATAGGATTTTAAGTGAATGTCCTTGCTTGAAACTGGTGGAGCAGCAAAATTACTCCTGTGAAAATCAAAGGAAAAAGAACTGTTTGTCACAAGCTCCTATCGAGAATTTGTTAAATACAGAAATACTCCAGTAAGAACGATTTAATCATTCTTATCAGCTGCATTTTTTTTTTTTCCTTCCCCAAATGTAGTCAGCAGCCAGAGGTCACTGTCTGATTGCTTTTATTTCTAAAATGGTATGAACATGAACAAATAGACCTAAAACATTTCTGGAGTTAAGATGTACACTCTAAACATAAATTGTATGTTACAGAGAATACGTCACTTGGTTTGCAAGAATCAGAAAAAGTATTGTTTCCATATGCCTACGGTCACACTTTTTCCATTAAAAGAGATGGATGCAGCAAACTTCTAATGCTCTTGTTTAGAATGAGAATAGAATCACTGAAATTCATTTCTCTTCTACTCTTTATTTTATTTTTATATTTTCTCTTTATTTTATTTTTATAGAGAGCTCTTGAACAATATCCAACATATCTTTGTGCTTTCATTTTGTTTTGTTTGCAATTGATACTGGTAACTGAAGCAAAACTTCTAAAATCATCTATATGTGTATTAAACTTTATACTTTTGAACTGAAACTTGCTAATAGATGTTACGTAATGGCAAAAAAAATAGCTATATCTGTAATAAAGCAAACATCCAACTTGAACTTTTTTGGCAAGGGGGCTGCAGCTGCTAGTGCAGTGGTCCTTAAGCCAGAATGAATTTTGAATCTGCATCATAACTCTCCAGGTTAGTTGCCATGGTGATTTCTATCACTGTTTTAGGGGACAAGATTTCTATGGAAACAATTTTTATGCAGTCTCTTGCTCTGTGTGTTCTTTGTCAGCCTCTTCCTATATAAGATTTCAGTGCATTGGCTGGACTTGACTTGTTGGGTTGTATTATAGTTTTTTTTTTATTATTTTTTTATTATTTTTTTTTATTTTTTTCCTTTCTTTTGAAGGCACTTGTTTTAAGTGTTGGTGACAGTACAGAGTATACTGGCAAGTTCACACTTCATACCTTTTCATCTTTTCCATTGATTCCTTCTTTTAAAGGTGAAAATCTGCCTATATGCTTCTTTGGAAGTACTGTTGTGTATAGGAAAGGAGAAAATAGAGTTTTCTTTGACTGCTCAAACTGCTCTGCTTGTGAGGAGAATAATTAGTACCTTAATGAGCACATTTATAATATTCTCTGGGATGCAATATTAATGCAGATAACAATGCAGCTCATGATGCTGTTTAGCTGTTTAAAACCCTTTTTTCCCCCAGAAGTAGAATCTGTCTCTTTCCAGAAATAGAGTGTGATTAAAAGGATAAATGATGTGATGGTCTTGAGAAGGACAGCAGTGGGAGTAGCATGTTGAGTAATCAATTCAGTTCCAGTTCACGTCGGTGAAGTCTATTCTGAACTATCAACAGAACTGAACAAGTGTTAGGAGAGCTCTTGGGGCTCTGCGGGAGCAATCATTTAAATTTTTAGCTTGCTTTCTAAATTGACAACAACCAAATCTGCTGATAGGTTAGGATATAATTGGACTATAACAGGGTGTGTGAAAACAGTCTCAACAAAAATCATTTTTTAAGATTTGTATTTGTGTTGGCAGTATAATGTAATCATTTCTAGTAGTTCTAGTGCATCTATCAGCTGATACTGCCTTCTGAGATTACGTTGTTCATTAGCCTTGAAATATCGGAGTTGTTTTTAAAAAATTAGATTGGTAAATAAAGCAAGTCTAGAATAGCTTTTCTCATTATTTTCACTGTACGTTATTTCAAAATCTTATAAACTTTGGACTAAGCAAAAAACTTAGGCTTGGTAAAGCAACAACATGCAGGTTTCATTTAAAACGGATAAATGTTTATAAAAATATAAATGTTTATAAAAAATATATAAATGTTTATAAGAAAAATAGTTTTTTCTCCAAGAATGTATGAAATGGGTTGAGAACTGGTACAATGCTTGAGCTGCACTAGTTTTCTGTTACTGGACTTTACTAAAATTATGTTTCTTTGGCCAAAGTGGACTGTTTCTTCCAAGTCAGTAATAAGACCAGATTTCCTATTGAATTTAATATATGCAATTCAGAAATAATATGTCTCTTACACTTCTAGATGGCCTTGGCCAGACCTGGCAAAGTTTTCCTACATGTAATTTTAATAAAATTGCTTTGTTTATTATATATTTAGTAGATTTTAAGGCCACCCAGGCAAACAGCATTCAAGATTTAAATGTGATGTCCTGGTTTCACCTGGAAGGGTTTGAACTAATTTCAGAGTACCATATGGGGGTGCCACACTCTTGCCTTTTCTTATAGCTTTATTGAAGTCATTGTTAAAGACCTCTGCCAGGCCAGCACACAAACAGGGTAAGACATACAAAACACGGGCCTGATGTAAATTCTTTCTGGGTTTCATATTTCATATGGTTTGCTTCTCAATTAATTATTTCATGGTTATTAGGTGGATTTCATTTATTCTGTCTACTTCTTCATTCTGTTTGAAAAATTCCTTTAGTCTATTTTCTCTTCTCACTCCTGAGAGCCCAATCGACTAAATCTAAATCTTTTCTCTTGAGCCTATTCTTGTCTCGTTTCTCAGCAATTTTGTGCCATTGGTGTACCAGAGAGAGTCATCTGAAAATGATACCCGCCGTATTAAAGCATTTAACAGATTTGTTTTGTAGTCTTGTTTTCCTGAAGCCAAATCGTATCTAGACAAAGAGGGTAAGCAAAAAGAAAGCTGAAGGAAGTAAGTATTTTTAAATATGAACGTGCGTCATCTGTCTTGCTTTGTCCTAGGAAGCATTTGAAATCAGCTTCTTTGCTTGTCATCAAGGAAGAAGCGTATTTGCACACTTGGAATAGCTGTGATTATCCCCTAGCAAAGTTGTGCTTGTTTGATCTTACTGGAACTGCTCTCAATATTTTAGTACACAGTTGGAGATTTCCACAAGAAAGTAGAGGATGACAAATCCCCTGCAGTTTTTCTAGCTGGCTACCACCTGCTACATCTAGCCAGATTAAATTACAGAAAGCTGTGTCCAAAAGTCAGCTATCATGTTGAAAGAAACACCGGTATGAAGGTCTGTAAGGCTTGTCCTATGATGCTCTGCTTTTCTCACTGATGAATTCTAGTCTGCCTACCTACTTCAACACCATAGTGTGTTATTTATTTATAATTAAAATGGTTGAATTTAAATAACATTCCTAAAATAGTTGCATATCATTCTCTCCCACCTTGCCATTTCACTTGTGATATAACACAGTGAAACTTTACACTCCTGGTGTGATTTTTTTTTTTTTTTTTTTTAAGAAAAAGGTTTTGTGAACTTGCTCTTGGTTATGTCAATGTTTTTTTTCATATCCATTTCATATGTAAATTATGGTGTTCAATGACTCTCAATTTTGTTTCAAGTGGTTTTCAGGTCTTCCTCACTAGTGATCAGTTTCTGTAAGTCTTGTGAGGCGTTAAGTAGTTAAGTACAAGGTGATTGCTTTTCAGGTCATCTTCTTTGCAGATTTTGTTTAACAGCAAAAGCCTTGATAAGCTTATTCCAGGTTCTGCCAAGTTATGCATACTGTGTAAAATAAATTGCAATAGTATTGTCTGAAGAACTTCCTTCCACAGCCTTTCTTGTCCTTCATTTACTAGCTAAGGCACCTTGCGGGGAGAGATGGACTGAGAAGTTGTATTGCAGGTTTGGTTGTTGCTGGCCTCTGAAAATTAAGGTCAGGACTTCAAAGTGATTGCCAGCATAAGCATGATAAATAAAATGTAGGCTGCATGTCCCACCTCTGATAGACTGTGAGCTCAGGCTTTCAAAGTAAGGATCAACAAAGGGTAACATGAGAGACAACAGAGCTGGAAGAGGTTGTGTGAGTCAATAAGCCACAAAACATTAACCCACAGGAAGTCCATGTGCTTACAGAGCAGGTAGTTTGGTAAGGTAGTTTGGCAGGTAGTTTGTTACCCTTGGTGTCCTACAGGTTGCTTATCACCCTGGCAAATGTAGATAACAGCTTGGCAGAGTAAAATATCCTGCAGCAACCTTTTTGTTTAGAAGCTTGCATTGTACTCTATCCATGATACCATGGACCAGGATATCATGCCAATGTTACCACTGGCCTTTTAAGCATTTTATTACGGTAAATTGTTTTGGGGACCATGGCAGATCATGTTTCAAGTGGCACGCTCACAAGATGGATAAAAGGGTAGCACTTCAAGGACTATGAAAGGAAGTAAATTTAGGCATCAGAGAAATTTATGTTGGAATAAATTATGAATGAATTCCAGTCTCTTGTAACATGAAGCAATAGCTACCTATTACCTCTAGATAAAATGAGTAGCTTCCAAGAAAGGTAAAAATATCATAAAATGTATGTGTTCCTCTCTTTTGTGAGTGTGTGTACCATAAATCTCTATGATCACATTTACCTGAGAGGAATTCCCTCATTGCTTGCTGGGACTGTTATCAGAGAGAAATATGACTGACCTTCAGGCTCTGCATAGCTCAGTGTCTTAATATCCTTATAGCTTTTGTTCATCTCCACCAATATTTGTGTGTGTGTATCTTTTTCCTTAAATTTATCGTCATTTTGTTGATGATGCCAACTTCAGCATCTTCTTGGGCTGGCTGCACTGTTCACTTCTATTTCATGTTTAAGTCCTTTCTTTTGAGAGAGATTGCACTGGGCATTCAGGGTTTGTCGGTACAACTGTAGCAGTACAGTTGCCATACTCAGGCATAAGTGTGAATTTCAAAAAACATTCCTTTGTTTTCAGGAATCCAGTCATGCCATTGTTTGAAATAATATACGTTGTGTTACTGAATAAGATGGAGTTGCTGGACACTAGCTAAAATAAACAATCTATTCTTAATGTATTTGCATATCACACAATTATGTTCCTTCTCTTAATCCACGTAACTGGAAACATTATTACAAGCCTTAAGAAGTAAAGTTTAGGGCATTTTTTTAATCTGTGCATCATAGATTAGAAATTATTAGCTGATTAGCTACAAGAATTTACCCTTTGTTTTACTAGTACTCTTTTGATGATTATGTTGTTCTGAGATCCGTAAGAACAGCATCAATTTATCTTCAAGAAACCATGGCAATTCTCTTAAGCTTCTCTAAAGCGTTCTGAAAATGAGCATTGTTTTCCGACACATAGGTGAGATCTGAAGTCATCTGAAAACCTGGTCCAATATATCCGCGTTTAATCCTTTAAAAACATGGATGTTTGTTATTGTTGCGTGGTTTTTATTCTTTTGAATGGGCTTGGAAAGACAGTGTACGCTCACATGTAACAATTGTAGATAAGCAGTTCCCTTTCTCTGCTTGACAAAGCAGAGTTACAGTTGTTTGCATAATCTTCAAAGAAAGAAGCAATAAATGACTACTTTGGGGAGGAAAGACCAACACTTGTGATTTCCTGAAAACTGTGCTATGCAGAGATGTGCTTTGCAGGGCAGGCATGCTGTGGGCAGTTAGGTGGATATAGGATTTATAAAAACACTGATTTTGCCATTTCTGAACACTCATCCAACAAGGCTTTTGAGCATTTGTCCAGTGTCAGATAAGAAAAGGGCACAGTACCATCTTAGAAGGTAGATAATACCTGGCTGGTAAATGTTGTGGGGGTAAAGAGCTTGTTATGCAAATCTGTGTGAGAGAAAGAACTTTGACACCTTCCCTTTGTGTGGGATGAAGGAACATATCTGCTTTGGCTTTTCAGGGAAGATTTAAACCAGATACTGCACATATGAGGTACTTAGGTGAAAGCAAAAATATTGTTATAGAGTTGTGCTATTAAATTCAGTTAAGTATTGAGAAAACGCAGCTTGGTAGGAAAGTTATCCCCTACAGAAACACAGAAGAATTCTCACTATTTAAGACAAATTCTAGTGTAAGCAAAGAAAATAAATGCTTTTGAAATCTTTTTTATTTACCAGTATAGAGAACGTGTTATCCTGCTGGAATACGCCATGGCAGACATGTAACTTGTTTTCTGATTTGACTATATAAGTCTGTAAGTGACCATATAAAGTGACATGGAAAATAAGTGAACACACAAAACCGTACGACTACCATGATGTAAATAGTGATAAAGTAGATGCATTAGCAACTTAGTAAAACCTATGCATCTTTGTCATCAGAATAAACCCTTCCATATCACCCATTACTAGGAATGAGCATTTAAAAATTGTGGTGGATCAGTCTGTTTTGTTGTGGTCAGTGTCAGCTGCAGGAATTTTCTATAGGATTTGCTGGGTGAAAGCAGTGTGATTTTTTCTATTATGTGTCTAAGTGGTGAGGAGAAAAAAAAGTTTGTTTTACATTTTTCCCAAAAGGGTAATTGAAAGTTATTTTACTGGACAGGAAGAAGTTGTTGAAATTAAGTAAACTATAGCAAATATTCCTCCATCCTAAACAGTCATTAATCACCTTTATTTTGGCTCTCCCAAAATACATCTCCTCCCCCAGGTATCATAAACAGATGAAATATTTTTGCTTTGGAAATACTCAGCTAATACATTGGTGAGAGGAAGGCCTAAATGCCAAGGTTTAATAATACCTGTGTTTCATTACCTCATTTTATTTTGCAATAAGGGAATTGCTTTATGAAAGTAGTGTTCTGTGCTTCATCTTTGATATATATGGCAGAACTGATGAGCAGCTTTCAGGTGCCTAAGCATGATGATGAAACCCTGTCCTAGGTGCTCTTGTCTTCTGATGGTACCAGTGTTTGGTCCATCAGAAACTATTACACAGATCTGTGTTTCGTAGGTGTGGTAGGGTATGAGATAAAAAGTTGTTGAACTTTGTTTCTGTCTGGAAGTATCAGGTATTCACTGACCCTGTTAGAAGACATGAGTCTGAGAGAACTTCCCGAAAGCTGTCCTGAAACCAGGACTTTGTTCTGCTGTATCCTTACTTTTCCTGTTGCCTTCTTGCACATCCAGATGTAAAGCAATTGCTTTAGATGCTGGCTAGATTAGGAAAATATATCAAGTTGCACGTTCTTCCTCATAAAAGTAGCTTTTAGCTCTTTTATATTAACAGGCAGCGTATTATTCATAACAAGAGTAAATTTAGTACAAGGTGTCATCTTTTCAGAATGTTATATGAGGAGACTGACTCCAGAGTCAGTGTAGCATTATTACTGTCAACAGACTCGACAGGGGTGCCAACCAGTGCTGCTATAGCTTGCTTTAGATCTAAACAGTGCAAGAAAAACACATTTTGAAATTTCATTGTTGTCTTTCTACCTTATAATTTGGCTGTAAATATAAACAGAAGCTTGATATAGAGGAGAAGTATCAGAAGTAAAGGTATTTTATCCAAAACTGGTAGAAAGTAAAAAATAAGGATTCCTTCTTTATCTTTACCTGAAATGTCATTGATTTAAGAGAGCAGTGGCATTTATTAGAACACAACTTGACTGGGATGAGGTGAAAACTTGCCTGTTCCGAGAAGGGGTGCTTCCCCCACCCCCAGCTCTGCTGGTCACCGTGCTTTGATCCTGTAAGCTACAACTACATTAAATCTGTCCTTATTTCAGGTAATACCAAATCATCTAGTGGAAGCTGAAGACTTCAGTCATTTTGTCTGTTTGTACTTGGTAACTATTAGCCTGACAACTGGGATGGCTTCTTAAATATAACCTGTTGTGAAGATATCTTCACAAGCAGGAACTGATTAATTGTTCATAAATATTATTTCATTACCCTTTTGCACAGTGTATATTTCCATGTGTGTCCTAATTGGCTTTGTGCTTTAAATTTGATTAAAAGATTGACTCTTTGCTTACAAAGAAAAAGAAAACAATTTGACTTCCAGAGGCATTAGAGAAAATTTTTGTTAAAAAACCAAGAACAACAACCAGAACCCAAAAAGCATCTACCTTCCCAAACTTGGTTTTTAAGAATCAGATTTAAAGAACAAATAAACAAACAAAACCTGTATTTTTAATAAAGTTTGTGTTAGCTAATTGAGTTTATTTATCACGTTTATTATAATTTCCAAATATTTTTTCTAACATATTTTGAAGAAAGATTTTAGTAGAGGTAATGCTCTGACAAGGAAAGAAACCTATAGAAATCATTTCTAAGTCTTAACACAACTATAGTCTCTGCACATCCGACGTTATGGAGAGAAAGTTGAGAGCTGTTAGGGGCATTAAATAACATCAAATAACTATTTTAAACAGTCATAGAAGTAAATATTTTTCAAGATATGTTGCATTTCACTCAAGCAGTTTAGTGGGAAGTTTCAACTAGAGACACTGGTCTTCTAAGATGTTATTGAAAAGCCCGAATAAAAACAAACAAAACCCCCCTCTGTTCTTCAAAGGTAACTGAAACTTTTAAAACAAAGGCTCAGTGTGGCCAAAGCTGCAGCTTTGATATCAAGTATCATCTTTGTAAGAAGTTTGGAACCAAAACTGAGGCTTTTGTTCCATTGAATTGTCAGCACAGCACTGCCAAAAAGTAAAATACAAACTAATTCATTTTACACCACCAGGATAATCTGGCTTCTTGCACTTCCTATGCTTCTTTATAAATACTCCCTTTCTGAACATTGTTGTCATGATTCACCTGCTGTTCTGCAATTCTGAAGTTAAATGAAAGAGAGCGACTGTACAGAATACAGTAAATATTGCATCCTGGTATGATCCTGGATGAAAAATGATGATAAGAACTGATCTGCCAATTATCAATAGACATTTCAGCTGGGAGGCAATTATTTTATATGGTGGTAACACTGGCAATAACAGACACTTTTTTTTCAGGCATAGCTGTATCATAATGGTACTAAAATTTAGAGGAAAATTTATATTTGCGTAGAAAGATATGTCTGAAATATTTGTAAAACAGGTTAGGTCCTGTGACTGTGCAGAATAAATTCTGAGAGGGAGGTTTGGTACTTCTGAAAAATTTTCGGTTATTTAGTAAAGAAAGTAGTAAAGACTTTTATTATTATTATTATTATTGTTGTTATTATTATTATTATTTTGCTATCCATTGTGGTGTAGCTTTTCTCCTCTAGTCCTTTCTCCTGTCCTTCTCTGGGGTCCTTCTATTTTTTCTTATTTTTATATCCTGCTCTTCAAGTCCAGTCATCTCGTTATGAACAAATGATGGAGGAGCTGTGTTGGGGTGACAGCGAGTGCTATACATCTGCTGCTGAAGAAATGGCTTGCTTACCTATGAAAGCTGGGCCATGGTCTGTGGACGCGTATCGGAGGCTGAGTAGGCAGGATAGAAATAATGCTCAGAGGCTGTGGAAAACAATTACTAATATGGCAGAGTTTATCAGTCACTTTGATAGAAGGTGTTTGTCAGCTTGTCACCAACATCATAGGGTTTTGGCGATATTCCCAACCTCTATTAGAGGATCAAATAACATCAAGTCTCCCAAATACCCTTTTACCACCTTCCCTTGAATATGAGGTTCTGACAGTTTGCCTACCCAGCTGCCGTGATTGGTGCTTTGTCACCTGAGAGCTGAATTGTCACGAACAAAGCCTCTGTGTGGTCAGAAACAGAAGCTAGTTCAGAAAAAAAAATAACTGAAATATTAGCAGGCAGGTCCTGCTGTAAAAGCATGACTTTAAAGGTCTGTGTTTTTTCTGTGTATGAGATAAAAGTGGATCATCTTCGATCTATTGTCAGAATATTCTTTGTACAGAGCCTGCAGTGCTCTGAAAAATCGGAATTAATTCCATCTTTAACATGAAATAAGGTATATCCATTTGCATAGTCCCATGCAGAGAAGTGCATGTGCTGCATTCTGCCTTTTTAGCACGCCGGTTACACTGAGTGGCAACATGTTAATAAGCGCGACAGACTGAGTCCTAAAAAGATGAGAATATGGAATTAAAAGAAATCTCTTGAATCGCCCATCATCATCAGCATAATATTAGATGATTTGCTTTGCCTTTCCAATTCAGAGGTTATTGCAGAACTTCAGTGCTCTACTGACTAGAAGTCTCATAACTTTCTGACTAAACATATTGATGCCCCTTTAACAGATATTTGTTCTTGTTTCGACATTGTCTTTTCTCCCCTCCCTGATATTTATGTTCCTGAAGCATTTGTAGTAAGTGACCACATCTTTTCTCTATTTTCATTTTGAGAAGCTAAAACCTATTCTGTTTCTGCTGTATTTTCTCATATTTCACTTCAGTTCTTATGTACTATGGCTATAGGCAGGACATAAATACCATGGGCAGATTGTTTGTAGTGGTTTCTTTAATGAGAATAGTGACATCTAGCCTGTAGGGAGGGGAAAATGTCGTTCAGATTTCATATATGAAGTTATATTTTTCTTCTCTCCATCAAAAATTCAAGTCCAAATGAATTAAGAAAGGACATATGAAATGAAATTAGTGTAAAGCAATTGTTAGCTTCTTGTTAGCTGCTTGAATGTACTGGCAGCCAGCATTTCCAATAATGGAGACATGGGAGGAGAAGGAAGTTGAGGTCTTGAAAAGATGACAGCTGTTGAAATGTCTTCATAAATGCCATAGAAACCACGTTTGGGTGTAACAGCATGGCACCCCGGCTGTCTTCTGTCCACGGCTCTGTCAGGATAACCGCGGCCAGCAGCTGGGCCATGCTCTGGCTTTGCTCTGCGCAGGGACTGCAGCAGGGCGCAGAATGCGTGCACCACTTCTGTAGCTCAGCTTCTTGGTGGAGTGCTGTACCAGCTGTAGATACGTCTGGCCTCTGTAAATCAAATCCAGAGTGAAGGCTGGAAGTAATAACTAACAGACTTCAAATAAGAAATCAAGCTGCTAATAATTTTAGACCTGGGGTGCTGGAGTGTTTCTTTGGAGTGCTGGGCGACCTCTGTGGTGTGGTGAGCAGCGTAACTCCCTTAGGAATAGCTCTGGTATGAAATAATATGTCAGGAATTAAGCACCCTCTGCTGCTGGTGGTGATTTCTCTGACTGAATTCATATTTTGTTCTTCTGCATAACATCTGGCTGAAAGGCATTATGTGCCTGTTGGGAGCATCCTGTTGCATTATCTCAGTATTGTCATAACCCACGTACTTGTTCTGAAAAGCTGGATAGTCATAACAGTATTTTTTTTCTCTCAATTATTCATCCCTCTGAGTTATTCACTACTTGAAACTTGAAGCATTTTAAAGGAAAGTAGCATCAGTACATTGGAAAATGTATTTCAAACTATACTAGTAAAAAGAAAATAACTCTCTCTTAATGAGTACTCTTTCCTAATATATTATTGAGAGCTTAGTTTCTTTTGTGTATTAAGTGTTGACAAAATGGGGAAAATGCTTGAGGAGAAGAAAATTCACTTCGCAATATAAAAAGTGCTTGTAAAATGCTTGGTGAAGTGCTTTGTGTGGCAGATGGTCGAAGCATCATCATAGTAGGCTCCTACTGACTTGGCTAGGCAGCACGTGGCTGCATTTCTTAGGCTTCACCTCCTTAAAGCAGTTATAAGAACAAACAGAGCAGAGAAACAAGGGCAGTTACATATAGCTAACTATACATGCTGAAAGGAACCCAGTTTGTAAATATCTTTTGATTAATTAATTATGTGAAAAGTGTCTGGCACATGAGTTTGAGGCGGAGCAGAAGCACCTTGCTATCTGTTATACAGCCGGTGAGAAGCCATTCTGGCAAGATTAAGAATGAAGATTCACTCCAAGTGGGCAGTGATGGCTTGTAGCAAACCCTAGCCTGTCAGATGCTTTCACACTCCTGGAGTTCAGCTACAGACAAAAAGTACGAATGAAAACATCATCATGAAACTTTCCAAAGCCTGTCACCTTGGTCTAATTGCCAATGGGAAAATAAGAAGTTCCATTGACCTGAATAGATTTTGTTTTAAAGCATTTTGGAAAATCCAATAAATAATTTTTTTTTTCCATCTTATTTTTTAAGGAGGTAATGTGTAGAGAAATAATGCATCAAAAGAGTTGGCTAAAAATTGAAGTGTGGAACAAAAAATTGAATACAGGAAGCGAATACTTCAGTTTTTCAAAGATCTGATTTTGAAATCTTTACCCAAATAAAATTCATGCCCTTTCTTCAAAATGCTAATAGATCTACAGCTTTAATAAAACCTAATTAGATCTCTGTAACAGAGCAGTGTATATGTTTTTCCAGGACATGTATGTGCTTTGGACACATGTATGCATGTGGATTTACTTAGTCTTTTGTACCTAAGAAAAAAGTAAAAGTTTGATAAAATTGATAAGTATTGCTTTTTCTCTGTTAAAAAAAAGATCAGGCTTCACTGAATAAGCAATGAATAATATCTTATTCTTGAAACTGTCTGCAAATGGCAACAGGTATAAACAAGCACAACCATGTGATGTTGAAACCAAGTAAATGGTTCATGCAGAAAACAAATTGCCTGTGTTTTTCAGGCAGCAACTTTAAGCCTCATGTCAAGATATTTTCATGTGTGTTACATCAAGTCTAAGAGTAGATGAAAATCTGTATTCATTTTATAGTAATTTATTAACTAACATGCAATAAGTATGAAAGTGTACCACTATTTCTAAAAGTCTTGTTTTCCCCGCTTGTCAGAAATCAGGGGTGTGCTGTATTTCAGTTAGTGTTGGGTGTATTTTACCAACTCAAGTGTAACTGTACCAACTGGAATAACTATGATAACTGTGACTCCTGTAGTGATTGGCTGAAAAAGATGAAGAAAGAGAGAAAAACTTATGTCATCAAAGACCCCTAACAGGCTTATTTTCTCAGATGGTAATACTTCTTTTTTTTTTTTTTTTTTTTTCCCCTGGCACTTCGTATTAGGAACACATTTACCTTTGAGGAACTCTTGAGAAGCACTTCAAAAATATTTTTTAGAAACTAGTGGATCTTGGTTCAGAAACTTATTAAAAAAAAATGAAAATGTGAAGTTTACTCTACCAGGATACTCTGTAAGAAAATGTTTCAGTCAGAGTACACTGTTGTAAACTAAATTTTTGCAGGCTTGGAGGTAAATAAAATTTGCAAAATATTTTAAAATTTGAAAGACAAATACTGGCCATGATACAAGTCTGACATGAGATAAATACTGGCTTAATATTTCATGATACAATATTTTCAGCTTTTTTTTTTTTTTCTTTTAATCACTTACCTGTATTTCATTAACCGTAGTGAAAGCAGAGGGGTGTGTGTAACTAAGTGGAAGTCTTTTCTTGTTTTGTTGCTGGACGCTTGCCTCCCACACACACACATCCCAAAAGGCTGGCAAAGGTCTTCCCATCAATCACTCTGTGTAAATACTTATTAGTTATGGACTTTGCAAGAAAGCCTACTGAGGCCTTATTGTCTTTTCAGTGAGAGACAGTTCTGCCTGCTCATCTGTTTTATTGGCCCGCAATGCTAACCTCATGCCAAAATTGTTATTGCTGTATAAATTAATGAGAACATGTTATTGCTTCATCTTCTCAAAACTCCGTAATTGCAAACACTAGAGACATAGTTGAAGTAACACTTTATAAAAAATTAGTCACCTTCCCCAAATCTTTTTCATGAAAATGCCATTCAGAATAATTTCTGAAAATGCTAAGAGCTTGTTGCAAGCTTAACATTATGCAGCTTTTGCTTAGGTGATAGAATTGAGCTAGATTTTATCGAACACAAGAAAACGCCACTTTTTCTGTCCAACTATGCACTGTAATAGGTTACCTGCAGACATGCATGTTAATAGAAGAGCGCCCAAAGATCTGTGAAATCACTGCAAGCACCTCTGCCATTGTGATAAAGAAAGGTTATCAAGAATGTCAGATATGTGGATAATGGACATTTTATTGTATGTATTCCTTTTTGTGGAGCCTACTGAAAGAGTTCAGTGCTTCGCTATGTACTTGGTGCTTTCTCATCAAGTACTCACTATTTCACCCAGCTGGCTTCTATTTTTGATGCCACCAGCTTCTTTGTGTCAGTAAGCAGGAGAGTTTAAATTGCTCTCTTGTGCTTTGCAGAAAAACAAACCAAAAATCCCACTTCAATAAAGGCTTCTATTCTTTGCTCTGGCCTTGCAGCTGTTACTCGCACTCTTGCAGTGTGTGAGTAGCCAAGGAAGCATTGAAGTCGTTGGACAGGTCAAATAGCCTGAAATTTAAGTGTCCACATGCAAGTCTTTTCATAGCACCAGGCACTTGATGGTCAATGTTGAAGATCAGAATGCAACTGTTTCATGTTTTTCAGTAATGTGCACTCTGTATCCTGTTGAGGAAATCGATACCAAAGTCACTTTGCTCTCAAGGAAAGAAGAGGTCAGAAAGTACAAGTGAGGCAACAGTCTGACCCAATTCAAAATCAGACCATTGTGTACTTAGCTGTTTTGCTAAACTGTAGACAAGAAAGGTGTCAGGGGAAGCTGGACAAAAGGGTTCACTTGAAATACTACTTGAAAAATAATCCATCTTGGACACTTACACAAGAGATTTGAGTATCTGTTAAAATATCCTGTATCTATTAAAATTATGAAAAGATCTGAAAGTGTTTATGCAAATACAGACCATGAGCTGTTTTGCTTGTGAAGCTCCCCTCCCCTGTCCACGGCAGGGTTGCTAACCATTGCATTAGAATTTGGTGTGTACAGTTGTTTTTAACAGTAATGACTTCCAGCCTTCTTTAATATTTTATGTTCATTATGAGCTCTATTAATACACTGAAGAGCTGACTGTTAAAACCAGCATTATATTGTCAACAAAATTTAAAGGAAGCATTTAAGCAAATTCACCAAGGCAGCAAGCTAAATAGGGTGTTTTAACTAATGTGAGAGATTTTTTTTTTTTTTTTTTTTTTAATTTACTGCAAATCAATCAATGCATGTCTATGTGGGTATACTAGTACTTGGATGTCATCATTTTATTAGAATTTTTAACATTGCACAGTTCGTTCTGGAAAACAACATGAAATAACAGATCACTAAAGGAGAACAATGTTGTCAACACATTCCTACTTTAATTTAAACAACGGCTTAGGAAAAGTAATTAGGTTGACAATAAACTACGCTAACTCTTCTCAATATTTGCTTGTAGGTTGATAATGGAGTAATCAGCAAACAAGTGCTTGGGAATCAGTGCTGAACATCTGTGTGCTTGCTTTTTTAACACAGAAGTCATCAAAAAAACGTTTAAACAGAAGTTATCAAAATAAGAGAAATGATTTGTGACTTGATAAATTGCATTCCTCAAGAGTAGAACTTGTGATGGGAAATTGGTCATTAGTGGAAAAAATGATCAAGTTAGATCCAACTTAGAAGTTTGCAGAGGTATTTTTGAAGCTCTATAGACAGAAAGGGCAACATAACCATGAGGTCTGAGTAAAAGAGTTTCACTGTTACCCTAGAATATATGCGTGTTAGCTTCAGGAGATCTAAGTTTATTGTGGTAGTGATCTCAGTGGCTGAATACAATCTGATAGGTTAAAAAAAAAAATCCTTTTCTTCACCTTTCAACTCCTAGCTTTTCCACTAAAAAAAATAAATAAATCTATTCAAGCCCGACAAGTTTTAAGTATATGCAACGTGTAAGAAACCTCTAACAGGGTTTTCACAACAAGAAGGTAAAGAGGCTTATATACTGGCAGAGGAGGAATCTTGCTGCAAGTACTTTAGAAGGAATTTAGGACTAGACTCCTATTTTGCAATCTTTAATTGGAGGCTGATTGTATATTTTAATTCTCCTAAGGCTCACAGTCAATTTATAAGTTGCTCACTGACACGAGCATGATGGGCCCCTAATGATGAACATCATTACTCACTTCTATGGCTTTGCACACTGGGTACCATCCAGTTGTTAAGAGCACAGCAGGTTAAAAAAGATGGTTACGAACACAGAAGAATCTCTTACATGACAATAACTTCTAAAATTTATTATTGAAATAGTGCATGATTGTGACATCTAACATAGATCAATGGTGTGGGTTTGTTTGTTTGTTTTTTCCCCCCTCTTATGTAAGTGCATCTGACACTGCTCGTATATCTCATAGTAACCTACAGAGGAAGTTGTATAATTTCCAGTCCACAATTTACATCATTTCTTGTAGAATTCTACCTGACTTGCTGCTGATCTAATTAGAAATCAGACTTGCTCTGTTCTGGTCTTGCAGAAAGAGTCTGAAGTTTTCCGTCACACTTCCAAAAAAGTGTCCTTCTCCATGAATCAGCCTTGATTTCCCATGGCTAATTGTATTTCGCTGAATCTTCAAATGAATACATTTCGGTTGTGAAAAGCAGTCTCCTCCATATCCCCTCAGAGCATTAAGTAAACCTAGCTCAGGTCCCTCTGGCACCTTTGTACAGTTTTTGCTGAACTCTGGCAAATTATCTATTCCTGCTGCTCTGAAAATCTCAAGTTGTATAACTCAAACAATGTTCTGGCAGCTGTTTCTAGGTGATTTGGAGCCATCTAATTTCTTTGGAGCAAGCAGCTGTATTTCTGCTCTGTTCCTAACTAGCATTTCATTACTGAGGCTGTCACATGCAGGCGATGGAAGCATTAAACACAACGGCACCATACCTGATGTTGACAGCTGCGCGTATTGGTGCAGCATTCGGTGACATCTGCACAATTACTATCTTGCCTACTTCTCAATTAATCTAATGAGGAAGATATACCATTCCTAATGTACAAATCATCTGGAAATTGTCCTGTTCTCCATTTCCCGAGTGCACCAATATATATAAAATATATATATATAAAAAGCTCTGGGCTTTTTTATATATATTTCAATCATTTACATGCCTTTCTGTGCCATAGTGAGAGATGGTTTCCTGCATGAGGTGCCCTAAGAAGTTAGCTGCTGCACACTCTCTGTGGTAATTTTCACAATCATTACTGTTCCTGCCTCAGTGTAACAGGGAATTGCTCTCTTCCATTGTGTCTCCCTGGGCTCCCTCCTCCCAGCTACTGGTTTGGGTGCAGTTGGAAGATGCCTTTAGAGCAGAACACAGCCATCACCTGGAAGGGGAAGTAGCAATTCCATTAAAAGAGTTTTTATACTCCTGATGGCATCTGTAGGAGGATTTGTACTGACATTAATTAATCCAGGTTAAAAAAATAAATAATGAAAACAGTACATTCAATGTTAACTGAAATGTTGAAGAATTCATGACAGTTAGGTTTTTTTTTTTTTTTTCCTGAAGATTTTGGAAAGAGCAAAAAAAACCCACTTGAGCTGTCTTCTTTTTAAAAGCATTTTTTTTTGTTCTAAATGACACTTTCTTCAGAAAAAAAAATATTTAAAAATTCTTGCAAAAGAATTGTTGAAATGAGGAAAAAATAATTTCACATGACTTTATTTTTCCTTTTTTTTTTTTTTTTTTTCTTTCTGAAAAACTTTAAAAATAATCAGTTACTTCCATGGTTTTAGTGTCAAAAGTAGTTTGTTTTATACAACGCTTCTGTGGATAATTCTTCTCTTTAAAACCTTCACAAGAACCGGCAGTAAATAATCACTGATTTAGTGGCTGAAAAAGAATAATCAAAATACTCCAGCAAGGAAAACATAACAACAACTTAATGATTTATTTTGTGATGAAGAAATTTGACATGTTCTTTCTCAATGCAGTAACTATGCAGCAGATGAGATAAGTATATCCACATTTTCACTGGTATTTCTGTGGTTTTAGAAGGTTTCAAAAACAACCCTGTAAAATCTGTGTGTTGGGAAATTGTTGAATTTAGACTGTTATATTGCATGCCTTTTATATTCAGAAACAAAGATCAGATGCTTAAAGAGGAAGGTTGAACTCAGAAGCAGAAGTTGGGCACTTAGAAGCATGGTATTTCAACTTTTAGGTAAATGCCTGCTCACAAAAGAGCATAGTCCTGAGCTGCTTGGTGGCAACTCTCTGTAAATCTACAAACGAATTTCCAGTTGTTACCCCAGACTTTGAAGTTGCAATATAATTGGATTCTCTTTGCTTTTCTTCGTGTTGTGTGACATTGTTGGACCAGGACCCGTGGTGTGCTCTTTTCCTTGCTGTGGTCAGCAGATATGTGGTGGGATGCTGTGTCCTTGGAAGGGAGAACAATGGTAATGTTGCTCCAGAAGCCTCCTGAGCTTTGTGCCAGGCACAAACCCAGCCTGCAAGGCACATTGCCAAATGCAGCTGCTCTGTTCAATGCTTGTAGTCGTTACTTTAGCACTTAGGGCAGAGTTCTTGCTTTCTGAAGTCAGGTAGCTTTCCTCTTGAAATTTCTCTGTAGTCTTGCACAACTTGTGTTCCCCTTGATTGTTGATCATTCAGATGTGATTATTCATTTGGTATGGCACAAATTGCTGCGCAGAGCATATCTTGCTTTACTTTATGCTATTCTTAATGATGTATAGTTAGGCGAAGGATAAACAAAAGGGCTTTACAGATCAAAAAAAGAGTTGTTAGCTAGGGATAGGGATGTTCATAAAACAGTCATTGCTTTATAATTGGACTACAACATTTCTGTGTTCTTTAAAAAGGTGGCATTTTGTTTGTTTGTTTGTTTTCTCTTCTTCTTTCACAGGTTACACAGCAGAGCTGGACTATGTGGTTACTGTTAAATGGTAACTTCCTATCACACTAATGCTTATGCACTTAAGTTTAGCGTCAGTAATTTCATGCTCATTATATTTATAGCATCTGAAGAGGTCAGTTTGAAATTCAGAAGATGTTTCTAAATTGAAAAGTAAGTGGGGAGCTTGCATGTTAAATGATGTTCATTCATACTGATGAATGGAAACTTATTTTGAGGATTTCTCCTCTTTTAGGAGTGACATTCTGTGCATCACTAAAATAGAATAGTAATTCAGTGACACTGGGTTTAAATTTTACTCATTTCAAATATCTCTGTTAATCTTATACACAAAAAAATAGGACAAAAAAGGACCCTAATTATGAGAAAATTCTTAGGATATCCCAGGGACTTACCTGATGCATAGTTATGGACTTTCAAGTGCAGCTTTTGGATGTGTTGTGTAACCTGGGGCAGGCTTGCAGAGGAGCTTAGTCTTAATTAGAAGCAGTGAGAATGTTACAGCACTCAGTTGTTCTGTTCTGTTCCTCAAATTACTTTAAAAATTGTATTAATTTAAAACATATCTTTGTATCTGTCAGCTGTCACAGAGTCAGTCCTGTGACAGTCTCTGTTTAATAGTATCACATCATGAAATGCAGACAGTCCACGTCTTACTGCATTATCACCGCACGCATAAGGTCATCTTCACCTGGCAGCAAAGGAAAACCGTGTGTGTATATATACATATATATTTGCCTGGGATGCCTTGAGATGAAAGGCTTTTCTCTTTTTAGCTTCTTCATGAACAGCTCTAAATAGTTGGGTGTTTTTATTTATTTATTTATTTATGTTGATTTGCTCTTTGGATTCAAATGGCAGCTCCGAGGGCTGGAGCACTTCTTCTATGAACACAGGCCGTGAGCTGGGGTTATTCAGCTTGGGGAGGTGGTGTGGCTGCATGCCTTCAAGCACTAATGGGGCCTATGGGAATACTGGGGAGGGACTTTTCACTAGGGAGTGCAGTGATAGGACAAGGGGCTTTAAACTAACACCTAGAGGCAGTTGTCCCTGCCCATGACAGGGGGTTGGAACTAGGTGAGCTTTAAGGTCCTTTTGAAATGAAACCATTCTGTGGTTCTACTATGAAATGTTTTTCTTAGGAGCTGATGGCAGAAGAAATGAGGGAGAAGTTTAAAAGCCATAAATGTGATAATGACAGGCTTAATTAGTGCTGAGCCAGCCTATTGCTACTCAGCAGCAAACCAGACTACTAATGGTTGAATTAAACAAGGGTAAATGTACTTATCTTAATATTAACTGTTAATTTTCCCATAAATTTGGTCTAGTTTACCTAACCATTCCAGTGGAGTTCAGTGTGAAAATACCAAAGATGTTTAACTGTAATTGGTGTACTTCTGCACTGGCACATCCACTTGTGAAGCTGAGTTATCTGCCTACTGATCCTCAGTTTATTCACCAGCACCTGAGATGAAAATGTTTAGTTTTAAAGAAGTTTGTGATTTGGAATTTGTTGGTGTCTTCTTCTCCTGGATTTGCTGTGATCTGTAGCAGTGTCTTGAAGATAAATAGTGGAAGGCAACTTGCCTGTGAGAACCCCAGCTGTAGCACCCAGAAAGAAGGATGTGGTGTGCTGCTATCCTAAATGCTATGGGGCCAAAGCTGAGCAATTAGGGCTTTTTGGCAGGGCTCTACACAAGCAGATGTTCTGTACCATTTTCTGAAAACCCTCTCCCCTGCTGCCTCCACAATTTTGTATGAATGAGAAGCACAGATTGAGTCAACGATGTCACTGCTCCTTGAGATGAACAAAAGTATGATGTGACGTACCATGCATTGCTGGCTGAATGCTTGGGTAAGAAGCTTTGGGCTACTTATGTGCCTATGTAATGTTTTCAAATAGTCTCTTGTAGCCACAAGTCATTTACAGTACTTTGACTTAAAGTTCATAGTCTGCTCTTGTAGCTGAACTTTAAGACATACAACTGCCAGCCTTCCTAAACTCCAAAAGGAGGAGAAAAAAAATGCTTCTATTATTATTTTTCCTCCTGCTGTGCAACAATGACTTTATCCAAAATTTCATTTGGCAGCATATTAAAAATGTGCAAAACAAATTGTGGCATTTTTGTTACTTCGTACGCCTAATTTACAAGGCAGGAAATCAATTTGAATAAATAGTAGTGCATAATTTAAGTAACGTTTGGCACAAAACCTTGGCGTCAGGTTTCCGTAAGATATAAATTTAAATGAACAAGTCTGTTAGCTGCCTCAGATGGACCTGTAACAGAAATCTGCAGACAGATTTGTAAATATGGAAGCAACATTAGTCACCTCTGTAATGGAAAATGTCTAATATCCTGGATACATATATCAGGATAATTACATTGCAAAAAGTTACCAGATGGCACAGAGGTTTGTATACAGTTTTCAAGTGAATTAAGGTTGTGGGAGCCCAGAGAGAGGCTGTTAAAAGGCATTTCTGTACAGAAACTGTGAAATCTAAAGAAGTAAGCAATAACATTCGTGCTGAGGGAATAGTTAAAATAATTACACAATAAGTAATGAAACTCTGAGGGTCTTATTTTTCCAAACATGAGCATTACCATAGTCTTGTTAACATGCTGTTTTCAAGAATATAGTAAAATAACAGTTGAAAAAATACTGCCGCTTGCTTTAAAACACGTGAATACTGAACATAAGCCACCTATCTACTGATCACCTATGTCTGTTAAAGCAGCTTTGTTGTGCAGGTGTCTGAAATTTTCTACATTCATGGCTGGGGCTGATGATCAAAAGCTGGTATCCCTTGAACTGTTTTACTGGTTGCCTAGAGTCCCATGATGCATCTTTTTGAACATCAGATGAATCTTGCACTGGTGAAATAGAGGAGGCAGTGGTAAGATTTGCTGGCTGATCAAGCAATGAGGGAACACCAGAGTTTTGGTAACAGACTTGTCTCGTGTGCAGATTCCACTGCCAAGACAGAAGACCATATCATTTGCTTTGTTGAAGACTTGGTCTGGACCTGTAGGCATAGACATGGGAAGTCATGCATGAGAATAAATGTGACAATGCCTGAGACTCTTTAAGGAAGGCTGAAATGAAGGAGTTGTCAGTCCTAGCCATTTTTCAGAAGGTGTTGATGACATCCCTGTGTTGTATGGCCAATAGTGGGAATCACCGCAGTTGACTGGCGGTCTTTCATTCATGCATCCGTAATAACTGAAATGAGCCTGCAGGTTTGTTCTGAAGTTGGGCAAGAATTCAGCTACAGCAGAGGAATTTCTTGGAAACAAATTTTGTCAAAAGTGTTGTGCAAGTATTTGGTATATTGTCCCTGTGGTAACTAGTTCAGGGTAGAAGAATAGATATTTAGATTACCAAAACTGTTCAGAAACCATGAATATAATAGAGAAAAACATCTTGAGTCAATATGGACCACTTTTTCACAGGTTAGGAACTGAACTGCTTAGAGTAATCACTGTACCTGCTTATGTTTGTTGGACAAGATTTAATTTGGTTTTGCATTATAGAACACATGAAGATCTGGTAGTTATTAACTTCTTTTCAGAGCACCATCTAATGATTTACTTTGCTGAGAGTGCCATTCTTCTCTGTGAAATATGACATTTGGGGTAGTCATATCATGGGATGGCTGCAGAGGCTGTAAGTTTGAGCTGAGTCACCTGAGGTAGGCTTTCTTCCTAGTTTTTTTATTGGCCTTTTTGCGTGTCTGGAGACAAATCACTTCGTTTCTGTCTTCCAGCTCCTTCGGCTGTTAAAATGCAGCTAATGATAGTGATTTCCTTCATTAAACATCTTCAGATCACTAATCCAAGCCACTATTTAAAAGTTAAGTATTACTTATTACTATATTCCCCCCTTCTACAATGATCCCTGTGCAGAATGTAAGCCTGAAGCACATGCTTGACTGACTTTGTAAATTGAAATAGACTGAGGCATATGTTTAACATCTGTCTTTAATTGGGTACCTATAGATGGAGACGAACCCGTGAAGCATTTTGAGGTCTCTAATTTCTAAATTTGCTGCTTTCCATCACACACCAAAACTCCTGTTTGCTCATCCTCAGGGGAATATTACCACACTCATCTTTCTCAGCAGTCTTTTCGAAGAGGAACATTGTGCCCTGCCTGAAAGGAGTTTTAATAGTAAAATGAGCTTTTATTTAACTCCTTACAGTTAACTTGCTAGTTTCCTCATTTATTTTGAATTAGAAAAATAGTCCTGTAATGTTTGTTATTTTTTTCTTAAGATTGCATCCATACGATTCTACTCATTAATTCTATTTGTTAATTCTTTCATGGTTTTGAATTGAGTTGACACTGGTTTTTCATGGAGGTCACACTTCTAGAACTACAATCATGACAGCACCTGGCTCCATTTCATCTGATCGTCTTCTCTTATGCCGAAACATTTCATCCCAGGTAGCATTCCCTAGCATTAACTGTATTGCACAGTTTATGAAGTTCTGAATGACTTCATTTATCACTCCGGTTACAAATAATATACAAGATAGTTTCTGTTCCTGCTCATATGAGAATGGAGAATTTCAGCAGTTTACATTACCAACAAATAGAAATAGCAGAAAAGCCTAAGCCTTGGCATAGGTTTGCAGCCCTTGATACAAAACAGAAGCACACAGCTTTGGCTTAGAGATGTTACTGTGTAGCTGCCATTGCGTTTGTAACAGAGAAAATAGTCTGCAGCAATTACCAAATGTTACAAAGGTGTTATGGTCTCTGATGTGTCTGTTTTAAATGTGCTATTTTTTCTGAAGGACAAAAGAAGTGAAATGATGAAGTGCTGATATTCTATAGGCTCTAATGTATTTTAGGGGTATTATTTGGGCTCTTACTTTTAGCAAAATTTTAATTTTACAACAAAATGTTTAGTGATATAAATCTGAATGCTGGCACCAGATAAATGGAGGCCAGATCCACACACAGGCTGCATGGGATGTGCACTTCAGTGCTCTCACAGCATTGTACTACTCATGAGACATTTAGCTGTTTGTTATGAGACAGTAGCAAATGGATACTTGGTTTGCACCAGCCACTTCTGACAGGAGAGAAGAGTGAGGCGCAGGGAGCTGGTTTTTTGGCTGCTATGCTACAGCTAGGTTTATAGTCATAATTCATTCCTGGACTCCAGGTGGAAATTTTAAAAGAATTGTTTGAAAATTGGAATGTATTTTGTGCATAGTCAGCATTCTTTAAGGATTTCATGTTGGTAATGGAATGTGTTTGGAAGGGGCATTAAATAAATTTAGATGAAATACCAGTGCAGTGGGTCTTGAGTGGTGCAAGACTTACAATGGGAAGCTAGAAATCATATTTAATTTGAATCCAAATTCAACTTAATCACTGAAGATTAGAAAGTAGCTGTCATCTGGGCTTTGAGGAATGACTGACGTGCTTGCTGTGTTTGCCAGCCGCTATGAAAGGAATTTACTGCTGTCTTTGACTATTTTGAAAGCAGTAATCTAATTGCTAAGTGGGTAGAAATGTACAGACCATCTTGCTGCTTACTTAGTAAATGAAATTTTTTTGCAGGGTTGCTATATGGAAACAGAGTACAATAAAGCTTATTAAAGTTGCTGTAATGTAACAAAGAGATTAAAAGCGTTATCTTCAATGTGACAGCTACATTTTGTTCTCTAGGGAGTGTTTTGAAGCATTTATTCCCTGCCAGGGAAAAAAAAAAAAAAAAAAAAAAAAAAAAAAAAAAACACTTCTGGTCTGACACATTGAAGTTTCACATAAGAAGTAATAGTGTAAAATTAGTAGACCTCATCATGAATAATTCAGGATTTCTAATTTCATCTGAGGCCTGTCTTTACAAATTAAGTTAATGGTAAACTTAATGGTAAATAGTGATTTGAATGAGATAATAGACTTTTTTTTCTTCATAAAAATTTAAATACTGGAACCAATTATAAAACTAGATGAAAGACAGAGCCCAAGTTTTTAAACTCTTCATATTACTTATAGTTCTTTCCAGATCACCCAGTAATTATATGACCAAGTAAACAAGTATTGATTGCAGAGAATGGTTTGAAAGAAGAGATGAGTGTATCTTGTGTTCCCTGTGCAGTGTGATTATAGAAACCACTCGATAGCCTCATCTGGACTCTAGTGACTGCTTGTGCACTTAAACAGAGTAGCTACTTATTTAGAAGAAATGTGAGTCTTGATTTACATCTGTGATATGCAGTACAACATAGAGGGAAGGTATGCACTTGCTGATGGTTCTCTGAACTAGTCTAGCAATTCCTTATCACACAAGTAAGGAATCAGGAATCATCTAGAAGCTTCGAAAACCTGGGCCTCTGTAGCAACAAGCTTAAAGATCCCTCAAGATCTGTATCTAGACCCCTTTGGGGAAGAAATAAATGCTTTTCAGTATTCCAAGGAACAACAGCCACTTGCAGTTTAAGAATGAAGCAACTGCTGAAAAGCCAAGTTAGAATAAGTATGGACTCTGAAGGAGACAGGGATGGAAGGAAGGAAAGCAGCCATAACTCTGCCCCCTCTCCAAACAAATAAACAAACAACAACAACAGAAAAACAAAACAAAAACAACAAAAAGCTTGTCATACTTGGTGCCACCTTCTGCGCAGTGAAACCCTTACTAGGACTTTCCCCAGGGCATATTCTTGTTAGAGAGCAGAGAACTGCAGGGTAAAAGCTTACCAGCATGCAGAATGAAGGCCTCTGACATTAAACACAAAGTCTCAAATGTAAAATAATAATAATAATAAAAATAATCAATTTCTATGCTTGCTGATATACTACTTCATTAGGAATACACTAGAAGTTCCTTTCAGAGTACTAAAATGGCCTGAATAGAGCCCTTGCACTCCTTCAGAAGCACAAGAGAGTTTCATTACATGAATCAGGCAATATAAGGGTGAGTCTTAGAATAATTTCCAATTGGAGCCACCATGTGCTGATGAAATGAGATAGTACCAGTAGATTCCTGAACCAACAACTCAAATCTCATAATAAATTCTGGTTTTGTTTTTGTTTTTTCCAATTGTTTTCTAATCTGCAGTCATGGGGTATCAAGCTACAGCACACATCAGCAGGCGACATGGCTATGAAGGCTTCTGGGTGGCTTTTGAGTGATCAGTGCTCTTCCCATTTGCTTGTGTACCACCTGTTGCATTGAAGGTTCTAGGAAGACCCTTTTTTTTTTTTTTTTTTTTTTTTTTTTTTTTTTTACTGGCACGAATACTAGTTGTCTGCTATAGTCTCCAACTGGAGTTAATTTAAGTCAGCAAAGTTAAGCACAGGACTCAGTTTCCCGAGATGTGAAAGGCAAGTCTTTTGACTTTGTGTCCCAAAGCGCATGTCTTTATTGTGCATATAGGAACAAGTGGCATATAGACTGTTTTCATGCCTATTGATACTGATAGCCCTTTCTATAAGAAAGTGATCTACAAAGCCTGAAAATCTGTTTGTACCGTGTACAGGATAATGTTAACATCAGGTTATGTGGGTAAAATAAGTGATTTTAAGTGTGGGCATAGTCCAGTTGGAAGTCAGTAAGAACACTTCTGCCTTTAAGCCTGTATGTAAATGTGTAGGAGAAAAGCCGTAGTTATTAGGTAGGTGTGTGTATAAATATTTATATTCATGTTCGTGCACATACACATATAAGCTGTTATGCAGCAATAACTACAGAATATATTAATGTTTAATATTCAAATGAGAGAGCAGAAAATATACTGTCTCTAAGTAGTAAACATAGCAAATGCACAAATAAACAAAAACTGGGCTTGGGAAACTTGACAAATATTTGAATTCTCTTTTGGATCTTCTGTATTCTGAGCATGTAACTGTAGCTTTGTTTTTGATGTTCTCTGAGCCCTGTGTGTTTTGGTACCCAGAACAGCAGTAAATTGAGTGTCTGACAGCTCCTGAAATCATGTTCTGTTGCTTTCAGGTTGAATACCTTCTAAAATCAATGAAAGAAAATGTACAATCTTTATACATGTTTAATGTATTTCTGCAAGAAAAGGTCAAATGAAGTGGAACATTTCATTTTTGGCGATCTCGTGTTTGTGGTGGCAGATGGGAATTATGATGATCAGATCCAGCTGGTAGCTGTGCTGCTCTTGAAATGGGGAGAAATGTTTGTGCCTCACTGAGAGTGCAGGGAAGATAGAGAACCATCATAAACATCAAGAATGCATTAACCTATGTGCCTAACCTGCTGCTTGCAGATTCAGCATGCTCCAGTTAATTACTTTTATGTAGAACTAGAAGGTTTATTTTGCAACAAGTATTACACCACGATTTTCTCTTACTTGGTATGCACATAAGGCTACAAGAGGGTTCTGTAAGGCATGCATATGTATGCACACATCCATGTGCTTAAGGTGGCATCTTCTGGATGACAGTACCATCTAAAACACCTGCTTCTTAACTTAATGGTTGGTGAAAAACATATCAAAGTATCTAACATCTAGTGTATGCATGGGATCAAATTATCTTTAACAACACACAAAAAAAGTGAAGGCAACTTAAAGCTACTCTCCAATATTTAATACTAATTGTAGAACAGGTGCAGAACAGATGCAATGTATATGCTTTTTTATTATTATTATTGCTTCATTTTAATCTTTTTTTCTGTAAGAAGAAAAGAAATTCCCATCATCTCCAGTTAGCAGCAAGTTCCCTAAAGACAGTGATGGCATGAAATAAAAAGGCAGGAACTGATTTCACTTTATTGGATGATTTAGGGATAGGCAAGGTTTCAGAATTAACAGGTATTGGCAGAAGATAGTGACTGTTATGTAGTTTCTTTTAGATATTGAATATCTGAGTGGAGAGAACTAAATAGAAAACAACCAGGTTCAGAAAATCAAAGCTTTCTGAAAGTGAGCAATTTTGGCTGTCATTAACCCCCACTTCCTCATTTTCAAATCTGGGACTCAGTTTAATTTCATCAGTTTTGCTTTCAGTTTTTGGATTCAAAGTGAAGCCTGTCTGGAAAAGCTTGAGATCCCTCCTAAGAAATCTGTGCTGAGCTGCAGTTTTGTCCAGGCCTCCTAATGTTTTAGAGATAGGACCTCTTCTGAGACCTAACAAATCCTATTGCTTAGTATATTACAGGGTGGACAGTCAAGGTAAAGAAATTTTTCTTAATGTCCAGTCTGAACTTCCCCGGTGCAGCTTTGCAGCTTTATACCATTCTCTTGCATTCTAATTGTGTTGTTTTTTTCTCTCTCTCTCCTTTTTTTTTTTTTTTTTTTTTAATTAAATTGTTCTGCATAGTTATGATATCTGAGCTGAATTCTGCTTTTTCTAATCCACTGGTAGGACAGACTATGAACTACTTCACCTCTTCATGTACTGGACTGAGGTTAAATCTACTACTCTGTTATGTATGACACTACTAGAAGAGTTTTAGGGACCTGACAACTGAATGATTCACTGTATGACAGGGAGAGGACAGATCTTAAAATGACATCCGAATGTTATATATTTGTAGATACAGTCTGCATATCTGGCTTTATCTGTGTGGATTGCAGTGCAATTCAGGTGAGGGCAAGTATCTAATCCAGCTCTAGAGAAGAGTATTTCCATTCTTGAGCTCCCTTGCTTCAGGGTTAGTTACTCATGCCGCAGGTCCTCTGACCTTGCTGCATAGGATTTTGTGGCTGCTTGTGGTTGTGAGTGGGCATATCCAGGGCTTTGTAGCCACTGGTGGCTTTTAAAGGATTTCATGAAAAACAGCATACAGATTTTACTGTAGGAAGCAAAACCATTTACTTGTCCGCCTGGGATATTGAGCTCCCCATCTCTTTGAGGTTTAATTGGTACCTTAATTGCAGCTTAACTGGCATAAAAGGCTTTGCACTAAAATCATTCAATGTGTATCCTATTAAAATAAATTTTAAAAAATAATAATTTCAAGATTTCACTTGAGCTCAGTAGGGTACTTTTGGAATACATCCTTCATCAACCTTCATGGCTGGAATATGCAGCCCTTCTGCCTTCTTGGTAGGTCTGTCTGTTGTGTGCCAGAATGGTCTCTGGTAGTCGTATGTTGTTACGGCTTGTTATCCTGCTTGGATTTTAACGATAAGGGAGCTGAGCTTCATCCAGGTCATAATGTAGTTGAAACAAGTTGTGCTGATGATTGGTGGTTGTTCCATACAATGGCAGCAGTGAGGTCTTAACTTGGCAGGTAGTTTAGCTGGGGAAGAGCCCTCGGCATCACACAGCCCATATGGACTTCTAGGATGAGAATACACAGCTACTGCGGCATTTAGGAAAAAGTCTTTTGAGTATTATGGCTCCACTTTTTTTTTTTTTTTTTTTTTTTTTACCTACTTTTTGTTGACAGTGAGTCTCACTTTAAGGTTACCAAAGATTGCACTGTTCTAATTTGTTGGTGGTCTAGCAGCCCATATTTCTGTGAATGGGAAATGTCAAAAACATAGCAGG
The DNA here is from genome assembly GCA_011076525.1 of Nettapus auritus. Classification (NCBI taxonomy): domain Eukaryota; kingdom Metazoa; phylum Chordata; class Aves; order Anseriformes; family Anatidae; genus Nettapus; species Nettapus auritus. The sequence continues at coordinate 5,616,078 of CM021771.1, forward strand.
TTTTTGTAGGTTGTTCTTACAGGTTGGTGTTTTTCAGAAGGTATGTACTTGAAAAATAGTTCTGTCAACCCTTAAATGGCTTAAAAATTTCTGGATCTCACACACATTACTCCTGAATATTTACTTTTTCTTTTTTCCCCGAGCCCCTGACCCTCACATTAGGATGCATAAGGCCTCATTTGAAACAAATTACTTTTAAAACCGAAGCTCTTTTCAGCCCCAGGAGATGTACATGATTAGAGAGTTACTAAGCACTTTAACGCAATCACTCAGGCTGTAAGAAAGAAATGTATTAATGGAAAGCGATCAGCAAGAATCAATAATTTGCTGGGAGACCTCAGTGAGAGGGAAAAGAAGTCCCTCTGGCTTTTAATTTTGAAATCCACATTAAGATGTGCTGAGTACTCATGATCCTCGTGGGATTCATCATTCCTTATTAACAGCAGATAGGATGGTTTTGCTTAAAAAAAAAAAAAAAAAAAAAAAAGTGACAGGGATGGAGGAAAACTCAAATCTGTAATTCCTGAAATGATTTTAAAAATCCTCTGAGCTACTGGCATGTTTTCAATAAGTTCAGTTGCATAGATAAGACTGGCTAAGGTGAACAGAACAAAACAGACACAAACTGCCCATCCTGTGGCCGTGAACATAACAGAAACAATTTGATGTAGCCTTCTCTAAATACAATTATCTAATAATTACATGTCTCATATAGGCTAATATGGAGTTTTCTGAGACCGTATTTCCCCCTGCTTCCACAGTTGTAAAGATGATCTGGTGAGAGAGAATTTGACTTATTTCATGTGTGCCACAGTGCAGAACTGTGGTTGGTCACATTTGTGCTTTAGTGCAGGGGATCTTCATGCACATACGTGTAAATGTATGATGTGTATGTATGCATTTATGGAAGTATGACACATGGGTGTACATATACATACATAACTTTGAAAGGTTGCGGTTAGATGTCTTTGGCCCCCAAAATCATTCTAGCCCAAAGAAATTACAAAACTACTGCACTAATTACCCTGCTCCCAGCTTTGATATTTTGTTTTCTCCTACATAATGGCTGTGTAATAAGCATTAATTTCCCCCGTACCTGATTGGGGGGGGAAAAAAAAAAAAAAAAAAAAAAAAAGAACAAGAAAAAAGAATTACTCCCCTATTTACAGGTAGATGAACAGAGAAACAGAAACATTAAGGAGTATCTTGACATTATTTGCAAGCCTGTGAGAGAGTCAGTACTAAAAATCAGAATTACCAAGTACCATTTCAGTATCTTAACTACACACTTCTATATGTGAGCATAGTTCTGTATCCCCTCTTTCTGGAAATCCAGTTCTAACACAAGAAAAGGATGTTGCAGACCCTTCGTGCTGTCAGGAGGAGTGAGAGAAGTTATGAGTTTAGGTCTATTATCCCTTTATTTTTTTATATTAGGTTGCTTAGATATACGGTCTCAGTAGTTTTGATCTCCTCTCTAATCACCTTGTTGGATTTGACTATAGGTTACTTATTCCCCTGTTGACAACTTTTTATAAGGATTTCTGTACTGAAGCCAGTGCTTCCATGAATATACATGCACTGATTCAATTTTGTTTTGTATTTTTATTTTTTCCTCTTCTGACTTGTTTCTTACATTTTACCAGGCCTGGCATGATATCATGGTTCCTGTAGTAGGAAAAACGATCACCACCAAAATAGTAACTAGTGTAAATAATATACGCAGAGTTCATATTTTATCTGAAGGCATAGAAATGCATAGGAGATCATGGAAAATGATTGTCTTTAGGGTACATTAGCTCCATAATACATGGCAATCAGCTGTGGTGTGGAAGAAGGCAGCCTGCCCCCTCTGTGTAGTGCTGCAGGCATGTTTTTTGCAACTTTTTCAGCAGCTCAGAACAGAAAGAGCCTTTTATATCTAAAAGTTCAAGAAAGATTTAGATATAAAAATAAGAGAGAGGTAGTTGGGCTTTGGACAGGAAAATGGAATAAAACTCACTACTTATCAAAACTTGTTACACAACCTCTGGCTAAGGTAACAGATATAATAACAGAATAAAGTTCTAGAAAATTTCTGATCTAAACAGACATTACAGTACTATTTTTGTAATGCTCAAACACTTAAAGGCAGTGACAGATCAGTGACTGGTAACTGCAAGGTTAGAGATCCAGGTTCCCAGGAATATGCTTATTATATATTCTGTGGCTGCCAGAATGGGTCCACAGTGAGCACAACGAATCCTACTGACAAATACTTTCGGTGTCACCTTTGGGCTGGGTGGTCTTTTCAATCTTGATAAGTAGACTCTTTGTGCATTCACCTGTAACCACTATTCTCAGCTGTAACCCACATTTATATATTTATTGCTGTATGGAGGGGTGCATTTCTGGCAAGCAGAATATATCTAGTGCTGTGTTCTGTGTGCCCTGCAGCTATTTTCTCTCTTAGACGTGTTCAGCTCAGTTTTGGGCCACCTCTGTGGTACCCCATATCTCAGCCATTGTTTTGTTTATTTATTTACTTATTTATTATTTTAAACACCTAATATCAACTTTGCATTACATTCACTTATAAATCCATGTGCATCCTGATCTACATTAAGCCTAATGACCCCTCTTGTAGCCAGAGAAATTCAAATCAATGTGAGGACGTGAAGGAAACATAAGTCCCATTTTCGACTTGAATATAATAAATAAGAACAGATATGTCATGGAGGTTACTGAGTCAAAGCTAAACCTAGTGAGCAAGAACCTGGGAGCTCCAAAGTGAGTCTTATGACAATTTGATTGCTAAAGAAGTGGAAAGAAATCAATAGAAAACTAGTCAGCCATTTTCACGGAGGCCATGCTTTGTTTTAGTCCCTCACTTCCTGGCCAAGTTTCTGTCACTCTTAGGTGGGTTGGACTGGTGGTTTTCTCTGAATATAAATACGTTTTCTGCTTGCCCCTTGTATTGTCTTATGTTGTACGTGATCTTCGCTGTGGTGTTCAGATACGTGGTCCAACTTTCTAATTTAACAGATGCTTTGGCAGAAATGTTTTTGGTATGCTATAGTTAACAGGAATTTGATTTCATTGTTCTTTTTCATATATGCTCCCTTGGTGTACTGCACTAAGCGACGATATGCTGTGATGTCAAGATCTGAGAGGTTTTATTACTGCATTTCTTTTGACTGGCAAACATATGCCATAAAGCTTTGTGTACGGTAACAAGGCAGAAATAAAATAGTTAAGGGAAAAAATACCTCTCTTAAGAGTACAGGTGCCCTTTTGGCAGCAAAAAGAATGAAATTGTGATGTGCAGGTCAACTAAGCTGTGGTGACGAAGGCGTGAGTGGAACTTGCTGTGGTGTGAAGTCAAGTTATATATAGCTCTTCAAGAGCCAATGGTTCTATATCAAAAGAAAGGTAAAGAATGACTTGATGAGGTCTTTCCCTTGTAGTTCCCATCCACAGTACTTAGTAGGTACAATTTATTTGAATTTTGTTTTTCTATATATTTTTTTTCTATTTATTTGAATTTTGTTTCTGCTTTTTCCTTCTCTGAAATATTTAGCATGAGGTTGAAGGGTTTTCTTCCATTTTAGCCAGGGGACTATATCTGTCTCTGGAACATTAAAGAATTGAACAAGAAAGTTGCAGTACTACTAAGGAAATAACAATAGGAAGTGTCAGGAGGACTTAAGGACGACAGAAACTTCTCTGGTCTTGTATCCAAAAAGCTAGAATAAATAAATTCCAGGTTTCAAAAGCCAAAAGAAATAAAAAAGACACAAAGTATAACATTTATGGCATGTATTTAGCATCTCCTTAGAAACCAAGAGCTACCAAAAATCTGGAAAATACATTCTGGATGGGGTGCAACAAAACCACACATTTCTGTCTCCTTGGTTTCATTTGCTACACATCCTATCGAACATGGCCAATGTGTCTTTTAAAATAACTTGCAGGGTAGATTTACCCTACCTCTGACCTCTCATTTGTCCATTCCCAATTAATTTGATATTGTCTGCTTTTCAGCTGATGCACTTGGTGCAGACAATGAGATTTCTTTTCCACATGCTCTGACCCTGCACTCCCCACTTCAGATCTATGGCTCGTTTCTGTTGTATGAGGATATGAAATTCTTTATATAAAAAGTTGCGCAGCAGCAAAGACAGAAGGTTTGCAGCTAGCAAGTCTTTGTTATTTGTAATTTTCTTCTGGACGTAATGAGGCTATTTTGAAAGTCACTGTGTTCTGCTTTCTTCTCTAGGGCTGGTAATCCCGTGAGTCCTCCTGAGCTGGAGCCTTGTGCAGCTTCAGCAGCTCTGCATGTTAGGTTGAATTTTTCAGTTAACACTCTCTTCTCTGGCACTTTTATCATTTACACCATCTGGTTTTATTACAAAAATATATTTTAAAATGTAAAAATGTGCTTTTCAGTTTCCCTGCTATTAACCTAAATTTTAACTTCTTGTCATGATGCTTTTAATGCCAACATGGAAACATTTGTGTATGTAATGAAGGAGCTTTGCGCCCAAGCACTGTAAACCAGCAAGGCAAATAGCAGCTTTAGCCAAAGCAATGAATGCGTTTCACATTGTTGCTACCTTCTGCACTTTCCAGACTTTTCTAGCTGAGCTGAGTTTCCACTGCAAACTCAGTTTTCAAGCCCTCTGAAAAATAACGTAGTCTGTTCCAGCAGAAGGAAAGGACTGATGGTAGATGTATGGATCAAGTAGGTTTTTTGCCCTTTTTAAAAAAAAAAAAAAAAAAAAAAAAAGTTTTTGCTTTTTGGTTTAATGAAAAAGTGGGGAGGATTGTTGGGTTTTTGTTTTGTTTTTTTGTTTTGTAGAATGTGCATCTTGTATGTAAATGACCTTCTGAAGTTCGTGTCAAATGTGGTATTTAAAGAAAATAGTTTTTATTTCCTTTCTCAAAAGTCTTGCTTTTCATATATTTAAACTAGTGCACGCTAATGTTGTCAGCCCTATTTATTTTATTTGCTGACAACGTGCTCTTGTTGCTGTTGACGGAGTGTTTAGTTGTGACCTTGCCTCATGAAAAGAAGGGCTACAATTTCTGTAATGAGAGGGATTTGGAGTGTAAAACAAGGAAAATAAGTGTTTAAGACAAAACCACAAATATTCAATATGCAAAAAGTTAAATGGTAGCAATAGAATTGAAAAATGAGGCTTTGAGACCACAGTGCACTGTGACTACACTGACCTGGAACTGTAGCCTTGTGTTGCACCATACAGTATGTTGTATAGCTCTTGGCAATGGTTTCTTTTGTACATCACAAGTTAATACAAAAATGGATATTTCCCAGAGCTCTTCAACAATTTTTTGATTTAATAGACAACGTTAATCTTCAAGCCTTCTGATGGTCTGTATTTTGTGCTTCTTGGCACTGGCACATCATCACTGGAACAGTTTCTGTTGAAAAGTACCTGCAAGAAATAAAGTAAGCCTCCTCTGATTTTAAAAAAGTAAAGAAAGAAACAAAGCCAAAAAAAATCACCAGCTGAAAACAAAACTGTGGGGCTGGAGGAGACTTTTACCATATTTGCTTCAGAGGGGCTGATTAAATGTGTAGTCTCTCTTAAACATTATCTTATATATATTTTCTTGGGCTTATCTTTATTAAATTGTTGTGGCAAAATAGCAATATTTCTTAGTATTTGAGGTGTTACTATGACTTTTTGCCATTACCTTTCTTTTAGGTAGCATAAAAAGCTGCAGCACCATTTGAACATCAAGCAGTCTGGGCTTGACTTGAGCAGCTCTGCTTCAGTGCTTTCAGTAAAATGTAAGAATACAGCCTTTGGTATTCCACATGCAGAAGAAAATTGTTGATAAATTATAATTCTTTGAAATAGATTTGTATGAAGATATAGGATAAAAATAGGCATCTGTTATAATTTTCTGGAGAAAAAAAAAAAAAAAAAAAAGATAAAAAAGCATAAAAGCTTCACTGATAGAATTCCAGTCTTTGAATTTTAAGCTGTTCTTTATGTTCACAGTATGTCATTCTGAGCTAATTTCACTTGGAAAAGCACTGATTTTTGTGCAACAGACAAGTAAGAAACTTTCAGCTGTAGAGAGGAATATGAAGAGCTTGATATAGCACAGCATGATATCTTCTAATAACTTATTCAGACTAGGAGGCCCCAGAATAGAGATCTGCAAATGTATGGAGTATTTCAGTCTGGTTGAAATAAAAACTAAATTAATTAAAATTAAAGCATTCAGGAATTTATGAAGATTGTGGTTTTCTGTGTGTTTCTGTAGAAATTAAATCCTGAAAAACATCTTAGGGATTTTTTTTCCTCCCCAAAAAGGAAAATGTGTCATTTTGTGTTGTTTTCTTATTGCTCTGAAGGTCTAAATGAGGTTAACCCATAAGAAAATTGTTTGACATGGAAGAAAAAAATGACTGAAACAATCTCCTTTTTTCATCTAAGTTTGCCAGCAAACATGCTGGAATGGATGTAGTTTTTCCTCAAAGGATTCCTAATCCATTTTAGGAGAAACACGTAATTGGAGCGAAGGCAACCAATTGCTAAACTTAATGCATGTAGTTGAACTCAGAGCCGATATTTCTCAAACTTGGGCGATTTCTGGAAGTCTTGGCAGCTGGCAGGGAAGAGAGAAGTGACAGAAGGGCTGGACAATGAAGGTCTTTATTCAGAGCTACAAGGTGAGGGAATATGGGGAGTTTGTGTTGAAGGAGTCAGGTTATGTGTCTGGACAATGAACTGGCTTTCTGCATTCTGTTTGTAGGTCTACGGTATAGGTCTTTGGAATTGCAGCAGCTAAGCTTCCTGAAACTGGCTGACTTTTAAATAATTTCATTGTAGTCTGCTGAAATGTGTGGGTGACTCTGGAGAATCCATCTGTATTTGAGGGGATGATGGGATCTTTCACAACAACAAAAATTCACTGACTTTGAAATGGGAGGGGAGCAGAAACCTCCAGGTGAGGTAGAAGTGTGCTCACTTGATGAAATAGTATTCTTACTAACTAATGTTGGAGTGTTTATTTGCTCACTTTGCCATCTTATGGTCCAGCCCTTTAGCATACTCTCAAATTTCTCCAGATCAGGAACTTCTAAGACAGATTCTGATCTGAAAATTCAGCCTTTAGATGAAATTTTGCTTCACTCATACTTGACAGCATATTTTTTTTTCCATTTGACCTCAATGCAATCTGTTTTGTGGTTTTTTGTTTTCTGTGGTTTTTTTTTTTTGGTTGGTTTGTTGTTTGTTTGTTTGTTTGTTTGTTATGGTGACTCTATCTGTTAGGCTGTTACCAGTATAGGAGTAAGTAGGATCTAAGCTCTAAGTCTTTTTTCTCTTAAACTTAGACAGATACCGAAGTATGACTCATTCTTGTTGTTAATCTGTTTTTGTTTTGCTTTGCTTTGCTTAGCTTTGTTTTCCTACCACTACTTTTTGCTCTAATTGTTTTCTCTTTTTTTATTTCAAAATTTCAGACACACAAGCAGACTGCCTTACTGGCAAAATATCTTCTTATAACTGTATCTTTAAAAGCCTATTTCTCAGCAAAGGCATGTTTTATATTTCAGTGGTTCTTTCTTGACTCCATTGCACAATGTAATGTAGTGTAGCTGATGGACTTCATTTAAAAATTTGGAGTGAACTCACTGTAGTTTTGGTACTCTTCAAGTCTGGCTATCCACTTTTAGACGGGAGACTTACAATGTAACTGAAAAAGAATGAATATTTATGAATATTTTTAAGCAACACTGTTGTAAGAAGTTAATGCCACTTTAACAGACTATTAAACATGCCTATTATTAGCAGTATTGATGCACAATTAAATTTCTGAAAAGAAATCATATAAATGACATACATGAGTAGTATTAAGTTGCCATTCTGTTTCCTTTCCTACCATGCTTAGAACCAAGCTATGAGCCTACTGCTCCTTGCAAATGTGTCTTACCCCACCTGCCCACACCAAGTACTTCAGAGTCTGGTGGGTTGTTCTTTGTCCTTATCAGCCTGAATTTTGGTATAATAATACTCCAGCTCAGTGCTTCTGATGATCTTAGGGAATCTTACTGGTACAGCTACATAGCTGAAGGTGACTTTGCATCCCAAGACTCGAGTCCGTGACCCTATGGTTCGTAATAGTTGCATTTCATCCATGTTCTCCACCCTTTGGTCACACAAGTAGCTTGCTTTAGCCTCAACTCCCCTACTTAGATCTAAGTTTGCTTTCTCTGAAGAATGTCAGTTAAAATCTGGCTTTGATTTACTTAATCAATTAATACAAGTGCTAATAAAAATTACTCTGTGTATGTCATCATCCTCATTTATGTGCATTTTGGAGAGGAATGAAAATGTGTGTATATCCTTGTCATATAGTGCCAGCTAAAAATCAAGATGAAAATGAATACAGTTAAACAAGGCTGGGAGTATTAGGATCTCTGGGTTACTTCTCTGATCTCTATGGATCTGAATGTATAATTGTCATTAATACTGATAGAAGTTATGGGCTTTAGCTCAAGGACATAAGACCCAATAGAAAATTATTCGTAAAAAGAACTTCATAATTAGCATTCCAGACAGCGTGTTATTAAAAACTTATGACTGTTTAATCCCTCCTTTGGATGTAACAGAAGTCTTTTCATTATGTTTGGTCTGGATTCATTGGGAGAAATGGGAATAGAGGGAGTTCTTAAAAAGAGCAGTTTATCTTCAGTCGTTAGGTCTCATAATGGTGAGCTGTTTCCCCCATCCGTCTATCAGGTTCCCAAGACACACATGAAATAGGATTTGTGCAAAGATTTCTTTGCTGTTAATCCATTTGCTTGTGTTTTTGTTGTTGTCGTTGTTTTTACTATGGGAGAATTTCTGTTGTGTTTCATTGAAATGGTTAACTGTTCTGGAGACAAGTATGGAGGTGTTAGATTGACTATGAGAGATATGCAGGGTAGATCTAAGCCATGGCCGTCTCACATGATAGCCTGAGGTTTATTTTAGTAAGCTGTAACTCAATACAGGCATGTTTTGCAGTTTTTAATGTATTTTTTATTATTCTAAGTAAATTTGTAGTACCTGGAGCTTGTACAAATTATTTCCAGTCAGCTCATCTCTGTGAAGTATTATCTAATACTTGATCCTTTCCATTTTGATCAGTATCAAAATGTCACCTTTGATCTTCTTCTTTCACACTTCCTGTTCTTTTTAGACAGATCTAAGGTTGCTTGGGAGAGTGCCTGTACTCTAGCTCATAACAATCTATCATCTTCTAGTCTTGACCTCTGCTTCTTCCTTTTTCCCCTCTCCCAAATTAATATTTGCTCTGTGACAGCTGAAAAAAAAAAAAATAAAAAAAAAAATAGGAATCTGTCTTCCAGACCAGAGCTACCAAAGAAAGAATAAGCATGAGAAGAAAGTCAGCATCCTTTTAAATAGGATTGCTTTGTTCTCCCTGGGCCAGAATCTGCTGAAAAGCACATTGCCTTTAGACAGCACTTTCTCAGGGTAGGTGTTCTCCCAAACCCTGTGAAGTGGGCAGCTGAGATTTTCACCTACTATCTGGCACTGCTAATTTACCTGGATGCCAGAAACTGCAGTGGCAGATTACCTCTGAAAAGATCCCTTATGGCAGTCAGTCTCTTTCAGTTTTCTGCTTTTAAATTAAAATAATGTTTATTATCATAACATGTAGAATTAAAAATGTCTTTTGGCGTGGCAGGTATTGCAGTCAAGGCACTGCACTGCTCGTAGAGCCCAAAGAATTTATTTGCTGGTCTTTTTAAAATAAATCCATGCATGGCTCAGATTTGAGATCAGTTTGGGAAGCGTGGTGAGTTTGAGAGTGCTGTATTGACAGTCCCCTCTAATCTTGCTTGCATGAGGTGGTGAAACAACGTCATGTAATCTCCTCAGGCTCCTACTTGTTCATTTTGGTCTAACTGACATTAATGATAAGCATGGCATTTGTATGTATTTAAACTTTGCCAACCTGTAAATTATTCGCTAGATAAAATGTTAGTGTTACATGAATATCCCTAAAGATAATAACACCATCACAGAAAAGGAAGATAATGGAAAAGTTCATTACAGTACAAACCACCCAAGTCCCAGAACAAACTGAGTTCTTGTTTGTGTAGGCAGGAACTTGGATACATCTGCAGGTTTTCTCTTTCACTGTTGTTCAGTCAAGTGAACTTTAAAAAAAAAGGGGGGGACTTGGCGATTTATGCAATTAGAAGTATGCAAATGATTTTTTAGGCCCAAATCCCACAAATGGATTGAGAGATCAGTTTTTTTTTTTTTTTTTTTTTTTTTTTTTTTTTTTAATCTGACTCTGAATCTACTTTTCAGTCCTCTCTAGGAACATCTTAATCCAGAAGGAAACAGTTTAGTCTGAAGTTTGAGTGCTGGGCCCTTGTGAAAACACGTTGTAGAAATCTACATTACAAATTATAAAATTTATAAAGATTTATGTGAATGAAATATGAATATAAGGGTGTGGAAGCACCAGAAAGATATGACAGAAGGATAGATGAAGCAAGGTTTGATGGCACTTAAGGGATCAACAAGATCATAGCTCAGTTGCATACAGATTTCCAAGACCCAAGAATAGGAAAACAAGCAGTGGTGAAATAATGCACAGACAAAAGCTGTTAGGATTGAGGATGGAGGGGAAAGAAAAGACAAGGACTGCAACAATCAGACAAATAAAGAGACAAAAGACAGTGAGTAAATCAGTGATACTTTCTTATTCCCTTAGGACTGGCACAGAATGGAGGGTCTGAAGGTCAGAATCACTGTCAACTCTCCAGAGATGTGAAAAGCATAACCGTATTTCACCTCCTTCACAAGAACAGCCCTGGAGATGTGAAATCTTAGTAGGTGGTATCTCTTCTGCTCCGTGACAGCGTAAGTGATAAAAGGCGGATTACTTCAGAGTGTGTGTGTGTGTATGCGTGTGTGTGTTGGTGCTTACAAGCGTGTGGGTAGGAGAAAATGCATGATCATTATTATTATTAAATATGATCATATTCCTTTCTTATATGGTCTCGTATGAAACTTTTCTACATTATTTTAGCTTTGTTGCTACAATATTGATGGGATATTCTAGGTAAATATTTCTATAGCCTCAAAAGTTACCCTGGTTCTGTTGACTCAGTTCTCAGCGCTTGTGTTGGTATGTGAAACATCAGAATGGATTTACAAGGTATGGCAGAAGAAAAATCTTCAGCTGCTTATATAAGGTAGGTAGAAATCTTGTGGATGCAAGTCTGTAAAAAAAATTCATCTAATTAAGTCTTTTCTGATAGCATTTGGGCCAGGGGAGGGAGGACTTATGCAATAGTTAAGTTCTAGCAGTTAAAAAAAAAAAAAAAAAAAAAAAAGTCCATATAACAAATAGAATCCTTTTTTAGCCTCATTCTATATGTATTATAGTAATTGCATACATATAACATTACTTAGGTCATACAAACAGAAGTCTACCTATATTATTCAAAGGACTGCATCCACGCTTTGTCACAGATATCACTATGCCTTCTGACAGTCCTATATTACATGACCATGTTCTCTTCCTTAGGAGTGCTGTTCCAGCCTGTAAATCCACACTTTCCTTTGGCCTGTGTGCTATGCATAAATTAGAAAAAATGACACAGTTAGTACAAAGTTACTATTGTCGCACTGTTAGAGGAAAAAGTCTATACTGTAAAGTCCAAACTGCTATTTCTCACTATAAAAAATAAATAAATCCCTCTTCGTTATAAAACTTTTTCATCTCAGTGATGTGACGGTGCCTAATTTCAATGTTGTTTTGTCTCATGTTTAACATGTGTTAAACATAGTTGATCCGCTACCAGAAGTCTGGGTAAAATTAGTTTAAGGTCTTGCTCTTTATCTAAATTTCTGTTGTGGGCAGGATCACTTATTATTTAAAACTTAATTTTCTAATTACTTCTGAAGTTTACAGATTTATTTTTTTTCTCTCCATTAAATGAGGATTCCTAGCTGATCATCCACACTTATGAAGGAAGAAGGCAAACTCGTAAGTACTTATGATGCTTTTTGTACAAACCAGATTTCATTGCCAATAACCGAAGTGTTTATTTCTAATAAATTAGAAAAATGGCTAGTGAAAAATCCAGAGACTGAACTGAAACAAACTACAAAGAAAACAAACAAACAAAAAACACAACAAAACGCACCACCAAACCAACACCGTAATATGCTTTTTGAAATAAGGTTTAGGTGCAGTTGTCTGTTATAGGACTTTTGATATTGATGAACTCCTTTCTAACTGGCAGCAGTACTGAAGACACTAAAATTCTCTGCTTTGTATTTGTATAAATAAATACCAAATAGTTTGTTGCTTACTTGTTTTAGAACATTTTAAGAATTCCTTTTCATATGTGCTCACAATTTCACTGACACCAAAAGGGCTCCCTACCTGTGAATATTAACTTTCAGAATTAGTGTGATATATGGGTCATTAATTTATAAATAATTGAAATTCCACTTTGCTGTTGTGGAATCATGAGAGTATAGAGAGTTCAAAGTGTCTAAAGCAGATCTATAAAAGATGTTTCTGTAATGTCTGTAATGTATCTTACATAATTGCATCACAATAAGAGTTAAAAGCTGAAAATGTCAAAAGCTAGGTATTTCAAGACTGGCAAAACACTTTTTTCCCCCTTCTCTTTATTCAGTTGAGCTATTTGCTTAGCATCTCTAATTACAATGGCTTTTAAAAGTGTACTCATTGTGTAGCTAATCTTCTGGCATGTAGAATTTTCTCCTATTTAGATGCACAACCACGGAGTTCTTGCTGTGAAACGTATCAAATATGAAATCGGGCTATGCTCCTTGATTATAGTTCTCCAGTTACATGATAATTACATTTTGCAATTACAGGTATCAAAATTAATTACATTGCAGTTGCACTGTTTGATACAATGATGCTGTTATTTACATGAAATTGTAAAAATGCGTGGAAATAGATAGAAAATATGACAATTTCCCTTCTCCCAGAGTCTTCATTTGCAATTCAGTCAACATTTAAAGTGAAGATGTTTGAGGAAATACAAGAGCATAGAAGACAAAATGTGTGTTTGTTCTATTTAATTAATGGAATGATTTAGTCCAGCTCCTGATCAGAGCAAAGACATCCTCCTTTTCATTGTATGCATATATCAGTGGCTTAGGTAATGAGTGTGAAGTTGATGAATGAAGAATTGGGCAAGATGAAAAACTATTATTTCAGAACCTCCAGTTTTTTTGGAGGCAGCTGCTTGAGCAAAAATCGCTGAGAGGCTTGCTTTCTTTGGGTACCTGGAAATTTCAGTTGGCTTTGCCACTGTTTCCCTCCCTCAGCTACTTTCAGCATTAGCACTCTTTTGATGGAACTGCAAATGCATTAGGTATAAATTTAACACACTCATGTTGTTTATTTTTTTTCTGACTTCATTTACTCATTATCTGTTGTTTGATGCTCAAGCATGATGAGGACCATAGCATCAGTATTTTTAGCATTTTATTTATGTAGCGTGATTTGATTGACTTTTTTTCCTTTATATAATATTGTCTTATTTGCATGTGTTTTTAAGCCAGCTGTCATTAAAATAAATGATGGTGCTTTTACATTCACTTGAATGGCAGTTGGTGTCAAAACAAAATTTGTTACAATTTATTTTACCTTGTAATGAAACTTGCAATGCTATAGTTGCTGCATAACCGAGAACATTATGAAAATTAACCACCGCACCTGCTCAGTACTTAATATTCATTCTTGCATAAAAATATCTAGCTCACTTCGATTTTCCACACTACACCTAAAGACTGGCTCTGTTTTGAGGATGCTTAACAGACAAAATCTAGTCGTTTTAATGTAGGGCCTCTCTTATTTAGAGAGCTGAAACAGCGCAGAAGTCAGGTTGTGGTCATGTTTTGTGCTGCTCCAGTATGCAAAACCATTTAATGGATTCCAGTATTTTTCTCCAAAACCACGTTTTGACAGACTTTAAGTCTGCTGAGATCAGTCCATTCAGACAGTAACTCTTAAAATCTGCATCCATAAAAAAAGCACCAGCTCAGCCTAACACCTCATACTGCTGCTACCAAATAAAACCCAAAACAATAGCATTTTGAAGCTAATGAATCCTTTTTCTAAATGAGATGTCACTAAGCAGTTAAGTATATCAGAGTCATGACAAGTTTTTATATATTTTAATCCCAAACCATGGTTACTTGCAGAACACTGAAGATTACATAGCATTTCTAAATACATCTAATCCCCAGAGTCACTGAAGCTTGTGACACTTTATAAGCATTCTTATTAAATCTGCAGAACTTCTTTCTGATTTTGCTTTGCCAGACTGTGCAAGTAGATAACAGTGTGGAAGGGCAATGGTATGTCTGTAAAGAAAAGTGAGTATCAGGGAGGATTGAAATAATACATGATGAAATGGAAACGTGCTTTAGAAGCATATCTGTATGTTGTCTCAGGGTCAGATTATGCATGTCCATATGAGTAGAATAAAAAAAACTAAATTGAATTATTGAGCCTAACTTTGTATGTTTGAGATGAGCAGAGTACAAACGGATTTTGCACCTCAGCTCCATCAACACTGATTTTGGGGTTAAGATATGGTTTTCCCTAAACTGACTTACATATATATATATATATAAAACACGTATACTTATATAATGACAGCGTTCTTGTTTTACTGTTGAAGTGAAATAGGCATCCTTCTAATCTCTTGCATTGCTGATGCCCACTCTTTACTTAATTGGTTTGTGCATGTTGTGATATACACACGTTCACACAGACTAAAATGCTGCATAATGTGTTTTCATACTGCAGATGTTGTTCAATAGCAAAGATTATTTTTCTTTGTCTTCAAAAAAATCACCTTAAAACCTCTGGAAAATAAAAATCTCTAGGGAACAGAGGGAAATATTACTAGACAAAGAAAGTTGAGAATAGAGGAAAGTATTACTAGGCTAATTATCAAAATGATAACTTTCAGAAGGTTTTCTGAGAAATTCTCTTCAGTTCTATTTAATCTGTTGCCATTTAGTACACCCAGTGAATTGTATTTTAATGGTCCCAGTAAATGTTTTCCCTCTTTTTGTCAGTAAAATGGAGCATGGAACAGGGCTAGTTATGGAAGAGGAGTGGAGTCTGTACCATCTGCTGAACCATAACTCGATTAGGAGCAGGAGTCCTCACAAATTGGAGTCTTGTTGTAAGATGTGTCCTTTGAATAGAATTAGGTTTTGCCCAAATTAAATTATGAACATGAAGAATGATTATAGGCAAGCCCCAAGACTAAAAAAGATTAATTACAGGCCTATTATTAGAAGCTTCTTTTGCATAATCCTGTTAGTTTAATCATATGTTCATTTTTCCCCATATGTGTTGGAGCACATTTACTAATTTTATGTAATTGAATACACTCCTTTTTATTTTATTTTTGTTGGTTTATTTTAGCTTTATTTGCCAACATCATTTCAGTCTCTTCTCCCTCTCCAAAGATGGATTTACTTTAGATATTACACAGCACAGTTAATTACAAGGAACAAGTGACTACACAGAGCATTAGGCTTCCCCTCTCTTTTCTGTAGTGACTCACTCTGTTGGTACATTGGAGTTATTAAAAAGCAAACAAAGATGTGTAAAAGGTTGGGTTTGGTGCTTTATTAGATTTATCGTTTACAATCTAACAATTAGGCAAAGTATCAGTTAGCTGTCTATCATAGTATCACTAAATATCATCATCTCTGATTTCTGCTTTCAAGTGGTTTATTTGGGTGGCATGGTACATTTCTTAGAAATCATGCAGAGATGCTCTTTTAATAAGTTAAATGTATTGAACATTGGGTTTTAAGCATTTGGCTTTCTTAGGGTAAGATTGTCGATCTGTTGGGTTTTTCTCTGTTCCTACTGTGGTTGGCATCCCTCCGGCTGTCAGACTCAAGGTAGGTCTCATGCAAAACTCCTATTCAAGATGCTACAGCTTGTGGTATGCTAATGTACCAGAGACAGATACTTGTTCATAAGGAATACTAATGACAGCATTGAGAAAAAAATAAATAAATAGGAAATTGTTTTATAGATTTGGCACAGGATATGGATGGGGACATAATGAACTGGACTGGTCATTAGCTTCTTGGTGGATGGGAGTTTTCTACTGTGGGCACTTGCAGAGCCAAGGTTCCTGAGGGGGGGAAAAAAAGTCTGTGCAGGAGCTGCTTCATACTTTGTATGCTGAGCTTTCCAAACCCCAGTCTGCATACTAATTCTTTCTATTGGAAACTGTCATTCCTGGATTTGGTATGAAGTTGTCCCCTTGAGAATAGTCTTGGTTCCTGATCTGTAAAAGGTGTAGAAGAACACCTTTATTCAGGTGCTACCTTTTTTTTTTATTAATTTCCTTTCTGAAGGAAAATATTAAATTTTATAAAATTGTTTTTTTTTTTTTTTTTTTTTTTTCTTTTTTTTTTTTTTTTTTTTTTTTAAAAAAAAAAAAAAAAAGGTTCATGAAATACCTTACATTTCTCCTCCTTTCTTTCTCCACACCACCAGTTGGTCTTCCTTTTTCCACTTAATAGAATGTGGCTACTTGGAGATGGAAATTGCAAAAGATACAGCAGGATTAATAAAAATGTAATAAATCTGTTTCCAAATGATTGCATGCTTGCCAGATTTTTATGTCAGGCAGAACAAAAGCCATAGGTCTCTAGCTTTTGAGATTTCACTGGTTTCTTAGCAGGTAAAGTAATAACTGAATGTTGATAGCTCTGGGGCAGTTTGTTTCCAGAGTGCACTCTAGTATTAAAAAAGAGCAAACAAACAAACAAAAAAACACCTTTGGTTATTCTAATCTAAAAAAATGTTTACAAAACTCAACTGGCTATCCATCAAACCAAGAAGCTTTTCTGTAGTGTTTTCAGTGAAGAGAAGCTGTTGGTTCATGTAAATGGGAGAGCAAAATCTATTCAGTATTCCCCAGCGGTAAAATCAAACAGTTCCCAGAGTAACCTCTCAGTTGCTGTTTGATCAGTCTTCTCACTATCTGTCACTGCTGAAAGAATATTCAGCTTCTTGCTTTTTTTTTTTTTTTTTTTTTCAGGGTATAAATACAGGCATATACTTTATATTTTAGGCATATACAGTTGTGGGTATATATACACATGGGTACGTACAGTTTTAAGACATAGAAAGCAACTGTATTATTTTTTGGTTTTGTTTGTTTGTTTTTTACAAATCCTTTTTGTATTTGGCCTGAGAATGCAAGGTCAGAGAATTTAACACACAGCCAGTAAGGAAAAGAGGCTGTTAGGTAACCACAAGGCAAGTCATATTTAGGAGGAAGTTTGTGAAGTTCCTAGAGAGGGAACACATCCTCAGGGGGTTTGATTCCTTATGTTCCCAGTGGAGGAAAACTTCATCTGGTGGTTTGTTGGTTTGCTTTACTTTGGAGCTGTGTGTTTGATAATTAACACTTGTTTCAGGCAGTCCTTTCACACAGGGTCTCTGTTATTTTAATGAACTTGCAACATTTTGCTGAGGTAAAGTATAGCAGCATGTCTATAGGAGAAAGGGACAGTTGCTTTCTTCATTTCCTTGTTTTCCCTACCCTAAAGGAGGAATTACCACTCATCCTGAAGTGTCTCTGATTGAAGCTTCTTGGCTGAGAGTTCAGAAGAGTTGCCCTCTTCTCAAAGTCTTGCGATATTATTCCATTTAGCAAATGCTTTGATTTCTTTTCTGTCTGGCTGGTAAAAACTCTGCAAGGAGATTGATCTGCCTTCAGTTTGTTTTCTTTCTTATTAAAGCAAAGAAATTGCTTTTGTGTGCTGGCTTTGCATGTACCTGGATGTATTCCCTTCTCTATCAAGAAATGAAACTTTAGTAAGTTTAGCCATACTGAATTAGCATTAACTTCAGCTAACTGGGTGAACATGTGGAGCAAAGGCAAGCTTTAGAAGTGTAAAGGATGCATACTTGTCTACACCATGGCTTTCTATACTATCCCTAAATGTATGCCTGTGGTTTCACTGCTACCCCAGCTAGGTCATTAACAGCAGTTCTTATAGGCCATAAATAAACTCAATGTGGACTTGTAAAATAAGAAAACAATTGGTTTGTGTTGGGGTGAGTAAATGCAACAAAGACAAAAGCTGTACGTGTTGTCCTTGCCAGATCACAGCCTTGATCTTGGGTATGGGTCTGTACAGACCTAAGCCCTAGGTTCCTGCTTGGCGAAAGAGGTAACACGACCTTAAAACTTCCTGAAGTAAATAATCATATCTGTGCAAAATATTCTGATAAAAAGTATGGAATTATTGAACAATACGTAGTACTTTTTGCCTTTTTCTTTTCCCCTGAAATAAAGCATGTCCTCAAAATCAATATTGCTGGAGGTGCTGCGCTGCACCTTTAATAGGCAGGGTGGAACAGAGATATCTGCAAAACAGCCTAATCCTGGTGGGACTGAAGAGCTCCCAGGCATAGAACGGGGATTTCTGACAGTCTGTTTTAATTTAATTTAATTATGACTGTCTTCTTAACTTCTGCAGCAGAATTAGAAGTCTTTGCAGTATTGCATGGCACACATGCCCAAGTCTAATGTACTCTTGAAGGTTGTGATGGTACTGTAAAGTGGTTTTCCTACAGAAAGTCTTACCAATATATCAAATGACTATTTTGCAACCTGTGTATTTTAAATATCAAAGTTTGGTGTGTTGTATTGCATTTGGTCCATACTTTACCTCTGCCTGTTTGTTGTGATCAACAATATAACTCAAGCTGAGAGGTTTTTGTCTGTTGTATTCAAAAGATGAAGTAAAGATAATTTGTAGAGTAATGATAATTGAAGTTTTCTGAGAGGAAAAGTAACTGTGGCAGTACGGGGGCTAAGCTTATCACCCAAGAAGAGCCAAATCTTCAAACTGAAGCACAAATCTGTGCCTCTCTGCAGAGCGTTTCTACTAAACGAGAGCCTCACCCCAACCATAAGTATGACTTTTAGAACTTTTTTATACAGCGATATTAAGGATACATAAAACAATGAAATTTGCGGGATATAAAATAATGTGACATTGAGAGACTCCGTTTTCCAGCAGTTATCATCACTGAAAAACTCTCGTATTAAAATTGGTGCATGGTGGTTCTGTTTCTTCAAAATTTAGTAAGAAAAACAGAACAAAGTTTAATAAGACACATCTTCAGCTGAATTACCTCATTATTATTCTAATAATTGGAGCTAATTCTAGGTTTACTATTAACAGTACCAGAGAGAACTTTTTTTTTCTCTGTACCTTGGGAAATTTATAGATGCTCAACCTCACGTTAACACAGATTTCAGTAGTTTTGTGTTAGAATAAAGAGCTTCTAAAAATCTTATTTTCTATCTAGTGTAAAACTTCTTGTAAAAAAAGACAGGAAGTCTTTTTTACATCTCTGTCATGAGAGATTCCCTTAGTCAGTTTGCTCTGCTTTCATGGACTCTTCTACAGTAATGGGAAAGAAAAATGAGAGGTTGTGAGAAATTTTAAGTAAATTTTAAGGATTTTAAGTTGATGTATCTAAAGGAAGTAACATTTCTTCCTTCCTGATGTCAGAACAAGATATAATTGACATTATTATATTAAAGGATAGGTGAGTAGATTCCTGTATCAGAGAGAACAAATTTATCTTGACATTGATTTTTTTTATTTTTAATTACTCTTTTTGTATAGAAAACTTAATACTCTGAGAAACTGTAAACTAGCAATATTTATAAAGATTCCTGGCCTGCTTTGAAAGTCCAACTGTACAAATGTAGCAGCGCAGAACGTCCTTGGAGATCTTCCAATCTAGCCATCAAATAAACCTTTTATTCCTCTTAAACCAGCTGTTAGGAAGCAGAGAGAAACAGGATGTTTTATGATGCTGATTAAAGCAGTAATCTAGCGTCTGCTTTATTCAACGTATAAAGATACGCTGATGAAACAGGGATAAGCAGTCAAATTATTGCCTCAGGTTAACAAACCTGCAATCAGTTCTTTTTTTTTTTTTTTTTAGACCCCTTGAACAACTATATTTTAGTCTAACCAGATGTTTGAGCATTTTAGTTTAATCATTGCTAGATATTCAGTGACGAGAGATTTCAGCATTTGAAGGCCTGACCTTAATTTCTGAAAATCAGATTTCAATACAAACTTTGTGTGTAAGGAATGACAACTCAGATGTTAATTATGATTGCTTTAGCATCTGTGAACCACAGTGAAGTCTTTAAAAGTGTGTTGATTGCATTTCACACAAGTACAGTAATCTGTCCAAATGTACAAAATTGCAGGCGCATGGCCACAGATGTCTTAATTTAGTATATTTTGAAAAGTTTTGAGGTCTTCCTTTAAGTAGGTTTCAACGCTGTAGTAGCTTTTTTTATTTTATTTTATTTTTTTTTTTTTGTGGTAATATCTTGGTAAAAATCATCCTTGAATTAATATTCTTTAACAGTATCTATGTTTTGATGTAGTATCTTTAATCCCCATTAATGAGGGAAAACACGTCAATATGATGAATGTAATCTTCTGTTCTATTTTCTTCAGAAGTCATGTAGAAAAAAAATAAATGAATTCCTCTTCTCATTGTAGTAACTTTCCATCTGTTTGCTCTTCTGCTTGTATAAGGGGATTAAGTACTAATAATGGTGATTAGAAGATTTCTTTGTATCTTCAGACCAGCTGAAACACTTGATCCTTTCCAAAAGGGAAGTGGTAAAGTAACTCTTCATGAATGGATGGCAGGACATCACTGAAAAGAAGCATACCTGAAATGTATTGTTATTTCCAGCTAATGAAGGTCTCTGAGTAGCCTTGCTGACTCCATTCAAAATCTTTCTTCCAACTCTGTTAAAAGAGCGCTGTCCGTAAAGTTTCAACGGGAAGAAAAACCTCATTTCCAGGTACACGGACTGCAGAATGCATAGCAACTGTTGAGTCAGATACAGACTCTAACCCCCCTGTTTTAGGCTTAATGGGCTAGAACGTGTATTAGCATGGCCATCCTTACCTTTCTTGCTTACCAAAGGTAGAGCAGATTAAAAGTGTCCCTTCAGTGCAGAGCAGCCATATTATTTTACTCTGAAATGTCAGGAGTGATGAATGTTCTGATACCTAGATACTGCACCAGGTTATTACACACTAGCATGCAGTGTATGCTAATGGGATATGTTGAATTTCTGTGAAAGAAGTTTTCAGAAGAAACTCAGCTGAGTAAAGGTACCCACTGACCAGCACATTTTACTTCTAGTTAACTTCATTAACTTCTGAGCAAAATGTTTAAATAATGGCAGAGGAAGGTAGACATATGCAGTTTCTTTTGGTGGGATTAATTTGGTCTGCAATATTTCTTTTTTGTGTCATTCCCATTAGTGCTCTCAGGCAGGTCAGAGAATTGTGGGAAATACCAAACCTCCTATTACCTTGTCCGGTACTTAGTTGCTGCATAAGCACAGCACGGTATTTATTATGCAATGTGTAGTCAGGTGCTTGCATGTCTGTATAAGTAGGTGTGGTACGCAAATGCTGCTTCCAGCAGTGGTCACTTAAGATCTTATTATCTAAGCAGGCTTATAACAAGACACTTATAAGTATGATGGATTTCCAGACAGTAAGATCAATAATGCTGTGCCATTTCGTTAATGACTTCCTGCTGATGCTTTACATAATGATCCATTTTTAACAGAAATAAAATAATACACATTCTTTGGACCCTGAAAAGGCGCAACACAAGCGAACACTGTGGTGTTTGGTTCTATTTGTTGTTGGAGAACAAAAGTTTGAAAATACAGTAGAGAGGATGTTTAATGTACTTGAAACAAAGGGCAGATTTCCGAAGAACTGAAGAGTTGTTTGCACCAAAGTGAGCAATGCAGGTCTTGTTTTCAAGGATGCTGGCAGCAAAAGCAGTCCAGTGTAGGAAGTCAGACAAATACTTCTTTATCATCATCAGTCTAGGCTGTGCTGGAACTTCATATATAGATGGAACATGTTTTCCCTGCAGTGATGTAATTTTATATGAAATGCTGTTTGTACTTGTAGCAAACAACTTAAAACACAGTCATTTTTAATGTAGACTGCCTGCAAAATTTACAAAGGAGAAAAAAAATAGTTGCCTGAGAGTTACTGAAAATTTTATGGTATATGTGTTTGTGTTTATGCCTTTTATTTAAAAGCATTATACTTAATTTGAAGATTATTTTACCTTAATTATTTTTCCTCTGGGAATAAAATTAAAGTTTCCTTCATTATGTAATACTAATCAACTTTGTGTTGAGACTCAGAGGTCTTCAAATCTGGGTGAATAATTTCAAGTTGCAAAGCTAACAACTGCATGTATTTATTTCAAATTAAATATATGGAGAATAATGCTTAAAATAATGTCAGTTCTTATTTAGTTTTCTAATTTCATTTAAAAATGAAACAATGCAAGGGTATGAGAGATGAAATACTATCTGCCTGAAATCGACACTTCACGGAGGGGTGGGGTTATGTACATGTAGCTGTAAGTGTGGCTTATTGGGTTTAGTTATGGATGAGTGTTTAGAAAAATAGAGGTATTAACATTTTGTGCATGTTGAGTACTGTGGTTTAGCTGTTTTGTTGCTGATATTGATCCTGTAGTTAGAGTTCACCAATTCCAATTAATTACATCATTAATGAATCAATGCATCACTCTGATCTTGACCCAACTTTAAACCTCAACCACTGAGTAGTTTCTCCCTGTGGCAGGAAGGAATCTTTCATTAAGTTCAGCAAATATGTACATCACAACGTTTCTGTTTAGAAAAAGTGAAAGAAATTACTACGAAATGTTGATGCTTTAGCTTTTGTAGCTTGGCAATGTGTTTGAAGAGAAACCAGCATGTTCTGAGCATTGCACACATTAATGCTTGTAAGCTTTATGAGTCCAAGGACAGTCTTCAGTCTTTTCACATGTGGTACCCTGTGTGAATGAGAAAAAATAGGAAAAGTCAGTCACTTGAACAGACCGTTCAATATAGCCATTTGTTCAAAGGAGCCTGAGCCCATTGCTTCAGCTATATTCAAGCGTGCAGTAGGTGTTAAATTGCAGTGAGCAGTGATGGTCACGCTAGGAATTAGTGGTAACCAAAATAAATAAATGTAAATTCCACGTTTTATGGGTCACTAAAATCTTCCTTCATACCTAGCAGTCATAAAATTTTAGATACATTAAGAAGAGCTGAGAATAAGCAAATAGCAAAACACCAGAAAAATGAGCAGTCGCCATTTTTTTTTCCTTGCATCTTCCATAACATGGGAAGGAACAAAGTCCTAAATAAATTTGCAGAAAAACTAAGCTGAAGAACTCCTTAATAAACAGCATGTTAAAGAAACTTAGAGATTCCATTCTGCATAGGAGCAGTCAGGTCTGATTGTGTACAACTAGGTAATCAAGGGTGGCCAGAAGTATGTTTCCATAACAATTTCTCTGTGTGCTTAGCTGCATTATGCTTGTACCAACGTGAGCTTTCGTGTCTATCAGGAAAAGGCATCCCAGGTGTGTGCTGCACCCACATTTGGATTAATACAATATATATATGGTGCAAAGATCAAATGAATTATTTTCTTCTCAAATGCTTTGGAGCAACACACATCACAGTTAAAGTTTTGAGGATCTCACACTTTTTTTTTTTTTTCTCTGTAGCAATTCATATATATTGTCAGCCCCTTCCATTATTTTAATTTCAGATTAAGTCGTGTCCCCCCACCCCCCCACCCCTTTACCCAGCCAAGCTTAAAAGGTTGTCTCAGGACTTTACTTT
Source organism: Nettapus auritus (assembly GCA_011076525.1). NCBI lineage: Eukaryota > Metazoa > Chordata > Aves > Anseriformes > Anatidae > Nettapus > Nettapus auritus. The sequence continues at coordinate 5,639,905 of CM021771.1, forward strand.
TGATATGACTGGAACCTCGATTTCTTATTTAAATTATTAGTGACCAACTTACATTGATTTGGTTTTGTGCCAGCATTTATACTTTTTTTTTTTTTTTTAAGTATTATTATTGTAGTAGAATATAATATATGCCTTTTTACAGACACAGTGTGTGCAGTGTTCGTACAGAAATGGGAATGATCTTCATCACAACCCATTCTGGTGCCAGTTGCCTTCTGAGATTTTTACTCCAGCAGAACTACACATAGTTCAGTTTGGTGGGTTGAGTTGAATGAGAATTAAAGCTCCATGCCATTTTTTGGACAAAAATATATTTGTAAGCAAAATACATATATGCTCTTAAGTGCGTCTCAATTAAAATTTAACTGAAATATTGAATGAAATTGCATGTTACCTTAAAAATATTTGTGAGAAGGAAATGTAATTTTTGAACACGTTTTTGTAAGAGTAGCGCATACTGTTGGGGGTGTAATTGGAAGCTTCCTTGTGAAACTAATGGTAAGGATATGAAGTCATTGGCTGTGAGAGAGTAGCTTCTCTGATACTGATGAATAACTTTTGCCAGAGGGTTAGTGCCCTTCCATTTAAAACGCAGAAGCAGAATATGCCCATCTGATGCAGACACGTTATTTGCATTCTCAGTATTTTCCTCTGCCCCCCCCGACTTGCTGCAGTCCCTTGCAGTAGGGCAGTCAAGTACCAGAAACCAAGTACTGGTGGGTATTACCTGGGGGTTAGATCCCAGGATGTGGCAGGGTGGAGATGGGTAAGTGAACAAACCGAACGGAAGTGTGTGAAAAAGTCTCTTGTAGTACAAAGTGCAGCCACATGACACTCTGTGAGCACAGAACACACAAATTCAATATATTTAGCAGCTGTGTTACCAGTGCCTAGGCCTGGAACTCCAAAACTGCTCCAGCCTAGAGGTTTTGGGAGAAATGAGTTTACTCTTATCCCATGAAATAATGTATATGTTGGTTCCCAAAGCTCACGTTTTGGGTTATACTGCAAATTGCACCAAGTGTGAGAGGTGCATGTTCCACCTGAATATGGAAAGCAGCGTTTAAGAATAGCCAATTTTAATTATCTTTACACTTAACTGTTAGTATTTGATAAAGCAAGGGGTAAGAGCTACTAACATTTTTGGAGTTTTGATAAATTAGGGTCATTTTTTTTTCAAAGTTACCTTTTGTTTAAAAAAAAAAAAAAAAAAGTAAATAAAAATTTGCTGTATTTCTCAGTCTCAGGACCAGTCAGATGGGTCTAGAAACCTCCTCAGTTATGGATTACTGCCTACTGCCACTTGTTCGTATATAAAATAACCTTTTCAGCTTTTATAAGTTTTTTGTTTTGTTTTGTTTTAGGTTTTGCTGTTGCAGTACCTTAAAAATTCTCTCTAAATGCCTTTGCTCTTTCTGATAATCCAGTTGATGAGGCAAATGTATAAAAATCACACTAATGTAGGCTGAGACATGTCCCATATTAGCTTGTTTCCCTAGTCAGAAAGCCATAGAGCACTTAATAATCCTTCAGCCTTCTTGAGAGAATATATAACGATATTATGTTTGCTCAGATAGATTTTATTTAATCCTTTCAGAATATTGCATTAGATTAGGAGGCTCTATGTACTCTTGTGTGTTTCTAGTCGAAAAAGGATAAAGTTGGGAAAAAAAGAATTTAGGTTAAATTGACTTCTAATAGGAAACTATTTTACTGAAACTCAGAATTGGATCTGTGTGCGATAAAGGACTGCATCAGTTAGACTTCCAGTCAAAGAGGTGACTAAATTCTTCTTGAAGATATGAATAAGGATGTGTACTTTCACACCATTAGTGTAGCACTTTGTTTTTCTTCCACGTTACTATCTTCACTACATGTGAATTGATTAACTGCTTTTGCAACACGAAGTGGAACTCGCCCTGTGGCAGCCAGCTCTACAAATCCCAGTGTGATCAGCCAGCCGGCAAGAAGTCCAGAGCAATCTTGTCAGGGTAAGTGGTTTCAAAGACGCTTGCCAAAACTATGGTAAAACTTTCTAACTCTTGACACTGCAAAATTCTGCTGCATATCCCAACAAAGCAAAGCACGATTCGGAGTGAATTACTGCTTTTCTATCGGCTTTAATAATGCCTACATGATGGTATTTGTCCAGGTGGAACGTGTATGAAAATAATGGCTCTCTGTTGAAATCATATGGGTAGAAAGGGACCCTCAGCAGGCAGTGGGAGGCTCCACAGGGGATCTCAAGTGACGTACATTGTGAGTATAGTTGAGTTGGCTTGAGCATATCATACATGTGGAAATCAGAGGAGTTGGGTTTTGGAGAGCTCTCTGGAAGTGAAAGCAGCCTCCCTCTGCCCCAAAGTGGCCAAATCAGTTCGGTAGTTTGACAGTGATCTTCTAGGAGAATCTAAGAGTTCATTCTGATTCTACACGCACGCAGGCACACACAACTTTTAGATATGGACATATGATTGTGTTTCATAGGCTGATCATTTTATTTATTTATTTTTCTGTAGTGGGTAAGTGGATAATAGCTTTTTACCCAGTGTCTTAGCTGAAAATGGCTGGTATATATTGCATGACCGGGGAAGGCATAAGTATTAGTCTTGTTCTGATGACTATTTGTCAGAATTGTTAACTGTTATTTTGGCTTTGTTAATGCACTTGGCCTGGACGTGCTTAGGAAAGGATCTGCATTATATTCTTCACTTCGTATTCTTAGTTCAAGTAATGAACAATAGGCAGTGATATGCCAACAATATGCCTTTAGCTTGTCTGTGTATTCAGGCATTCCGTAACATCTGAATTCCTTACTCCTTTCTGCTTTGTGACCTAGAGTGAAAAACGCATGAATAAACAGCCAGAGAAAGAAATTAATTCTGGTCAGACTCAATGAAAATCTGCTAGGCAAAATTCAGCAAGGGAAAAACAAAACATCTCTTGTTAACATATTGTTATCATAAAATCTTCTCTTGAATAGTAATTAGTATTTAAGAAAACATGGAAGTAAATATGAACAGCTATTTAACTCTTTGTTTTTAAAGTGTCATAGACTCTTTTACTCCTACGTGGAAAAAAGTTTCTTATCAGAGCGCCCTCAGTTCATCCAGTTACTTGACTGCACTAAACAGTACAGGGACCAACTTCTAGCACAGTGAACAGCTGGTGCTACACACAGGGATAGCCACTGTCTGGTTCTTCAACAGATTTCTTGGAAATCCAAATTGCCAATGTCTTATTTAGCAACAGCCCCCGTTTCTGTGTTTCTCTTGTACTGCACTTTGCTAGGCTTTCATATATATAATGTTCTCTTATTCTAAAGGTAAATGTGCTTTGCTATAAATGTTGGAAAATGAGCAGTGGAAATGTCTTCCTGTTTGTAGAGTTTCTAATCAAAAGGGAAATTATTGGAAAAAAATAACTTATTGTAATGATTGGAAAAGTCTTTACATGCAGAGATACAAATTTTTCTTCCTTTCTGAGGAAAGTATATGTTCTCTAATGAAAATGTGAAACAAGGATCTTTGCAATACATAATTACATTATTGAGCCATCTTTTAGAATGTATTAAATCAGTAGGCCTCTGTTTTACTTTGCTTTTTAATCAGAACACTATATTAACTTTAAATCCTTTTGGAAAACCTATAGGGACAGTATTAGTCTGAATCAAAATTATAATGGAAATCAATGAGAGGAAAAATAGTACAATGTCGATGTGAGTAATAGCATTTAAAACAAAGGAAATGTCACACAAATGGTTTTTATTAATGTTTTCTTTAGGATTGCATCATATAAAAAAGGAAATGACACATCATTGAAGTGTATTGCATGTCTAACTCAAACCAACAGCACAATTTACCTTATGTTATTAAGTCATATACAAATAGTATTTTCTCACAAGGGGAATATTTACCTCTGCTTAAAATATGAAGTAATAAGTCTAATTGAAACAGGAAGGTGTAATTTATTGTAAAGGTATTTTGTGCACCATTAGAATTTCCAGTCAGCCTAGCTTTTGCATTCAGCAGCAGTTATAAATAGTTTACAAAGTTCATAGGGATTACAAGATCTATGTTGGACAGAAGGGAAAAAATACGGCTATGGGTCATAATTAGCAGACTTGATGATTTTTTTTTTTTTTTTTTTTTTAAGTATGTGAATAGTTAAATAGGTGGTTAAGAACCCTTAAGTTTCACTGCAGTCTCAGCAATGTTTTTGCTTTTGATGGATACTTGGAGAATAAAGGACGGTATTTGTCCACACTTTATGAGAAGGTTTTACTTCAAAATAAAGCAAATGGTTGTAGCAGGTTTTTTTCCAGTCAACAACATGAGTTGGTGGTGTGACTTCCTTCCCATAGGAAGGAATATGAACCTAGAAATGAGAATTCTGTATTTAACAACAAAAATAAGGTGCTGTTCTTACTTCTCAGGGGTTGTTTTCATTTCATGTCCACATGAATGAAATTATTTGGTTCCACTAAAGTCAAATTCTTTATTATTGTCATGACCTTTCTTGGCACAAGCTTTTACTTCGAAGTAATTTTTTTCCTGAAGTTAAATAACTAAAGTCACATAGAGAATTCTGGACAAGATTTTAAGCAATAAATTAAAGATACAACTGAGATACAACTCATTGTCCAAACTCTTTCCACCTCTTTTAAAAATTTTGTTTAAAGAAAATCCTCCTTATTTGAAAATTTATTACAGTCTTAAATGCTTTTGTATATGCAGTAGTATCAATCCTTCCAGGTTTATGGGCCTAGATGATTTTACCTTGAAGGGTCACATAGTACCTCATTGCATGTTTTTTCCAGTTGGTTGCAGTAGCTTTCTTCTCCAGTCTCCCAGTGCTATCTACCATTGCTCTTGTATTTCACTTTATTTAAAATATTTTTTTTAAAAAAGTGAGAGAAAAGATATCCAATTAATTTAAGCTCTGTTTATTTGTAATCTCCATTTTTAGCTATGTACATTTTTCTTCTTTCCTCTACTCTTATTGCTCATGACATTAAAGCATTTTCCTAGTTTCACGAATTTCTTTCACATGGTTTAACCTCTGGTAATTTTGATTGTTTTCATCATTAAACTGCGGAAAGTGTGTCAGTCCTGTTCTGCTAATAAGAATATTAATCACATCTTTGTGACAGATTTACTTCCACACAACACTGCGATAATCCTAAAAATGTCTTTTTATACAGACTTGGAAGTTATTTCTATCTTTTGAAAATTATGCTGATTTATTAGAATACTTGGCAAAAATCACATTAGATTTTCATTAGTATAGTGAGAACAATCAAATTTCCCCCCTTCAAGCAGTTAATCAAGTTGACTGATCACTATAGTAAATAATGATTTAATGTACTAAAGGTTGTGAATGTAAGGAATAAAATCAGGCTCAGGAAAGCCTTCCATATCTGTTGTTATTTACATAAGCAAAGTTTCTACCAGTAGATATCATTTCTCTTTTCCTTGAGTTCATAAATTATTTTGTTCTTGAAAGCTCTGGGACAAATGTATGTTTTATTTGCACGTACCAAATCGTGAACTTAGTTATTGACTCTAAATCCACGTGTTGCTTTTCATGAGGAGTCCCCTACCTTTATACCCGCAGTACTGGAAAAGGCAGTTTGTTGCTTCTGTAATGTTTTCCCCTGTGAACATCTCATTTACCTGGGGGCCTGGTGAAGAGGGCGGGGAATGAAGACCTGAAAGGCAGCCTGGGTAAGTGAGGAGATGAAATATTCTGACAGGTAAGTGTTCTACATCTCCCAGTAGTGCTGCTGTAGGGAACTTTCACACAGATATGTGGATGGTCACACGAACAGGCCACAAATAGGGACCTTGTTGATGTTTATCTGATAACCTGTCAGAAATGGTTTTGTTGAAGGGAGAGTCTTGATGACCTTCTTGTATGAAGAAGTAACAGGCAGGAAAACTACTGAGGGGTCTGCAGAATCATGTCATTTGCTGGAGTTTTCTCTGAAGGTCTAGGCAAGAAACAATGTGATACATGAAAAGTTTTAAGCTCAGAGCAATCTGAGACCATTATGAGCATTTGAAATCTACTGAGATATGCTTTTTAACCCCAGAATGCTGATCATATTTTTCATAACGTACATTCACATTTCCTTTACTCTGCATCAGTCTCTTCATCACACACTGCTAGTGCTCTCTCCCAGTTATTATAGTCCTCTCTTTCATGGGTATTTGTATGCATTTATTTGAGGAAAAGATTAGGACTGGGATTTGTAGTGTGCATGCAATGATGCCGCTTCTCTAAAAATAAAAATAAGAAATAATTTAAGTTCTTCACTGGAAGTGACATCCAGAGGAGAAGATGGTGAATTTGGCAGAAACTCTGGAAGAGCCATAACAGAGAAGTTTCACTTTTAATTTACTGTGACTTCACTGGCAATCTCTACTTCTTTAACCTTATTAACTGGAAGAGACAGAACTGCCATGCGAGAGATAACGGAGAGAAATTGATGGCACTTGAACTCCCTGCTAATATCTTTCTGAATGAAAGAGCTCCTTTGAAGACAGTGCAGCAATCGGATGACAGATTCTGTGATAGCCGGGCACTTTTTAATGGCTCAGCTCCGGAGGGGTCACAGGTCCACAGCTGGAAATAAGGTAGCATTTCTGGAGGGACTTGAGTTCTCCTGCCTTAAAAGTCATCTTCTATTCCTGGATGACTGCTCTGTAATTGAGTTAAAAGAGCAGCTGTGTTGGTTCAATAGAGACCTTTTTATGTAGAAGTAGTACTGATAATTCCTTAGAGGAACAAATATTCTGCTGGCAGAATGATGTTACATGGTACTATCTTCCCAAGCTAAGGAGAGAGAACCAATTATAGAAGCAAAAGACGAGAAGTGTAAGGAAATGGCTAACAGCTCAGTGAGCTGCAGTCTCAGCGTGGCACAGTTATGAAAATATTGAGTTTGCCAGGTCTAGATAAAAACAGGTCTGGAGTTAACAGCCTGTGGCTACGCTCTTGTGGTGCCTCTCTCCATCTATCAGAGGTGTTCAGGAGCCACTTACTTGAAGTGAAATTTTCTTTTCACTTTAGATTATGCCTTCGCAGACTGTAATTTCATGCCAAGCACTTCTGTGGATGTTTGGGGTTTATCTTTTAATCCTGCTTTGTTTGCTTTGCTATTCTCTCTGCTCACAAGCTTTGTTGTTAATAATATGGAGAACAGGAACAGCAGAGACTTCACCACAGGCAAATTCACTAGAAAGTTTTCCTGGATAACTAAGGAACAAAGTTAGTGAGATTTATACATGTTTTTTCAGCCATAACTGATTTGAAGAAGTTAATGGCTGACTGGAGCAGGCTCCTAAGATTGCCAGCAGCCAGTGAGTTGCCTAAAAGTCTATTAATTTATGCATGGCTTAGTAATTTCTATTTTTCTTAGTTTAATTTTCTGGGGCTTCTGTTCAGTGTTTGTATGCTAGTTTCTATGCTAGACGCTTTTACCAACAGTGGGAAAAGGTATTTTAGTCATGTTTGACCTCTGCAGACGATCTAAGAAGCTCCCCGCTGAATGCTGCAGACATTTGAGGAGTGTCTGGCTGTCCCGGGCATCCAAGGAGAAGACTTTCACTGCAGTGTACAAAGTTCTGGTCATACTGGTGACCACCATGCTACCCCCTTTTGAACAGATTTGATTTTGGTATAGTGCTTAAGCTCTTGGATGACCTAGCAGAATGAAGCAAATGAGGCAACAGCTGTTTATCTGCAGCCCCCACAAAGGAGAGTTACATAAGTTGCAGGGAAAACAGCCCAGCATTTTTGTCAGAAGTTGATCATGATGCTGAATTTTCCAACTGTATTTAGAAATTAAAAGTACATGTATTTAATAGACTGGAATCTGTCAGCTGTACCCAAATAAAACCCCTATTTAAATCAATGGGAGGTTTTACTGTAGAAAGTTAAAGTAATAGCAGGTAAAATGGTCTTACATGCTTTTGAAAACGCCATCGCTCTTTTCAGAGACAAATGTAATATACTCCAGAGAGAACAGTTTCCCTTTATGAAACATGCATGACTTGTATTAGCCACTGTTTGTTGCGTCTGTGCTTGGTACTCAAGTGGTAGCTGAATAATTTAAAATTGCAGACGTGAGTCATTAACTCTCCTATCTTCTGTTGCTTTATCAGAAACTGACCTCTACTGAGTCTGTTTGCAACATGGACTGACTAAACAGCAGTTGTGAAGTTACTTTCTGGCTATTCTGTAACAGACTTCAATTCTTTGGCTGTTATAGGTGGCTTGTGAGAATAAAGTCCAGTTCTTACAGGATTCCCAGAACCTTTTCACAAAAGCTTGGTCACAGCAGAACTCTTGTTTTCTGTCAGTGGGTAGTGGTACTCACCAGAGCAATAGGGAACACAAGAAATTCGGCACGTCTGCATTAGAACTACATTACCATTTAGAGAAATGGTCTCCACAGGCTGGTGATGTGAGAAAAATAAAATTGTAGGGCAACACATTTTGTTTTCCCTTCCTGTAATAATTAGAAACTTTTTTTTTTTTTTCATGGAAAAACACTGTATCTTGGTGTGGGAAGGAATAAGCAAAGAGTGAGAGTGCCAAACGAAAAGCTTCCCAAGCAGTAAACGCAGGCTGCCGGATGTGGTTTGGTATTTCACCAAAGCAAGGACAGCTTTGGCCTCGTTAACAAGCATTAGTCTGTTACCAATGTGACAGACATCAATTATAGGTGAAAGCACGCGTATTTGGGAACTGATATTCTCCCATGGCTTGAAAAAAAAATATCTTTGCTCTTGATGCCATTGTAGTAGTGACGCTTAGCACTGGAGCTGAATTGTAAGGCTGCCGACGTGGCTGCTGCGGTGTGTGCTGAGCCCAGGCCGTGCACGCGGCTGTCTGCTGTCAGACCGGGGCTGCCCCGGCCCCAGGCTGATGCTCCCAGGGTCTGGAGAGGCTCAGAGCTGTGAATTATTCGTTCGCGGTACACACCGTGGAAAAAGTACTGTGGGGTGAGAGCCACTCTGAATTTCGTGCTAATTCACAGGCATGCTGCTTGTTGTGAAAGTCTGGCGGCATGGGTGTGAAAGTCAAATATAAACATAATATACAAATTTCCTAAAATCTCTATTCCACAGTCTTGTGGAGACTGCTTAACACTGTTATTCAGCATTATGACAGCAATTTTACAGAACTGGAAGGCAAAGGACAGGTTACATTTTTCTGCGTGACTTTAGAAAAAAACAAAACAAACCCAGAATGACTCCTGAATACATTTAAGCTCGACAGCTCAGTGTTTTATTCCTGCCCCCAGTCAGAGCAATGACTGCAGGTGAAATAACACAACTGGCTGTTAAAAATAATGCTTGGGGTTTTATCGTCTGAGGAGGGATTAATGGGCAAAAAGGCTTGCCATTCTGTCATTTTTTTTTTTTTAAACCAGGTGTAAAGCAGAAATTATCTTAAGAAGCTGTGGAATATAAGATGAGGGTACTCTATGGGTTACATACCTATATTTAGTTTATAAATGTAGATATTTATGTCTAATATACATGTAAAACACTACTTTCATATCATAATCTGTATTTAAGGAGCAGATTTTATGATGTTCTTCAGCCATCCTGCTAAAAGGCTGTCATCTGTTAACCTCTGCAGGACCTTTTTCAAAAAGGTGTCCAACCACAGAACAGAAATAGTATTGTGTTAACATTTACATTCACATTTACATTCCTGGTTTTCTCGGTCTTGTGACTGGCCTTTGGTGGTGTTTTCTGACCTGGGCACAGATCCAAGCCTCATTAATCTCCCTGCCCATCTAATCTGAGCCTAAAGACAAAAATGTGCTTTCTGTGTCAGGCATAGTTCACATGAAGAACCTGTGTGCGTGCTGGAGGACAAGTCCTATGTTGTCAGCCACATATTCATGATTTTCAGAATATGAATAATTATGTAGTGAAAGATGCACTAGGAGGAAGAGTGAGCAACCTGTTTCCGTATATCTTATCTTCCTCTTTCAGAAAGCAAATAGTTAAGTTACTGTTTTTCATAGCATGGTTACAAAACAAGAAGGAAGAAAAGAGTTTACAGATGGAAATAGGCTTTTTTACAGATGTTTTGTAAATCGTTTCGTTTTCTAATTACCACTACAACACTCTTGTGCAATAGTTTCAGTAAATGATTTGTCTGAAGTTCCATAATGAATTATTGTCTGTATGTTTAGATGGACACAAGCTCCCTAGGAAGCCAAAACTACTAAGCAGGAAAAGATTAAATACAAACTCCCCTGTGAGCCCTTTTTGCACTTACTTTCCAGATGTACAAATCTGCATTTTTCAAGCCAAGTTTATTCAACAAATTTGGCTGTTTCATTAAAAGCAGTAGCACCTAAAGTTTGGCAACTCTTATTCTTTCCACTTCTTTGATAAGGCTACAAAATCTTTGTTTAGAGAATCACCCTCATCATCCTTCTGTTTCCTTTAGCAAAAGTAGCAGGCAAGAAAAATCTGACCTAATAGCATCCAAAATACTCTGAGAAGAACTGTTGAAGCAGAGAAATTGCACAGGTTCAGTGGTTTTATAGCTTTCCCAAAAAGGAAAGTTTTTATAGGAAAACACAGGGTACATAATCAACAGAGGCAAGCTAACACCTCCCCTTACCTGGGTGCAACTCCAGCCATTGTCTTTACTGGTTTTCTCTCTCTAGCTCTGGATCTCCTGTGCCTCCCTTTTCTTGAAGGCTAACTACTTTGCTAAAGGTGTTACCAGAGCGAATACTTGGTGACATCAACGCACCACCTTGTGGTTGCCATACAAATGATTCCTGGACCTGAGGGACATTTTCCAGAATGTCACATTTTAGTTTACCTTAAGTAGCACATTCATAAGGATGTTTTCCAAAATGTCCTTCATAGTCTAAAAATCACAGAAAAAAAATCAATGGAATCTAGATTTCTACAGCCAAAAGGCTTAGGTGAGGACTTAGCTGCTTCCCTGCAGTTTTCTGTGTTTAAGGTAAGAGTAGGACTCTCATCATTCTAGTTGAAGAAGGGCCTGGACCATGTGTCTTTCTTACCACAACTACCACCTAAACCACAAAAATACTAAAAATATTTAGCATTTTCCAAAAATGAAGACCAAATAATAAGCAATTTGTTTTCTAGAATGTAACGTTGCTTTTAGAAACAACAGAGAGTTTTCTTTATCCTACAATAAAGTCCAGCATACAGCATTTTAGCGAGGCATTTGCACTTCAATATGTCATTGCACATAAAATGGGGAATGCATTTGCAGAGAGTGCGAAGCTGCCTCATCTTCGTGACAGCTGCGTCCTGCTATGCAGTGCGGGAGGTACCACCAAGGTCACCCTTCTATCACCTTAAATAGCATGCCCATGAACCCAACCATTGAATATCCAGTTAGCTATGGAATCCCAACTGCAATGGAAAAAATTTTGCTCTGTTACTCCGATGGTTCCTTAGAAATAATAGTGAATTTTTACACTGTAATGCATACTAGATTTTGATTTGTAATCTCAGGACTATAGAGTTGTAGTAATACAAAACAATAATAATATGAGTTAACAGATTTTAAATAATACAACTATATTATCTCTTAAAAAGAAACAAACAAACAAACAAAAAAAAAAACAACACATACCTTAAATTATAAGTATTGAAAAAAAAAATGAAAATAACAGTTTACCCAGAAATACTTCGGTGGATGCAATTTCTGTAAGTAACATGGTAATAGTTGATTGCACAGATAAGCTTAAAATTAGTAGATCTGAATTGGTTGGTTTTGTGATTAGTTGCATTTTTCCAAAATCATTAATATTGATAATTCATCAATAATTAATAATTGATCCAATAAAAAGAAATAGACAATTAATAATTGATCCAATAAAAAGAAATAGACAATTTATGTTTAACGTAAAAGCGTCAAAGAGTGAAAATAAGCATGTCAGAAAAAATCACTTTGGTTTTGTTTTCGAGCTGCTGTCTTTCAAGGTTTCCAGTCTGTTTTGTCCAATCGTTTTCACAGAGATGGTGCAGAGTGGAGGTCAATCAGCAATTTTAGTTGTTGGTAAAAGCTTTAAATGGATTGCTACTTTAAATTAACATCTGCCATAGATAAAGTATCTTTGACTTAAAAGAAGCATGTGCTCTAATGGGACGAGGTGATGATCATATCCTTGATTTAGTTAATAACTCAGATAAAAAGGCTTGTAAAAGTTAGTTATATTGTAGTGTGTTTAGATGAAACCACTAGAAGAATGTGATTTCCTTGCCTCTGCCTGTGACTTCCTGGGCTAATAATATCAACTATCTTTGAAAGTTTAGCAGGTTTGTCATTGTCTTGAAAAAAGCCATGATTTTCTCTTCTAAGAGTGCAAAATGTAGTCTAACGTATTAGTGGGATATAAGCCACTTTTCTGAAATACTTAGATGAAATTCCATAAATTAGTTCAAAAGCAGCACATACTGTTACCTTTTTTCAGAATGGACTCCATGTCAAATCGTGTGTTGGCATACTGTGGTGGTTTTAGTGATGTGCAATGTGGACAGGTTTTCTCTCCATTGACTTTGAAATATACTCTCAATATATATCCCATAACTTCTTACTTCATTAATCAACTGAGAAACCCTAATGTTATGCAGAGACTGAAAATATATTAGTTGATTTGCAGCTGTCACCATGTATACTTTTGTGCATTGTCTTGAATCTTTGCATAATCTGTTCTTCATTGCAGTCTGCAGAACTGTCTTTTCCTGAAATCAGACTGAAATCATAGTGATGTTTGGGTGTTAAATCGACCTTACAGCATCAGATCAGAAAATTATTCCATACTTGTTTTTGAAATTTAAAGATTAAAATCTGAGAGAAGTAAAAAATAACAAGTACTATCAGTACTGAGGGTGAGGGGTGAAAACAATAAGGGAGGATTTAAAATTTGAATTGTAAATATTATATTATTTGCTTTTAATTTAAAGCAGATTCCCATAGGAAAGGTCAGGTAACTGGTTTTGAAACTTTTGTCAGGAAATTTGTAACCTGGGAATTTGGTCAAAATAGTAGGCAAACCCAAAACAAAATTGGACCTTATGAGACAAATTGCAGGATAAAATCATGTTTTCCAGAACTTATTTTGAGGAACCTTTCCTCTATGTATTCATTAACTTACCACATGCTGACAAATGAATAAGAACAACAGCAATGCATAAAGAACTTTTTTCATGCTGTGCCTACAATAAAGACATAACTATTTTACTTGGCATGTTTTCTAGTTTCAGCAGTTATCTATGCTAGACGTCTACTTTGTTGGCATTCACATTAAGGTAGGTATTTTCTATCAAGTAGATGGGACATGTTCCACTTAATCATCTCCATCCTTAGGTTCTCATTAAGATTTTATGAGACCAATGGGACTATTTAAACTAACCACAAGTTTTCTAGAAGTATTACACAAAATTCTAAATTCTCTCTCTGATACTCCACTATATTTCTATGTATACTTACAAAAAGTGAGAAAGAAAAACCAATCTGAGAGAAAATCTTATTACTCCAAGGAAAGAGAGCAGGTATAAATCACGTAGGGTTACCTAAGGTTGCTACCTAAGAAAGCAGAACTATAAGATTAAAAGAAGTGGTTAAGATCTCATTATTCGCTTAAAATATATATGTATATAGGAAACAACCACTTCATGATTTAAGAGATCAATTAATATGAAGTCAAGTTCTCACTAGGATTACTCAGTTATTCTCTGTTCTCCAGAGATTAGAGATATGACATTTCCAAAAAGAAAACTGTATAAAGCAAGCAGTTTGAAGATATTGGTCTTAATCTGTAACTGAAAATTAGAAACACAGACCTACTAATTTTATTAATCAAGCCTGTTAGCCATCATCTAATACTTCATGGATAATATGTTTCAGATTATAAATTTAGACTGAGTGATGGAAGCGGTACAGATGCAGAAGTACTACCTCTTTGTGTTTAACTAGTTATGCTGCTAAACATAATCTGTGTTCTTAGGCTTTCTTGTTGCTTGTTTTTGTTTATTTCCAGTTATACTTCAGTGCCCTACTAAATAGGTCATTTTCAACAATATTTATCTTTCCTTGCTGTTTAGTTCTTCTAAATATTTATAGATAGCTATGTTCTCCCTTAGTAGGCACTTGGATAATCTATACAAATGTATCTGCTTTATAAACTATTCCTTTTAGCCCCTTGCCAGATTGCATGTAACTAAATGCAAATTAAATACGTGTCAAACCTTATCAATCAGCCAACCTGGAAAAACAACACATCTTATTAAACTACAGCGACTTAAGCCAAAAGAATGGCAATTTAAGGTTTTCTAAGGAAAACACATTGCTGTGCTGATCCAGCGCTGTGTCAGAGGCTACTGCTGTTGACTTGGCTGTATTGGTTCTGTTTGAGACCTGACCACTGCTGTGGCTGTGGTTCATGCAGGCGGGTTGCCCTGTGGTGCCCAGGAGCGTTGTAAGCAGAAGATGCCCCTGTGCTCACAGACCCAAAGGGCCCAAAAGACTAGGTAGAAGAAGCAAATATATAATACCGAGAAGCATCGTGTGTTCATTAGCGCTTTGAATATTAGAGAGTTTGTGGTACTCTTCATCCTGAGGGCAACCTGGAAGCTTTCTAATTATGGTGACCCTTCAGAATGAAACAAAACAAACCCCACTGCAACATGAACACAATTAAAGTATTTAAAATCCTGTCAGAGTATTTCATGTTTGCTTTTAGGTATTTTGATCCTTTATCTGCAGCAACATGTCACTGTGAAGGGTGTTTGAGGTTTATGAAGGTTCTGTTTGTTTGTTTTAACACATGGATTTTGGAAGTATGGAGGATTTGTCCATTCAGCAGGTTTCCTGGATGGGTGCGTGTAAATATCCACTGCAGGAGAAGATACCTAACTATTCATGCTTAATTACTGAGTGACTATCAAGCTTACTTCTAGAAATCTCTGCTTAGATTGTTTGAGCTCAGTTCAATTCAGGATCATGTTTACTGTGCTATAAGTTTTTTTTTAAAAAGGGGGGGTTAATCTTCTTGATATTTAAGAGAGATGGATGGTCAATGGTTTGCCCATCTGTGTGCAAAATCCCTGAAATGAATGGTAATATTCCAAAAAGCTCTTGTGGTTTTGGATCAAGTCTGTCTAGTAGGAAAGTTTTGGATCAAGTCTGTTGGTAGGAAATTTGCATGCACATCCATTGGTCCATGCAGATGGCTATTTCTGTATTTGAAAAAAAAAAAAAAAAAGAAAGAAAAGAAAAAAAACACAAACAATTGCACACATCACTAACTGTTTTTACTTGCAAATAGGGGTTACTGTGCATATGGATTTTATAGGAGCTTTAAAAAAACAAACAAACAACAACAAAAAAACCTCCCTTTAATAAGATAGCCAAAAGCAGCTCACATTTCAGTGTTGTTATTCTGAAAGAATCGTTCTTGACACTGTTGCCAAACACTTGTGAAATATTATTTCTGAATGTAAATAGTTGTAGATTACTTAATTCAGATTTGGAATATGATAAGATAAACAAATAGTGACTCAGTGATGAAAATGAAGTACCAATTTAAAAGCTTAATTATTTTGTTAACATCAGTATCTTTCAGGTTTAGTTATCTAAACTGTAATGATTTAGACTGTAACCTCCAAGCTAATCCAGCCATCTAGACTCTCAGGTCAACTGGATGTGTTAATGTGCCATCACCACGACTTTATGGATGCTGCCCTCAGCAAGGTCAGTATGACATCTAGTGGGTCATAGCTTCCTTTTGGAGGTGTTTTTTTAAGTGTCCAGAGGACTCATGAATTCTGCCTGTCTTCTTCGGGTGAGACTACTACTATTAATTTCCTCTAATATATTTATTATCATACAATGTTATTCTATCAGCATAAGTTTCTGTAGAAGCCTTATCTGACAGAATGAGGGAAGTAAAAAGGGAATAAAACAAGTAATAAATAGCACAGGAGGCTTTACTTAGTTTATTGGATGTGGTCTTTGGTTTACCCTCTCTGCCATGGAGGAAGCTGAGTTGTGCAAAAACAATAATCCTGGTTTGTTTTTTTTTTTTTTTTTTTGCATTACCACTTTGATAAAAGGGTCACTTGGAAATAAATTTTGCCTTTTAGTTATAGCAATAGGGAAGTCCTGCAGCACTCAAAGATCAGCAGAAACAATGAGCAATTTGCACGTGGATCCTCCCCATTTCCCCCCCAGTATTCCAGGGAATTTGCAGTTTTACCGCTGGCCTACGACAGCAAATGGTTCTGGTGCCTTCATTCACCTTTTGCTGCTGACTCAGCTGTGGCAGGCAGGGGAATTGCTGATACTGCGAGGCTCCAGCCTGCGGCACCTGTGTGTCCAGACCGAGCGTCCACAGTGCTTGCGTTAGTGGGTGGAGGACACAAGACAAAACTAAGCCCCCGTCATTCACTACTATGTTTAGCTTGGATTCAAATTCTGTAAAAATAAAATGAAACTACTTTTTTTTTTCCTAAATCAGCTCCCAGCTGCAGTGGTTGAATACCCCCGATCAGCATGCAGACATTACATTTTTCTTTGTCTATGCAGTGCCTTCTATCCATGAATCAGAACAAAGAGAGGCTTTATATATCATTTTCTTTCTCTATTTGCTGGAAGCACAAAGACTGAGCTGCATTTATCATGAGGGCTGACAGAAAGCATATGGATATAGGTATTCCTTGTTGCAGGCAGACATGTTCTGCTGACAGAACCCGAGAAAAATCGCCAGGCTGCTCCAGTTTTTCATACTAGCTGCACTGGGAGTTTAATGACACAATCGTCACAATTTGGTTCTATTACACAGAATAGAGAAAGATGTTTAATTTCATAATGTTTGGAATGGCTGCTTATTTATTTTTAACATCACAGGGACAGACTGGAAACCCTTTTCCTCATCAGGTCTAGCCTAAAACTCAGAAAAATAGCAGATGCTCTACAGTGTAAAAGCAGTCCAAACAATTGCTTGGTTCCTTGTATAATCTAGTGCTCTAAAATGCCAGGGCCTATTGCAAATAGGCCAGGGAGACCAGATACAGAAATTCATACAAACAGCAATGGTGAGCATCAGATCAGTTCTTATTGAGGGTTTGGTGTAATGCTGGCTGAAAATGAGCAGGCATCTCTAGGCTGGTGTTCTGGTTGTGTTTGGTAAAAGCTGTTTTTATCTTCCACTCTCTAGGTATTTATTTTTTTTATTATTATTATTATTTTCCCCAATACTGGTAATCATGAGCGTTTGTGTCAGATAACATCCGTAAACTCTCAACATACCTGGAACTCAGATCAAATTTCCATCGTCAAAGCACACGCACAGCTGAAATAAATGAAGTTAGTTGATCTCAGATCATCCCCTTACCTGTCTGTGTTCTACCTCTATAGTATTTTTCATTCTCAAATGTATTGATAGTTCAGTCTGGAATACTTTAACTATATCCTTACTCTGAAAATACTTTACAAGACTTTGTGTTCCCATCTCTTTGCTATTGATGTCAATAGCAGAAGCACTAAGGGGTTAAACATCTAAGAAAGCAAAATATCTTAATAATTCAATTTTGTGTTAATTCAAAATTGGCAGTTAGCTCCATGGGTACAGGGATATGAGGAACCTGGCTGTCTGAGATACGTCCCTGCATAAGACCAAGTGATAATATAAACTGTTCTAGACTGATCTTACTTTCATCCTAAGCCTTTCTTAGTAGAATTTCGAACAAGCATTTTCTTCCTCATAGAAAATACTGTCTGATCGTCTCTGCAAACACTGTACCAGACAGCAAGCCAATGAGTGAAGAGCAATTTCCCTGCAGTCCCAGTACATTATCTGTTCCTCTGGTAGAACTGAAAAGAACAGGTAACGTGTAACTACAGTGCTGCAAATCTGCAAAAGAAACCTTGGCAACACTTATGTTAATGGTTCTTAATGGTGCAGGAAACCATTCAGGAATGTCAGAAATATTAGTAGCAAGAAAATAAGAACACTCTAGTTCTTCTACAACTCCTACCTTTCATTCCATCATGTAATGTTTGGCTGTGTTTTTTTCCTCCATTTTCTTCTGCTTTTTCTTTGTGAAAATTTTATTCATTCTGAAGAAAGAAAGAAAATAAAGTACAGGAAGCCTTTGGGATAGTATGCCAGGTGCATTGTAAAATGACAATCTCTGACACAAAATGAAAGTCTCTAATATGATATAAAAGCCTCAAGTATGTTATGCCATCTGCATCATACTTGCAAACATTTATCTTATTGGTCCTTGACTTTCAAAAGCATCCTGGAATTGAGCTCAAAACCTCTTTTCTCTGTCTTTCCTTGTTGTTTTCCATTGAACAGTGAAATTTTTCGGTATTCTATATATTTGGGATAGCTGATATTCTGAAAGCTCTGAGAGTCTAGAGATAGGAACCCTTTCCTTGGACTCCTTCATGCTATACCACAGATAATGCAGCCATTAACCTGTATAGGATTAAGGTATGATGACAGTAAGAATTTTGAAAGCGTGAGCAATTTCACATTATGAAGCTCAAGCATCTCAAGTTGTTCAGGCTGTGGACTTTACAACAGCCAGTCTGTGAAATAACCCTTCAAACACGCCAGCACCATCTGTAATTAAAGAAATGTTAAAAACATTTTGTAGTTGGTGGCGTGGTAATGTCGTGAGTGCAATTGGGTCAACAACAGGAACTCAACAAGAATTGCTGGGAGAAATAAAAAGGATGGCAGCATCCAAGCCTGCGCATTTTTATTGACGAGATGATGGCTTCTTAGAATGCAGTGAGGAGACCTCAAAGGTTAGTGCTCTAGCTTGTGATATTTTTTACCCCTTGTGTTTTCTTCTGCTTTGAAAACATTGATTGAAAGCATAATTGTGTTAGTAACGGCAGTACCGTATACTTAGTGATTATTTCTGGATTTTGCCTGCTTAAATTTGAGAAAGTTGTTACTATTTTTTTAATATGATCTGAACACACTAATACAAATCTTGCCATATATTTTCTGTTTCTTTTTTTGTTTGTTTTGTTTTTTTTGATGCAAACTGCTGTTTATTTTAACATGAAGGTTTTGGACTGGTTTAATTGTCTGTAGTATATGATGTTGATATCATCGGACCACCTGTTTATAATACATGAAAATTTTAGTGCTTTCTTTCACTCTAGCCTTTACCAACTTTACAAAATACTGTAACGCCTAATTTTAATGCTCTTATGTAATACAAACTTTAAACTGGGCAACAACAATATCTCAAACAATTCTTTTTCTCACATATGTACTAGTTCGAAAAACCATGAGCTTTTGGGAAAACTATTTTACTAAAAAATTGGGTTAAAAAGAATTGAAAAATCTTTGCTTTTGGAGGTGACACTTTAATACCACCGCAGTATAAATTCTGTCACTCAGTTTGTGTGTAAAACCCAGAATGAAGTAAAAATTATACAATATCCAAGAAACACTTACCTGGATTCACAGTGATTGTTGACAGCTCATGTTGGTATTTTAATTTTAGAGACTGTATTTCAATCTTTGGAAATATTAAAAACACAGAGCAGTTGACACTGATAATTCTATTTCTTTGGCTTAAACAGATCATTTTCTGTGATGATCTATCATTCTATTATGATTTTCCTCCATCTCCCAAACTGTTTCTAGCTCAATAAAGCTCATGTGAGTGATAGTGTCTAATATCATACAGAAATGTAGGAACATAAAGTTGCAACGTTTTTTTTTTGTTGAGGTTTTTGTCTTACAGTCTATATGTTACTGTCTGATTGTTGCCCCAGGCAGAATTTTTTCCTTTTTACATTATTAATCTTCCCTTAAAAATATTACAAAATGTCAATTTTGAAGGTATAGAAGACAAATATTAGGTTGGAAACTTAAATACTCGTGAGTAAGATAAAGTGTTATGTGAGAACTTTTGATTAATCGCCAAGTTCTGGAGAGGCAATTTTTTCTGTGTGGGTGAATTGTTTTTAGTAGCACCGCTGGGGTAGATTTACACACCGATTTAAAGGATGATCACTACTAAAAAGTCTGATGCAAGAAGTAGTTGTTTGTTATTAGCGGTAAGAGGTAAATTTACTTTTTATTTGTTTAAACACGATGATGATCTTTAAATATAGAGTCAGGGTATTTGTTTTGACATCAGATAAAGAATTCCTACATTCCTAACGGATAATTTCTATAATGTATGGTGTTTATATCAAGTCAAAGATCATTGTCTTGTTGGGGCTAAAAAACAACAACAAAAAAAAAATGCAGAAAAAGATAACTCTTGCCCCAAAGAACTCACAGTTTAAAGTATCTGAACTTTTTGGAGTATGCTTAACATTGTATAAAAAGAAGATGACATGAAGATAATGTATGGCTTAGAGTGCCATACAGTTTAAGAACTCTTCTCAATGTGATTGCAATGAAATCAAAAGCTTTCCTTGAAAGGTAAGTCTCTGCTATGCAAACTTTGAAGTCCATCTACTCTTTAAGGAAATCTTATCCCAGTATGTTACCATCTAAAAAAATGCGCCAATGTGGAAAAGAATTTACACTTGAATCCACCAAGAAGTCAGTAAATCAATGCCTGTGTAAATCACTGTGTATAATCTGAGTTCTCCATTTGCATAATGACTTAGTGGTGCATATTTGCTATGTAAATGTGGAGCGTGTAGAGGTGGTGTTAGCTCCAGGGAGAAACATTTTTGCTGTACTTGTCAGCTGGTGTTCCTCTGTCCAAATATTTTTTTATAGAAACGTTACTTGCGAAATCTACCTGATGGGAAACAAAGGTAAATAACCTTAATACAGGAATCATATCCTACAGACTTTGCATTCTGGCTTAGGCAGAATTGTAAGGGGGATATTAAAGTACTATAGGAGAAACTAAAAGGAGATTTGGAGTTTAATACCAATTAAAACATTAATTGTTATTATTGGGGAAAAGCTCGGTGTGTGTTTATGAAAATAGATGCTACAAGAATAGAAATGTAGGGAAAAAATAGGGCTATGTCTTTAAACTGCCAGCCTTTCAATTGGTAAAACAAAAATAAGATTAAATTAATTACACAAGGAAATGCACTTTGTATCACAATATCACAAGCTATACTGCATAAATTCACGTCCTGAAGGACTGCTAGTAAGAACCTCTGTAGCTCATCATTTGGAAGTTACAGAAGAGCAAAAATAACAACAATGCCTGGGTGTATTTGTAGCCTTGCTCTGTGTGTGACCCATGTGTATGCCACTGCTGGGAGAAACATTGTGATGGCCTTATGCCCTATGATTACAGCAGTGGAGGGAATCCCAAGACTAGAGAAAAAGTATTTAGGTTAAAATATTGTTGCAAGATTAAATGGATATAGATTGGCCATGAACAACTTCAAAGTTGATACCAGGAGAAAGTTTCTGATTACACCTAGAGTAAATTTATTTCAAAAATAAGAGAGTCCTGCACATACCTGTGGTATCAATCTTGTGTGTGGTGGTGTTGGTGTTGTATGCTGTAGCTTTGTTTGCAGTGCTTTCTTCTTGTATTATGTCTCAGGCCTGGTCCAGTGGCACAGGTACTGCTTCTGAGGATAGAGGATTTTACTACAGGTACTTGGAGGGCTGCACCTTGTTGTGTCAGCCCCGTACTTTGTTTTGTAGCTTCGTTGGGCATGAAACCTGTACAACTGTGTGTGTGCGTCTTGCACAAGGATGTCTGGAGGAAATTCACCGGCAGCAATGAGATGAGACAAGAAAGGCAAGGGTCACATCACAGCTCAGGGGCGAGGAGATGGACAGACAGGCCAAAGGGAGGTGTTCTCGTCCAGGAGGCCTGCACGCCACTGAGAACATTTTACATCCAAGTGGAGATTAATTCTTCCAGGTGTTTGTTACTGAGGTTGTTCTTCAGTACTGGATGTGGGGGATTCTGGGACCTCTAAATTACCATGTGACCTCTTAATTACCATGTAACCTCTTAATAACCATGTGACCTCTTAATAACCATGAGACTTCCATGGTGACTGTTGCTGTTTGGTGTGTGGGAATTGTCCAGCTGAACAACGCTGGACTTTCTGGTCACGTAGCTGTACTGATGGGTTTACACAAACTAAATTGATAGCAATGGTATTTGCATGCCTTACTACTGAAACTCCTGTAGCTGCTGTATGTATGACAAATTCTTTTTTGGTGGCCTGAATTTGAATTTTTCTTTTTTTTTTTTTTTTTTTCCTCCAAACTTCTAGCAGAATTTAGTCTAGAGGCATGTGGTCTTGTGGTAGACTTTAGTTGTCTTTGAAAAATATAGACCAAGTTCCACACAGGGGAAATGAAAGAGCTGAAGATTACCTTCAGCTGCCCATGATTATGTTTTGCCCGTAATGTGTTTTCTCTGTCTCTGCAGGCCTCTTATCAGCCCATGTTTGTGCCGAGCAATGTTACAAACACCCCTTTTGTACATAGCCAGCTATATTTCTCCCAGATTAACTGATTTATTTATTCAGCAGCATCTAGCTTTAGATGCTTTTTCCTTAGCATCTTGTGGTGTTGTCATGAGCTTTGATATGCATTCCCAGTAATTTGATTGTAATTACTTCTGTCGTGCACGCATTTATCAGGTGCCTTGCATTTTAGTGAAGTAGGGAAATTTAAAGAAGCACTGAGAATCACCAGTATATTTGAAATGCATCAGGTATATTGTTTTCATGAGAGTCCAACCAATCATGGAAGTATCTCCCTTGGAAAGCGACAGCACCGCTTGCCAAGCAAAATGTGGCAGCGGTGCAGCTCATGCTCATGAACTACCTTTAAATGAGCTTG
This sequence comes from Nettapus auritus, assembly GCA_011076525.1. NCBI lineage: Eukaryota > Metazoa > Chordata > Aves > Anseriformes > Anatidae > Nettapus > Nettapus auritus. Next base: position 5,662,757 of record CM021771.1, read on the forward strand.
CTAGAAAGAGAAATCAGAGCACCTGCCTGACCTGTGAAAACACCTCTGGGATCTTATTTTTCTGCAGATGAAGGTGATTTATGTACTTTGTAGAATGAAAAATGTACTGGAGATGCTATGTGTAATGTTATTCATCAGTGAATCTGCAGGTAAAGCATTGCTGCCCTGCTGTAGGGCCGACCTCCAAGCCCCACGGCTGCATCTGAGAGCAGAGCTGTCGTGAACGCTTTCAGGCAATTTCATTTTCATGGAACCGCTAGAAATTACACTCTCTGATTCATCACGGGGAATACAAATACTACAATTACACAATTATCTGACAATTTAAAAATTAAGCTTTTTAAATTTCAGGGAATTATACCCATAAGACGCATTTAATCAGGCATGGCAATAGGCCCCCCCTAGGCTTTTTCCTCGTGCTAGCACTGCTCGCTGTAGCGTGTGCTTTGTTTTATGCTAGGGTCACATCTCTGCTGCCCTTCCAGTCAGATCAAGATTATTATTGGCTGTGAATTGTTCTAATCAGTATTGTTCTGAAAAAAAATGATGTGCCTAAATGGTGCGTAGCCTGATCATCCACTGAGCATAACTTTGTGTGTTGCTTCTGCAAACATGTTTGAACAACTGATCAGTGACTAGTGGTAAACCGTGCACAGACTTACCTCCTTCTTATTCTGCAAAGACTGTCTCCTTTTTGATGCCCATAGACAGGTTTAAATTACATTTTGAACTTGAAAAATGCAGTGGGAGAAATACTAACTGGGATCTATAGTCTACCTCGTGCAAATACCACAGCTCTTATTTAATTGCAACCAATTTGCTGTTCATTTTTTTCCCCTATTGTTTTTATGCGTTCATATTACAGGTTTTTATGAAGTGCTCCCATAGTTTCCTCCTATAAATCTAATGGTACCATAATAAATAAATAAATAAAAACTCTCCTTTTTTCAGACATTAAAGCCATTAGTTCTGTGTTGCTCTCCTATTAGAGATATGATTGTTTTTGAAGTCAGGTTGAGGAAAGAAAACTGCTCCTGCTACCTAGCTGCTGACGCACTTTCTCAACCTGAAACTGAGAATTCAAAGGCATGTTTTCCTTCAGGTATACTCCAGATTACACATGGGTTATGTGTGCAACAATATGAGGAGATACGATGAACCAAAATTAATTTTTTTCTACACTTCTCATTTGGCCTAAATAATGCCAAAGTGACTAAGTACTGAACTGAATTACGAAGTTATCTGTCGTGTCAGATCCAAGATACAGCTGTGGCATGGAAGCCAAAGATTTTCTTTGAACTACGAGCAGCACGTAAATGGCATGCAACTGTAAGGGGCATAGCATTAGAGGAAGAACAGGGCACAAACTGCAGTCTGAAGGGTGATTAAATTTGACTGGTCATAAGGTATCACTGTGTGCCACCTTTTAAAAAGAATATGGAGAAAAATCAAACCTTTTAGATCGCTCTAAGTGTTTAGATCAGTTCAGAGTATCTTGCTGTAGCTCTGTCAGATGTCATGCACTCAGTGAACCGCTTTGCCAACTGCTGCACCCCATCTCTTGCTTGTCCGATGAGATCATAAAATGTTGCTGCTGGTTTGATCCTTTGATGGGCTTAGATTTGAAGTAAAGCTTTCCATCTATTTTGCACTTTATGTAAAATGCATGTGTTTATCAGGAGATTACAGAGAGGAACATCCTACTTTGTCATGACATGTTGTGTTTTGCTACCTTAAAAAGATGACTTACTGGTACATACAATTTACTGCTAATTTCAGGCAGAGATGTTTTGAACTATAGGAATAGTTCCAACAGACAAAGCCTTTTTCTTTGCAAAAAGCCAGTGCACTCGTATTAGATGTTATTAAGGCATCTAAATTCTACTGTTAAACAGGAATATTTTTCTAAACTGGTCAATAGGTGGTACTGGAGCAAAGTGTAAAATGCTACATGTAATGATAGTAACTTGTGTTGCAAGATCATCTGAACATGGGAAAATATGTTTTGACTCCTCTGGCAGATCCTGCTGCAAACTGTTAAAGGACAGTGGCACAGAAAATGTATAAATTTCCTAGGGTGGATTTAGATGATGATAAAACTAAACAAAACTGCAGGCTATTCAGAGCAAACTGTCTCCTAAGCTTTTTCCCATTAGGTCTTTGTGGGCTGCTTTTGTGCAACGCTGCTAAAGTTTTAATTGACCGCAGGGGAAAAAAACTTACTTGGTGGTGAAAGCATCCCCTTGTGGGACCACTGCCGGACCCCAGGCTCCTTTCCAGCTGTTGTCATGGAGAAAGTCTCACATCACTGTTTTATCCTAGTGCTTCTCCCTTCATAGGAAAGGAGACACAGCTCGATGGTATTTAGGGTGGAGCATCATCTCCTTGGTCCAGGCTTGCTCTTCTAGTGCACATTTATTATTATTATTATTGTTGTTGTTGTTATTTAATTAAGTGTTTTTAAAGGGATTTGCACTACGTGCAGAGAGGCCTGAAGCAGTATGAGCAAAGAAGGCTGTCTTAGTGATCTCAGGTGCTTGTGATTATTTTGAAAAAAAAACAAGTTATATCTGGTGCTGTTCCCAATGTGCTGAGTTGAGGCATTACACACATTAACTAGTAGGAGGAAGGTGCCTGAATTCACTGACCTCTTGTTCTCCTACTTACATCCAAACTGCCCATCCTCTGTTTGGACACAAACCAGATTAAACAGTCTGCAACTGCCTTGGAATTTGAGGAATCTGCATTTTGGCAGGCTTTGCTTATCAAACAGGAGTCACTGTAGATGTACCATTCAATTCCTAGATTGCTGAGCCAGACGCTTGCCCCTGCATGTGTCTTGAGCGGTGCCACTGGAAGAGGACAGTGAAATTCTTGGTGGTCCCACCCGCTCTTCTGCCACTCCCACCTGGGAAGCTTTGACAGAGAAATCCTGGCATCATGGATGGTTCGTGGCCTTTATGTCAACTGAACATTTTCACCGAAATGAGGGTCACGCTGATCTTCAACTTGAGAGAATTTTCTAATGTAAGTAATAACTGTATTGAAGTAACCTTTTTGACTAAAAGAAAGGCTCAATGCTGTGGTGTGAGCCTAGCATCTCTTCCTCACTTTGGATCCCAGCTCACGTATAATAATGTCATAAATCACAAGAATTTAGTATTTTTCTACAAATATTTTGCCTTTATGATATATTATGTTTGTTGGGCCATGGTAAATGTATTCTACTAGAGAAAGCAAGTGTGCATGCAATTCAAAATTCTGGACTATTGGAGTCACCATTAAGCAAAATATGGTGAAACTCTTGGCAGAAATTACTTTCCAACTTGATACGAATTAGTGAGAATAAGAAGTTATTTGACAAATCCAAACTGAGGTAATCACTTGTTTCTTGCACAGAATGGTTATATGCATGCTGACTTGCAAGTTATCAGTCTACCTAACACCAGGTTCTGAATTTCTATAATGTTTTCTTTTGCCTCATGTTTTCTCTTGTGCACCATTGGATCATGTCTTGTGCACAGGTAGGACCTGTCAGAGACGCAACCCAGAGTCTGTGGGTGAGCTGGGTACCAAACCTTGTTTTGCTTAGGCTCAGGCACCTCTGCACATGACAGCATTACCTGGTATCACAAGCCAATGGCAGGGGTGCAGGTGCAGCCTCTGTCACACATTATGCCACATTAATGCAAGAAAATGCAGTTTTCTGTGGCTGTTTGAAAACCCCTGCCTAAACACACTATTATGTAATAACAGGGCTTTATGATCTATGTACTGGACTTCTTATTAGCAAACGTAGCTTCTTTCCTCACACTTGAATCATCTATGGACCATTATCTGTTGCTCCAAATTGGATTTGTTTTTCGTAACTGTTTGTTAAACCATTATCCCACAAAATTGCGGCCTATAGGTGCATCTCCAAGAGGAGTTTATCAGAATTCACTAGCTCCAATCCAAGACACAGCAATCTTTCCCTTGCCTTCATTGACTACCTTTAGATTTTTTAATGAGTCTAGTGAATGATGAAGAGTAAGTTCTCTTGTACATGCCTTAATATACTTTTTGTCATGTAAATAAAGAGAGGTATTTGTAAAAGCTGAAGTACCTCAGTCATTTACAGGAACCTGTAAAAACACGGAAGAACAGACACCAGGCTATAAATACCAGTGAAGCACTCAGCAAATGTGTTTGTGAAGACATCACCTCATTGTTCATTCAGTATTGAATTTCCCCATCTCTTGGTAAGTGCTACTAGCGTCAAATAGTGAAGTACCATGACAAAAGCAAGATGCAAATGTCTGGCTGTTTAAGTTATTGCTTGATCTGAATGCCAATGGAATTGGATTTGATAATGCTCGGGGAGTGAAAGCTGTTGTATCCAACCCCCCGCCCCCCTCGCCTGCCTTGTTCATCCAGTAGTACTTCATAGCACAGGTCAGTCTGTTGTCCCAGGTCGTGTAATGACTGAAGCACTACATGTAAGAGTAAGTGGTAAAATCTAAAGGATGGACTGCGTCTTTTGCTGTCATATCGATGTAGCTCAATTGGTTTCAATGGGACTACTTAGGAGAGCAGCATCCTCTAAATTCAAGGAATCAATTCTGCACATTACAACACGAGGAATGATTAGTAGAGCTCTATGGATATTTTGATATAATGGCAGATATTCTCCTGTTAGAAATCAAGGGCATTTCACAGCGATCAAAAGAACACTTGAAACTGCAGTTCAGTTGAACGTGTCATTCTTTTCCCCATATTTCTGCTTTGGGGCAATATCTTTTCTTTTGACGAGTTGGCTAGTATCTTCCTCCATGGGTCTTCTAAATTCACAGGCCTACTACCTAACACAAATCAGAGTCTGCCCTCATCTGACTGGTGGGATCTCAGCTTTTGCCCAGCTCTGTTTAACCCTTTCACACAACTAGCCGCTGAGGTGGCTTCTTCCTCACGCAGGTCACATGTGTTCAGGCACAGTTTTCCTTGTTAATAGCCCAACATTAGATAAGAAAGGACATAGAAAAGAAATAATGTTGTGTTGACGGCATCTTCAATGCCATGTGGTGGAGTGATGCTTAGATTTTAAGCAGATTAATGCTGTCAGTCTGCATTTCTCCATCTGATGCTTAGTTCTGAGCAAAATAATGCTCAAACTCCTTTGAGAAGTGTATCTCTGAGTAATGTTATGAAAAAAAAAATCATTAAGTATATTTTAGTGTTGGTGTTTGTTTGTTTTGCTATTTTATCACTTTGATAAAGAAGCATATTAATTGTATTACCCAGAGTCCTTTCATATTTATGAGCTCTAGGGGTGACTGGATCTCTGCCAACCTTGTGAAACTGATCTATGGAAAAAACTGATGCAGAGATTGTCCAATGTGTGTTTCTTCCTCAGACCGCCAAAATCTGTAGTTGCCTGTAAACTTTCTTGGCTCTTGAAACTTATCCTTTCCACAGCTGCCAGGACACATATGATGAAACAGATGCACAAAATGAGGAAGGACTTGGCATAAACAAGCGAAGCGTACTGCTCCGTCACGGACAAATAAACACCGGATTTTTCTAGAACTGCATGACTGTGAGTAAAAACAGAACTAGACTATCAATTCCTGACTGTATGTGGGAGAACAGGGGTGCTGTGATAGCGTGCACTGTCCAGATAGTTGTTTAGGTCATGACAGTGAAAGGCAATGTTATACTTTTCTCGCAGAATTGTATTCTTTTAGACTTGTTGACAATTTCTTGCTTTATTTAAGTAGAATAAGATGAACCATAAAGCTACTCCAGAAACCTTGATCTTGCTGCAGTTCACATCAAATCAATTTCAGTAGAGTTAAATATTATTAAACTGAATATTTTTGCTCCTAAGATTAAAGCTGGTTAGAAAATATATGTATGCTGATGCTGCATTTACATACAAGGGATAAACCTCTGATGTAAAATATACTCCCCTGTTATCTGCTTTAATGACCAGAGGGTAGTACACTGACACTCCTGGGGTGGGGGGGGGGGGGGTGCTGCTCTGTTGCTCACACTGGGCTCCTACGATTTGTGTGTAGCTTTCAGGGAGAGTCGACATGCTTTATTTCATGTGAGCAGCATCTAAAAATCCAGATGCTGCAGAAATGTGACTGTGCGTGGCTGGTGAGGATGCTTCTTAGAAGAAGCAAGAACCAGAGTCTGTGGGGCGTTCGCATCCTGCCAGTGGCACCAAAAGCTGGCAGCAGCCGCAAGCAGCAGCGAGTGTGCCGAGCCCTCCCGTGCTGTTTGCGTGCGAAGCAGGCAAGCTGTTCCTCCTGCTCCGCACCCAGAGTGGAGAGGCCTCTGTTGATAACTAAAGTGTACGGTTTTGAGTATGCATTAAGCCTGGTCAAAATTAAGGAATTCCCGGAGCCAATATTTGCAATCTGTGTAGACGGCGAGCCAAAATCTGCCTGGATGTTTAAAAGCTGTCATGTAGTCCTGCTTTTCTTGTGGGAATACATGCCATTCCCCACGTTCCTTTCTGTCTCTCTGATCAGAGATTGAGAATCAGTCGTATAATTGAAACGGCGATGATTTGATTTAAGGCATACCAGCTATAAATGAGATTAGACAGTTTGTAATGCTTCCCATGTTCATTACGGCTTCTGTCATCACGATAATAGATACATGTTGTAGCATTTTCTCTTCCCATTACAAACTTTCACGTAAAGATGAAGCATCAGTATTTTAATGCCTGCTTTTTTTCAGTCACAGGGCCATGGTGTATCTGCTTGATCTTTTGATTTTCTGATGCTTATTTTTCTTTTGGTTCATTAATCCTGTTTTTTTTCTGTACAGATTAATTTCTATACAGATTAATTATTGATTAAGATGCTATTAACTATCAGACCATTCAGAAATAGAACATCAGAAAGATGAATACAGCACAGCCTTCTGTTAAATTTCTGCCTCCCTCTCTGTCTTCCCTCACTTAGGTGGAAATAATTTTGCATCAAGTAGAACAACCTGAACCTGTGTTAGAAAGAGCAGTAAGGAGAGTCCGCATCCTAGGGTGGGAATTGTCTTCTGGAGTCTGGAAGAACTGAGTTCAAACCAACATCTCGAAAGGTTCCTATGTGCCAGACAGAGATCAGCAGTAACACGGACTGACTGTTTCATATCACTAAATGGCACACGATGTGTCATGTGCCCAGGTGAGGACATACAGAGACAGACCTTTTTTCCTTTCAGGTGTTGTTGTAGACACAAAGATGGTCGGCAATGAAATAGAGAAAAAATCAGTGAATCATCAAGTCCCAGAGATGTAATGGTAACCTTCTGAGAAAGAAGAAAAATATATTCCAAAAGCAATGATTTTATTCAATTAAAAGCATGGCTGAAAGCAAGCTGAATCTGCTAAACACATTGGATGGAGATTACATTGCAAAAACGTACGAGTGAAGAGCCATGAATTGCACTGCCACTTATGAAAGTATTCATCATCTCAGGCTGGTGCCAGAACATGTGGAATAGAGCAAGTTATTTCTGGTTTGCTTCTGCTGTCAAACTGGTGACAAGACCATTATCTCTGAGATTCTGTTGGAATAAGGACTGGGTATAACTTGATTAACCAAGATGGATACTGATAGCTGGGATGAAGTTCTTAAGAAGAAACTGACCCTGAGAATCACAAAGGACAATAGATAATATTTGATGCAAGCTTGTGCAGAGTGGAGTAGCAAACAGAGTGGAATAGCATCATCTAGGAACAGAGGCAGAGAAGCCCAGGTATGTTGTCAGATGCTTTACAAGTATTCATAGCCAGAGGGACTAAAAAACCAAAAGTCTACATATTCTTACACTAGTAACCATTCCCCTTCTCTGTGCCTTTTTGCCTTTACAATTGTCCTGATTTTGGCTGGAATATCATTAATTTTATTCCTAGCAGCCAGTACAGTGCTGTGCTTTGGATTTTTGATTAAAATAATGCTGATAACATTAATGTTTTAGTTGTTGCAAAGCAGTGTTTCCACAGAGCCAAGGACTTGTCTGCTCCTTGTGCTGCCCTGCCAGCGAGGAGGCTGGTGGTGCACCAGGAGCTCTGTGGGGATGCAGCTGGGACAACTGGCCCCAGGACGAACCATACCACAGGGCATCGTGCTGAACAAAAAAAACAGGGGGAGTTGCCCATGGGGGCTGCTGTTTGCTCAGAGACTGGCTGGCATCAGTTGTCTGGTGGCAAGCAGTTGCATTGTGCATCACTTGTTTTTTTAATTTTCTTTCTCTTATTATTGTTATTATTTATTCAGGAAACTGTCCTTAGCTCAGCCCAGGAGTCCTCACACTTTTACCTTTTTTTCTATTCTCTCCTCTATCCCACTGGGGAGCAAGCCAGAAGCTGCTGAAATAGGAAAAACCAAGCCAAAACACCCAAGTGTTGCACAACACAGTTACTTACCACCAGCCAGTTGATGCCCAGCCAGTCCCCGAGCACTGGCAGCCCCCCTGGCAAACTTCCCCCAGTTTTATCACTGGGCATGATGCCATGTGGTACAGGATGTCCCTTCGGTCAGCTGTCCCAGCAGTGAGAAGTTTTAGTGTGAGCACAGCTTTGTACCAACTAAAACAGAACAGCAAAATATTTAAAAGCAAAACCAAAACAAAATGGAGTATTTCAGCTAAATACAGTGTGGTAGTACTAGAAAATTAAAAAAAAAAAAAAAAAAAAAAAAGACAAGACTAAGGACATAATAACTTAGTATTAATGTGCTTTCACCGATGCGGAGTCAGGATGCAAGCCTAGTTCCTCCTAGTAGTTACACCCCTGAAGAATGGCTTTGACTTGTCTTGAACCATGGGTGGTCAGAAGAATGGGTATGTCTTTACCTAACTGCTCTGTCGGGAAGAAGCAATTTAGTCAGTAGGCAGGGACATATCCATAACATAATTAAATAGAACAAAGCCTACCTGCCTAGTCTCACATTAATAGTCTAATGTTTTTGTTTGTTGTTGTATGTTTGTTTTTTTCCACAGCTCCTTGTGTGTGTAATTGTGGATGAGTTTCTGGGTAGGAAGGCAGAAGGTGCATGTGTGCAGTGTAGGCATGCCTCATGTCCATAACCATATCTGGCTTGAGTCCTGCTCGTACCTAGCCTTGGAGAGGACCTGTGGAGCTGACCTGAGTAAAAGGGATGTGTCAGGAAAGAAATAAATTTCAACTATTAGTGAATAAACCAGAAAGAATAAAATGTGGGGAGTCTTTGGTTACTTCAAGTTTTGGAGTGTTTTGTGCAGCCTGGAAGGATGCATGTTATAAATAAGTGGCATACCAAGAAGAAGAATAAATGGGGGGGGGCTGGTGTTGACATTTCAATGCCTGAAGACTCTGCTGTGGAGAGATCTTCAAGAGAGACAATAAACTTGAATTTTGCTAATTAAATAAAACAAAATGTAATAAAGGATCTGCGTATTGCAGCCCTTCCTGTAAGTTAACTTGGAGAATAAACCATTTTTGCTTTGGATGCCTAGCAAATGTATGCACTTCAATGGTCTAGAAAACTCAGAAACGCTGAACTCATTGCTGACCTTTCCACTGGAATTAAGTGCTGACAAGAACTGTTGGGGTGTGTGTGTGTGTGTCTAGGTGGCAGACTTTCTTCACTGTCAGGTGTGTTTTTAGACCATGCTAACTAGAGAGAGTATACACTGCATATATAACACATTACCTACATACTGGCACACTAAAGCATATAATACAGTCCAACAACAGAGCGCATAGCATGTAGTACATCACCTATACACACGGTGCGTATAGAACGGTAACCATACAGAGTGCACGTTCCATGAAGGCAGGCGCGTTTATAGAATATGTAGAGAGGAAGGGAAGGAATGAGGGAGGGACAAATGGACAGACTTTAATTGTCAACGACAGAGGAATTGTGTTTGTGGCAGCAAACCACCATCCTCATTCCTCTGAAATCACCGTAAATCCAATCCCGTTAGGCAGATCACAAGATACCCAAGTAAAGCAGTGACAGCAATACTGGCTTTATGTAGAAATTGTTACCTTACACACAACCAACCATTTATACAGCCATCTTTGTAAAAAAAAAGACATCTTTCCCTTGAAAATATGAAGAGAAATGTTTATGTATGTGCTATCCCTGTGTATCTCCAGTAACTTGGTTTTAATATTGAGGAATCACTCACCGTGTAGTCACCTTTTTCCATGATATTCTTGTGTTAACTGGGCAAAATAATGCAGCCTGTAATGGTGATTGATAGGTCTGCTATGGATGACTGGCACAAAAACAACAGAAGACAAACCTTGTTATCCATACTTATAGGTGTACTTGCAAGTTGCTGAAGTTCCCAGATGATACAAGTGCCTTAGAGTCTGGTTGCACCTCCTAGACACTGAGCATGCAGAGGAAAAAATAATAATAATAATAATCCAGCCCTTTGGCTATGACTTTGGTTACTGCCATGACATTCACACTTAGGTCTTAAGGTCACATTGCAAGCACCCTGTATGTTCTGGACCTTTGTCTGAGGAAGAACTTTTGACTGCAGCCCTGAAGGATGAGTATGGACAATTACTTAAAATGAGTATGAACAAGGTACTCACCTAAGCAGCCTCTGTACAAATGGATCACGCTGAATGAGACTAAGTCTCCTCTTCATTATCCTGCTGCTTTCACCCCTTTCCCATCTGCCTGGAGGCCTGCAGAGAAAGGTCGCAGAATTACCCTTTGGGAATGTTACCTCTTTAGCTTCCTGGCAAAACCAGATGGCAAGCTTTCCAAGGTCAAACAACAGTTTGCCTCCCTGGAAAGTAGGTATTTTTCTGCTCTGTGCAGCCACCTTGATTAGCCCAAGCAGTCCCAGACAAGCAGAGTGCAGAGGAGTTACAGCAGGCATGGAGATGGGGAGGGCGTCACCGTGTTCTTAACTACACTTGCTCACCAAGTGGCTGGATACAGCCTGGCCTGTGGCAATTTGTCATGTTGCATGTGATTACTCAGCTGAAGATATAAATTCCTGTAAGCCTTAAGATGTGAAGAAGTCATAAAAATGATAAAGTAGCAGAGAAAATAAGATTTACAAGACACACCTAAGGTGTGAATATGCATAAAATAACCCAAACACATACATAGTCAAAAATACTGCCTTGCTCCACTTGCTTTAAATTCCCATACAGTGAAAAGGCTGATTTACCATTCATTCTCAAAGCTGTATGAAAACTCACAACATTGTGTTGTTTCAATGGACTCACTGAAATTCTAACGTTAGAACTGTTCAGGATTGCTTTGAATTTGAATCAACGCTTTTGTTTGTTTTAGAATTGTCTTCCCTGCGGACACAAGTTTTGCACTGGGAAGTTTTGCATATGTATTTGCATATGTATAACCAAAACCTGAGGTTTTTGCATGAGGTCAAGATTCGTTGCAGCCAGTGCATGCTTAGTCTATGAAAATAAAGATCAGGCTTTTGAAGCTGATACAGGGGGAAAGAACTGACCAGTCATGAGGCATCCTACTATGTCAGCCAAATTCAACAGCCTTGCTGAGTGAAAAATTCAAGACTTCACCACCCCGAAGCTGCTTCTAAATACCTTCAGGTGTGGGTGCCACCCTCCTAATGTGTGTAACACACCCAGAGCATCCTTACAGACAGTTGTTCCCTAGTCCTCACTTGCCCAAATGCTGTAGGTTTAAAAAAAAAAAAATCCCTATTAAGTATTTTTAGAGCTCATCTACATCATTTTGACAGAACTAGGTTAGAGAGCAGTAATAAGTGTGGCTACATCAGCAGCTGTTGGCAGGATGGTGTAGAAAGAGAGAGACAAAGCATTCAGGCATGGAGGACAGTCGGGTGTGGAAGAGAGCAATAGCTTCCTACTCTGCACTGACCACTGCAGCACTGGCTCAGAGCTGTGACCATCCTGTGCAATTCTTACTGAGGCACTTAGCTCACCACCATTAGGGTAATCTATTGCTACAAGGGCTGGAAATATTTTGCTTTGTTACAGATTTTATCCATACGCACAATTTGTACCTGACTCCTGAGCCATCACCAGCAACATAACAGTGGAGCAGCAGCTGGCAAAATTAACACTGACAACATGGAGGAAAACACAAGGAAAAGCTTATGTAGATATATTTACCTTGTAGAGCTGCTCTGTGTTCCAGCGCTGGGATCCGTTGATACTGGGCGTTGTGACGCTGGCTCTAAATAACAATATTGCTGTGCTAACTCAACGTGCCTCGGAGTTCTCTTGAAGTCTTGCTATTGTAGCCTTGTTTGCAATACTGCAGTGCCTGCAGTATCTGCTTTCAACAGTTCTGCTAATGAATCCCTTAAAGTCCACAAACACACACAAACAAAAAAAAAAGTGTAAATAAGACAATTAATTCCCACCACATCACACTTCTATTCCTTTTCAGTTTTCCTGTTGCAAAGCTCTCATCAAGGAACGCGACAAGTTATTTCACATATGCAGTAACATGTTCTGAATGCGTACCAAAATAAAGTTACTGTTCCGTATATCGATGCTTCATAAATATTCATGCATCTCAGTAATATATTGGGACTGCAAATTAATTAGGAAAGGTAGCATGCAGTTACATTCAAGTGATAATCATAACAACTACTTGAAAAGTATTCATTATGTCTCACGCTAAAGAGGAGGTTGCCTTTACATATTTAAACCAAATGTTAACTTTAAAAGTTAAATATTTCAACTTTGCCACAAACTACCTAGTCGTTTGTAGAATGTGCCCTTTTTAAGTGGCGTGAGATGACACCATCTAGCATCTATGGCTTCTTCCCTCCCTGTAAACCAGGACAATACAAAGTAGATTGCATCACCATGAGACAAGTATGTGTCCAGGAGGAGAAAAAAATAAAAAAGAACACTGATACTTCACTATCGGATCGTTCTCAATGCTTAGAGGATGCTAGTTTGTTTAATTGTGCCATCAGACAATGTAATTCTGTTCATATTGATAGATCCAAGCAAACAGAAGAGCAGAAGAGCTTGTCCTGCAGCCCAGTGACTGCTAGGTTGTAATATATCTGACTGGGTCACTTCCCCCAGGAAAATAAGAAGTTTTTGGGGCAGTGTCTCTGCAGTCAAAAATGCCAAGATCATTAACAATGCAAAGACCAGATGATGCTAGAACGTCTGCTTTCATTCACTTGCTTAGCGATTTATTCATAGAGACACACACGGGGGCTTAATTAGGGTTACCTAGAGGAGCTTGCCAAATTCACAAATGACTACTTGATACTAACTCCTTTATTAGCTCAGTTGTTGCATCTCCTGTGATTTTATTTCAAATATTTTCATTAAGTCTATTGATAGCAGCTTAATTCTTTCAGTTATTTATTTCAGTTATTCAGTATTAAATTGCTGTGAAAATTACAACACTAACTGATGTCCTCAAAACTGATTGCATGCACATAGAAGAAACGTAATAGTGTGAATGGTGATTCTGGGTGCTTGGAAGAGTGTATTCTTTCAGGAGAAACAGAATTAAGGTCTTCCTTATTCAGCCATGCTTCACTGAATAACTGATTGTGTCAAGCCTGCACCTCTCTCTCTCTCTCTTTTCTAGGCTTTCTGATGGTGATGTGCTGATCTGCTCATTATTTCCAGCTGCTTAGGGCTACTTAACATGTTGTAGACAGTGCCAAAGATGCCTCTACCTTGAGACCTGGGCTAGGCTGGCACTGAGTAGAAAAATACCAGTTGCAAAGGCTGCTTACACATACTCACTTTTCAAAGCAATGGTCTCTAAATGTTAAATACGTTAGCAACTCGGCTCCCCATACCAAATATCTTGGGGCCTGCAGGTTTCAGTAAGTCTAGTCTGCACATGCCCTAGCTCTTGGACAGTGGCAGGTGTGTGCTCAGAGAGCATCACTCAAGTTTAGACTGAAAGAAAATGGCAGGTGCTTTCAAAAACACGCAGCAAAACCATGCCAAACCAGGAACGTTAGCAGGCTACTTCAAAAGCCCTCTCCTGATATCAGCCAGTACGCTGACATCTATATTATTCTATATATTGTATAACTATGTTCTATAGTTATTCTACAACACGTACGAAGAAAAATAGCTGGACAAAATGCAAGCTACAAGAGTTTCTGAACTTCTCCTAAGAGATGTTGTGCAGGCTCAGCTATGAAACTAGATCACATACACAGACTTACCGGTGTGTTCAAAATACATCGAGGAAGAGATGACTGCTGAAGGCTGCCAGTTGTTGGAAAGAGATGTCTTGCTTTCACCGCTGCTGGGAAGCAAAGCTTTTGTCAGAGACTTGGCATGAATCAATATGGAATCTATAGGACTAAAAGGCAATGCAAAGCACAGCATTTCAATGACTAGTCACTGCAGCAAGCAGAGAATCATCTGGACCATTTGGTCTGTCTATTTATTCCACTCTCAGAAGTGTGGATAAATACATGGTCTTCAGCATATAAATCACCTCTGTGGCCTTCATTAGTCCGAAATGGATTTAACTACTTCTTTCTTTATCTTTTCTAGAAATACATCATTTTATCTTTTCACATTCTTTCACAGAAGACATTTCTTAGGAACCTTTTATTTGGGGATTATCCAATCCTGAGCCACAACAGCAGTAAATGAAAGATGCTCCCTCCCATAGCAACTAAATTCCACAGATTACCATATTGGTAATTTTTATTAGCATTTAAGTATTAAATTAACCACTAGAGTATGAGCCTAATAGACAAATCACATTAATGAGCACATACGCTGGCAAGATGTCAATGAAAGTTCAACTAAATTACTTTGCTTATTCATAGCTCCAGAAATTAGGGGCATAATTAATCCTCTGTCACAGTTCCTAGACTGCAAATATCAATAATGATTACAACAATATTTTACAGAAGGCTACTAATATATTTTTATGAAATTTTATAATTTTTTCTTCTTCTTCCCCTGGGAAACAACAGAACAGGCTTCCGATAAAGTCTTGCATTATGGTAGATTTTCCTATAATCTGTTCCCAGTACCACACAGATATTTAGAAATATAAAAGGTAAACTTTCAAGAACTATCACCATCACTCTATGTGTGAATTTGTAAAGTTACTCTGTTCCTTTCCTTTTACCCTTGCATGTTTTCAACTGATTAGCGAACAACACAGATTAAAAATGCATGGTCACTATTCTCAGAATTAGCAGCATCTTATTCTAAAACACCATGCAAAGCAGCTGGTCGGATGGAGGGGAACGCTTCCCATGTCAGCAGGCACCTTGGAAGCTACGTGTTGCCCACTTACGGCCTTTAACTTGTATTGGAGCTACTTGTTCTATAAGCTACTGCAAATTATGAGATGAGTTTCAGATCCAAATCTCTGACAACTCTCTTGGTAAACTGGCTTGATGCTAGGAAGTTCTACGCGTTTTGGAAGAACAACTTTTTGCTTAGTGGTCTGTGAGGTCACCCGCAATCAGGATGTCTCCTGAGAGGAAAGTTGAGGGCATTCGCTTGTTAAGACTTTTTATAGTGGTAGAGGAAAGTGCGAATAAATTATATTAGATAAAATGAAATCAGAGATATCACTGCAGTATAACTACAATACCCCAGATAGCAGTAAGTAGCTTCTTTGCCAATTAATTACTTCAAGACAACATTAACTTTTGCGAACACTAAAAATGCCTGTCTCCATAGCATGCAAATGTGAAACTCGCAGACAGCTCAGAAAGGAACACTAAAATAGCCAGACTGTTACCGTTCCCCTCATAATAAAGCAATGCCTTTTTATCCCTCTTATTTTTTCAAGTCTCATTTCTTCCCCTCATGGCAAATGACAGCTCCATAAAATAAATAAATAGAAATAATAATACTTGAACTGCTGTGCTGAAGTGTGGCTTCCAGTTTGATCGTCTTCATTTTTATTAAAGATAGAATAAAAAGTTGAGTATTTCTGGGTACATTCATTTTCTTTAATGAAAGGAAGGACAAAAATATGAATGGTTTGCAGATTAGAAATTCAAATCCAAACATATAAAAGTAATCCATCAACATTACTGTGTTGTGTTCATCCACAGTCTAAAATGAGTACGGAGGAAATTATAAAAGCCCAGGAATTTTAACAAAGGATTTAAGGACTGGGCATATAAGAGCAGAGGAAGGCAAAATGCAGATTTAAATAGAAAATTTAAGTTCAATTTAAAAAATATGGGGACTACCTTGGGCCAGCTTCTTTAGAAAAAACACTGAAAAAAACACAAAAGAACTGTATCATATAAAAACTGACATGCTGAAAGAGGCAAAGACAACAAAGAGTTGCTCATGATAAAACATCTCACAAAAGAAATTAAAAATAAATAAAACCATCCCGGAAGTCTGAAGTACCAGTTTCATATACTAATCACTACAGTAATCAGAAGGGGGAGGACAAATGGGAGAATACAGATTTAAAAAAATACAGCATATGAAAAAAAATAATAATAAATCTTAAATATTTAACTTTGAATAGACGCTCACAATACCTGGACTTATGCACTACCAGACTTTTCCAAAGATTTTCAGATGTTCCACACACAAAAGAACTAAATAGTATTTTTGCTTTATCATATACTAATTCTAACTTGATCCAAGGGACTTAAGGAACCACTGATCTGTATGAATCTTAGGTAATGTAAGATAGCGATTATTCTATTTTATATCAGCGGCTTATACCGATTTGGCACCAGAGTTTAAAAGACATGTTCAAACATCTCCTTTTCTACATATTAACTCTTCCCAAAGCAAGTACTTCTTTTTTTCTTGAAGAAGTTAAAGCTACAAGCAGGAGCTGAGTACATTCCTGGTAAATGTCTCATCTTTACAGATGTAAATCATCTTTACTGAAGTACTTTACACCTCAAGCTGTACTCAAAATACACCTTTGGGTTTCAGTAAACGGTTGGTATGCAAACTGCGATATCACAAAGCTCTGAAAACCATGCAAAAGATTGGCTTCAGTCACATCTCTCCTATATTTTGATAAATACCGAGCAAAAGTTCATAATTAGTGCGTAGTTACAAGTGAAAGATCTACTACCTCACTCTCCTGCTCCAGTCTTAACTGCGTTTTAACCTGCTGAAGCTCAGCTGGATCCTTCCTTAACCATGGAGATGACAACTAAGCCTTCATCGACACAGAAATGGGGTCACTCGTTGCACTTCCTCTGCACCATGTCCTCAGTCCATCGAACACATTGACTGAACACTCTGAAATAAAAGACAAAATGATTGATTGCATTAGCTGTCACACTTAATGGGACGTCCTTGCAATAGCAATAGCTTCAGTTCTACTGACCTGTCCTGCCTTTACCCTTCTCCTTACAAAAATAACTAATCGGTTATACTCTACAATCACTTCTGTTGACTGGGCGTGATTTTAGGTCTCAAGTACAGGTGCTTTTACCCTTGCGTTCACAGCTTTCACTGTTTTCATAGGAGGGTGTCCTAGCCCTCATGATGGCTGGAAAGAGTCATGCAAATGGCATCTGAGCACCTAATTTGCTGAGTGGTTAAAAAACCCACAAGAAACAACCAAACACAGCTGATGGTAAGTTAACAACTGATATATCCATCTATATTTTTCATTTAGATTATTTGAAGATAACAGTTCTGCCACCCAGGAAGCAGGTGGGACCTCTTCCGAGGGGCATGGGGAAGGGAACGGTAGGCTTCACATTACACCTGCTCTTTATTCACAAACATCTGTAGCCAAAGCAGAAGGCAGCAAAACCTTGAAATTATAAGTGCGTTAATGAGGATATAATTACTATTGGCTTGTCCTGAATCCAAATATGAGCATACCAGCAACAGCACATACATGTTTTGCAACACTGGGTCAACATACCCAAACACAGTCCACAAGCATTTTTTCCTGCGTGAGCAGTGTGACCACCAAAGGTGTGGAAAGACACACAGCTGCGCAGAGGAGGCAAGACGAATGAGACGAGCAGCAGAATTTGCTAGGTAAAGATAAGCACAAGGGACTGCAGCTAGGCAAGACAGGCTGTGAATATGCAATGAACGTCTGTCTTGTAAAGTTCCCTTGTAAAGTGTAAAATGGGCTCAATTTATTGGTCTCCTAAATACCACACAGCCACCTCATGTTCTCACGTGCCTACACAAACTCAGCAGCAACACTTCTAACATGCAATCACTGTCGCGCCCACAATGTAGTTCACCACCAAGGCGCAGGACCTCTAAGAGAGCATTCTGGATTCCTTTACCTACGCTCATCCTTCTCGGAGCCTTTGATGGTGTTCAGGCTATTTTGGCAAGCCGCAGCCAAGTGTGCTTCACGGGACTAGCACGGTGCTAAGAGCCACCAAAATTGGTCACAAGAGGGGAACTGCCACATCTGGAGCTGAGGTCAGAGCAACAAACGTCACAGCTAACCTGCAGACCAAGAACTATCACTTGCGACAACCTTCTATTCAGAGATGTATTTTCTGAAATTATC
This sequence comes from Nettapus auritus, assembly GCA_011076525.1. Classification (NCBI taxonomy): domain Eukaryota; kingdom Metazoa; phylum Chordata; class Aves; order Anseriformes; family Anatidae; genus Nettapus; species Nettapus auritus. The sequence goes on from CM021771.1 coordinate 5,681,218, forward strand.
GCGTTGGCTTTCCTGTTTGGTTATCTCATTTAACAAAGGAAAGAGAAATCATTTTTTACACGGCTGAACTTTAACTTACAAGACTTCTTTTTTTCCCCTCTGCATGCTTGGCAGACTGAGAGACTTTAACCATTTCTCGACAGAAAAGAAGCCTGATGAGTATTGATTTGGGATTATTTTTGCATAGCTGTTTAGTTTCTTCTCATTTAACTCTTTAGTTTTCTTTTGTGTATTTTGTATGTTTCTATTTATTTACGTTATTTTTCTCTATATTACGGAAAAAAAAAAAAAAAGGAGTTATATCGCACACTTCTAAATTATTTTTCTAGTGTATTGCCATGTGTCCAGGCAGGCTGAAAGCAGCAAATAACTGATACAATATAGTGCCGGGGCAAATAATAAACTTTGACTCCCAGGGATCAATTTTGTACTTGAACATAGCAATATTGTGCCCATACTGCTGCAATTATGAATTCGATGATTCATTTCAGAACTAATAACGTTCACCTGACTCAGCGTGCCGCTTTTCACTTTATATTTAAAAGTTAAATTCCTTATTATGTGCTAGTGAGATGGCCAACAGCTCTCATGATTTTAGTTAGTACAGAAACAAGCCACAGAAATCTACAGAGTACCTTATCTGAAGACAAGTTTGTTGTTGGCTCATGGCAGAACAAGTTGTGGTAACGAGTGGTAATCACTATAGCTTTTCTGAATACACGGCAAGTATGTTTTGGATCTCAAAGCTATCAAGAAGTCAAATTTTAGGTTCCTTTCTTTGCTGTGAAGATGATTAAGGGAAACGGTGGTTCCATCAGTAGGCTTGAGAATAAATTTCCTATAAAATATTCAGCTTGGCTGAAATTGAATTTCTTTCTTCTTTGTAATGTTGCATAATATCTGAAAATGCCTGGTTATTTGGAGGTGATGTTGCTACGCAACCACTTCACCTTCCTTTCTTGCTTGTGAAGATGAGCAGGTAGTAATTCCTCTCTAAATGTTTTAACCAAACTTGCAAACAACCAAAAAAAAATGTAGAAAACTGTTTTGCTGATACTTTTATAGGTATGAGATTATTTCAACTCAGATTAAGAGTTAAAAATAAAAATCTACATGAAACACCTTCAAACTTTTTTTCAAATAAGTGGCTTTTTCTTAAGCAGACTCATGAAAAAAATAATATGAAATCCAACATATATACATATATATATATATTTACAAAAAAAGACAGAAACCAACACAAAGAAAGTGAAAAGAGAGGCCCTCTTCACGGCAAATGTATACTCGCACGTATACACGCACTTGATATTACTAGAGAGAGATTCAAAGATCTCATTTCAGCAAAAGATCTATCCATGTGCTTATCGAGCTATTTAATCAACCATAGCAAATGAAAGGTACGTTATAAAGGAAATAAATGGAAGGCCATACAAAAACATTTGACAATGGTTAGGTACCATAGCTTTATCTCTCTACTACAGTACGGGTAAAGAATATTAACCAAAGCCGGTATTGTTTTGTCTTGCAGCTTCAGGGACTGAAGAACAATGCCAGTCTCTTGTTGGACTTCAGACAGCCTTTGTTCTTCCCATATACTCCTGGTATCTGTACGGCATCTTTTTAGAATTTGAAAACTTCTTTTTTCAGGACTATAGTGTGTACACACATCAAGTGCTTCGTTGCTGTGTTTTCTTTTAAAAAGCACTAACACAATCCACAGCTGTACCTGCTTACTGGAAGTCTGCCGGTTCACAACACCATGCCTTTCTAGCTCTCTGGCTCTACCTCTGTCCACACCAATCTCTCCATTGGGTTTCCTAACCTCAGCCTCTAGGTCGTTCACCCAACATGCTGCAGTGCCCTCTCCATCACCTCTCATGCCATCATCTTTGGAAGGATTGGAATAAGAGAAAAAAATAAATTAAATAAAGAAATAAAAGAGGAAATGGGAGACACTATTTTTTATGAAAGATAGCCCGACTTATTTTAATGCAATTCACGTGGTACATCTCCTATTCAAATCAATAAAAGTGACCTTAAGTCAGCTAGAATACAAATGAATAAGGATGTCAAATAACTCAGTTCCTTCTTTGTTATGGAAATACTCTGAACATGAAAAAAGTTTATCATAAACTGGCCTCTGCCCCTCGTGGGCTTTGTTCTCTGGCTGTGCTCTGAGAAGTCACCAGCCAAAATTAACTTTTCTGTCCTTGTTACTTATAACTCTATCCGCAGTCACAAGCAACTGTATGTGCATCTTTAAATATTACTACTTAAAACCCTAAATTGTCCCAAAATAGCATTTCATACAGTAATCTGAGATTAGTAGCTACTACAGACCTTATTCTGTTATCTAGGTTCCTCACCTAGGTTCAATTCTGTATCAATCAAAGAGTATTGCATAAATAAAGGACAAGCAAATAAAGTGAGTATTGTTGTGGAACCCTACTATAGACCACCCAGCCAGGATAAGACCAATGAATTATTTTTTAAAGAACTAAGAGATATCTCTAGATCAGAACCCCTTGTCCTTATGGATTACTTCAACTTGCCAGATATGAACTGGGAATACCCCACAGCTGATACAGACAGGTCCAGGAGATTCCTAGAACACCTTGATGATCATTTCTTGGTGCAGGTACTGAAGGAGCTGACTAGAAAAGGCGCCCTCCTAGATTTGTTGCTTGTAAACAACAAGGGTCTCATGGGTGAAGCAGCAACTTGTGCCTGTCTTGGCTGCAGTGGCCATGAAGCAGCTGAGTTTAAAATCTTTGGTGACAGGAGGAAAACTGCCACCAGAACTTCAACCCTGGATACACAGAGAGCAGACTTCAGGCTGCTGAGGGAACCAGTTAGGAAGGTCCCCTGGGAAACTGCTTTTGAAGACATTGAGATCCCTCAGCGCTGGCCAGTTTTTAAGGACACAGAAACAGGTAATTCCCAAATGTTGGAAGTCAAGCAGATGGGACAGAAAGTTGGCTTAACTGAACAGGGTTCTTCCTCTAGAGCTATGGCCACTAGAAGTACAGCTCAGTAGGGAGATCTTATTGCTCTCTACAACTACCTGAAAGGAACTTGTAGGGAGCTGGGGGTCAGCCTCCTCTCACAGATAACTAGACACAGGACAAGGGAATGACCTCAAGTTACATCAGAGGAGGTACAGGTTGGAAATTAAGAGAATTTTCTTCTCAGAAAGAGTGGTCAGTCAGAATGTGTTGCCCAGGGAGGTGGGGGAGTCACCGTACCTTGAGGTGCTTAAGAAAATGTTGGGCAAGGTGCTTAAGGACATGGTCTAGTGAGTGATATTGGTGGTAGTGGGATGGTTGGACCAGATGATCTTGGAGGGCTTTTCCAGTCTATGAAGTGAGGCTGGGTGACAGAGGAGGCCCACAGAGATTCTGTTCACCAAATAAAAAAAAAAAAAAAAAAAAAAAAAAAAAAGTGCAGTTCTGGGCACCACAGTACAAAAACTATCTGAGAGTGTCCAGAGAAGGGCTACAAGGATGGTGAAGGACCTGGAGGGGAAGACATATAAGGAGGGGCTGAGGACACTTGGTTTATTCAGCCTGGAAAAGAGGAGTCTGAGGGGAGATCTCATCACGCTCTACAGCTTTGTCATGAGGGGGAGCGGAGGGGCAGGTGCCACTCTCTTCTCTCCGGTAACCATCGATAGGACCTGAGGAAATGGAGTCAAGCCGCGACAGGTGTGATTCAGGCTGGATATCAGGATAAGGTTCTTCTCTGAGAGGGTGGTCGCACACTGAAATAGGCTCCCCAGGCACAGAGTCACAGCACCAAGTCTGTTAGAGTTCAAGAAGCATTTGGACTATGCTCTTTCATATGGTCTGAATTCTGATTTTTTTTATAGACCTGGATGGAGCCAGGAGTTGAACCTGATGATCCTTGTGGGTCCCTTCCAACTCAGGATAGTCTATGATTCTATGTGCGGGTTTTGCTGCTCCAGATGGCTGTGTATAAGTCTATGTGGCTCCTTGTGATCCATCCCAGGGTACTCAGAGTTGTCCGATGTCATCGTGAGACCTCTTTTGATTATTTTTCAACAGTCTTGGGTATCTGGAGAGATTCCAAATGACTGGAAGATGGCAAGCATTGTTCTAATTTTCAAGAAGGGCAAGAAAGACAACCCTGGTAATTACAGGCCTGTCAGTCTCACTTTAGTTTCTGGTAAAACTGCAGAGAATATTATGACTGACAATGCAGTCCTTGGTCACAGCCCACACAGGTTCAGGAGGTGTCAGTCCTATTTGACAATCTTCACTTCCTTTTATTACAAGGTCACCTACCTAGTTGACTAACAGAAAAACCAGTTGATGCAATCTTTTTGCATTTCAGCAAAGCTTTCAACATGGTTTCTCACACTACCCTTCTGTCCAGCATACAGCTAGACAAATACATAATGTGATGGGTGAACAACTGGCTGATGGGTTGGGTTCAGAGGGTTATAGGAAATAGGGTTACATCAGGCTGGTGGCCAGTCACAAGTCGGGTTTCCCAGGGCTTCATTTTAGGGCCAGTTCTCTTTAACGTCACCATAAATGACTTGGATGCAAGACTTGAATTTATACTAACAAAGGTTGCAGATGACACTAAATTAGTAGGAAGTTTTGAATCCCTCAGCAGTAGAGAGTCCTTGCAAAGAAATCTTGACAAATTAGAAGGCTAGGCAATCACCAGCTGCATGATGTCCAACAGTGGTGGATTCTGTACCTGGGATGCAGGTTCCCCACCTGGGATAGGACAACCCTGGGCATACATACAGACTGTTGATGAGAGGCTGGAGAGCAGCCCTGTGGAAAGGGATCCAGGGCTTCTGGTCAACAGCAAGCTAGATGTGAGTCGGCAGTGTGCCTGGCAGCCAAAATGGCTGACTGCGCCCTGAGGTGCCTCAGACCCAGCACTGCCGGCTAGCTGAGGGAAGGGGGCGTCCAGCCCTGTGCTGCTGCGGCCTCAACTTCGAGTGCTGTGTGCAGTTTCAGGCACCACAGTATAAAAAGGACAAACTACTAGAGAGGTTCCAAAGGAGGGCTACAAAGATGACACAGGGTCTATAGGACAAGATGTGTGCGGAGTGGCTAAGTGACTTGGTTTGTTCAGCCCAGAGCAGAGCAGGCTGAGGGGAGGCCTCGTGGCGGCCTGCAGCTCCCTCACGAGGGGAGCAGAGGGGCAGGCGCTGAGCTCTGCTCTCTGGGGACAGCCACAGGACCTGAGGGAACAGCATGGAGCTGGGACAGGGGAGGGTCAGGGTGGGCATAAGGAAAAGATTCTTCACTGAGAGGATGGTCAGGCACTGGAACAAGCTCCTCAGAGAAGTGGTCATAGTGTTGAGTCTGCTGGAGTTCAAGAAGCATTTGGACAACACTTCCGGACGTAAGGCTTGGATTTTGGTCATACTGTGTAGCTAGGAGCTAGATTAAATGATCCTTATCACAGAATCACAGTCCTTTCCCACTCGGGATATTCTATGATCCTGATGAACTGATTCATGAACCGATGCTTAAGAACTACTTGGATAGTGTAGCCATGAGTGGGCAAAAATTGAGAATATAGCTCCATATTTAGAGAGATTTAAAACAATGTCTGAAATCCCTCATATACATATGTATAACAAAGGGAGTAAATTACAGAGCACCATAACTTATGTTTTCAGGTTGGAAAAAGCAAAAATTATCTTAAGTAATATCACTTGGTTATATTAGACTGTATTTTCCTTTATGTGTACACCAACATATGTAACTTATACACCAATACTCTTCCCCAAAGTTTGTAATTGTCACTTTAGTTTGTAGAGTGTATATATATACTTTTTTTTTTTTTTCCTAATTCAACACTTTATAGTCTGCTTTACTCACTGTACATTTGTTGGCTTCATGAAGAATTCCTGAAGGCTTGCTACAAATGAACAGTAAAGATGATAACAAATAACGCTGAGACTGGAGAAGCTTTTCTGTCTAGCTAAATAATACAGGTTAAGCTTCATTTCTTTGTGGTCAAACAGATTGTTTGTTAAAGTAGTTTAAAAAAAGCTTTAATCTAATTTCTGCATGCCTGTTTAACGGAGCATGGATCATCAGCTCAGTGCCTGGATAAAAAGATTTTCAGGAAAACACGGAATTCCAGTCTCTGGTATCTATTCAAACAAAAGGGACAGGACTCATTACTTTAAGTGATTATTATTTACAAAAATCTTAATTTATGGGATACCTGCAGATAGAAGGTGATGCTATTGCAGCTGGATATTCCAACCCCATCTCACTGTAATGTTGTCAGACACTAACAAACTTAGGCAAATACATTTCCTGGAGTGCACACACCATAAACTAGGCTTTGTCACTGAGCATCTTATTTCAAGTTTGTTTGATGGAATAAAACTTGTGATAGGAGACTGGTAGCAGGAACACTATCAACACTATTTGTGGTACCTTGAAGTTGTTACACTCATTTATTTCTGTCTGTTAAAGGTAATTTAATCCTATGTTGTGCAATGCAGCAACAACTATTTTGTAAAGGTTAATGAAGCCTTGATTATGATCTTTACAAAATTCCCTAACCTTTGTATAATAGCTTGTTCCTCTAAAAAATTGCTATTGACAGTAAGTGTTTCACTTAGCAGGGAAAATCCCTACCTTTAAAACTGCTGGGAGCAGAGATTGAGGCTGACAGTGAAAGAGAGACCAGAGCAAAACACAGTGTTAAGCCTTTTGCAGTGTGCAAGCAGGAGAAGCATTCACAGAAAAACTTCATGAGAATGGATCAGAAGTTCTCTCAGCTAATTGCTACACTAAAATCTGCAGGTAGCATTTGAAAAAGAAATATGAAGTGCTGGTACATCTCGTGGATACAATTCAACAGTGTTATTGCAGGTCTCCCATGCATACATGTTTTCTGCATACATGTCTGCATATATGCTGCTGTAATAAACATACACATAAAGGGAAGGCTGGGGAAGCAAACTGGGAAGCATGCTCAAAAACACTGTTACACCTCCCATGGCCATTCATCTCAGCTGTACGTTTTCTAAATGTGGAGATTTCCAAATTAGTAACCATGGAGAACATCACCAGTCTGGCTTGTTTTTTCTAACCTTGCCCATATATTTCACTCTTTTTGATTCTTAAATAATGACATTTGCTTAAGTAGATTCTTACGCTGCTCATAAATTTGGACACAAGTTTGACTTAACGTGTTTCTCAGTGCATCGGATCAGTGCATACAGATTCAGACTGGATAAATTCAGAGCATACTGTAATCCATGTTGGACAGCACCGGTAGCATCTAACAAATACATAAGGACCAAGTGAGCAACATTCATAAAGAGCACAGCGTTAAGTGGAGACCTTAAACCATTACTCTATATTTAAGAGTTTGTGGACCTTGGCACGGATCAGATACAACACATTCAATTTACTGACAACTTGTTTGTTATATAGACTGCCTAGGTAGAGACAGTACTCTGCCAGAGCTGCATGTCTCTATGGCTACTAGTTTCAGATGCAGGATTTGCTGAGTTTTCAGGACCCAGAACAAGGGAGACACTTGCAGAGAACAGCAGTACACCCTAGAGAAAACACACCCAACAGCCTTTTTTTTTTTTTTTTTTTAAGCATTAATATCAAATAGCAAGCATACTGTCATCTCTCCCATTTGTGCAGCATGCTATAACCTTTGTAGTGAGGAAGCAGATGGAAAATGTTAATAGCCTACAACATGCAGATTTTCTCTAAATGCTGATGAACCAGAGTGAGCACCAGGAGGGAGTCTCAAGTCCTATACCCTGGAACATGATGGTGGCTCAGCACCTCTAGAGCTGGATGCTCATTGCATACCTGAGCATTAGCCCATTCCCTTCATCATCAGCTGATGCAGACTCTGTAACCCCCTGTCATACATATTCTTTCACTTAGGCAGTCAGTAGTATGCAGAAAAGGAAGTGCCAAATCTGTAAGACCAGCAATTATTTCTTTTTTTTCAGTTGTTCTTTGTTCATGAAAATTACATTTCTTAATAATAATGCAGCAAGATTTTACGTTACATGATTTACACAAGTATCTATGACACAATCATAAGATTTATTTACTACCCAAACTGCTAGAAATGCAGATTCTGACTGTTGTTCTGGGTGTATGGAACTCCTGTAAAATTTCTTTCACAAAACAGAATCCTGGCTAAAGGAGGGAGGAGTGAGCATGGCTTGGCTGCTTAACAGACACTATGTAAAGCAGCTCTTCTTGGCAATGCTCTCATTAACGTTGCCACCTTTGATACATGCCAGACTGAATCCTCCTCAGCTAAGGAATTGCCTTTTTGTTGTCCCATATAATTCATCTCCTACCTCGCTTGTGTTACAAGAAGAAGCTGCATAATTGAAGACCACTTTGTTCCAAGCAGCACTTAGAGCAGCTGTATTTAGAGGAGGAGGAGGGTGGCTGAGCCAGAAGAAAAACTTGGTAAGATAGGAGCTCCACCTATTCCAAATTCTTTAATTTACAGCTGAGAAGCAGAAAGGGACTGCAAGTTTTTTGAGCACTTACCTCTGCTCACAAGGCAGAGAAACTCTGAGCTGCACAGGCGCCCTCTCCAGCCCCTCAACCAATCAAGACACTGTGAAAAGGGTTTCAGATCCTACAGCCTTGGGCTCTCAGCAGGTTGCAGATGTTTTTCTAGGGAGATGATGAGTGAGCTCACAAGACAAGCTTTACAAGACAAAATCCTATAATGGTATTTAGTACAAAAATAACATTTTCCATTTAGAAACTGAGTAGAAACTTTCAGAGACTTCACAATTCTGTATTATATATATGAAATGAAGTTGATACATAAATCCAGTGAGATATGCAGCTGTGCCACAGTAAGCTAACCAATCATATCAGCTAGTTAATTGATTTTAAAATTAGATGAGTGCCCTGTCTAAGAAGCAAAAGACTTATTTCTTATTGCTGAGTAAGATCTTTAACATCACCAGATCAAGACACTGTATGTGAAAGGCCAAGTTATCTCCTCTAGCAAGATCCAAATCCCTCTCAAAATAAATATATAAAAAACCACACCATAACACAAAGTCCCAATCAACATGGTGTACTAGAATAGCAGTTAAACCCATGGCTGTGCTCAGCTTACAACTGCCCCAAAGATTACTTCTGTGAGAACAGAGGCTGGAAGAGGGACCATAGCAGAAGGGGGGCATAAACAAAGAAGTGAGGGCTCAAATGCCATATTGCATATCATAAGCCACACAAGAAGATTCACGTTGTCTATTTCTGCAGCACAATGCTGAAAATATCATTGCTACTTCACCCTTATACTTTTATACCAGCAAGTGTCAACATCAAAACCAGACCAATCAATCGACAGACAAATGTATGTCCTTTCTACACGACTGTAATCTTGATCTTTTGCTGCTGCTCGTTTCAAAGCCCCATGGGTTTTGATTTGTTTGATCCAGTCACAGATCAAGCAAATGGAAGTATCAAAGATCTTAGCTCATCTGAGAAAGCAAGAGAATGAAAGAAGAATGTCCAATACATAACAGCCAATAAAAAAAAAAAAAAAAAGAGGAATTCTGATAAAGCTGTACATGATTTTAAGATTTTGAGGCAGTGTTGGCATGACTGAACTTCGACATCACCATTTGCCCATAGCTGACACTATCATATCAACGATCCACTACTAGGAACTATCAATTCATTGTTATTAGGCAAATATCAATTTCTATCAGTAGCTATGGATTTGCACCCACCTTTAATTTTGCAAAGAAACACTGGCCCTTCATTGCCAAGGACAAAAGACAAAAACAAACAGAGCCATTGGAAAAAAAAAAAAAAAAAAAAAAAAAAGAATTGAATTGAAAAAAGTTTGAATAAAGGTGAGTGAACATACAGCAAGAGAAGGCTGGAGATTTTTTAATTATTATTATTTTTTTTTAAAGATAGAAGCATTGTAGATAATCTGCAGGAGCAAGAGAAATATGTGGTTTATAAAGCTGCCCTTTAAATTTCTCTTATGCTATATTGCTGTCAGTCTCAGCCACCTTCCTTTTTACTTAGCAGGAATTGTACTGTGTGCTAAATTCAGCATCTTCTGGCTGAAAATAATTTCAAACTGAACACTATAGTAGAAGATTTTTTTCCTCCTCCTCCACCCTATAGCTATTACAGTTCCAGGTCGTGTTAGCTCTAACTGTGAAAGCCAAAAATGGTTCAATAGGCACAGAACAGACCTGTCACGGTTTAAGGTTGCGTCTTATTCTCTACTCAGGGGAGAAGACCTGTACTAGCTCTCTACTCTTTTTTATTATTTATTATTTTAGGAATACCTTTTTTTGTTCACTGGTTAATCCTAGGTAATACCAGACAAAGCTTTCTTATTTGGGTTCTGTTTTCTCTCAGTTTACAGAGGACATTGAGTACATATGAACAATAAAAACAAGTGTTCGAGACCCAGAGAAGTCCTGGAACAAATCTGATACTTCCACAAAGACTTTTACATAGTTTCTCAAGAGACTTTGTTATTTTTTTTCAACAATTGGCTCAACCAAATATGCTTAGTTTTATGACAGAAAAATTGTATTAATTAATTATTTTTTTAAACTTAGGTCAAATTTGCAATACAAAGAGCTCTAAGCTGGTAGCAACACTCAAGAGTTAGTCACCCCCTTCTTTCACTGTCTTTATGGAGTTGGTTAGCATTCCTTTTTGGCTATGTAATATAAAATGCTAACATTCAGACCTTCAAAAGGTGGTCCATACTGTTACCATATACAATTACGCAGCTGAAGAGTGATCCAGCTTTCCACGGCACTGAGAAGCTGCTTTCATTTCTGTCTGAAGTCACTGATGTTAATGTTGCTCTTCCTCCTATCCCTGATATCTTTCTTCGACTCCACCATCGCCACCTCTGGGAGGATGATTTTACACTTTTATACTTCTTGCATCGCATCCCAAACTTTGTTTTCCAGTGTACACATTCTAGCATCCTAATCCTATTGCTAATACAATATTTAAGCCTGCTTCCAGAAAACCAGTTCCACTGGGAATTTCAGTAAGGGATTGTTTTAATGCACACCAGGCAATTTCCCTCTCTGATTCCCTTAAACTCCTGTCAGAGTTTCAGAAGCACTTGGACTACGCACTTAGTCACATGCTCTAAAATTTTGGGTAGACCTGTGTGGGGCCTGAAGTTGGACTCAATGATCCTTATGGGTCCCTTCCAACTCGGGATATTCTGTGGTTCATATTTTCTGTCATGATTTATTCTCCAAAAATTGATCAGACTTTGGATTAATTCTCAGGGTACGACAAATGCTTTCTAGACGTGCAGTAACTTGACCTTCAAAAGGTTTTTTTTTTTTTTTTTCCCATCATTGGTACCATTACTCGTGTGCTACCAGAGCCACGCTGTTTGATGCTTCCCAGATGCATAAATGTCCATTATGCATGGTCTGCATTACAGAGAAAGATGAGAAAAGCCAGTAACAATGGCCACGCTTAGCGGGCGAGGAAGCCAAAGTTCATTGAAATCAGAAGAAAGGCATTTATTAATCTTGGCAAGATGTGGGTCTCACAGACTCATTAATGGACTAAGTAAGACCATACTAGAAGCATTTGCACAAAATGATCGCTGAGATCAGGCTTCTAGAGTCCTGATCTGTTATTTAGTGCAAGCCATCTCTCAAGGCTCACATAAAGGCTGTTTGTACCACTTTGGCTTCCTGATTGGTATGGATTAGGGAATGACTGCCTAGACAAAACAGGCACCTGCTCCTGAACAGTCTGACTCATAAAAAAAATAGTAATACAGGACATGAAATTCAGCCAGCGTAAGGTCTGAATAGCTATTACTCTGGAACTGGGGAGCACTCGATTTTAGGGTTTTCCTTCAAGAAAAAGATTTTATCACTCCAAGCCCGTTATGCAGAACAAAGTTCGGGTCACTTAGATCTGCTTCCTTCTGCTGAATAATGTGTAAGCAATAAAGTACAACTTCGTTATGTTGTATTCTACCCTAAGATTGGCAGGAAAAGAACAAAAAAATCAGCTAGCACTGAAATGAATCAGTAATTCACCAGGAATTCGTTAAGTGGCACACACGTTTCTGTCTTAGGAAGATGCTACAGGTGAACACAAAACCTGTTTAACTGCCATAATGCCAAGAACAGGCGCAACACCCACAGGGGTAAGTGTCTGCAGCAATCTCCCCCTATTACAGACCAGCTCTTCTGTTCAGCACACCTCCAAAAAAGATCAAAACCACAGGGTGGAAGGTAGCAGCAAGAAATTGGACTTTACATCTCAAAAACACTTCGCTAACCAGGCTCACCAGCCTGACTTTCTCAAATGCCTTTGAAATGTTTGCCTGGAAGCCAGTAGAGAAAATCTAAGTTTCCCACAGCACAGAAATTTTTAATTGTTATTATTTTTCCCCAAAATGTTGTGTTCCAAAGTGGTATGTATAAAAGCCTTGGATCTGGGAATTTGACATTTTAAATTATGTTTAGAAATTCAGGAAAATAATGAGATAAGTTCAGACTTGGAACAAAATCGAGGTGCAACCGACATGTAGCACAAAAGTCCCAAAAGTGCAGGTTTGCCGTGAGCTAGATGAAAAAGCAAACGGCAATTTTACACTGAGATCAGGACACAGGAGGCACAGTGAGTGATCATCAGGAGCACATCTCCATCCTGCTTTCATGGCCTCTCGTGACACTAGCAATATAAGTGACTTAAAGTGATACCTCATCCCTCTGTACTGATTTCAGCCTAAATACCTGTATTACATTTCAAAGTAGCTCCAGTTCCTGAGATGATAGGTGGAATCAGTGAATAGCACTTGTCTGGCATGTGCTTGCACACTTCAGCAGTCTCAACTGATTTTAATCCTTGCTGAACCAAAGGCATTTTAGCTAGCCTTTAATTAACAGAATTATAACTTACGCTATTATTCTAAAGAAAACAAACAAACAAACAAAACCTTTCTTTTTGACCACACAATCTGTCTCTGCTCCTATTTTCGAAGTCCTACTCAATTCCTCATGAGAAAATTTGTATGGGATTTTGGAGCTGCGTAGAGATGTCCCCCTGGCTCTCCTCTTAGGAACGGAGACAGCAACGAGCTGTCAGCCATGCAGTCCTCTCCTGTCACACGCTACCAGTGCCGACCAGCTCACACTGTATTTTTTGTCACAATGCACTTCCCTATCCACTCATTTCTGTGCTCCATATGTCCATACATTTCGCTCACGTGCCCATAATGCTCAGGTATAAAACCAGCACAGATAAAACTATGATCTGATTTTTGCTAGACAGCACTTTGGCATTTCACCATTGCTGCACTAACTCATGAAACCCACACCAATATTCTAAAAATAAATCACTTTGTCAGAAACAAACCCCTAGTAGTTACATATAAATACATAACCACTCCATAATTATTATGAGGGTTAATTATATTTGTCAGCGCTTGTACTGCAGCTACCATACATAAAAAGGAATTTCTTGGACTGGAAAAGATGGGCAGAGCATGCATCCCTGAAATGCAGGCTATATTCTCTGCTATCTGAGAGTCCAAAAGGCAGCTGGGACAAACCATCTGAGTTTAACTCCTGTCCACACCTCCCCCCCACACCACTACATGGATAGACAAATACTCCAAGCAGCACAAATACATGCGAGATTTCATTTGCAGTTTCCAAAGTGATAGAGAATGCTGCATAAATTAGTATTCAAAACTGGTGGTAACAGGGAATGTTACCAGTACAACACCAAACAAATTAGAGGTGTTTCAAGAGAGAATCCACGGTTTCTAGCTCCCCTCCTGGTGAATCAACAAAGATAGAGCACAGCAAATAAGTTAACTGAAAGCAAAGCACTCTTCCAACTCACTGTCAAGACAATATTGCCTGGATGAATCTTCCTCGCCCTGCTAGATTTTCACCACCGATCAGTACTTCATCATTTTGTCAACATTTGAAACATTGTCATTTTAAATTATACTATAGTCACAAAGAAAGTACCTGATGTGTCCAAATGATGAACCACCAACTCCTGCCAAAAACAATAAAGCAGGAACACTTATTTTCTGCTGGGTAAACCGCTTCATTTCTGCATTACAGAAGAGCTCTTTCAGAGCTGAAAAATAGCATGTTACTGGCATAGAAACATTTGCAGTCCTGAAATTCTTTCCCCTCCCCTTGCTATGCTCTGCCTTGCTCAGCCAGGTTTCAAAATGGGACAGGAGCAGAAACAGATGGAACTTTTTATTTATTTATTTATTTTCCCAGCGCTCCTTTCCTAATCATTTGCGAGCATTGTACACGTACCTCAAAGGATTGTGTAGAGCCCTATCTGCAGAAACGTTACAGATGACACAGACTGTGGAAATAGGCCGGTGCTTGTCTCATCATTCTGCTGAACATTTGAGAGAGGCCTGGAACAGCAGCAGCCCATCAGCTCCTGGATGAAATAAACACGTCATTAGAAACAGACTCTGCGCCAATGATGCTCTAAAGCGAGCAATGGGCAAAGGCTGCGGGACACATGCTTGAAGGGCAGGTAAAAGCAGGATTTTATCAAAGGGCATAAAATCTTAGAGGCATATTTTAGGGCTGGATTGAAAAAAAAAGAAAAGAATGGAACCATTTAAATGGCCCTTTACAGAAGTGCAAATTGAAATGAAATGCATCAAAATTTGCAAGTGCCAAACGATTTTACAGGCATTGCTACAGGATTTTATTTCATCCAGGCGGCTTTCTTTATTAGCTGAACATACAGCATCACCCTGAATTATTTTATTTGCTTTTTAAAACACTGATGAAGTGTTTTGGTTTATTTTTCATGCACTTTAAGTCACCCTTCACCACACAGCTAGAGATTTTCCATGCGTTGCAAGCAGTTGTTAATTCCAAAGGCCTTGGCAGCCTGCATCCCTGCACATGAGCCTGGCAAAAGCACGCACTGAGAGGGGAGCATCCCCTCATGCTACACCCGGATTCCTCGCTCACTGCTGGATGCCTGAAAAAAATCAAGCTGCCTTCATAGCTTGCTATTTCTACAGCAACTTTTGGCTCCCGATGCTTAATGTATAGGCCAAAGGTTTCTTTCCTTGGGGAGCACTGCCACAAGCTCACATCTTTCTTGGGCAACACCAGTTCAGATATTTGGACAAGTGTATTTCAAATGGAGGAAAGAAAGTGAGAAGAACCCTAACCCTAATTCTAGGCAAAAGCCTAGAATTCCAGATTTTTTAAAAAGCTGATCCCAAGAAACATGTTTCCACACAAAACTGGGTATCGGGATTTTGAACAAAGTTGACTTTTTTGTTTCTTTTTTTTTTTTTTTTTTGGTTGTTATTTTATGCAATTACTACCTTCCTGTGACACTGCAACTTTAGCAGTGAATTTTGTACACGGTCTCTTCCAGCTAGGGGTGTTGAGCATATGATGCTCAACATTTTTACCATGCACTCTTTTTTACCATGCACTCTTGAACACGCTGCATTCAGTCAGCATAGATACCACCAAGTACCATTGAGAAAACATGAAAGCAAGCTATCTAGCAAGCCTGTGCTTGGATTTCAGTGTGTTGTGAGGTCTGCGAAGAGATGGTCATGAAAAGCACTTCGTATTTCTGAATAGAAATTTAAGCCACTTAAAAATAATAAGCAATAATAAAATGAGTATTGGTTTTGGACATGCCAACAAAAACATAGTATTCTTTCACATGCTTAGACTCCTTTTTGCAAATTGTGGAGATTCTGTCACGTTTTGGGACAGCTGAAAGATGATGACCATTTTAGAATTTAATTAGAAACACATTGAAGTAGTGATATTCCACTTGACAAATGCTTTTGTATATTACCTATTAAAACTACCTCTAAGTATGTTTTCCTGAAAGGCATATTAGTCCCTTACTAAGAAAATACGGAATAAGACAACCTAAAAAAAACCCTTGCAAAACACCAGGTGTAAATATTTTCAGATAAAACACTAAGTGATAGCACTATGTCAATAACCCCTCCGTTCTTCAAGTTTATGTATTTATTTTTTATTTTGTTTGTATAACCGGGAGGTAAGCTATATGAAAGAACCAGCTGACATAAAGCTGCTTGGGTGGAACACTTCAGCGAAACCTTTGGCTCTTCAGTGGAAGGATTGTTGAATCTAATACAATTATTTGACCATAGCAATGTCAACTTCAGTCCCTGCACCCTTTGGCTAAAGATGTCCAAATAGTCATTTTTTCAACAGCATGCTGTTCCAAGAACTTAAAGTTCCTCTTAGGAAGGCATCCAGGCAGGCTGTTAATTTTGGTGAAACGTTAATGCCATATTAGTGAGAACTGATACTGTTATCTATTTTTGGTAATTTTAAGTGAACTAGGAGTGCACTGCCATCTCTTTAGGAGGCCGAATCAATGTAAATTGGAGAAACAGTGACCTCATTTAGATGGATGTTTATGCAGACAGCATTGTTAGTACTTAAGGAAAGCTCATGCAAAATTTAAATAAATTTGACTACTACTTAGTAGGTTTCTCTCTGTTTCATTGGATGGGATGGAGGAGATGTACTTTTTTTTTTTTTTTTTTTTTTTCTTCCAGATCACATTTCTCTCTTATTCAAGATCTCGGAAGATTTCATCTTGCAAGAGCCTTTTGGGAAATTCCAACTAGAGTCAAATGTCTATGAAAAAGCATTCCTGTTTTTCACTGGCCTCACCGGAAAATAAGACCAAAGTGGCCATAAATTTTCCAAAGGAGATAGTCAAAACTAATAGCCAAGAGTAACTATTGATTTATGTTTTGTCTTTGGGAGCATGAATGATCACCTGCAGAGAAAAAAAAGTACTATTGTCTGCTGCTCAGAATTCATTATTTTTCTCCTCCGCAGCACGAATAGGTGCAATTTTTCTTAAATGAATTTTTAAGAACTGTTAAGCAGAAATTTAACTATCCTCAAGCTGAATGCATAAATAAGGGTTTACTGTGAAAAGTTTCCATATATGTAAACAGACGGCAACCTAATAATAAGCACATCTGTGACTTCCTGAAGTTTGAATGCATTACAAAAAAACTTCCCTCTATTATTTTTCATTTCCTAAATTTAAAGGTTTTTTATATATAAACAAGTAAAATATTAGGTTTTTTAAGACTGATAAAAATTTCCATCGAGAACAACTTTTGATACAGAAGTCTAATTTGAGAAATTTCTGATGAGGTTTAAACGATTCTCCGTTAACAGATTCTTTTGCATTCAAATACAAATACGGTGTCACTTTCAATGCCACTAGAACTGATGGCAACTCAGCAGGAAGAAACAAAAATAGTCACAATACCTATTGGTTTGTTTAGGAAATAAAAAACAAACAAACAAACAAAAAAAAACAAGTTCAGTATATATTTATAGCTAATAAACATGCAGTCTTCTGGACCAGCACCTTAACTTTCCATGATCATTTACACTTTAAGAATAAAGATGTTCCAGTCAAACAAATGTATGAAGGGGTAATACAAAGAAGTTAACCCGATACGGCACTTAGTTTCCCTCTCACTATCCATTCATCATTTGCAAAAGTATGATTTCCAGACGTTAGGTATGATAAGAAGAGAAGAGACAGAAATTTGCACTTTGACTCCTCAAGCTGTTCTGGTGGTTTTATTATTTTTTTAAAGATTAATTATTTCAGCCTAATATCTCATTAGAATTTGTCCATAAATCAAAATACATTGTGGCCCTCTCTGAAAAATTAGAGGCCCCTTCATCAGCTGCCCTTTTTGTCAATGACAAACTGTTCACATAATAGCAATCAAATTCCTTCTAAGTTGTCATCTTGACAAATTAAATAAATTGAGTTGCTTGAGTCCATCAGTGTAGAGACCTTTCTCTAGCTCTGAAATTATCAATGCAGGTCTTTTTGTTTGGGTCTTTCAATTTTTTTTTCTTCCCCAAATGTGGCTATCAAAGCAGGAATGAGCATTTCACTATCCAGCCAGTATCAGAGCATTAAGACATGCAATGATTTTAGATTTTGCTGTGCCTCTTACATAGCAGAGAGGATGAATACTGCAACAGGCCTGGAAGGAAAATTCCAGGGTTCATAAATATTAAGCAGTATTAAAGCAGAGCAGGAGAGTGCACAGTATTTCAAATTTAAGCCCCACTAGAATTCACTCCACTTTTAGTGTCTTTCCCTACCTTTCTCACTTTCCACGTTCACCTTAGTTTCTGTATCAGGGATTTGCATAACAAAATGCTTGGTCTGGCTTACCAGGCAATTTATGCAGACTACTTTTGAGGGGGAGGGGAAGAAAGAAAGAAAAAAAACGAGCACAGTGAAATTTAAGTTTCAAATTCTAATTCAAGTAATGCCTGCCAGCTAGTCCATTAACATTTTCAAACTTGACAAGGTACTCCTGCTTTTACAGAGCACTAGGATTGATTTAACTCCATAGACTGGACTGGTATTCACAATTCACTCAAATTCATTCTACAGGTACAACTGGCACGCTAGATTTAGTATCTTCAGATAAAAACGGAGAGCAAACGATTTTTATTGTTGCTATAACCATTACACCACTGCCATTTTTTTTATTACAACCCTGCCTACTTAGCTGAGGAGCAGAGTTTATAGGGAAGAATAATGGGATTCTCGCTTATGACCGAGTGGACTTGCCTTTAAAGTGTTAATACGTCTGTACAAAAGTAACGTAAAATGGAAACATCCTTCATTTTTGTGTTCAGAAGGCCTTTGGAACCAAAAGACCATGGCTATTCACAAGCTATAAATATGAAGAGGTTTTAAAAGCCTCAGAAGTACCTACAGCCAGGTGGTTAGAGTAATTTGGGTTGGGCAGTCACCACTGGAGGGTCAGCAAAGCAGCACAATGCATTCTTCCCATCCCCTTCTTAAACTGTAGGGCAAGTCCTTTCTTGCTATAAATTGTCACAAGGTGTTTACCAGTCATTAACTTACAAGTGGCTCTAATTTCTCAGCGTGTAATTAGGGATGCTGACTAAACCTGATCGGGCATCATCCTGTCAGCTGTCTCGTATTAGTGATGCAAGGCACCTCTCCCTCTCTCCCAGTCATGACAATTCATTAGTTCTGCTGTTGGAGAGCAGCTGTACCATTTGAGATGTAATTTATTCAGATTCCCTCAAAACTGTTGCTGAAACGTGGGAAGATAAGTGATTTGATGAGGTTATGTATTTACTGTCAGATAACATTATGGGTTGGATGTGTGGTTAGAAACGATAGGAGATTATGTTTTGTCAGAAATATTGCCCTTTTTAAGGCAAAAGATTAAGTTAGATGAGGCAAAGGACAAAATGCTTTAACATGTCAGGCATGTCTCACACTTATCCATAAAACACTCCCCAAAAATATCCTGTCAGGATCATGAAAGTTTTACCTTCGTCCCAGTTTACTGACATATTCTGTAAAGCATCTGGTTTAGTAATAAACACAAGCAAAACCATGGCTGTTCAAAATAAGAAAATATACAATGCTCTGCTTGACTAGCAAGTGGGGCATGTGTGTGTGTGTGTAATGTGCGAATTTCAAACTAACTTAAATGCCAAGACAAAAATGATGAATCAAGAACTTAAGTATTTAACTTGTGCTCTGAGCAATAACATCAACTTACCTCCTCCGAGTAGACCTGAAACAAATCCTCAGTGCTTAAAAAATCCCTAACTTTAACTCCTGGGTGTTTTTTTAACCCCAGCTGCAACACTCACTGAGGTACGTAGCAAGGTAAAGCCAGCTCAGTCAGAAAGCTGGTTCTCCTAACCAGCTCACTTTCATGAATACTCAGTTTCCAAATTCAAACTAAAAATGTACACAAATCACAGACTTTGGGGGTCAGACCCTAAAGGTCCTTTGGCTGCTATTCTGTCTTTGACAGTAGCCAAAGGATGGTGCCAGGGAGGAGGAGGACAAGAACAGGGTAAGCATACAGTCATACCTGCCAGGAAAATCATTCAGCTTGCATCAGTCTGCAGCTAAGGAACTCCTTGAGCTTCAGGTGGTGTTTTTGCATTTCATGGCTCTCAGTCAATTTTTCTTCTGGGAAATCCATGTAATTTTGCTTCATGAAAAGAACGTATTTCATTGAAAGTTGCTTCCTTGTGTTCACTTTGAACTCTGGAAATATTTGCGGTGGCCAACTTTGTTCCTGTACAAAAAAACATCAGGGAACATGTCACACATGACAGACATCAGTAGAAATTCAATGTTGCTTATTAATGCACTTGAGAGATTTTCAAATATACATTTCCCATGAAAAGTCAAAAGAGGTCTACCTTCCTCAGTCGCTGTCTCAGTGACAGTTTTTACCTGTAGTAAGCTATACATTTAAGTACCGTTTCAGATATTTACTCAGATCTGAAATAAGAAATTATTCCAGATTATTTCTTGCATTTCTTTCATAGTATATACATTCTGACTTGCTTCTGATGCCTGTGATTAACTAACTCCAGATACTTGGTTGCTTACAGTGGCAATTTTTCACATGGATTTGACTGAGACATTTCCCCAGCTTTAGCATCCAAATATTGGATGCTATCAGTGTACACATTGAGTACAGCAATATATTTTCCCAACCACAAAATGTCATCAACACTGACAACCCCGTCATGGTCTTAAATCCAATATCCTGTGGCCTCACTGACTTCTGCATTTTAATTTGCTATCCCAGTGCACAGTAATTTCTGGTTATCTGTGTCATAGTCCTAAGCACATCTCAAGATGAAATGTTGGCAGGTTGTCATGTTTGTTAAGAACAGGTGCTCTGACTAGGGGTTGATTTGTTTTTATTTTATTTTATTATTTTTTTCCTTTAGCTACACTTTGAAATTGGGTACTCTGCACGTGAAAGCAACCTTTGGCCATCCGCAACATGTAGATCCTTTTATCCTCAATTTATACATACGTGCACAAACATTAATTTTAATCAGGAAAAGCTAAGATGAAATACCAGTGAAGGAAGACTTGTTAGGCATGACATTTCATTTATAGATACAGCTGAGAAGATTAACGTCTGAGCCAGCAGCCTGTCCTTTACTACCTTCAGCTACCCAGAAATGAAACGTCACGTATGACAACTCATTCCTCACTGCTCCTGAGAAATTCTCGCTGCCATTTCATTCTGTCTCCCTAGACTCTATCTCCCTACACAATAATATTAATTAAACAACAAATCCAGAGAGTTCTAAAGGAGAAAGCCTGCTCAATCGCTTTCAGGGCATGCATATATGTGCACATTTTATTCTGATTAATGTTTTAAATGTCTTTAATATGTGATTTATTTGAAATAAGGCTAGTTCCTTGGGACTTTGCTTCTGAAAAAACTTCAGAGCAAGTGAACGTACCTATAGACAAATACACCTGGCCAGCAGGGCGAGAGAAAGAGAAGAGAAGGAGAAAATGGGAGAGAAGGGAGAATATAGGTGGAAGCCCAAGTAGATTTGTTCACAGACATCAATGCCAGAATGATTATTCTACAACTGAGTTAGGAACTAATCTGAGTCCAGGGTCCCTTTTATTCTCAAAGCTTTCTATTCACACTGTTAAATTAACTCCTTACTATCAACATGGAGTAAGAAAATAAACTTTCCAAAGGAAAAAATGAATTATATATAATGTAGAACAAATGGAAGTGAAGAAAAAAATCATTTTATTTTAATGTCTGTTTAAACAGGGCGATATCTTCTAATTTTTCGGGTGAATATTTAACTGATCAAAACACATTGTCCAAATGCCCTAACACATCCATATCCTAACAGCTTTTATTCAAGCAATTGATTAGAAGGAAAGAAAAGCTTAAGTTGATTTCCATGAGTCAAAATTAAAATATAGACAAAGTGATGAAATAATGCTTGTGTGTGACACAGAAACTGAAAAATGAAAATGTTTTTTCCCATTAATGTAAATAGATGCATCACAACAGTTTTAGTTATTATATTTACAACAACCACCTTTCTGTAAGTGCAGAATTCAAACGAATTTTTACAAAAAATTGCAAAAGGGTATTTTGCATGTTCTGGTTGATCCACAGGGTTAACAGCAATTCTATACCAGCACAGTGCTATCCCAGTAATCAGAGCATCTCCCTGGCTTCACAGGTGTGTTGCACACACAGCAAGATTGGCAGGCAAAACAAAACAACGTTATTACTCATATGGATGATTTGCATCACTTATGACACCTCTGAAATTCAGAGCTGCTGGTGGTATTTGTTCAGGCCCTGTTTGAAGGCACTGTCCATAAGGCAGCAAGAAAATCCAGCTTGTTCAAATATTACTCATTAGCACAACACAGCAAATAGTAAGGCGGCTACCCCTGACTTCATCAAATGGTATTTCTAACAGCATTTTATCTAAATATTTCACTAAACATTGTTCAGCTGCTTAGCACACGTTAGTAACGTAAGGCAACTTGACATCTCTTACATTTTTCATGAGGGGTAGTTTCACATAACACTAGCTAGACTTAGGAAAGCATTATTATAGAAAAATCACTGGAGAATGAATTGTTTACAGCGACAACGGGTTTCTTGAGCTTTTCTGTCTGAGAAGATGCATTGGCTGTGATCACCAGGTATTTTAGCACAGAGCTTTTTCTTTCCCCACTCAAGTACATTCTTTCGGGATCTCCGAAATGTCAGGCAATTGGTAGATACACTTTACATTTGCCTCATTTCTTCCTACTGAAATTGTCTTTGCTAACAAAAGAGAAACTCAAAGCCAGTTTTTCCCACTAGGAGTATTTGTCATCTCTTCATGTTCATTGTGTTTGGAAAATTCAGGGTAAAGACTCTGACTGACACCCGGGTTGCTTTGCCATGAAAATCTCATAGCTTATTTGTGATGCCTATCATGCTGAGCAGAAAAACAGGTGCTTGTGCTGAAGCAGAGGGTGTGTGTGTACAGGAGTCAACGTCTCTCTACAGAATTAGAGAGAAGAAAAACGGGGATTCTAAGGAAGCACTATTGACACTGGGAAACCATAAGGCAATAAAGAAAATTAGTTACCAATATTGTCCACCCTCAAGTCTTCTACCATACAATTAACACAGCAAAAGCATGTGATGAAGTAACGCTTCTGAATATCCTGTTTCTGCAGCCATGTTAGTATATAGGCAACATTTAATTAATTTTCATGGGACATGATCTAGATGGACCAGCACATCTTCAAAAGTCAGACTAAAACCAACAAGGTCTGATATTAGATAGCAGAAAGCTCTTTTTTCCCTTCTCCTTTTGAAGAAGCACCTGGAAATTAAACGTAAAAAGCCAACTTTTGGGGTAGTTGTTTAGGTTGTGGGGAGATTTCCTGTCCACACATTTTTAGCTATTGATAAATTCATGAAGGGACTTCTTTTTAGATTTTAACTAAAATGAACTTTTTCTCTGCTGAAGACTAACACAAACCAAATTTTATGCCTGTTAGATATTAAACTGTATTTACACACTCTAGGAAACACTTAAATATTATTGGGGAAAAAAAAAATAAAGCCTTCTGCCCTGAAGTTAGTGCCAGGCAACGTGCTGCTGTTGCAGCCGACACCTGCCAACCCTACCCTCATGTATCCCACTGCATGAGCATGGGACCAATACCATGGTCTAAGGGCATAGGTCAAGGTCACAATTCTACGCATCCAGTTGGGGTTATCACCATGCATTAAGCAGCTAAGTTCATGCCTTTCTATGAGTTATAATCTCAGCAACATTTGAAATTTAGAGGCTGTGAGAGTCCTGAGGAATTTTTACTGTTTTGGAAGAATAAATCAAGCTTACACCAATTTCCTGCACACACACCCCGCCCCTTCACAGGCTTGTAACTGCTTCCGTGCGCTAAACATTAACCTCGGGGCTTCAAGAACAGTCACTACGCCAACACATCGAAAGAAATAGAAAATCTATAGAATGGGAATTTTACTATGCTTTGAAGGCCCATCAAGACACCCTCACCAAAAAAAGCAAATGCAGTTATTTAAAACTTACTTCCATACTCACTTCCCAGTCCCGTGGGATGTCATCTTTACAACTCTGAAATTCCATTTTTAATCACACTGCAGACCAACTCCTTCCTCTCTCTCTCTCAAGCAAGCAATTAGTCTCCATTTACTTCTATTATTTACTTCTAAGGGGGAAAAGCTCACCTTCAACTTTTATCCCTAAGCCATGCTGAGACACTTTTAAAGATAGCCAGTTGCAAACTGGGTTATTTCTACAGCTTCTTTCATGTAAGAATTGTAAAGAACTTCAATAAACAAGTCAATTTAGAATGGCTAATCAAGCCATCAAGCCTTATAAGATGCAGATGTTCTTCCCATTCCTGCTGTAGACTTGCTGAGCAACTGTGGGGAAATTATTTCAGTTCATTGTGCTTCTGTTCTCTGTTCATTAAACTGATAACAATAATTCCTTTCTCTGACCTTTTGTAACACTTGCTCTGAAGCCTATTGTAAATTTTACTGTGCACATACCGTCTCTTATTATGTATAAATTTAGTATTTATTAAAATAAAACCTTGATTTCAGTTGGGACCTCAAACAACAACTATAGAAGAACTTACTAGTATACAGGCATTTCAGCTGGAAAAAAAAATGATGATGCTATTTTTTCCCCCTAAAATACAACACTTCAGCAGCGAAGTTAAGATGAACAATCTAACACACATTTTCATTCCCTTCTTTGTACTGCCACATCATCTTGCAGCTATCCAATATTAAATGGGGAAATCTCTCCCCGAATACAAGATATTACTTCTAGCAACCAAGGTAATATTGATTAACTCATGCATTCTTTTTAAGCCCTTAAAATTTTATAGGCTATGCAAGTTATTTTTAATACAATCCTGCATAAAGGGATTTGTGATATATCACCAAGCCTCTAAAACAAAGTCTGTAGTGAGTGAATATTAAATGTGGTCTAGTATTACATCAGAATTGATATGCTTAAAAAATAATTAAAATAATGCCACAGGCAGAAGGATTGTCCACTTAATCCAGAGACATAAAATCAAAGGGAATATTAGAAATCAAAGTAAAGTTTCCTATCTGTGCTTAGAGATGCACAGCACAATTTCAGACAGATGACAATATTCAAGGATAGGCTGTTAGAGCCAATTTTTTTATGCCTTCCCTTTCTGATTATTTGATGCTAAGGGTAAATACTAGTGTTTCCCAGGATCAGTCAAAGTATTCTCAAAACGGATTTTCACCATGGACAGTATTTGATATACATCAAGGAAAGAACGAGGCTGATGGTATGGCCTAGATTAATCTGTTGTCTTTGGGCAATTAATTTTACTGTATTACAGACTCAGCATTATACAGAAGGCCATTGGAAAGCTACAGACATGGTGGTAAACTCCAATGGATTCTATGTTTGGCTTTGTACCGCTGGAGAAACAAAGATCATCTCAACATAAGTTATGTCCTAATCTCACAAGTAATCAGGACTGGAGAAGTCACTGTTTCTGCAAGTAGTCTTTTTCCTGCCCTATACTTTTAGGGTAAATAAGGAAAAATTTCTTTTTTTCTTCCCCCTCTTGCACATAAGATAGACTAATTTCCCTCATTTCCTACAACGCTCCTGTTTGCAGCCTTGACTGAGTTCAGGCTTCCTAGATATGAAAAGCTTTCCAAGCACAACCACCGCTGTCAGAACATGAAAACAATGTCAGTAAATTAATTTTGTCTTTTTAAAAATTCTTTAATAAGTAGAAATCTTTTCTATTTGTTTGTTTTGGTTAAGGATAAAATAACAGATAAATATTTAACAAATAGACCAAAGGGACAGATAGGTTGCAGCGTTTGCTATGACAATGATGGTTTGTACCTTGCAATTTCTAAAAGCAGGTTTCCGGTTTCATAGTGCTTTAAAACTTTGTTTTAAATTCCCCAGAAAAGAAGTTTCACTGACAAGTTAACTGTTTTTGTTGCAACCAGCCAGAGTTTTGAGAGGAGGGAAAATGGATTTGAATTTATGAGGAATTTCTAATTCTGTGAGATAACACTTTTGCACCTCTAACATTTAATTTTGAAAATTAAGGTTTTTTTTGTTGTTGTTGTTATATATGTATTTCAAAGTTTGCCTACAATCACATTGTAGCTTAGAAACCTATTAGAAAGGCTTAGTCTTTTTGATATTTTGGTATAATAAAGTTCATTAATGTAACAGCAGTGAGTCACCTAGCTTTATACGACTACTCCACGTCTTCAGTACCAATCTCCAACAGACTGCAGAGCAATAAAATTAATAAGCTGGAAAGATCTTCAAATTATCAAAACAAAAATATCAAGGACAGGTTCTACAGAGTTGAAAATATAAAACATAATATAAGGTTGTCTTTTGGAAAAAAAATAATAAAAACAAACTAATGAATTTGAGATGAAAAATCATTATTCAAAGATAAGATGCTTGGGAACTAATATATGTTTATATCTGTACATTTCTGTTACTAGTTACATAAATAATTGCAGTCCATATTACCACTAAATCCCCTCTATCAGACAAAATGTAAAGATCATGCAAATTAGAAACTGCCCAGAGTAAAACAAATCTATATATTTAAAATCATGTTGCCAGCTAGGGAAAAGTCATGCAAGCATCTGTCTCCACATATCCCACCCACCTTGACTAGCTCTTCTCTTCTCTACCTGAAACGCTTCTTGTCTAATGAATTTCTAAGAGGTAAAACCAAAAATGTCCACTGGATAAATTGTGAAACATCCTTCTACCAATATTAAGGAGTAGCAAGTAAACAGTTGAAGAGTAAAGTAAACAGATCTTTTATTTAGGCTGGCTGCCATGGTAAAAGCAAAGACCTGGGAGACCTGAGCATGGGCAGAAAAGGGCTCAGAATACATGAAAGAACTTCAGCTTTCAGCCTTCAGGAAAAGAGAAAAAAAAACCAACACACACAAAGATGTAAATTAGTGGACAGCTAAGCAAATTAGGGGGAAAAAAACAACTAGTACATTGGGAACACAGTGGCCAGAGAGAAAAGATCTCCTGAAAACAGTTTTTTGGCAGAAGGAAGATGTTATGAAAGCAAGCAAGAAAAGATCTGATGTGGAGATTGACAGCTAATTAGTCATAAACTTGTAAATCGATGTGACGGCAAAGAATGTTATTGTGATTTTACACCATATTAATAAAGATTTCATTCTGTGGACAGAGCTAATTAAATGTCTTCCACTGAATGGTGTTGAGCCCAAATTTACCATACGTACAAGCCTGACACAACCCAGAAAGATACAAACTGGAAGGAGTTCTGGGCAGGGGAATAGGGAGAGGGGAAAAAAAAAAAAAAAAAAAAAAAAAAAAAAGAAAAAGAATAAAGCATTGCCAAGTATATGTGAAGAAACACTTTAATAACTAAATTAATGAGGGAGTTGGACAAGATGGCTTCCTAATGTCCCTTCCCACCTCAACCATTCTTATTCCACAATTGTGCAACTGTTCAGATGGTTTAAGACACAAGTAATGTCAATGACAGGTGAGACAGTCTATTTAACACATTAGAGAAACAGTATTTCACATAGGAGTGAAATAGACGTGGAAAAAGAGCTAATATTTGTATGAATTAATGCAATACAGATAAAGGACTGGGTATCAGTAAGATCTGTTCCATTCTACGACTTCAGAGATAGTTGATTTGACTGCCTGAAAACCAGACTCCAGTTCAGAAATCTGTTCTTGCTGGAACATTTCTGGGAAAATCCATGAAGTTCTTTTTGTTTTGGTTTGGTTTGGACTCTATGAAGATAATCTAGCCAAAATTAGCAGAAAGCCAACAGTGTTTTGCCAGGAAATACACACTTGACATCTAAGCTCTGCTCATAACTGACTACTACAACCACAGTGGTCTGATTGTAATGCAAACACTTTAAACCAGAAACATCTGTCTCAGGAAACAACACGAGCACGCAGTTGGGAATCACACTGAATTTTCACAGCAAGTTTAATCGTTACTTTTACCTTCTGTCCTTAGCCTGCCCCATCTCTCTATACTGGGTGAGGAAAGGAATCAAACTGCTAAGGCAGCATTGTATGCACTGGAGGAAAACAAAAACATTCCCACACAGAAGCCTGTTTTGTTCCTAGTTTGCTTAGGGAAAGAATATCACAGCGTCTTGCATTTTGAGGAAAAGAGAGACAAAACAGAAGATCACTTCATTATCTATTTGGATATTTGACATTATTATTAACCATTTATTGTCTGGGGATGTTGCTGAGCAGGTTGTCTTGGCAATAGTCCCCTCATTTTCCTGTCTACCTGCTCTTCAGTTTCCAAAGATTTCTTTCTGAATTTTGCATTTTGTTTGTTTTAGCCATGGCTTCTTCCCTGTAAGGAATCAGTCACAAACCTACTACGTATGCTGAAATACACACAAGTTTGTATACATAATTTTCAAATATGCATATAGAATTTCAACTTGATAGTTCTCAGTATCTTTTCTTTGGCTTAGAGATTTGGACCTGACCCCTGACAAGTGATGAAAGCCAATGATGATTTCAACTTAATGTGTAGTAATCTTTGCTCTGACAAGCTTATGAAAATGCAGGAAGTTTTCATAGTTCTTACAGAGTGCACTTAGCCAATTTAGCTGGCTAATGACCAAGTCATCTGTAAAGAGAGGGTCTTCAGGTAACATGGGTGGCATCAGTGCTTACATCTATGTTCATTGCAGCCACCTTTGTTTAACTAATACTAAACTGTTTCCAATAGAACTGTTTAGATTTTGCTGGACTGCATGCAGATTTCCATGATGCGTCCTGAGACATAAGAACATACGTAAAGCTAAAGTGATACCAGATGACCATCTTATTCATAATGATGGCTGCAGCATTGTGTGCCAATATTAAGAAACTAATTTTTCACTCTATTTCCCTCCTGCAATTTTTTGAGATTTAACAGATCGTTCCTCAGCTGTAATTTTGAGCTTCACTGAACTGTTGTGGCTGTTCCATTTAAATAAATAAATAAGTTTTAAGTGTGAACTGAAGTCTTTCGTCCGCAGCTGAATGGTGCAACTCATTGTGTTCTAACCTTACCAGCATTCCTCAAGTGGTGACTTAGTATCTTTGTTGGGAAAAACAAGGACATCAACACTAACCTTTTTTTTTTTCCCCCGACTAAAAAACAAACAAAAAAAACACTAGTCATCACAGTGAACAGAAAACCAGGATGCATGCATGTGTATACATTATTCTATGTCTGTAAATATTATGTACACATCTGTGTGCATGTAAGATTTGTATCTTAGCTATTCATACTTCAAACAACATTCTTGTGTGAATATGATTAAGAACAAAATTTGGGAACAGGAAGAAGTGTCTAGTCTTTCTCTGCTATAACTGCTTTGCAATCTTACACGGTTGTTTATTTTTCTGTCAATTTTTCCTAAAAGGTGGACAAACACAATTTTAGGTTTTCTGAGATTCTTTAAGGTAGGTAGCTACAAAAAGACAAGCCATAGCATAAATCACTGCTGTTCAGTGGTTTTCACACCTCAACCTGTAAAATCAGTTGTTATTTGTGAAGAGGATAACACTAGAACCAACACACCAAATTACTCATTTTAAAAATAGCATTGCAAATGGATAATGCTATGGTTGATAAAAAGAGAAGCCATTCCAAGCAGTAATTAACCAGTTTTTGTATATATATGTATATATATACATTTTTTGTATATATATATATATATATATATATATATATATACACACAATACTACTACTACTAATAGTAAAAGTAAACGAATTAAAGAAAGCACTGTTTGGAACTGGAAAGCTCAGATTTCTGGTTTTCTTTAGTACAGTCTCATTTCTTTTTGGTTTAATTCCTGCCCTGCCCCACAGCAGACTGTAGGTTCTACCACAACAAATATGTCACCAAGGGTCACTAAGCAAGGACACCAAGTGGCATACCTCGCATGTTGGCAGCAGCTTGGAGCTGTCACACAGCACGGAACGGAATTCTGTACTCCCTTCCTTGTGATGTACTGTAGAGACTTATAGATTGCAAAGCTGCACCAAGCTCCAGCCAAGTTGTTTTTGTTTTTTCCTAAGCAGAAAAGCCCCCAAGTACTAATATATAGAACCCATCTACCACTGTTTAAAACAATAGCTTTAGATTAGGAAGAGCACCACAGGAAACAAAAGCATTATAATAGCATGGGATACAGTGGAATGATAGTAATAGAATGTGAGAGGTTTACAGAAATGTGAAGAATATATATATTTTTTAAAACCTATCTTGGTATATGTTGGAACAGCAAATAAATTAATTCCTCTGCGGAGCTGTACTAATTTCCAACGTGTGTCACCCCCTCCGTTCCCCCCTCTCCCCAAAAGTTATATTGTTCTGGAAGGCTGACAACATTTTAAACATACATGACATGTTCTAGCTGTTCTCAGCAGAAGACCTATTACATCTTATATTCCTTCAACATTATAATTTAATTAGCATGGAAGCTACATACACAAGCTGCATTTATTAAAAAATATAAATCAAAGTGTCTAATGCAAGTTATTGATATTTTCATCTCAGTTTTTCTGTACTGGTCCTCATAAAAATAATTTTAGTTTTGACAGCCTGACTTCCAGGTTTTTACACTGTAGCTCTCAGTAGGACATGATCATGCATATACATGTCAACCTTTACAGAAATTTTCTTTTAGCAAACGTATTTGATGCCAATTCGTGCATGTGCATATTTTGAGGATTGTATTTTAAAATTTCAATCATTTTGCCCACTTTCTTTAAAAGAAAGGGTTAGAGATTTTCCAGAAGGAAGATGAAGACATTCACTATTACAGTATTTTAAATTACCAGACAAGTTATTCAAGTAAAACTATTAATACACTCTCAGCATTAACCCACTTTGCCGCACACTCTCCACCAATGAGCTGCACACTTGCTTGAAAACCACATACATTTACATCTCGCTGACCTCTATCTGTGATGCAAATTAGTTAAGTCTCAGGACGACGCGCAGCAGTTGATATACATACCACAGCATGGCAATATGCGGCGTGTATATACAAACGTACACAACAATAGCACACGCACGTAAGCTCAGAGGTACTATACGTATTCCTGCTAGTTGCCTGAAGAACGAGGCACCTACAGTTTTGTGCTCCTGAAGATGCCATATCTATCGTCCGGAACATTAAAGTCTTAGTTGGCCAACAAAAACATTCCAGGGATTTAATATATACAATACTTTGAAGTAATTATAACATCTATCTAAGCAGTCCATATTCAGCTAGCTAACTATATTTGTCAAAGATATTTATGTATCACCAGCAATACCTAGTCATTATAGTACCTAGTCATTATAGAGAAATGATTACAGGAACGAATCTAAATCACCGTTACAGCAACCTCAAAGTACAATATTGTAATTACAATTTGAATTTCAAATGCAGAACACAGGGAGCAATGCATCTCTTTGGGACATAACTTTTGCTGGTCCTACTGCCTTCAATTTTTGTTTTCTATTAGAAAATGGTATTCTCCATTATTTTTTTCTATTGCATTGACATTCTGCAAATGCATTTCTATAGACATGATATACTACACTATGAATATATTTACATTTACTCTAAATATTTAAAGAGAAAAAGCCAGGATATAATAGCATAAAAGTTATTTCTAAGCTAATCCACGCTTGCATTTTATCTGCGCATTCCATGGCTGAAAAATTGATGGAGAAATAAATCACCAACACTCTTTGACCAAATCTTCAGACTGCGTTGGTTTGCCTGAAATATCCCAGATGATCCTTACCAATAAGAAGAAACGGGCCTGGTCTAACAGAAGATTTCTCAGTCCCCCTGGCAGCACTGGAGCACCACAGTGGGGCCTGGAGGAAGGCAGCTGAGCAGCAGCAACTGATGGGGAAGAAGTCGGTCCTTGCCAGAGCAGCCTGGATCTCCTTGGCTTCCCCACCAGTGCTGGAAGACCTTGGTTCAAAAACTTTTTTTCTTTCTTTCTTTATTTTTTTTTTTTAATTGAGAAGAAAACAAAGAATCAAACACATCTGACAAGAAATAGTAACATTAGTGTCTCCATTCAGGTTATGAGCTGGAAATAATTTACATCATTTTTCATTTACTTGACATTTGAATAATAAAGCTCGCTTTGTGTCAGCATTCTGCCAGTTCACCATGGCTGACAGTGAGGATATACATGCTAGTTACAATTCAACCACTAATCCTGCTCAATTAAGTTCAAGACTTTCAAGTTTACTACGAATGTCAAAAAACAGTCTTAAAGTCCTGCCTCATTCAAATCAACTTACAAAGTAAATTTACAGACACATAGAGAGAACCCAGGTCACATGAGGGATCTGCAGGAAACTATTTAGCTAATAAACAGTAGCTCCCTGTACAAAACTATACAGATTGTCATCTTCTGGAAATGTTTTAACTGCTTTCTGCGTTGCATAACTTGAATGCCATTGACTCAAATGACAGATTAACAACCGGCATTAATTGGAGCACAAATTGCAAGGGCTTGATGAAAAACAGAGACATACATTCTTTATACCCTGCTCTGCAGACTGCAGGTTTTAATGTGCTGAGGATAGAGTTGCTCCTTCTCTGTCTGGATATTTAAGAAGATTGGTGGGAGCATTCTCTAAACAAGTGCAGGCGGATGGGGGCATATGGGTGATTTACACTCAGCAACTGAGCAACTGAAATAGCTATTTTTAACTTCTGAAGAACAGAAGAAAGGGCCTGAGGGCTTCCCTGTTCTGCCATCAATTCTTGCTGTTGGTGGGCTAAACTTCAGTTAAAATAGTGGGGGAAGTTTGGTACCTAAGCTCTTAGCCAAGATAAATTGGCAATCCCAGCTCCCAAGGAAGACAGGAGTCTTTTCCTCTTGAATTAAGATTTGTTTGAAATAAAGTGTGTTTATGGCCAGGAAAAATGAATTCTCAACTACAACAAAGAATGCTGCTCTAAAGAACAAAGCTGTTTTTCAGCACTCTGTTGATAATCTCATCTAGCCTGACCACTGCACAGAAGTAGCGAATGCAATGATCAAATCAGTCCTCTGCAATCACAGCAGCAGCATTAGGTAACATCTTCAAAAGCTGGTGAGCCCCCACTATCTTGGCTAGCAGGATTTCTTTTCCCACAAAACTTTTTCAAAGGCATGCACTGGAATCTCAGTCTCCTGACAGGCAACCATGCAATACCCAGCTTAATTATTATTTTTTTCCCCACAGCCTGTTTGTTCGAGAATAAAGCTGTTAAGTAAAGAATGCATCTCAAACAGTTTATTATTTATTCTTTGAGAAGCAAAACTCGAAATAAAACCGAGGCTCTCCATGCTGGGGAGCAAAGGAGGGCCACCATCCATCCTGCCATGGAAATGTCTGCTTTAAGTTACGAACAGGTTTCCAGCACGATGTCAACAATTTCAAGTGTTGAGAACACAGGTTTAAGTTCGAATTCCCTAAAGCACGTAAGTTTCAGAATGCGGACATAAAGCCTGAGAATTGGTTTTCAGGCCAAATTTCAGAGCTTTCACACTATTGCTGCAGCAGGCAATCCATCAAATCGCAAGAGAGTCTTCTCACTTCTGAATAGGAATATTTATCTCGGAAAAATGACTGTCAGTCCTCATGACAGGTTTATTATTCCAATTTCATTTTTCTCATAGCAACATATCAGCCTTCCTAATTAACAGACAAGCAAGCAATTCAATTTCTCCAGTT
This sequence comes from Nettapus auritus, assembly GCA_011076525.1. Lineage (NCBI taxonomy): Eukaryota > Metazoa > Chordata > Aves > Anseriformes > Anatidae > Nettapus > Nettapus auritus. The sequence continues at coordinate 5,714,973 of CM021771.1, forward strand.
TAAGGCACAGATGTTACTGAGATCTGTTCGAGGCTTCCAGGCATTCTCTGTTCTGCCAGTTTTCCCAAGTTTTTCCCCTGAATTTAAGAAACTTCATTTCTCTTTTTTTTTTTTTTATATTTAATTTTAAATACACACTACTGACTGCTCTCTGACTAGTTACACTTACATTTCTCTCTCTCACCTCTTCCGAGGGAGTTTTTACTGCCCATAAATGGACAGATTCCTTCACTGGTATTGTCTCCTTTCTTGCTAATTGAGCTCACAGGATGCCGCATGATGCTATTCCCAAATCTTCAGAAGTCTTTCCAGTCAGACTTCATAGCTTCTTGCTACGCTTCTTACTATTCCAACTATCCTTTTTTCAAAAGTTCCACGTGCAAATATGGTGAAGGAAACAAAGCAATAATTTCCTCTTCATTAAAACCCAGGCAGCACATGCATTCCTGCACACTATTAGTAACCCAGTCAGGGCTTCAACAGGGAGGTAATAATTGCATAATGCATAGATGTCGAATCCTACATCTGTTTGATCTTCTACAAGTGTTCTGTAGTCAAACCATACCTTCAGCACATCTAAGAATTGATACGAATTGCTCGTGCTTTGCATAACCAGTGTGCCTACGTTCAGCTGACAGCATCCAGCACAGCGCAGCACACGCGTGCATGACCTCGGGTTGATTGGAGTTCAGCTGTATGATGCACATCAGCATTTCTTTCTGGCATTCCCCAGCCACGTGAGCCTGAGCTTGGCATCGTGGCCAGGCACTTTCCCTGCACTCTTGATATCACTAACTTGTGATATCATTAAGTTACACAAGTAACACTTTGCTGCTTGAAGAACAATTTTACTGCCTCACCTGCGCTTTGTTTCCGCACACCACAATTCCCTTCAATTTTCTTGAATAACTTGCAATGAAGTACTGGACACAGACCCAGAAAAGCAATTGGGATGCGTACATCAGAAATGGCACTTTTGTTATAATTACAGCAGTAATAGACTTTTGTGCTTAAGGCAATGAAAAATACCAAAGATTAATCAAAGATTTATTAACAGAAGCTTGCCGATCTACCAGTTGGACAAGATTAGATTTCTGATTTAAGTCTGTTTAATAAGTAACATACTCATTATCACTGTGCAATTCAAAAACAACTTGGTTTCAAAAATCTCAGACCAGTACATCAGACCGTACGAGGTTTTGATGCATGTTTTCCTGCCTGGAATAGGATTTCTCAATTCCAAATTCTATTCTATATGATAAAACGGCACATTACTTCCCCCAAAACACACAAGTGCCTCTTCAATTTTAGACAAGCTGTGCAAATACCATATTTTACAGCAAAACAGTCAGGACAGAGAATCGTAGAATATCCTGAGTTGGAAGGGACCCACAAGAATCATCGAGGCCAACTGCTGGGCCTCCACAGAGGACCACCCAAACATCAGGCCATGTATCTGAATATATATATATATAATATATGCAAAGTCTAACAGAGCTTTGGATACTGTATCAAGGAAAAATTGTATCGTCTAAAAGTTAGCTTTAACATTGGTTTACAAAAAATCACTTTTCACTTAGTATATCTATTATAGTTATGGCACTTCAAGTTAATACTCCTCCACCCCCCAAAAACAAACTTATGCTTCCCCTAAAAGCCATTAGTATTTCTCCTGACCTTTTTTTCTGAGAAGAACTAGCTTAATAACATCAAAAAGCTATTACAGTTAAATAAACACACCGTCCAAGACACCTGGGCTTTAGCAAGAATGCATACGGCTGTTCACCCCTCCCTATCCCCCCAGTTCCTAGAAGGTGTACCAGGAGGAATACAGATCCATCAAGGAAGCTTCAGTCACTTAAATAAAGAGCCATGAAATCTCAGAAAGAACTCTTTAAAAAAAAGTTCTTGAAAAATAGACTTTCCACATGGGTGCAACTGATCCTGGGATCTAGCTAGCCACGGGGACCTTAACTCAAAAGGTTTCTCACTTACGGTTCACATACATAAAAAAAATGATCATTCTCTGCTGAACAGCCCCTACAGTTCTCAAATTTCCTGTTACTTTCTCTTTCAATACCCTACTAACATAGAACAATTTTATTTAAATATTTCAGTTGAAACATTTGTTCCCCTCAGCTGATATTTCTTAATTTATCATTTAGTAGATATTTCGAGTATTTTTTCCTAGTATTACTGTTTAGTGTCTTGAAACATTCAGTATATTTTAATCTGTTTACTACAGGATGTACATCTCTACAATAATTCAGGAGAGAAAGAAAGAAACAACCCCTCTTAAAGACCTTCTGGAGTGGTCTGTGAATTTGTCAGTTGTATGCGATCAACTTAACCAGTGATTTAGGATTTGCAATAAAACAGGACACATTAAAAAACAAAACTGAAAGTGGTACTTGAAACTTAAAGGCAGTCCCATTTATTGCTTCAGGCTTCAGAAAAGTTGTTTGTGCTTTCTGACTTCTACAACCCATTATCTTCTACCTACCACAGTGCCTTATTTAAGCTGTTCAACTCATCATTCCCACATCCAAACCTCTGACTTCACTCCCAGCCATTGGAGACTTGACCTGCATAACACCAAGTAAACCCTTGGTCAACCTCTCTCCAAGACACAACCCATCAATACAAGCTCTCCATGAAGCTTTACCCAAACACTGACCACTGTCCTGCTGTCTCCCGAAGTACCTAGAGCTAACAACAGGCACCCACCACAATTCTGATGCTCAGGGTTTCACAGTAAATACAAGCTGTCCTCTAGGAACGTTACCAGCAGTTTAGTTTTCATGTGAAAAGCCATGCATTATGAGATACTACAGAGCCTGCATTTAAAAGCTCTCTTTCAAGGAAACTCTTCCCTCCTTGAACAAGAATAACACATGCACATCTCATTCAGAAATGGGGCAATCGCAGCCTCCTGACATTTTATATTCAAACAGCTCCCTGAAGAGAAAGATCATTGCATACTTTCCTGCTGAATTAGATGCATTTAAGCAGGTGGTGAATTGAACCTGCATATGCTATGCTTCAAAAAGGCTTCAGGAGGAAAAACTTTGCGTAAAGCATCTGATACTCTGATTTTTCCCATATACACACAACTCATTTTAAACTACTCAGCCATTAAACTCACTTCATTTGAATTCACTACAAAGTTCCTGATAATTCACATTTCACCCCAGAAAGAGAGCTGTGTTACAGAACTACCGAATGGCCACTGTTACCAAGAAACTGTGCTCAATTCAAAGCAAAGAGTTAAAATCGAAGCACTTCGGTAGATGTGACACTTTCATCCTGGTTAGCGCTTAGAGAAGCCACCATGTATTGGGTCACTCCATTACTCTCCTCTTAAACAGAGAAAAAAATAAATAAAACACACCTTCCTATTGCTGCCCTCAGTGCTGACCATCAGCTGTGTGTGATGTCGAATTCCCTTTTGAGCCTGCTGAACACAGCCTTCCATTCAGAATCCAGATTGAGATCCGAATTTCACAGCTACAGCCTACAAAATAATTTGCATATCTGTGCAAACGAATGCCCCAAAACAGCTTGAAAATTCGCATTTTGAAGCTCAGTTACAACCATTCCGCAACATCTACTAAAAGGAAGTGTAATAAGATATTCAGCTGTAGAAACCAGAGGGGTAAAATGCAACAATATTGCATGTAATATTACAAATAACTTTGATATTTTGAGTGACATAAAAGACTGTCTCTCTACCACACATTTGTGAATTAATATTAAAGAAATGTTTTCATACACACAGGTACATTCCCCTAGGAAAAAACAGAAATTGCCGTAAGAATTAGGCCCTTATTATTCAGTTTGCCCCACCTCAAATGAATATAAACAGGAAAACAATTAATTTGTTCCTTCTCCTTAAAAAAATATAGAAAGAAGAAAGGTATACCTTCCATCAACGTTATACGTTGTCAAGAGAAAATAACCTTTTTGCAGGGGTTCCTTTTCAATGTTTATTTTTAAAGCCTCATTTTAGCAGACAGTATTTCACGAGACAGAAAGTGAGGCATTTTTACACAAAGACGTATCATTTCCTTTTGTTATGCACCAATATATTCTCCAGCCTGTCAGACATGTAAAGCATACACTGAAATTCTTAAGACTCTACAAGCCTTACTTATCTTTAAAATTCTTGTGGATCCTTTTTTCTTAAGAGATGAAGGTTGTGGAAACAGACACCAGAGACTTAAGGACCAGCCAGTTTTCCAAATGAAATACTCACAAACAGTAAAAGCAAAGGGATGAGACAGTACCAAACTTCACTATGACCGTCAAAAGTCCCACATTCTTTAAGCAAGGACAAAACTGGAGACACTGTCTAGACGATCAAACACCTCAGCCTACCACATCTGAAGAACGGAAGATGCATCCAGCAAAAACAAATAAATAAATAAAAGCCAAATAATGAAGTGTTTTTTTTTTACTGGTATTTTAAAGATGGCATTTTTCAGCACATGTTTAGTTCCAGAATTATTTTACACATTCAGCTTCAGTAATATATTTGCAGAAGACGCACCAAACTACAGATCACATTCTCTACTTACTGGGGAAGCCAAACACATACAGCAAGGAGGTGCTATGCTATGTTCATCTAAGGACGAGTTTCCTTTGGCTACCTACATGACAGACACTGAAATAAACAATCAGTTAAAACGGATACGATTCTTGCCAAGCATTGACGTAAGTTAACTACAGAATTGGCTTTAATTCTCTTCAACTTATAAAAAGGATGTAATCCAATCATTTTAGTCAATTACTTTTATCTCCCCAAAATACTACATTACCAAACATGCTCCACATTTGTATGAGCTGATACTTTTTAGAATTGGCTCTATTTGCCACTAATGCCTACCTTGGGGTTTTTATATGCTGCACATATTGTAAGCACTGCAAACGTTTCCAAAAGCTGCATATATGCTGTAGGACCAAGTTACAGCCATGACTACTTAAACACATACCACAGACGAACTGAAATAAAAAAATAATTGCAAAATCAAATGTTGGAATATGTACGTGCTTGCCTGTTCATACTCTTTGCACGGTTGTGTATAGAAACCTCATGTCTGGAAACGTTATGTGTCCTTTTTAGCCATAGCAAGGCTCTCCAGCAAACTAGTATGAAGTAGTTCCCTGCTTCAGATGTAACATTCACTTACATAAGATGTCTTTGCATTTTCCAAAGCAAAGCATTATAGTCAAGTTTCATGTAACTGATCCAAGTCTCCAATGCAACCTCAGAGGCAATAACACAACCCTCAAATTCCGTCTTCCTGCACACTGTCTTTAAGACGCAGAGATAAAGCACTCAACTTGTGCTGGTTTGGAAACAGCCATCGAGCTCAGGATGTCCCTCATCTGTTCATCAGTAAGACAAACCAGCAGATTTTATGAACGCTTCTACCCTACCTCTGTGGAAATGGAAAACAATATGTTTGATTCATTGCCCAAAGTTGAGGGAATACAGGCATAAATCATGACTTCAGAATTGCAGGTAATACTTTTAGGAAGCCACTCGGACAGCATTTTGGGCTGCACTTGGTGTGATGTGTTATCACTAAGCCATGCAAGAGAGACTGCTTGCTTCATCAGTATGACTTCCAATATGACTGAAGTGGCTTCTTTGATGTCTTGCTCCTTAATTATCAGAGTGACCGAGGTCAGTATTGCCAATTTTTGGTATCTCATAGTAGAAAACATAGATAGGGATTCTCATTGTCTGAAAACAGGCTATCATCTTAACCAAAAACAGCTTCTGGAACTTTTCCTGCAGATGTGGAAATGGAAAAAAAAAAATACTTTCTTTTTTAATGTGTTAAATTGCAGCACCTAAAAAGTCCCAAGATTTGGGGGAAAAAAAAATAAAAAGGTAAAACCAAAATGTGAATAAACATGCACATCGATAAGTCTGTCTAGTGGTACTTTACTGTTGACAGGATTAGGAAACAGGTGCATTTCCTAAGAGCCTGATGTAGCATGTTGGGCATTACAGATTTCCAGACTTTACCATACCCAACTCAAATATTAGCACCCACTGGGGTCATCTCTGAGTACGGGACCTCGTTACGGAGATTCTGAATCATCGCTTAAATAGAAGCCAGAAAAACACTGCTATTGTAATGGACACAACCAACAAAAGGGTGAGTGGGACAGAGAACACCCCTTATTGTTACAAGTAGCAGCATTTTTCTTCGTAACTACCGAGACAGGGTTTTAAAAAGGTGTTTTCTGTTTTCTTTACTGACTGAAATTATCAGCATTTTTTGTGTAGCTATGGCAACTTTCACAAAGTGCGAAAAAGGAAAATGGATGAAGCAGAAAAATGAATTTACAGGGAGATTTGGAACAACAAAAAAAAAATAAATAGAATTTGTATTTATATACATTTTTTTCAAAAATCAAGTACATTTTGCCTTAACAATGATCCTCTCAGAAGGAAATTAACGCTCTCATTGACATCCTGTTTTTTAACCTACAATCAGTTTTATAACTGGAAACATGTCAAGGAAAAATAAGTCTATTTTCTACAGTAAGAGAGACAAAGAAGAGCTCCTACAAGAGATTTTTAACTGCTTACAAAGCCAGGCTTTTCCTTCAGATTAATCCTATAATCAAACACAGTATGCATGCAGAAAATGTTGGAGTATTTACTTGCAGCTGAGTTGACTGAGAAAAGTGCTACTGTTAGGCACTCGCCTTATCTTGAGGAGCAAAAAATCTACTGGATGCAATGAAATCTGTTCCAACGTGTTGATAAAAACCCTGCAAAACTGCAAGATCAGTAACGGGGCACTGGTGTCATTTGTAAGAGGCGTCAAGGGTAAAAGGTTCTTGGAAGCTGGACATGGGTGCACACGCTTCTTCCACCCCAGGAAGATGGTGAGCATAGGAAGGGGTTAAAGTCACCTTGTCACCAGCAGAGAGACACAAGTGGCACTTAGTCACCATGGAGTACTTAGATGGGTTCTTCATGTGCATCAGGAGGTGTTGCAGCTGAGTCCGAGGAACTTGATGGTCCATCCTCCCCACTACCACCGCTCCTCGTATCACATAGGGAGTGCTATTCCCTGAAGCTTTATACCCTCCATTTCCATGCTGTAGAGGCCTCTAGGTACAGGCAGATTATTTGGAGGCTGGGCTAGGAAGCTGCTCTGTATTTTATAGCTCTGAAGGAAATTAGTCAAAATATAAATCAAAAACATGCCACATTTTTTTTCTAGTTGTTTGTGAACCAGTGGTGGCATTAAAGGAAACATTAATGTGATGTTCAGCGAGAAAACTTGACTGGTCACATTAAAAAACAGGGATCTAACAAAAGAATAAAATTATGAAAGCATATCTAAGAAAGATGTGTTTAGAAGAAAAACATGAATAAGAAAAGTTGCACATAAGAAGTAATGAAGCTTGTCAGGGGAAAAGGCCAAATAACAACAGACATTTAACATGAAGACTAGCTACAGTACACTTGTTTTTACAGTAAAAAAGGATTGAGCAGAAGCCACAGATAGAACAGGGATCTCATTTGGAGAAAAAAAAAAAAAAAAAAAAAAAGAGAAAGAAAACTGCTTTTGACAAAGGGAAAATTAGCATCCAATGTTAGGCACTATGTCTCAGACCTGGGTCTGTCTTGCCAAGGGAACACTACTGTGTCTCCTCAGAAATCTGTGATGCCGAACGTTAACCTTAAGTGCCTAGTAGATATTTTAGTAGATACTTCATATTTTCATTCCTCCTCTTTTGCTTGCAGATAACTAAGCCAGAAGAACTCAATCAGTTTTCCATCCTACCAGCTTGAGAGGTCACTTGCCACACGACTCCTTCCCATGAGGTCCAACAACGTGCAGCCCAGCTCTATGGCTCCCAGCACGGGCAGCACACTGGTGTTTGTTACATCCTCAGTTGGGTGGCCATAGGAGATGCACAGTTGTGAAGCAGACAGTTAAACTGTTTTCAAACTAATCCCACAGCCCGACAAATCTAATTCAATGTCATCCATGGATAGCCAGCTATTTAATATTCTGTGATATGGAAAACAAATGGGCATGGTGCAGAGTTGCAACAAATAGGCCAGATCTGAAGACTTGCCAGTACCTTTCAAGGCACAGAGGTGTTGGCTGTACTCGGAATGGCTAACCTGGAGCATAAAATCTTCATACAAGATGTCAGAAATGCATGCTGTTCTGCATCTGTGGGGATACTATGTAATATCACACCCCAGCTGACGTGAACGGTAACAGCAGTGACACCTGCAGTACCTGTACTATTCTTTCATTTGGGTAGAATGCTACTGTTCCCTTCCCCACCCCCCCCAAAAAAGCTTGTATACAAAACTGAAGAAGTTAATTGAAATAAACATCAGTGTATTGAATATCTAATGAATCAATAACCACCATTCATTGTTTTCTAAAGTGAAGTAGTTTTGTTGTTAAATGTAGAACAAAAATATAAGTGAAATCCACACCATATAAAATATCTTACAGCTGCAGTGCCTTCCAGCTCTGCAGATCTTTCTATTTTTAAGGCACAATTAATATTCATATATATATATATTAAAGTACTATGTCCATATTCAATAGTCATGCAATTAGCTCTTTTGATTGACTTCTGTCCCAGAACTGAATGAGCAATTTTATGTCTCAAGTCCCAGCTGATTCTCTGGGTGGTGAAAACACAGGATTTTTTTTCTATTCATCTGAAAGCTTGGGAGATGACCTTCTCTTAAAGGCATTTGGATTGTCCCACACTCTATAGTTTAAAGGTACCCACTGCACTGTACCTTGGCAGGGTCCCCCAGAGGGGGTTTCACTCATCTCTTTTCCTTTACTTTGACACACAAACACTCAGCAAACCCAGAATATTTGCAATGCTATTGCAGTCACACAGAATGAGGGCTCCTGATTGAAAGAATAAATAAATAAAAAAATTGGTTCACGTTGAGATATACAGCCTGCTCTTTTCAAGCTATAGCTTGGCACCCATGGAGTCCTAGTGAACTACTCCAACCAACCCATGAGCAGGAATGTGCCATCCAAACAGATGGCTGCAACCGCAGGCAGCCAAGAGACCATGGTTTCTTTCATGACGTGTGGGTGTTGACAGCATTTCCAGACATAAATCCAAATGGCTGTCATTTCTGAGCTTCTTGTCTAAAGGGATGTGTCAGTATTAGCCTACCTCTGAGACAGATCACCCTCCGCAATACCAAATCTTCCCCTTATTTACAATTGGTTTACTCTGTACAACACTTGCAGATCTTTCTTTTCCTGAGTCGTTCTGTAGTGGGCCTCGGTTGCCTTTAGCTACAGCTCACCTCTCAGGTAGACAGACCTCAAGAACGTCAGATTAATTTGCACATGATTTTTGGAGGTTTTCTATTTAGCCCAATACATAGGGCTAATTACAAGCTGTCATAGAGGCAGGGGTATTGAAAAAGCTTTCTGGCTTTATACATGTTTACACAAAAGAGAGACATATTTGTTCCACATTCGCAAACAAATGATTTCACTTTTGATGTGCCACTGCTCCATACTGTCAATATTGCATCACGTGCTTACGATCAGGGAGATTCCTCATTTCAAACCAGCTGACAATGTAGCATTGCTACACTGGTCTTAAAAGGACGATGTTGGTTTATACGATATGAGCACGTGACCTGTCAAGATTTAGAAGAGCTGTCAAAATCAGCTAGGTAAGGTTCAAGGCACATCCAGTCTCCACAGAATACACAGATGCTTCCCAGCAACACTTAATTAAATAGAGTGGAGACACAAGTTTAAAAAAGGCTTATTTCAGCTAAATCTACATACCAATAGCTGCTCTGGCATTGTCCAGTACAAATGGAAGTACTAAGAAAATTAAAGATTGAATGGAAGGAACAGGAGAAGGCTGTCATTAGGCTGCCTCAATAACTGGTAGAGTTAGATAGCATTTGCAATAAATCAGTGACGGAATGCTTCCATCAGCTTTAATTTTCACTTTTTCTATCATTTCATATCAGCCTTAAAACAGCCTTCGTTTACACATTATGTTCTGTGGTCCAGTAAATTGCTACAGCATTCTGGATTCCAGACCTCAGGCAAACCCTCGGTCGCTCCAGAGGAATGACATTGCTTCAATACCAATTAGCAGCAATGGACATGGAAACTCTCAGATGATACAGATAGCTCCATCAAGTGAAATGAGCTTTCCTTGGATCCCAAGCCAATGGCAGCCTACAACAAAGCATCTTATAAAGCTCACTTATGATTGATTAAATAAAGATGAAGACAAAAAAATCTATATGTTGCATTCTGATTTTGTTTTCAACAAAGGAAAGATGATTCAAAAATAAATGCTTTATCCTTGCTGGCTTCGCATGCCATGATCATATATAATGTTCAAATGAGGAGCCAGGAAGAGGCAGAGCCTTCTAAAGCCACTGAAATAAATAACCAGTAGAAGCCAAGAGGCTCCACACTGGTTTTCCTCTTTTACGCTCTGAATATCTTTTCAACATAATTGTCTAAAAGAAGCAGCAACGGCTTTAATATCATATAACAGTAGCTGGGCTGCTAGGAAGATATCATGTAGCTTTTCACCCTTGGCTCAATTTCACATCAATGAAGTCTTTCATACCACTTGAAGACACCCAATGGCCAAGATGCTTCGTGACATGTAATAGCACCATTGAAGCAGGGAGATGGCACTTCGGTATCCTCCTCTACCCCCAGGAGAGTTCATGAACACCTCAATAATTCCCAGAGGATCATTTTTAAGTGGACAAAGGTATCCTGTTTACTTGCCAGGTTATCACTTACAGAGCTTGTAAGTGTACTGTCGAGACAATCAATAATAAGAGGCCTCCCGGGCTCTCCCCTGGAAAACAAGTCACTCAAGACCCAGCAGATGTTTCTGCCTTCCAGAGGGACAAGGACTCCATGGACTCATTCCCTCTCCTTCAGGAGCCCACCCGAGTGCCAGGCTTCCTCCTCACAGCGACAGACAACACGCTAACCTGCCTGGAGGCACCACAGTTTGAAGGGCCGTATTGCTCTCATAAGCTTGCAGGGGACAATTACATTTTCTCCTGTGGATTCTGGAAGCAGTGCGTATGGGCTGTAAATTTAACTTGAAAAAAGGAGCCTCTCTCACATAGATCATCTGCAGCTGCGCATGAGGTACTCATTTGAAATTCTCCCATAATTGTAAAGGGCCCCTTGAGAAGAACAAATAAGCCCTGCCATGTTTCCTAATCTTGCTACACTAGTTATACAGAGAAATGTTCGCCCCTAATGATGACACAAAAGCTGCTGTAAGCTTTTCTTCTGCAACGCCGCTGCTTATATCAGCTATTATTCAGTTATTCCATCCTAACAGTGAAGAATCATTTTTGTGCTTTTCATTCTTCCTCCCAGAGGGCAACAGATGTAATAACTTATTCCCTGTCTGGCACATTAAGGCTTGAAAAATTAATGCAGTGCTGCTGAGATTTCCACTTCCAGCTTTACTTAGAGTGCCAAAGCTTTGAATTTCAGTGAAAAAATATTAAGTAATAAAAAGCTTATTTTAAGTTTGTTAATGCACTTGTCTATTTTAATGCATTTCCAAGTATTCTGCAAAACAAGAATTCTGGAAACTAATCTTCCACAATTTCTTTTTCTTCTAAACCGTTACTCTACCATTTAACTGGGACCTCTCCTATTTCACAATTATCATGGTCCGACCAAAATTTAAACACTATTATCAACAATATTATTATTATTTTTGAAAAGGTAACTTAAGAATATTGAACGTAGACTGAAAACTCATTGGCAGCTCACAAAAACTCCCCCATCACATCACTCCGTAGCTCAATCAGTCACACATTGCTCCACCGACGTAGCTCATGCTTTATACCCAGGCCTATCCATCCCTTCAGAAACATCTTCCAGTGACATGAATTTTGTAAAAGGATTTGTAATTGAAACCAAATTTCACCCATGTTTCATGCTCAAACTGCCCCTTGGGAAGCAGCATGAGAAAAACAGAGCAGTTACTACTGTGAAGTTTGCCCGGGGTTTTGGTAACCGTGCAACAAGGCTTGCAGCACAAGCTCAGAAACTGTCCAGTTTAAGATTTCATCGCAGATGGTACAGAAGAGTTATGCAGAGTTATTGCAGAGTTATGCATTGTGTTACGCTTCAAAGAAGCACAGGAAGTGGTTTCTGTATAAAAATGCATTTCCCTAGTAATCAGCACTACATAATCATTTATGTCATACATGTTCAACAGACGCATTTGCAAACTGGCTACCTTTACAAATAAAAAACCAAACAGTCCTGTATCAGGAGACTATAGTGAAATAAACAGGTAAAGAGTGGTGAAGGAGGAGTTGAAGAAGGCTGGGAGGGCTGGGGAGAAGGGAACCAGAACCGGGAACCACTCTTCCAAACACAGCGCAGATTTTTTTCCTACCCCCTCCCAGATCTCCACAGTTAAAGAAGTGAAACAACCCCTTGATGCAGACTTTATCTGTACAGAAGTCAGTTCTCAGGGTCAGACCTGTAACCCAAACGGACAGGGTAGAAAGCCTCAAATTAAATATATAGATTCAAAAGGCATGCAGATTCAGCTTCAGGAAGAAAAAAGGAATAAAAAGTCCCAGGCCATCTTCCCTAGCACTGAAGAGTGTATTTCATGCTTCCCTAGCGCTGCTTCATATATTTCACACCTGTAAGCATGGGAATTGGCATTAACCAGACATCATGTCAGACTGCCCTCTCGCTCCTACATACAGCCATTCAGCTTTCTTCTCCTCCTTCAATAGAAATTCCTCCTTTGTCTTCCAGGCTACTGGCTGTGCCCCAGAGAGTGCTGACTGTTAAAAAGCACAGACTCCATATTTCTAGTCTCTGGCAACACTTGTTCCTTTATTTCAGAAAGGAATCTCTCTTTTCCTTAAAAGCTGGCTCTGCTGATTCAGGTTTCCTCATCTCACATTTTGATCTACCAGCATCAAAGACATTCTTCTGTTCAGAGCGTGCCTCAGCAATCAGACAATAAGAAGCAGAGAAGCTTCAAACAAGGCTGGCGGTTCCCCAGGAGACTAAAGGCAATTAATAAGATGTTTTTCTGCAAGGAGCAAAGCTAATGAACCCTGATTTTCTATGTATCTGTGACATTCAGCTTCTACCCTGTCTGTAAACAGTTAACCCACTGAGCTTCTCTGCCTCATGCCTCCTACCTTACCCTTACCCAATTCCTCCTGCACCTTTCCATGATGAACAACCAAGCATCCAGCTCCCTCTCGTTCCTAACAGGAACATCAGCAGGACCTCAGCTTTCTCTGGGCACCCTTATCTGCCCGGTCACTTGCAGGATGGCTCACAGTGTGGCTCATCCGGAACCACAGGGGTGCTTGAGCAAATTGCTGCCAGGCAGAGTAAGTAATGTTTGCACCATCCCCAAAAAGCATATTAATGCACACACGAAATGAACAATTCTAATGAAAACCTCGGGTACTTCATAGCTATAGGACTGCAGTGCAACGGGAGTTGTCAGGCACAGCTGAAACACGCCAATAAACACGGACATTATTAGGAAGCACTAGGCAAGTGAGCCACAGAGCAAGAACAAGCAGGGTGAGCGCAAAAAAAAAAAAAAAAAAAAAAAAATCTCTGAAAACCAGGCAACCAAAAGAATGAAATTTTTCAATGACTGAACTGCGACACTCAGTGACTCAGTCATATGTATTGGTCAGGAGCTGATGGGAACTACTGCACCTGTGACATTGACCATCATTTTTCCAACAGAGATGCGAAGAAAGTAATTTTATTAATACCTGGATCACAATGGTTGAGTGCCATTTTAACAACATTAAGCTTGAAGATGAACAGAAGTTGATTAGACTCGCACTAAACAGACTCTAAGTCATTTGCTTCCTCTCAAGTATGTGATTACGCTGGATTATTCACCATCAAATGATCTGGGAGCACACTTAGAGGAAGCCTCCGATCATAGCCATCCAGCTGCACAATGGACGCAGCCTGTGGGCTCTTTGGAAGTAATTTTTGAACATAGCATTTAGTCCCATTAGCAAGAAGTAACAGGTAATTACTTCAACATTTCTAAGCCAACATCTGACCCAACCTACAAACCAACACCTTCACTGCCGGCCGAGATTTGGAACAAGCCATACAGATTAAAAAATGTCTCATACATATAGAGCTGGTTAATGACTTCTCCTACCTATGTCTGTCTGGAAGATTAATTGGCCTTTACTTTGCCTTCATGTGCCATTGTCAACAGTTTCAAGTGAGAACTGAGCTGACTTTGCAAAATACTCTTCTAAGAAAAAAAAAATCTTTTAGAAGGCAGCAACTCAGGGAAATAGAACAGCCTTCCAGCAAATTATGCCTACCTTCTGGTCAATGGCTTTTATAGGTCATTGTGATTGCTGCTGCTTGTGAAGACATCTGCATGAATTGCTTGTAGTTTTCTCCTCCCTCTTATTAATAAATCTAACTCCGCAGCTAAAAATAAATAAATAAAAGTGAAGGAGCTTAACAGAGCTTAGCTTAATCTGTAAGAGCCTGGTAGTGGCTGATTCAGACCCCAGAATCAAAGAATTCCCCCCTTGTTTTATGTGTGTCTCCCCTCCTCCCCAGACAAAAAGCCATAAGGATATAAACCAACGGTACTAATTGTAGATATTGAAAATAAGGCACAGCATTTCTGTGTAGGGCCTAGAATAAGTGTCTGTATTTTCAGTATTCCCCACAGACATACTGCATTTATTAAACAGGCCCATGGCTGTCCTATCAATTTCAGCTTTCTGTGGTCAATTAAAATTGAATAAATAAATGTTAGTATTCTGATCATTTACAACTTTGCTTTTAGTGCTTTAAGTACAAGAAACTACAGAACTGTATCTTTTTTTTTTTTTTGAGTGCAGAAAATTTCTGGTGTGATTCCTTCGCCATGTAAGACCGTGTTTCTTTTGTTCACTCCACTTTTTCACAAGTTATCTATGTAAAATCTAGTTAAGTTTCATTCTTCTTCTTTTAACCTGCTTTTAAAAGGAAGATGTTCACGCCTTAGCTTTAAGCCAGCCGATCACAAGGGCAGCAAATCAATGTTTCTTTAAGATGGTTGCAAATGCCATCAAAGGGAAACCAGTTTGTGTTTATTTCAGACTCCGAACTAGTTCTAAACTGAGGGGCACAAGAAAGATGCATCGAATGGCTTTGCTAAGAAGCAACTTAATGGCATGGAACTAACACCTGGACAAAGAATAAAAAACAAAGAAAAAAAACAAGGTGTTAGAGGAGAGACCACACTATTATTATTTACTTTATCTTGGTCACATCCTAGGTTGACCTCTATTTAGCGCAAAAACGTGCTATGTTATAGCCATTGACTTGATGTTCCCTTATTTGTAGGAAATAAATGTTCACAAGAGGAAAGATTATTTAATTTTCAAGACCAAGAGTTCCTGCAAAGGAATTGTTTAAACAACTGCAAAGCCAAGGAGAAACGTTTCACAGTAGCAGTGAAGTAAAAGCTCTGACTGAGGATTTACAAACCATGTGTGAAACTATTTCAGACAGTTCTTAATCACTAGTTTAAAAATCAGCAGGCTCCCTGAATGTCACTGGTATCAAGGTGAATGTCACGCATATCGCAAAGGATTAAATATTTTTTTAAATACAGTTTTTAATTGGCAACACTTGAAATGGATAGGAGAGATTTTCAGGAACGTCCAGGAAAATTGGAAGGGATAGAACACCAACACTGCACTCACTGCAGATGTACCCTTTCACAAAATGTTTATGGAAACACTGGAAAGTTTGCAAACATTTTGCTCTTACAGGAGAAATAAATAAATAAATAAATAAATAAATAAATAAATACTTTTGGAGTCAACCTGCTCCAAATTAGGAGAAAACGAGCCTTTAAAATTAGAGAGGGAAGCTCAGATGACACAAAGATGAGAAGAAAAAGGAGACTCGAGCAATTTATAGTGTTATGGGATCAGACCTTCTGTGTAAAGTCATACAGCTCCTCTGTTTGTGACAGACTCCAAACAAGGTCTTTATTTCCCCAAAAAAGCATTTCCTTTTCCAACGTGTATGTCAAACAGCAGTGGTGAGTTACACAAGCTAGGAAACCCAGTAATGAAGTGCCTCAATAAACCTAAATCAAGCATGGCTACCTCTGTTCAAAAATGCAGCAGTTAAAATACTCCTGGACCTGGCCTGGCTGGAACATCAACGTGAGCTCGACTGCATCAGCGATAACCCATGAAGGGCATCAGCTCCTTCCTCAGAGCGGGCGCAGCAGGTGGCGCAGACCCAGCCTGTCTTACATCAGAGCCACCAGCAGTTCAGCCTGGCCTCCAGAATACCTGTCCAAAACAAGTTGGCTTTTAAAAAAAAAACAAAAAAACAACTGCAGATTGCTTTTGAGGTTACACCAGCATTCCTTTAAGGACTTCTTACAATATTTAACTGCCATTTCAGCTGTGAGAGTAACATAACTGCATTTTTTCCTCTTTCTTTGTTCTCACTCCTTAAAAACATAACTAGAATACATAAAACACAAGATCCTCAACAACAACCCTGGTTTTCCAATGCAAAATATGAAAATGTTACCTCAACTATCAAAGCAGGAGTGACTCTTACCACGTTTTAGAAGGGACTAAAGCAGTCTTTGAAAAGAATAAGTAGTCGTACATACCATCGTCTGCAATGTACAGAGCATTAAAATATAATTTATGTTTATTAGACATTGTGAGGCGCAATAAATCATTGTTTTCATTTGTAGAGCAATATTAGCAGTGATTTAACTGAAGAAATACTTCCTCCTGGCCCATAGGAGTGAAAGGTTAATGGCATAATGAATTCCTACAAAACAAATAGTAGACTTCCCCATCCTTCAGCCAGCAGGTGGTAAATTAGCAGGTAATAAAGTGTGTATATAATCTGCATTCCCAGGCCAATAAATAACATTCGGGGCTAGTTTTACCTGCTCTACTTGCTAGCACATTACCGGCACTGGATAGCTCCACAGCATCTAGGAAAGGTGCAGAGAGCAAAAGCTAGCGGATTTTGCAGTAGCCTGACTTTTAGCACTGCTATATGTCAGATACCATCAGAAAGGCATATCTAGAATATTATAGCAATGCCCATAAATTCCACACTGTGCTGTAATAAAGTACTGCTTCTACATGTGGCAAATACACATTCCTGTGGTCCCTTCAGCTTGTGACATTTACTCTGCTATCCTATTAATACTGGTGGCATTTCAATCGGGTAATGGAATAGCGGAGGAAAAAAAAAATTCTTAATATGCAGCATCAGTATAAAGGACAAAAAAAACCCAACACCTACTTCCTAAAATAACATGCTACTTCTCACTCTGAAAGTTGAGCATATTATCAAGGTATTTCTCTGAATGGGCGTTAATTATCCATTCAGTCTGCAAGACTTGTACAACGCATTGATGCTCTCCAGTTACAAAAATAATGCTGCTTTGCAATACAATTAAGTTCATATATTATTAAAAAGTACTGTTTTTTTTTAAAAAAAAAGCTGTCACTATTTTTTACCTTAGCCAGTCTCAGCTTTCCCTTATATATATACACACACATATATATAAAAGACACAAAAAATCATATTTAAGCTCTTATCATTATTCCAAATAACACATTTACATTTGTAAACTGATTTAAGAAAATCTGAACAGATCAAGAAGTGTTATCTACCAGCCCTTGTGTATGCCTATTTCCAGCTTTCAGGAAAATAATGCCTGAGTAAAACAAAAAAAATCCTACTTCCTGTAGTACTTGAATGAGGAGATGAAAAACTACATTTTCTGAAGCGGCAGAATGCTAGAAGAGTAAATAATACAGCCACAGCTCTACCAATGCCATTAAATTGCTGTTCCTGTGAGAAAATACACCACCCTGTGCCACAACTGCACACAGACCAAGGAATACCACGAGTTAGCCGGTAACTTGTTCATTTTAACATGCTTTTAGTCGGACTTTTTCCACCGTTTCTGTCTCAACATAAAGCTAAGCTAATGCTTAGAGCAGTTTAAGTAAACAAAATCACGGCTGTGTCCAAAACAGCAATAATCACGCTTTTTGTAAAGCGGTATGCGCCCAAGAAAGTCAGTGCTATTTTTTATTCCGGTCTTACAGTAGGAGAGATGTCTCATGGCCTCCATACCCACACCGGGGCAGATGCTGGAAGCATGGAACAATGGCTTTTTAAAGAGCAGTCACCACTTTTAAATAGGCAACATATGAGTCATCACAGGAGCTCAGGGCTTTTATCTAGTGATGAAAGGGGACAACATTCTGGAGTCCTGCTGGGGCACAGACTTGGTAACTGGCTTCACAAAACGCTTTGCTTTTGTGTTCTCCTTTAAAAAGTGCATAATTGTTTTGATTGCTGTGTAAAAATAGCTAACTGTCAATTGCAAGTTTTTTGATTTTGAACTTTGACTTTTCCAACAGGGCCACACATCAAGTTTGGGCATATGCATATCTGCAAGCATTTTGCAGTGACTAGAGCAAGGCACCCTTCTGCATTGAGCTAGCAATTTTTACACCTGTTAGAGACAGGTTTTTTTGTTTGTTCTGCTATTGAGTAGCTTCCACCTTTTACAACAGTGGAAAAAAAATTGGAAGAAAAAAAAAAAAAAAAAACACCACATCTCTTCATGATTCTTAGGTAATGTATACTTATTGTAGAGAGTAGGCTTTAAAACAATTTTAAAACCATATTAGTTACGGTACCTTGCAAATATGAAGGTTATGCTTCTGTTAATCTGTATTTTGTATTTCTAAGACCAGACCCTCCTGCATAACCATACTATCTAGGCTGGAATCGTTTTGTTGGTAACAACAGAACTATTTAAAACTATGCCCTCTGAAACTATGACCAACACCCCAAAATCTACCAGGGAGCCTTTTGAATTAGCCCTGGGAGCTCAGGACAGAGCCGCTCCAGCGCTGGCTGGAAGCCCTGCCCTCGGACACATGCCCTTGGTGGCTGGACAAGGGACCCCCCACACCCCTTCAGTCAGTCCCATCTGTTGCAGTCGCACAGTGCCCGTGGCCAGGCCAGCTTCACTCGGTGCCAAACAAAATGAGTCTGGATGTGCAGTTTGTGAGCCTAAGCTCTTGTATACCGAGTCCCTCCTCTGTGAGGCCACGGGCACACTGGTGCCAAATGCTGCTTTATACTTGATTGCACCTGCTGGTGTTCACAGCCAGGAGCAGATTACCTGACAAGATGGTAGCAAGGACAGGAAACCATATTTAGGCTCAGCAAAAGACTGTCTATGCTCAAACATAAAGCCAATAGAACAACACGGGCTATCAAACTCCATGTTATACTAGACCACAGCCTCAAAAGAGCCTGTTAAGGGCAATTCTCAATTGACAGTGACATTAGGAACCAAAAAAATAACAGTGAAGGAGAAAAGGTGCACAGCAGTTCTGCGTCTACCTGAAGGACTATGAAGCACCCGCAAGCCTGTTACCCTTGTGTGTTGTTATGTTTACAGCTGAAAAATTAAGGGATGTTCTTATAGGGTAAAACCAATTCAAATGCAAAAGCGCATTAAAACAAAACAAAGCAAAACCTCAATGGAAATTCCTTAGCCTGTCTTTCATTAGTCTGCATAGCTGTTAATGCTCCACTCATCCTTTTAATGGGATGTGTTAAAGTAATTGGCTATTCCAGACCTCATAAGCAGAAAAACATCACTTTCCTTTCCTCATAAGGCAGAAGAGGACAAGTGTTTAGGGACTCTCTTCAAAACACAATAGGTGTTTATTGATATATATCCCTCCCTGTGACCTCTTCCTTGTCTGACTTGCTGATTAGTTTCTGGCATTCATTCTTTTTCTCAGAGGCTATAAATCATAATGGATTATAATTAAATATTAGTTCATTGTATTGTTTGTGTATCAAGTGCAGGTTTCTGTTGCATTACGAGCTGTATGCACACAATGAGTAACAGGCATTCCTACAAAGAGCAAACAGCCCTGTCTAGACAAGGCTCAGAAAACGTCCCAGGTGCAGCTGATCAACTTATTTTTACCCTGCTGGGAGGGGGGGAACACTCAAATAGAAAAAGATGTCACCTCTGGCTTGCCACTTAAGAGATAGCGAGTCCAGAAAATTCTGCTCACATTTGTGTAAGGAACAATACACAACACAATTAATTCACTCTAGGCATGCTCATCTATTTCAGATGCATTGATCGTAGCAATCACTAGTTTTTCCCAGTCCTTTCTCCCTCTCCCTTCTTGTCTATTTGATTCTATTCCATAACCCAAAACAGGAGAAGGACTGTTCTGAGTCATAGCAAGCGCTTACCTAGCCCTACACCCGTCTGCTCCAGCCTTGAGCAAACCCAGGCTGAGATGCTGCCTGCAGTTCCCTAGGGGTGGTTAGATATCTAGCTCTTTCAGAGAGCTCTGACTCTTATGCTTTTTTTTCTACTTAAACTTTTCAATCTATTTAACTTAGACTAGCTAAGTCTTTCGCAAGCAGTTTTTCACAGCTTGTTTTTTTTTAAGCACAGAGAAAGCATGCTATTTTGTTAACACTTTATATTTAAAAAACAAGCCTTGCCATCTTTTATTTTACTCTAGATGCCCATAATGTATTTTAAACGTTTGCATCTTGTCTGAAAGAAGGGCTATCTTATCCACAGATTAGGTGGCAAGAACACACAGAGGCTGTAGAGCACATTACTCACCACTTTCTCACCTAGGCCATTTACAGAGCTCAGAGCTCAAGGAAGAGGAACCCATCTGTCACATCGCTCCCAGAAAAAAGCAGGGGCTTCCCCCGGGCTGAATTTATACAGACCCCAGCCAGGCAGGGGATGAGGCTGTTCCACCCAGGTCCAGGTGAAGCTGCTCAGGGTCTTGTTAAGGCACAATTGGCTCCTCCTGTTCCTCTCCTGGCTTTTGGCTGTGTATGAAAAGCTGTTTTTAACCTTTCATCCTCAGATACAGCCAACCTGTGTCTGAAAGAGCTGTGATTGGGCCCTGAGGGAATTAGCCCAGGTGCACAGCTGTCCCAACAAGCTCCCCTCTGAGACTCAAGCTGCACTATTCTTCAGCTTGTCTCACATTGCTGCTGCTTTGTTTGATCACAATCCCAACACAATCTACCTGACCATATTCTCTGTACTCTATTCTCATTAATTGCACTCAAAATTCATTCAATCTGGAATTCAGTTTGAAAACCCATTCCCAGGACCACATCTCATCCAAGTCAACTGCAATTCAACTCAATGGCAATGCTCAAAGAGACGTTACTGGTGTTACTGGGAATTGAATCAAGGATTTGATCTTTTACCTGCTGAAACGCTTATTGCAACTAGCAAATATAGCAGTTCCTGACAGCCCAACCATATTTACGGAATTATTGATATTTAAATCAATACTGTTTGCTTTTAAGCCAGGGTCTCTGTCCTGCTGCTCTCAGGAAGGCTTTAGCACATACTTAAATTTAAGGACAAGATGAAATATTTTCCTGAGCCATGCGTATTACAGGCATACATGTTACTGAATATAAATTGTAAGTGCTTTTAATTACAGTAATCTGTAAATGTATCTTTTACACTACATATCACACATGTTGAATTGCCAATAGCTCCTAACATTTTTCCACTTTCAGTATGCTGCTTATTTCATCAGCACAGGCTGTTCTGCTGTTTTTATTCTCCAAACCAGCCTGACTTTATGATTCTGTTCATTTCACACCTGGCAACACAGAAAATGCAGAGGTAATAGAGGGGAAATCCTTTAGCAATCAGTAAAATGACCAGAACTGCAGTGGTGATGTGTGCTATTTTCTCAAGCAGCAATAAAAAGCATGTGAATTTTCAAGGGAGCTACAAGTCATTGTTTGCTACAGTGACATGCCAGCATATGCTCATGTTATCATTTAATAATACGGAAGATAGCACTCATCATGACCATCGGAGAGCAAAATAACAGGGAGGCAGGTGTTGTCACGCATCTTACAGTGAGGTACTTGGTATAACACATGCTCTGGCTGTTGATGTTGGAAGCAGATTTCATACAGAAATACATAAACACCAAAGATCCTGAACGCGCACATGCATACAAATGCATCCTCTCCTCTTAGAGCAGTGAAAAAACACTGTATATGCTTTACCTGGAACATCATGGAAAGCTTAGATTCCAAAAAAATAATTCCAGTCATGACTTTGCAGAAACTTACATTTGGCTTCATAATGTTTGCTTGGTTGCAGTGTCTTCTACCTTAGTCTTCTGCAGTGATGACACATTCCTACCTGAGATTGGAAAGACAAATTGTATGCTTTCCAGTGTGTATTAATAGGCCAGAGACTTAAAAGTCCTACATCTGAACTAACACAAAAGTTTCAATGTTTTCACCTAAACAGTGACTTATGCAGTCATTTTTATTTACCAACAATAAATAAGCTACAGTAGGAACCACCTGTTGTTACAACAAATCCAGATAAAACACATCTTCCTCATCAGTGGATGCCAGAGGTCAACCTCCCTGGGTTGAATTTCTGCAAGATGACTAGGAGGAAACACAAGAACAAATATCCAAAACAAGCGGTGGGAGAGAGGGCAGGGGTAGATAAAATCATAGGCTCTTGTCTCGTAAGAAGGAAATAATTCCCCCAGACTGATGATATGGAGTAAGAAGAGCATCAACACAATAGGGGGTAGATTCAGAACTTTATAAAAGACAGAGCAAAAGACATAGGAACTGCCTCAAAACTATTTTACGTACTCCTAATCTTATTTCAGATTCATCTTCTGAACTTTTTTTTTTTTTCACATAAATTCCTCTGCATGTTACACCACTTAAATATGCTTCAAAAAATCAGTGATAATTTTATATAGTTCACAGAAAATGTTATCATTTCACTTATGCAAGCTAACTTTCCTGTTATTTCATTTACTGCTCCGATAAATATCAAGACTGCAATGAAACAGAAGCTCATGCACTAAAATATACGCTACGGAATGGGTTCACAGTTTGTACAGAAAGCATCCTGGTAAAATAATTCATAAGGAAGAAAATCAAATGCAGATTATTCAATAAGGCACAATTAATGCACACCTAATAAAACTAAACTTTAAGCCAACTATTTTTACATAAATATTTGATATATGCTTATTACGTTTAGAATATATATTGTTTACACGTGACATTATAAAATAAATTCACTCCTAAAATCTCCAAACTGCTCACCAAACAGACACGTGCAAGTATACAAAACCTTTGGGAGAAAGCCTTGGTATTATAGTGGCAATTTGTAAACAATCACTGTCCTATCGTCCCCAGCAAAGGCTCTTGTTTCAAAAATATCATGTACACAGAAAAAATAATTTAAAAAGGGAAAATTTCAACAACAACAAAAAATATATACTCTAATAAACTTAAGCCGTTTTTCAGGGAAGGGCAAGACTATAAAAGCCCTAGGGAAAACAGAAAACAAATGTCATCTTTCTTTTCATATAACTGTATACCCATGTGCTTTATATAATCAAAATGAATACTTCAATTTGCTACATATTTAGCTGGAGGAATAGAAGGCATATGGAAAAAAAGCCCCAGGGGCAAATGATCTCACTCACCTGGAAAACAATGTGCGTGTTAATAGAGTAATTTGTTAATTAAAGATTCTAAGATGCCCACCAAAGCCATTTATTTTTGAATTACCACTTCCTAGAGTTAAACAAGATCCTGGGTAAAATGTAATTAGAAACTCTATTTTTCCTCTGTCTCAGTTGTTTCTGAGTGCAATCAATTTGACAAGTATCCCAAGAGTTACCTCAGCAGCAGATGGTCCGCACACTCACCCAATCAGCACTGTGCACCAAGAACAAAAAAGATAAAACAATTTCACGCCTGTCGCTAGAGCTCCGAGATACAGTGCTGTATTGAATTATCTTCAAATTAAGCTCCTTACTTGCAATGGAACACAAAACAGGGACAACTGCTGAAGACAAATAAGTACTCACTTCTAAGACTCCAAGCACGGCGCATTTTCATTTTTTTTCAGGAACACTTAAAATATGGGCGGTGTCTTCTCAGCTCTCCAACAAATATGAGAACGTGGCCATAAATATTTAGCCAGAGGCACATTCATTCCCCAGATACCTTGAAATACTTCCCACTGCAACCATGTGGCAGCCCATTAGAAAACCGATAGCTGGATTTATTTATTTATTTATTTTAAGGAAATAACAACGAATTACCATGCTTCATGTTAAGAACCCTAAAAATTCTGTTTTGTTCATTTTGAAAGGAACAAATTCAAATGACTAGCTTGCATTTACAGCAGAAATAAAAAAATATTAGGTAAATAACCCGCAGGCATGTGTTATTCAGGAAAGTCCTCATTTCCGAAGCTTTCAAGGGTGCTCTATAGGTCACTATGAGAGGGGGAAGGAAGAATCGGGTTAGTAGGAAACACCGGCTCTTACTCATGATGCTGCTGTTGGCTGTGCCCCCAAGTTCAACTCCTGTGTTACACTTGGTTCAGGAACCCAAGGGATGAAAGAAATTCATATTGCAGTGGTATGGCACTGGGGGTTATTCTTAAAAGTCCACTCTGAGGTGCAAAATACAGTAGAAAATAGGGGACAGGAGAGTGGGAAACTGCATGCTGCATGGTCTGGTTGCTCCTATTCTTAATGGAGGAATTTGGCCCAAACCATTGGCAGATGATGTTTGAATTATAAGTAATCACAGCAGAGCTTCATTTTGGCAAGTTGCTAAGAGACATGCTAAAGATTTCAAAAGCACCATTGTCTGCTCCCCAGAAAAAAACTAGAAAACCCCTAACAAAGAAAACTCACAGTATATATTGCAATTAGACTTTGGGATTTCTCAAACAAATGCACCAGTGAAGAGCTATTCTTGATGTGCTCAGCTTTGTTGCAAGCAGTTATCACACAGGGACTCTGTTACAGAAGGTGTTGGTCAGTGGTTGGTCACCTGTTCACATAGGGTTGTTCTCTCTTATTTTGCAGCTGAATTTAAGAACATGATGTTCTCTTTGCATTAGTACTCACTTTGCCACTTACACAGTTATATTTATTTAAAAAAAAAAAAAAAAGCAACAATAAAACATAGCTGTATTTACCAGTTACATATGTAATTACATAAATTCTTATGTGTAGACAAACTAGATCTACCTCTTTTAAAAATTTTAAATCAAAATCATGTTATGCATCAGTCGGAGGTCAGAGAAAGTTTTGTGAACTCAGGTATATCTAAACCTGAATCCACTGAAAAATAGTTTTGCTGTAGTAAGCGTTTACAAGCACAATAATTAACGTTGACATGAAAATAACACAAGGACAGGAGGGTGAAACACTCTAAGCACAGCACATAAGACACAATATCCCATGAAGACACATGGCAAATAAAGCTATTCTGCATGCCAGATAATAGGTATTTCTGGGAAAAAAAAAAAAAAAAAAGGTGACAAAAATCTCAGCAATATCCAAACAACACGATGAAGGATTCTGAGCTTCTCTCCATCTATCATTGCACACTCTTCCCATTGGTTTGAGAGTCTGTTGCATTAGTTACAGTTTCTTTAGTTGTTTTTACAACTGACTAGGTGGACTTTTAGCTACCTGCTACTACAGCCAGAGGACTGGATGAGGGGATGAAGCAAATGACTGAGAGCACAAACACTTCAGAGCAAGAAGAGGGTTCAAGGAACTGCAGGAGAAGTGCCTATCGTATGTCAGCTACTTGCTGCTGGCTCCTCTCAGGGAATCAACAGCTCGGAGTGGTACAATGGGGCAATGGCAAGGAATGCGTTAAACACACCAGTGTCCCACAGCCAGTCACTGATTAACTGATGGCGCATCATTTATTCTGTACACGGCCTTGAAAAAATGTGTCTCTTTTTGTTTAAAATGCTGCTAATCTGAATTCATTTCTGTCTCTCTCTCCTCCCATCAGGGATAAATAATACTAAATTTGCTAAAAGGCCCAAAAATGAAAAAGTAGCCTGATAATTGTCTTGAATTATCTAAATACTACTCACCACAAATAATTACTCAGCATAGTAAGACTATGTAAATTAACTGACACATCCTTTTATTAATCTAATTTCTTGAGTTACGCATGAAAATTCAGAAATAAATTAAAAAAAAAAAAAAGAAGGATTGTTTTTGCCAGTTAAACTTGTATAGTCATTCATCCCAAATTACAGTTAAATCTATTCATTGTAATTGCTTTCTGTTTTTTCTCTGTTTTCTTTGACAGTTTTGGAGACACATTTATTCTAATAAGTATTAGAAACACTATCAGATCTACCAGTCTTATTTTGTCACTACGCGTTTCTTTGTAGGTCAACACCTGATGTGTAGGGCCTAGATTAAGATAACGTCAGTCAAGAACAACCAACACAATCGCTTCCTCATCCTGCTCCTCTTAAGTCTCTATCTAGTACAACACACATAAACTGTTTAAATATATTTTGTCCATATCTGGGGTTATCGGACAGTGATGTGAGTAGTGAGGAAGTGAGAATGCAACTTTGCTGCTTTTGTTGCTCGGCAAAGACCTTGTGGAAGTCCTTGTATTTCAGGTTTTGTTTTGGGAATAAAACTACCATCTGCTGTATTATTTCCTCCCTAAAATTGCCAGTTCATGCCAAGGTAAATTAATTTCTTATTATTTTTCATTACCATCAGTTTCTTCTCCTGCTGCAGACTGGGATCTTTCCCTTCACAAAGTAGTTACGAGTTTGCAGTAATGTGGAGTTGATCAAAAGCTGTGATGTTATGGGAAGGGTTACTGGAAAATAAAAGATAGGAGAGGCTCTCTAATGTTTGTATAGATACCCTGCCACTTCGCTAGGTGAGGAACAAAGAGGAAATTGCTGTAGGAAATGGAAGGGAGATAGAGTTAATGAATTTTCTAGCAACTTGAACATTTCCTTGATAAGGAACCATAGGGCCCTTTGCTGCAAAGGTCTACAAAGAATTCAGTTCCATACTGCCAGTTCAGCAATCTTTGTCTCAGATGTTTGCATTGCAAAGTAATATTTGCAAGTTCAGGCAAAAGTCTAATTGTAGCTTTACAGTACAGTGACGAGCCTGAATAAAATTACCTCTTCTAGAAAACTGATTCATGTGCAATCTAAAATAAAAAGGAGAATATATTACTCATCTAAGATGTATTGGTTAATTCCAATTTCTTTGCCTAAGCTTGTTATCAATGGGAAACACACCTAGCATTAAATAACTTTTATTTCTCCATATAAATCTTTTCAAAGGAAAATCTGACTGAAAACCACAGAGCAGGCTAAGGGGGAAAACCTTGCCTATGAACAAAAATACTTTGGAATACATTTTAAGGCTACAAACAAACTTTATGTTCTTATTGCTGACAGTCCGTAAATAATGGCTGGCAAATTAATAAAATATAATTTAAATTAATTTAATTTAATAAAAATAATTTAAATATAATTAAAATTAATAAAATATAATAAAAAAATAAAATAATCTCAGGTGCCCAGGAGAAGCTCTCAATGCTGAACCAAAGTCCAGAACAGACCTGCCACTGTAACTGTATCTTAACTTACCTGGAGCAATTCAAGAGTTTTGAAGATTTTTGACCCATTTTATTTGATAGGATATAATTTAACATTACAATTATAGATAAAAGTAGTAAATCTCTTGCCATCTACAAGTGAGAATGTTTCACTAGCTTAGTGAATAAACAGAATAATTGTGGTTTATTAAAAACAAATCAACTCTTGATGAAATCTATACAGATTAGAAAATGTCAGTTGTCAAAAAGGAATGTAAAGTGTATTATATGAAAAGCATAAACGGAAATGAGATCTACCCTAACAATGAACCCAAGGAAGACTAGATCAAATTCCTGATCACTAGCGATCAGGAATTATCAGAGATTTATTAGAAATTATTAGAGATAAGGAAGATTAGAGATCACTAAAGAATTAAAATTTTCCATTACAAGAAAAAAAAAAAAAATGAAAAAAAAAAAAAAAGGAATATCAGCTGCCAAGCCTGAGGCTTTCAGTGGCTGTGGCAGGGCGCCTGCTGTTACCTCAGCAAGCATGGTGAAATCTGCAAGAATTTATTACACTAAACTCATTTAATTTGTAGGCTTTAAAAGGAAAAATAACACTAATCACTGAAGAGAAATTAAAATGTATGCAGCGAGATTGTGGCATTCCATCCCAATAAATACCTTATTGCCATTTCCAGTCACAGGCCACCCTGCACCGCTACAGAGTTCACTAGGCCTCAGGACAGAGGCCTGTCAGTTGTGCTTGGTCTGAACCCATCCTGGCCTTCCTAGGTCTTTATTTTGTTATGAAAGCTATATATATATATATATATTAACAACCAGATGGATATACCTTGTATAATTTTCTGTGTGTTTGGGATAGTTGTAGTTTTAAGCAGACAGCAGCACAAGCTGTTGTTCTGTGAGGAATGACGCAGCACTGTGAAACACAGGCCTCTGCGGCAGGCTGCGGCCTGCGACGGGGACACAGGCTGCAGTGCTGAAGGCGTTGGGCAGGGTCTGACTGAAGGTCTCCTATAGAGACCTTCTGAACAGAACCTCTTCCAGGGCTTTAAAAAATAAATAAAAAATAAAAATAAAATAAAAAAATAAAAGTATCCAACATTATTATTATTATTTTTTTAAGTATCCAACATGAAACATTCCACAGACAGTAAACTTGAAGGCCACACAGACTTGCAGACCAGTGTAGAAAAAAATAGGTATAAAACATGTTAGCACACAACTAAACAGTACCCTGGCCAAGAGTGAGGAGGAAGGAAACATCAACAACTTCATATTGCTCCTGGCAAAGGGCAGGGGATGGCAGCACGAAGCACATGTATAATGACTTTAGCTGTATTGTTATTACTTAGATTTTCTCTAATGGTGTTTTTTCCTTATTCTTTGTATTTTTTTCTTTTTCTCATGAGTTTATTCTTCTTGATCTCAGAGTGACTAGAACCAAGGCTTCAAAAAACCTTCTGTAAACTGTATATATGCCAAACTCGGTGAGTTAGGAAGAACCCTGCTGGGAACATCAGTGAGTCTGAGGGAAGGGGTAAAATAGGAAGCTTTAAACCACCAGAGGGGGATGTCTTGAGAATATTATTACTTATTTCATATGAAAATCTATCTGCAAATATACTCACTGCTTGAAAATCTGAAATAGATCCTTCCAGTGCTTGCAATGATGCCATTTAGGAACGATTTAGCCCTCCTTTTTTGACATGTATTTTGGTTTCTTTGCTTGTACTTCACATTCTGTGTCTTGCAACTTGCCTTTACATATAGCCACCTGCCATTCTTTTGCTTCACAATTTCACAAATGACTGGTGTATTAGTGATAAAAGGTGAAGGATAGTACAAACAGAGTTGTACTATCTTTAGTACTACCTGTACTTTTCTTAATTTGGAAAATAACCTGGGATTTGAATGCCAGCCACCAAACCTGGATCTGAATTACTGAGAGGTTGCTTTAACAGGTCCTAATGGAGATAAGGACTTACCTCTTTGACAAGCCTTGCACCCTGTAAGCCCAAATCCTGTTTGGGCTAATTTTTTAGCAGAGTGCCCTTACTGAAATCACTGGGATCTTTCATGCAAGCTGGAAGGTTAGCCATGGCTACATCTACCTGATTTCTGAAAGCCCCTAAAGATGAATGCTCTGCCCCCTCTCTGAGCAGACTCTCCTAGTACTGTCTGAAATAAATGTATTTTATGTGTGCATATTAATATGCATGCAAAGCTTCAAGTGTAATCTGTGATTCTGTGATTCTGTGAAAGCTTCAAGTGCTTTTTCCCCATAGACATTGTCATTGAAACTCTATCAAAATGTTCAGGCTTTATTCACATAATTTCTGGGCAACTGCAAATATATATATATATATTTTTAAATATTTTTAAAACGAAATACATATTCTTAATAAATAAAAATAAATTGATAACACTTTTCAAAAATTGATTTTGTACTCCCCCATGCATGTCTAACTAAGGCTTTCAGTTTTATGTCATGCTGTTGAGGAATGGTACTTTGCAATATTCAGCAATGATTTCATATCATACCAAAGATAAAGCCAACATCAGGGATAGCTGGCTTTTCTCACTTGTTTGAGGATGTTTGTGTTGACGAACACTCACTGATTCATTAATATTCATCAGCTGATACTTAACTTTAAGAAATATATATGAAATACTTACCAAATATAATAATATATTGCAGATATATATTTCATTTTATTCATATATATATAACACATTCCAGAATACATCAGAATGATTTTATCAGTGACAAATTTAAATGGTTAAAACCAGCACTAGTTGCAGTGCATTACTACTCACCTTGCATTATATTTTATATTGCGCCTGACTTTTCAACCAACAAAGAGGAAAAAGTCTTAATAGCAATTTACTCTATTCAAATATTGTAGAAGGTGGGACATAAACATAACTGCATGAAATCAGTCATCCTGTTTAGCTTGTTATTTTTCATAATTGGAAAATGAAATACTACTCTACTCTGAATGCTATTATACTAGGAAATAAGTCAGGCATATAAATGGAATTTGTTTTATAGGTATTTAATATAAATATTCTTTTGAGGCAGTTATGCTTTCTTTAGCTGAATTTTTTAATAATTTATAGGGGTGTTGACGATGATGCAGATTGAAATGAATGCAAAATTTTGTATCTAAATATAAACACACACACATTTCATTTCATTTAATATTTCATTATGACCACAGCAGTCAAGTAGGAGATAAACCCCTGTCATAGAGGTCAACAGATTTCATAAGAGGAAGTGTCAGTAATTTACTTAACAGCCTTGATGGACGTGTAAACTGTATGACATTTACTACAGATGCCTATCACTTGATTTATTCACTGGGACTTGCACCAAAATCCAAAAGCAACTGTGCTAGGTTCATGAGACCATTTATGAAGGAAATTGCTACTTATAGAGAGCAAAATTATTACAGTGTAACCTGAAGTAGCTGTGAGGACACACAGGAGATGTTTCATAAAATGTTCTTTGTTCTTACATAAAGCTTAGTTACTTGAATTTACTTGGTACAGAGCTTTCTTGGACTTGAACCATGCATGGGTCTTTGGCGCAGAATGAATATGATTTCTGGGCATTATTTCAACTGTGAGATTTTTATCTTTATTCCATTACTGTTTTTGCCTCTGTACTATGAAATTCACAACATGATGCTGAATTTAAGTTAAGTTATTCAATTGAAGTTATGCTCCTGGCTACATATTTTTTAATGACATGGGATTTTGCCTCATAAACTGCCATGATCAAGTGTTGTTTTCCTAATGGTTTCTCTGCTGAAACACCAGGATGCACACACGGAAGGATTGCACATTATTGTAAGAGGAAATGTAACTGAGGGGAAAGAAAACAGCAACAAAAGTTCTAAAAGTTTTAAAAAAAAAAAAAAAAAAAAAAAAGGAAAGCATGAACAGCAGGTTACTGTAGAGATATGACAATGAAGTACATGAAGCCTAAATTCAGACAAGCATCAGCAAGGATCTTCAAAACGAAGTGCAAGTAAGAGATGCTAAGAGAAATGAGAATACCCACACTGTTCATATATTCCGTGCTACTTCATGGCAACGCACCCAAGAAAAACGGTCACCCACCTCTCTGCTTCTATTAACATTCATTAGTTAAAGACCCTGTACTTGAAATGTGCTTGCAGATACCACATCATTTCTGGAGCTCATGTTTTAAACCATGGATATCTGAATAACAGGCAATGTGGATAACTAATCGGGGTAGGATCTTCCCTCTGGTAAGGAATGCTTCCAGCTAGCACATTCTCTGTTTGTAATTGAAAGCCATTGATTAAAATGTTAAAAATTAAAATGTTTGCTTATTGTTTCTTGCAGATCAGAATTAAATTCATAACAGCTACAACTATGATAATGTTTTTTAAACCTCCAAAAAAGAGGTAAGGTTGCTGGAAGGGAAAACACTAATCGTGAGAGAGCAAACCAGATGATGAGTAAAAATGCAATAGGCATGAAAAAAGCCTGTTCAGATCTCTTCAGCTATGCATCATGCACAAGCTGACAAGAAGCTGTGCACTTACACATGGCTAGATATTTCTTGTCTTTTGTTGAGGTGCATGTTAAGGTTTTTTCTACTTTTTCTATTTCTAAGGTTTTTTCTGGATAAAGCTTATTTCCAAATACCTAGCTTTTAAATGTTGTACACAAAAATAGTTCAAAAGTGACATCAAAACATGTCACTTAAATGTACTACTTTCTATTTAGAAGCTTTGTTGTATGTACCATTCCTATGGCAACTGTGTGTACTCCCTCCCATGACACAGCACCCACCTAGAACATCAAGATAAAGTGAAGTTATGCATCACATAATTGAACAAAATTTCACATTCTTTCAATATGACCTGACAGCAATGTATCTACACTTTTGCTGTGGCTTATGCTGCCATTTTTCAGTCTGAAAGAAATTTCTGCACAGCGATGACCCACTGTAGATAGGTAGAAAATCACTGGTCATCACTGTCACTGTAAAAAGAAAGATTTCTTCAAAATTGTGCATTTCAAAAATGCACAATTACTTTCTGATTTTGAAGTAGACTAAGCAGCAACTTGAGAAAAAAATATCGCTGTGTGACAGCAAAATGGAGTAACTGGCACTCAGTAAGCTCAGATCTATTTGATACAAATATTGCCTGCTTAGCAGCGAAATCACACATTATTGGATGTGTGTCTGTTGTCTGTCTGTCCTTTCCTATAATGCACCTACAAAAACAAGGCTGAAAATGAGCTGTGGGCATCTGAGGTCAGTACTCTAAGATTTCAAGCAGCCATAAACTTACTAATAAATAAATCAAGATTCATTAATATATATATATATATATTTAAATTACTGGCTGGATATGTGATACTGTTTTCACTCCAGCTCTTTTGTTGTTTGTTTGTTTCCTTGCTTCTTTTGTTTGAGTGGGGGGTATTTTTCCTGGAAAAAATTAAATTACATAACTGAGCACCTATTGAGCACCTATATTTTATATATTTATTATATTTTTTATATTTATTTATATATATTTATTATATATTTATTATATATATGCTATTTTATATATGTATATAATTTATATAAATATTTATTTTATATATGTGTATATATTTATATGTATTATATATATATAATTGAATAGCTATGTATTCTGCACTTTATGAAGTTGTGGGCATTTTAGCTGCATCTCAAAGATAAATTTAAGTGTTCCTCAGAGAGTTACAGAGCACTGGATCGTGCTTGATTACAAGGGTCAGTATACTGTCTGGCACAGACCTAGCTTAAACCAATTCACATTTTCCCAAGCAAATACCAGGCACCGTTTTGCATTTTGGACAAGCTGCAGAGCGTTTCCCCCCTGTCCACATGCAGTCACTTTTCCTGGGACAGTACCAGAGCCAACTGACATAGATGTGCATAGCATTGTGTCAGCTGTTTGCAGTGCCCAGAAACATTTGCAAACTCATTTAATTTATTATATTCTACCAAAAGGAAAAAACTTACATATGAATTCTGCTAGTCTATTAACTAGCTAGTAAGGCAGTCTTTTTTCTTTTCCTTTTTCCTTATTGTCTTGCTAAGAATTTGGGGTTCAACAGATAACTAGCCATATTTTGAAATTTCTGCTGAGCAAGCCTGGACTTGATTTTGTAGTTTGTTTTCTCAAGAAAATACCCATACCTATCCTATGAGCACAGATATCTGTTGGGATCTGTTATTGTTTGATTTTACTCTCTTTCCAGGTTGTTTTCCCATATAAGTTTTTCTCATCACATTTAGAAGAAAAACAGTGCTTACTTTAAGATATGGTGAGATATGCATGTACAGAAAGAGTTATTTACTGTTAGAGAGATTGGAATGAGCTCTTGCTTTAGAATACTGTAAAAAATGGTCTTAAATGTCTTCACAATGCATATTAGTTCAAAACCAAGCACTTTCTATAATAAGTGCATAGTCAAAATGGTGGTTGCATTATTTAAACACTAGCTAAAACACTAGAGAAATAAATGGTCCTGGATCATTCTTCAAGCCCTGTGAAATGAGAAGAGCTTTTTCATGCGGATCGTTCCCCTTTTATGCATTTTATTACTCAAACTGAGCAGAGGCTAAGAGCCAGGGTCTGAAAATTTGATTTAAAGAAGTTAGGTTATTGGCACTGGTGAGCATAATCACTCCAAACCTCCACAATGTTTATGAAACTTGGCCAGTGTTTATGGTCTGATTAGAATCTGGGACCAAACTCATTTCTACAGTAGTCTATATTTCTGTCCTTGCTGGGTTACAGAACATCTTGTGGAACTGCTCACAAGATGCCTAAGTATCTGTAAGAGCTGCTACAGAATGCCTCCCAGCTGCCACAATTACAAGGTTTATTTTCCTAATTTCTTTACCTTTCCCTGATCAAAAGAGTTACGTAATGCTACTGTGGATTGTGAGCTTATTATAGTCAATAATGAAATAACCCAAAGAAAGCCTAAGTATTTCTATAACCATTTTAATTGACTTGAGATCCTCTTTTAGGAGGTGTTCTATTAGAATTCATGATTTTACATCACTCTTCCCTTTCCTAACATAAAAAAAATACAATTCTTTCTCAATGGTGTGGAGAAAAATAATAAGAAATTATGATTAATTACACCTAATATTGTTTTTGGAAGCTCAGTTTACAATTAGTTCAGAATTTTTTATGATGCAAATCTTTTTTTACATCAAAAATCAATGTATTACCATTAAAAATATTCTCTCTCCTTTTCTAGCTGAAAATGTCATAAACTTAGAAGCTAATAAAATAGATTTCATCTTCTCATGTACTATTTGAGAAGATAAGTGTACACACGATATTAGAAAGTAACTGCAATTTCTTCAGTCTCCTAAAGGAAGCAGAGTGAAATTATTTCTGTCCTAATTCACATACCATGTTTGTGACTGAGACGAAAATCACATTGATGACCTCTCACGTCTGTCTTCATGTACATGTACTCCCACTCACAGTACAACAACAGTTTCAGGATCCTGCATGTGTTGTAGCATGAATATCCACTACTGTCTGACAGTAGCAAAAAGACCTTCCTAACCCCAAAAATGCAGCTAAATGTCTATATGCCTCACGTGTATGACAACCGCAAGCAGGATTTTTTTTGTTGTTTATTTTCCTTTGCATTTTGCAATGCAAAATGAATCCCCATGAAGGGAGGTGTATTTTTTTTTCATCGTCCTTTTTGACAGCTGAGGTACCAGTAGCTTAAAAACACATTTCTGGCAAGGAGCATCAGAAGACCCGAAAGTTAGGAGGAAATGAGAACTGAGTTCAGCTTAGCATGCTAGAACTCCAAGGAAATGGCTGAGTTCATGAGACTGATAAGCAGTGTGGTAGATTTGTGGAAAGAGAAAATACAAAACATTTTTTATGTAGACTCAGAAAGAGCATTCAGAGCCTTTAAATGGCTTTGGAAATTCCCCAAGATCCACAAAGCTGTCAAACATCAGCCTAGTTGAAAAGTTTGCCTGTGAAAATGAATTATCCAAATCCAAAATCCAGACCTTGGCTTGAGATTTCTGAGCTAAATAATACTTCACAGAACCAAAATCTTATTGACCCAGAATAGTTCAAGCTACAAAAATCACAGCAGCTCCATCAGATATAGGTGGTGTAAGTGAGCATACCAAAATGATTTCAGGTCAAACCAATGCCTACTTATTAATATTTTCCTAAATCTAGAAAAGCAAAAGACCCCTATCCTAGTTACATATTTGCTATCACATTAGCGAGTCACACATTACTTGCTGGACTCGCTAATTCAATTTTAGGGGCAGGATACATAATTATTCTGTGTAATAAAAAGAAACAAACATTTAATAGAAATGGGAAAATATTTTAAGCTGAATTATCTCAGACTGAACACAAATATAACTAAATCATGAAGAAAAGTAAGTACAGTCTGAAACAACACTAAACTGAAATGGTCTGTTTTTATCATAGATAGGTGAAACTATAGGAAAATTGAGGCACATGTAAAACATGAGAATCTCATTCCATCTAGTACCTGGATGTGCTTGTTTCTGATGATCAGAAGCAATCTGCTGTGGATGACACTCCCTGGCAGAACACTAGCAGGACAAGGGACTATCCAGGTGAGTAAGTTCTCACTCTCATGAGGAAGACTTCAGTTGCTGGGGTTTGAAAAACAAGATTTCAGTCACTATTGAGTCTTTCATTATTACTCACTTGTAAGCAGGAAGAAAATTCCATCTTCCAATTTATTGAAAAAAAAAAAAAACAAAAACAAAAAAGCAACAACCAACCAAACAAACAAAAAAAACATATGAAAACTAGACAGTTGCCTGAACTAGGTATTGCTCAGAGGGCACAGACAATTTGCAATATCTTGCTGTAAAGGCCTCCTTTCCACTCCTCATCATTTTGCCCACCTCTGCAACACACCCACTGACATCTCCTTACCCTGCTTTCCCTCGATGGCGTTGACACCCAGTGGGTGTCTTCCTCTGCTCTTGAGTCTCAAAAGCAGTCTCCATCCCACCCACTCTGCCACATAAACCCACTTAGTGACCCATCACCACACCGAGCAGTCCCAGACTCTTTCACCTAACATCCCGGTTCAGACTTCTACCATCCCAAAAACAAGTTTTACCTCCCTACAAATTTAGGTTTAGTCTATAACAATAAACTTCATCCTTACTACCTGTAACAGCGCTAGGGCCAGCCTTGAAGACTATCAAAGAATATTTGATGCTGTGAGTACTTGGCATTTTGGCTTTGGGAGGGGGGAGAATTAAAAATGATTTATTTTGCATATTATTTAAACAGTCTTTTTTATTATTATTTTCACTGTTTTAAACCGTAATGACTTTATTTGTTTATGGAAGTGTGCACGACACGTCTAGTACTGTTTTATATTAGCTGGATTTAGATCCAGACTCTTATTTCTATCCTAGACATCATTAAACAATTTATTTTCTGTGATAGGGGAGAGCTCTTGGGCAAGAGCTCTCCATTAGTATGAATTATTAATGATATGTATATACATGCATTATGGATTTAAAAGATGAAAAGACAGCTTGCCAGTTATTCTATGGAGCTTTCTCCATCTACAAGGCCACTGGATTTCAGACAGCTGTCTGTGCTGAGTGGTCACAGACAAGGAATCCCTGATGACCACATAGATTTTGTTTTCCTGTTGCTAAAATTACATAAAACATTCCAGAAAAAAATAAAAATAAAAAAATAAAAAAATCCTTTCTTGGTAATATCTGCTTAATCTTCCACTTCTTCTTCCTGTTGTAAGGTTATGTTGAAAAACAGATGATAGCTCCCCAAATATTCTGGGAAGGGGTTGCAGCACTGTCATCAAAATATGTACACTTTTATTTTAAAATAACTTACAAGAAGGGTATTTTTGTAACCGCAGCATTTGAGCAAATTGTGTCATTTTTAGATACTCCTGCTGACGCATCTGCTTGTGATGTGTCAAATCACATCTATCAGCTATGTTAAGCTACATAACCCTGCGTGATAATGAAAAATGATGGAAAGAAGCAGCTTTGATACAGTACATCACACTGTGACACAGCAGTGGAAAGTCTAAAACATTTAAATCTCAAATAAAACCTCTTAGATGTGCAGCTGCAGATAGTCTCCACTCATGTTTCTACATAGCTTTGCTCTCTGTGAAAACCATTCTGATAGGTGTTTGCTACTTAAACCTTTCCAGGTAATTAGTTCCCTTGGTACTTCAGGATTCATCCATCCCGCTGCTCAGGATAACGCCACACAGTCCAGTGTCAGAAAAAAACATCTTTTGGTATCCAGGGGTTAAAAAACAAAAGTACTCCCGAGGAGAACTGAATAAAAGGATGAAGGGAGGTTTCTAGAGATTAATTATCACTACTCTCAGTAGGCCCAGGAAGCGTTGATTAAAGCTCTAAAGCTCTTTGTTCCTATCTCTAAAAACCTTTGCAACTGGACCTCTTTGCAGCCTGGCCCTCCTTGTATATTTTTGTGTTGCTGTCTGCCTCTATGAACATTGCCAGGGTCAATGCTATTTCTTTTCTCTCCAGAAGTACCTGCATCTTTTCCTCTAGGGAACCTTCCGCAAACCACTTTCTGTTGTCCTTCAAGGGTAGCGATTGACACGGATAGTTCTCCAACAGGTTTCTTTGCACCTAGTTCTGGGTAAACTGGTGTTGGCAGATGAAAACGCCTTCCCTTTTATTTCTTCTGCTTCTAGAAGATAACCTGTTAGCAGAAGGAGAGAACAATGCGCAGCTGTGGGCAGTGGCAGAGAGCAATGTGCTTGCTTTGCACACTGAAAACTCTTTCTACTGCATAATTTCTCCAGAGAGAAGAGGGACTTTACTTAGAGCAAACTGTATGCAAATCTCCTCTCACTATCCTGTCTTTTTTTGACAGTGATGGATTGACATACCAACTACCAAAAGTCATACTAAGGAAATCAGCACTGCTAATTTGAGTGGGGAAAAAAAAAAAAAAAATACAGCTAAGAAGTAAAAACTCAGATGAAATAGCTTGAAAAAACTTCCCTACAACCTAAAGAGAAAAATATCTTTATAACCCCTTTTTTCTTATTATTGTTCTGTGTCACTGTTCTCCAACCCCCCTCCTTCAACAGTTGCTTCTGTTCTCCTATCTGCACTTACTTAATTACAGGTGCAAAATTCCATCCAGAAAATAATAATACAGAACCAGTAACCTGGTAAGTTCATGCCACAACACACATGCTTGTACATGTATATATATGTATCATCATTAAAATTCAAGTAAACTTCAATTTCCAATTACAATTTCATAAGCAAAAAGTATTATTTAGGCACCGCAGATGCAGGTTTCATCCTTGCCGCATGTCTTATAGTGGTTGTCCCCTCTTTGTTTCAATACATACAAGAAGACTTTTGGGTCAAATTACCTATGTCATTATCCTGAATTGCATTTCAAGTAGTTTTGGACCTGAATCGGCCTTCACTTTCTCTATATTCGCAGTAATGTAAATACTCTAATTTAAATAGGTTTTCAGATTGACTGCAATACGACTATCAAGTACATGACACCCTGGAAATGCAAGACATTTCTTTAGAAAATGTTTGATTTGGAATGCACAATACTTACTTGCTGCTTCTCATCCACGAGGAAGGTAGGCAGGTACTATCTACAATTCATGAAAAAAAAATTACAAAAGTACTTTCCTGTTTGCTCTTTCTTTTAAGTCAAAACCAAAACAATCTTAGAAATCTCATTCATAGCGAACAGAAACACCACTGCTGATTTAACAGTAACCTTCTTTAATTCACATACATAATATCATACCCATTGTGGATTCACATTTGAAACTTACTTACTTATAGTTTTTTCTACATGGATTTGCACATTTTGATCTTATCCCAGAAAAAATAAAGACCACCGATACATTATTTTACCTCAACATTGTACTCCTGCTTACGAAAACTTTCTAAAGGAGCCTGTACAGGTAGAAAACCCAGAGTTTTCATTAACTGTGTTTCCTTCTTTGGTATCAGAATAGAAGGTGCATATATGTGTTTCAAAACATTGATGACATATAACAGAAATTTAAAATATAACTTTATGGCCATTAATTATAAAAACATCCTTACAACAGAGAAGCTAAACGAGTAACTTAAAATAGATTAACTATTCTTTTTCTATTACTGGGTTGTGCTTTTTGTAATACCTTATGAAATTATTATTCAACTGAAAGCAGTAAATATTAGAGCATTTTAATAAATCAAGAGACCTAATGTCCCAGATCAAAATAAATCCTGAGTAGTATTAATGGCAAAGCTTCCTTAGACTTCATTGGTTTCAGAATTTCACCAACAGGGCAAAATTCAGGCTCAGGGTAGAAATTCTTCCGGATGTATATAAAATCCATTAAATAAATAAATGAATGAAAGAAGCTTGAAGCAAAAATAGGGAGTCTTATGTAATTCTTACAGTCGGTATACTAATTTTTGCAAAAAATAAAATAGTAAACATAAAAAAGAAGAAAGTTTAGTTCTTATTCATAAACATACACATTCCAAGAAACCCCGAGAATCTT
The DNA here is from genome assembly GCA_011076525.1 of Nettapus auritus. NCBI lineage: Eukaryota > Metazoa > Chordata > Aves > Anseriformes > Anatidae > Nettapus > Nettapus auritus. Next base: position 5,755,217 of record CM021771.1, read on the forward strand.
ACTCAGAGACAAACAGAAAAAGATAAAACTTTAGAGAGTTCCTGAAGTAAAGGGGAGAAGAACATAAATAAAACAATATACAAGATAACTACTGTAAACATTAAAACAATCTACAAAATCACATACATCTTAGTAAGCCATGTTAATTTAAAAATATCAGATGATTTCTACACAGTAAAAATGTCCTTATTTTGAAGAAAAAGAGTTAACATATCTTCAAAGAATTTTACAGTAGGCCGGCATATTGCATAAATATGTACACTGCTAGGTACATCAAGTCTTTAGGCAATGTACAGTAATAGAAATCAGAAAATGAACGCCTGGAGTTTAAATGTGTAAACTATGAGCACCATGTTAAAATACCCAATAGATTAAAATTTGCCACCTTAGTTACAGACAAATAACTGTCTTAAAAATACATTCGTATGGTCACAATGTATTGCCTTCACCCGAGAAAGTTAACAAAATATTTAACACTGCAACAATGGCAATTTTCAGCTGGCACAAATCAATGAAATTCCACTGAAGCCAGGAGCTGTACATCGTTTTACACCAATCAAGAATCTATACCAAATTTACTTAAAAAATGAATTTTAAATGCAGGTTATCAACTAAACATTATTATAGCGTGAAACACATTTTGAGAAAAATGCACAATTAGGGAAAATAAACTCAAGAGAAAAGCTATAGCCATGTTGTAAACTATATATTGTATACGAAGCGTATTATCACATACAGTATACGTTAAAGACAAATGGATGTTTAAAGCAGTCTGAAGACCACGTCTAAATTAGTTTTCTTGAGTGTAAAATGTTCACGGACCAATAAGTTAACATTGCAAGTAAAGATAACAAATTGCTTCATAATGATTTCATTATTGTTTGATTACAACAAATGATAAAAGCAATCATTCTTATTCAATAACATTCTGTAAAAGGTATTTCTTTTCCTAACGTTTGTCATCAGCAGTTTCTATGTACATGAATACTCATCACTCACTCCTGTAGAATCTTAAACCTTTTTCTTTCTCCCAAGCAGTTAAAAGCTTGCATATTTTCTAGTTTGAAAATGAAACCAACCGAACAATTGGATTCCTTTGCTCTTCATAGGTATTGGCATCATTAGAAAGATTCTGTGTACTTACGGACAAGAGAAAAGTGTCTGATTACTCCAGATTGCCCATAACAATAAGAGACAATGACGATTCTTAATGCCTGAAAGATTCCTATAGGACATTAGTCTATGGCTCATGTTACCTGAAAAATGGTATGGCTCCAAGAAGGTCATAGCCTGGGCAGACTGCAACTTTCCAAGGACAAAGATACACTTCTCATCTCAGCGGAACAGATTAACTTCTCAATCATTTCTCTGCAGAGCTGTTCTGCGAAATCACTTAAAATCTATAACCTAATTTAGGGTCATCATTGCAGTTTGAAGATTTAATTCCTGTGATTCAGATGGATTAAAGGAATAGTATCACTTTTACTGTTTACATTAGGAACACAATCCAGTAACTCCATAAACTGGCAAACTGATCAGGAACACAGACACAAAAGAACTCCTAGGTTTGTGAAAATTGGAAAATTCCAAAGTAAATTAATTAAGCAAGTTTGGTGGAATTTATTTAGAATGATAAAATTCAATTATTTAGCATTTGAAATAATGTTTACTTACAAATTAGACTGTCAAGTCATAGAATAAAAATACACATTCAATCTAAAATACCAGATAAAATCTGAAAAAGAACTACCCTTATGTAACTTACTAAAAGTTATATACTTAATAATAAAACAGAAACTCAAAATAATATTTTATTATGTCATTTAATTTAGCGTGCTCAATTTAAAACTTAACTTGTGATTTATTTTTATATTGTTTTTTACTCTTACATATTAAGTCACATATACAAACAGTTCTAGCACTAAAGGCAATACCATGTTAGAAAATTACTACATTTGATGGTTATTAGTCTTTTATTCTCAGTAGTTTATACACTATTGAAAAGCAATTACAGTAGATAATAAATAATTGTGCAATGCTGTAAAATTGTTTAACAACTTAAAATAGAATTAATTTAAATTGTAGAAAAAAATGTAAAATCCAAAGTTGTTGGAACATTGTTTAAAAATAAAAATACTTCTAAAGCAATAGATGGGATTTTTTCAATGCACATTGCAGCTGGAAATTTGAAATTTGTCAATCTCCTGCTAGATAAAAATGTATGGATATGGATCGTGTATAAAAACAATTGTCCTATTATTTCTTTTTTCAAGTGTGTAGTATTAGACCATATTCTTTGACAAGACATTGGGATCCAGGGGAAAGAACATATATGCTGACTTCTGCCAACAAGTGCAGAAATACAAAAGCCAGCACAAGTCAGCTAAGGTAGGAGGCTGAGTGGCAAGCACACACCTTCAGGTTTCAAATATAGGTTCCAGTGCTTGAGCAACATGGCTTACACACAGGCGTGGGACACCTGCCTGCTACGGGAGGTAGTGGAGACATACAGATTGAGCAGGCATACTCTTGAAATAAAGAAGCAGGATAAAGTCACTTAAAATGTGTTTTACAGGTACCAGATAAATAGAAATGGGCATTCACTTGAAATTACAAGCTAGAGAATATATACCCTCTTTATGGCATTATACGGGTAGATGCTCAACAACGTCCCGCTCTGTGCCAGTCTCAGGCAGGGGTTATGAGAAGCAGCCCATGACCAAACCATTCGTCTACTCTTTCTCATCGACTTTTATTAATGTAGTTTAGCCCTTTGTAATGACATGACAAGGAAAGCTCACATCCAACACGGTTGAAAAGATGTTGTTTGCTACAGTTTTAACACAATATTATACTAAGACTTGCAATATTGATATAGGTAAGTTCTAATGCTATAGGTGCAGAAAATAATAACCAGCTACATATCTTTCAGGATATAATATTACTTTTCAAATGGATAATGTATGTAACTATTAATATGCAATGTATATTAATAATCTTCCAAAATTACTATTCCTTCAGTTCAACTGTATATAATTCTATTATCATATATAAAAAAGTGAAAAGACATAATTAATTTGAAAGCTAGCCCCTACCTTTTATTATGGAGGACCTACTTCTAGCACTAAACGTCACGGTGCAAATTCTTAGTTTCACTCATGTGGCTAGACTTCATTTTAATTCATAGAGCTGGCTCTGCCTCACTTCTGGTTTTATTTTAGGCCATCACAGGTGTGGGCCTGATGTATCTTGTATTAAAGCAAATGAGAAGATTTCACTGGCTGAAGTCAGGTGAGGTTCAACAGCAATAAAAAGGTTGCAGAGGTAGGGAGAAGTCTCTGAAATACAGTTAGAAATAATGGCAGTATGTTACTATTATTTCTAGACTATGTAATTTATCTATTTCTAATAACAAAATGCTGCAGGTAATAGGGGAGTGAAATGAGGTAAGAATCTGAATCACACCCTGGTGGGACTCCAAGTTCCTCAGGGGGAGTTCCTCTTGACTTCCCCTGCATGCTCATACATTCTTGCTAGTTTTCACATGTTGCACAAGCAGCGAGGACCTTCACTCTGACAGATCTGTCCCCCTCCGAGGTAAACATAAGATGTGTGTAATCAGAGAAAGCCTGGAAGTATGAGGCTGACTCTTCTGATCAGAGACCCACCTTAAGGTGCACCCCATCTAACGGGGGACAGAGCAGGCTTCCTGTGCAGTGAAGCTATGCTGCCTACCACAAAGACGACTACTGCATTTGAACTCAGTCAGACTAAGTCTAAACGTGGGTTTCACAGAGCAAAACGGGCAGGGCTGCCTCTAAGCATGTGCTTGTGTGGATGTGCAAAAGGTAGACATGAAAAATGAAGATCTGCTGAAGGCTTGATGGAAATAAGGCCCCCCTGCGCTGTACATTTTCACTCTAAGGAATATTCCCCTGTAAGGCAAACCGCTGTTGATCTATTCTCTTTTTTTCTTCTTCTACCACTGATATTATTTTTGTTACATAGTCTTTTTGTGGTTTAGTAGAAAAGGGATTAGCTCAAATAGTCAGCAGTTTGTGCACACACTACAAGAAGGCAAAATTTGTCACAGTGACATCAAACTGCTAACACAAACAGATCTGTTACCCTTTCTCTCTTGCTCAGTTAGACAGCTGCCCTCAAGGTATTAGCCTCTGAGCCTCCGTGATAAATCACTGAAGTATAGGAAACCTGATTATCCCGGCACAGCAGGGGTAGAGGATGTTATTCAAATGCAGAACATGGAGCAATGACATCCAGGAGGCTTATAATGAAAGATTTTTGATATACTTAAGTAGTTAACAAAAATTTATTGCAAGAGATAGTTTGTCACTAGATTTACAGTTTCAGAGAACATAGTACAAAACATAGTGCATCAGCTTTGTCTAAACATTAAATAGGTGCAAATACACAAGGATAAAAAAACAGAAAGTGAATACTTTACAACAGAAGTTATAGAACTATAAACGAATTATATACATTATACATATTCTAAGACATGAGCTTCACATATATATATATAGTTCATATTCGTATCAGACTATTCAGTGCTTTCTAGTATAGGTCTGAACTTTACATGGATGTTTGCATCATTATACTTACAGTAAATACTTCCCAACGAAAGAGGAATTTCGAGCAGTTTATTTCACAGAACCGTTCTGCAAAGCCGAGGGCCTGACAGGAACCACAAGTCTGTTTATCTGAAGGCTCCTCTCCCTCCCGAGAACCTGTCCTAGAAGAGGGGCTGCAGCGGAAGGACAGCCGGATGCGGGGACAGCAGGGAGGGGAACACGGCGTGCGGCAGCGGTGAGAACGCCAGCTGGGTCGGGTGCAGGACCGAGGGAGGCACCAGCGGCAAATGCGGTGGAGCGACAAAAGCCGCGTGGCCTCCTGGACAAAGCCTAGGTCCTACCGGCAGATGAGGTAAAGGCGCTCTGGACAGAGCCGGGACCTGCGAGAGGAACTGCTGGTGGGGCTGGAGGACCTTAAACGTACTGGCGGCGGCGGCGGCGGCCGCGTGCTGCTGCAGGACAGTGTGATGGATGGTGGTAACGGAGGTAGAACACAGCGGTGGCTGCAAAGGTAGGGGCTGCAACGGAGAGCTGGGGGGCTGGATGGCCGGGGGAGGAAAGGTAAACTTCACTTTGTTGGCCAGCATGTTTTGCTGTATGAGCTGCTGATACGCCTCGGATGGGAGGTCTTTAAATTTTTCATGGTTATCTGGAGGGAATATCAACGTCTGGTCGGGCAGGGTGAAGGGGGCTATTAACTGCTCAGTAGTTAAAAAGGTGTGACTGTTTATATGTGCTTCTTTGAATGGCAAAGGTGGTGGGCTGTCAAATATACCAGAATTACACTGTACCCATTCATTGGTCACCTCATTTATCTTCTCACGTGGCAGAGACTCGGCCAATTCATAATGGCAAACATATGATTTAGAAGGAGCTTGTTCCAAAGGTCTAGTGGGGGGTGGTGCTTTATAATGAGCTTGACTTTCATGACTGTTTACATTTTCGTTTTTCTTCTCATCCTCCAGAATGTCCAGTGTGTTTGCAGACGCAGGGGCACCACACTCAGCAGCAGAAGCAGCAGGATGTGTGACAACTTCTGCAGCGGCACCTGGAGCGCCCTCTGGTGCCACGCAATCCGTCAGCTTGTCCTTTTCCAACAAATGTGAACTATCCATTTGTAGGGCTGACTTGTTTTCCTCCAGTTGCATTGTTTCATCTCTAACTTTTGCATGATCAGCTTTGGGATCCACATTCGTTTCCTCCATGTTGTCTTGAGTCAAGAATTCTCCCACAACATTTAGAGTAGAATTTGCAGAGTTTTCGTTAGAAGGCCTAGAGGTCTCACTTCTTGTATTCCTGTCAATGCATACGTGATTGATTCTAGTTTTCCTCCTCCTGTGTTTACATTTTTCTTTGTGATGCATACCTGAAGTGTTTGTTTGCCTTACATATTCTTCTTCTAAAAACGTCTGTCTGTACGAGCTTTCATCCGAAGAACAGGAATAGGTATGCTGTCTCCGCTTCCTGTGGGATTTTTCCGGTTCATCTGTCAGAAAGTTGTAACCTCTCTTTACGGAGTGATTTTGACTCATACTCTTTTCCTCACTGCAGGGACCTAAACATTTATGCTCTGGGCTACAGCTCAGTCTCCTGGCTTTCCAACTACAGCACATTTTAAAGCACATGCAGTTGTGCCTCCTAGAAGTTTGAGACAGATGCTTTAATTGTCTCCGAGAGCTTGCTTTTCTCTTTCTGTGCAGTGTTCTACAACCACTGCGCTGGTCCCTAGTTTTTGCATTCCAAATGTCACACGAGCCTCTGTCCCCATGTATGTGATCCGATGTAGACATGCTTCTTTTATGACCATTGTCAAGGCCAGCTTTTTGATGTGACTGCTGTACCTCATCCATAGCTAACCAGATATTCCCTGCATCATATCTACATTTCTCTGGGTTATTTTGGAGGTGCGGATATTTATTTTCATCTTTGTGACTAATTTCCTTTTCAGTCACTGAGGAAATCTCCATTTCTACAAATGTTGCTTCCCCAGAAGGATGATGATGATGACAATGACATATTTTTCTTCTCCTTTTTCGTTTTCTACTTTTGTGAAGCCATTTTTCATGACTTTCTTTGTTCCGAACTTTGTTATATTTCTCATCTATCACAGTGTTTTGTCTTAAGTGGTTTCTTGAAATGTGATACTTTTCTAATTTTCTAATCCTGAATGACTCACCCAAGGACACTTTATTTTGAATTTTTGCAAGATCACAGTTTCTGATGAGGGGAACATCACTTATAAGGGGTATTGTATAGTCGCACACATTTCTATCCACTTCTGTTTCATGATTGCCACACTCTGAAGCAGGTTTATTTGTAAAATCTGAGACTGAGCTATGGTTGGATTCAGTTGTGAGTTGTAAATGAGGTATGCTTGGCTGATGCTTGGGCTTTTCTTGGTTGTCGCTCGCTTTTGACAACTTGAAGTCAAAATATAAAGGATTACAGCTGTAAGAAATAGACGGATCTGTACTGGTGTAAATTAACATTTCTGATGGCCACTGAAGAATATTTTTTCCATGTTTGCTAAGAACTGGAACAAATGGTTCACAAGATCGCTTGCGTGTGTCCAGTTTGCTTTGGGGGGCTCTACTACCATCTTCAGAATGTGATGGAACTAACGGATCTGCCTCCAGATTCTTTATTTCAGTTTCAGCTGTGACTGAATCACTGTTCCCATCTTTACCATTTTCCTCTACAATGTTCTGAAGGGATAGACAATCCTCCACCACAGTCTGAGTGATAGTCCCATTTCCCAGCAGTTCACAAGTGCTGCAGCCCAGGGGTAGGTTCTGAGTACTGTCCACAACTGTGGACAGTGTTTGACCTGGTACATCTGCTGTATTTCCATCAGTATTGCAGCCATCCATGTCAGAAGACACTAGTTGCTTTGAATGGGAAACAGCAGGAATTAATACAGGACTCTCTAGCTCTCTACTTTCTTCACTAACCAGCTCTTTTGAAAACTGTGTTTCGGGAGTTTCTGCTGTGTCAGTGCATTTTTCCACCACTGGCTGGAAACAGCTATTTTTCTCCTCGGGGCACAGGACTATTTCTGCTGCTGATGGAGACTGAAGATTACAAACTCCTGGAACAAATCTACTTCTTCTACTAAATCCATGTTCCGTGGATGTTTCATCATTATATTCATAGAAAACGGCGGCTGAAGACTCCAGTTTGACTGCTGCTTTCTTAGGAAAAGCAAAAGAGAACCCAACTCGTTGTCCTTGAGCTCCTTGAACTTGATCTCCAAATTTGTTAGTGTCAGATTTATTACTACTTGCATTTTCAGGAGTGGAAGAAATAACTGAAGTAGCATCTTTGCAGTTCTGTGCATCGTTTATTAATGTACAGCCGAAATCCTGTTTGTTGGCAGAATCTATGGCAGCATTTTGTGGGATATCATTGGAATTATCTCGCACAGTCACTGTAGTGGATTTGAACATGGGGCCACTTCCAGGAGCACTGGGAAGATAAACAAAACTCAGAGTAAGCACAATTCAGAGAAATGCAGACATAAACATGGTGTTACATTGGTATCTAAAAGACTTTTAACCAAAGTGGAAGAATCTATGGATATACAGATGTAGAATGTGGAAAAAAAAAAAAAAAAAAGTCATATTTTATAATAAGATTGATATTTAAAAAAGAGTAAATATTGTGTCTACAGTTCCTTCATGTGAGGTTATCAAAGGGCTACTGTTCTTATAAAGCAGCTCACCTTTCCTAGACATACTGGCTGGCCTAATAAAAGACTGTATATTTCCCTAGAAATCTTGCTTCTCCTCCCAGTAGGACATCACAGTTACAACACTATTACTACAAATAGCAGAGGTTTTAAATTCCTTTGTGCTTCAAAATATATTAAAACAGAGAGCACCTCATAGATCACTTCCCTCTTAGTCATGATCCTAGTGACTGCTTCTCCACCCACAGGCAATCACCCAGCAGTTTCTTTCCTATTTGTGTTCACAGACCTGTCACAATCTCAGCAATTTCTTTCATGGAAAAATAATATCAGGGAAAGTGTTTCAGCTGACAGTGGTGCAATAAGTGATTCATCCCTCTTGAGAAAAAATTTATCACTGTCTACTTCTGTTCTTCATCTCATGTCCTCTTCCCATCTGTTCTATTTGACTTAATAGGAAGCAAAGAGAAGAGCAAAAACTGCTTAAGCTGCCAGTTTTCTGGGATCCACAGGAACTGTTCAACATGTGGAGTAATGGACCCATATTACAACTTTTTTTATATATACATTTAATTTTTTTTCTTTTAACCAAATTGTTCTATTTTACAGTGCAGAGCAATACTACGTGATTGGTCACTGGAAAAGCTTACAAACATGATTTAGGACCCCAAGAATGACAAATGCAATCTATTGGGTCTAGAAATCAGGGGCATTCTTATGAAAATTCCTGCCCTGTCCAGTTCTTCATAAATTGAGTATATATGAGTACGTGTATATATATATATATATATATATATACACACACACACACACACTTAAAAACCCTTTCTCTAACAAAATAAAATGGTGATTTCTTCACAGAATCATAGAATGATTTGGTTTGGAAGGGACCTTAAAGACCGTCTACTCCCAACCCCCCTGCCCCATCAGGTCAGGCTCCTCACAAAGCCCCATCCAGCCTGGCCTGGAGCATTTCCAGGGATGGGGCATCCGCAGCTTCCCTGGGCAGCCTGTTCCAGTGCCTCACTACTCTCATAATAAAGGAGATATTCTTCCTAATATCTAATCTAAATCTACCCTCTTTTAGTTTAAAATCATTAGTCCTTGTCCTATCACTACATTCCCTGACATAGTCCCTCTCCTGCTTTCTTGTAGGCCCCCTTTAGATACTGTTGTACAAAACCAACCTAGAAAATACTAGTTAAAACAAATTCTGTGTGTCTGTTTATAACATACCTCTAAGGACACAAAATAGTAGCATACAGCAAATATTAATAGAGAAAGCTCAGAGAAATTCTCCTTCAGGAATTAAGTTGACACTGAAAAAAATAACAAAGACCCACAAAATCTGTGCTTCACTAACATGGAGAAGGGGGAGCAATAAGTTTCTTTTTCCTTTTTCTTCTTAAATATGCCAAATTCAGATTTCGAGTATGCTTAAGGGGAACGATATCTAAAGCTGGGAACACAAAAATGGTGGTCCTCATGTATTAATTTGGAAATTTAAAACACTTATGAAAGAAAAAAGAGTTTCCATGTGACTTACCATAAAAATATTTAATAAAATAAAATAAATTAGGTGAGACACTGCTCATGTCAAACAGACTTCACAACTTTCATGTCATGTCCACCTGCTTAGAGAAACTCTGTGTCAGCGTGCTGCCCACCATACAAACAAACAGAGGAAGAGACTATCACTGAACAAGAACTACAAGTCATATGATTTGACTTCTCTTAGTTCATCTGGTGAGATGAAGCCTGGGTGAAAAGAAAACATTTGCATTTCAGCATTTGTTCCCCCCCACCACCTCCCCAAGATTCCATGGTGAAAGGTCAAGTTGGAACATATATTTTCAGTATCATAAATGTGTCATATTTAAGTAAGAATAGAGTCACAGCCAGCAATCTTAATATTAATTTCAATAGTATGTCTAGATTCAGTAGCAAAATGTATGATTAGCAAGGAGTCACTTTTGCAGTGAGAAGTAAACATTTCGTTTAGCTGAGGAAAAGGAGCGCTTACCTGTCAATATAAAAAATAATCCAGTTATTGAGATTTAAGAATAGATTTCTGGATGCTTTCCCAGGCAAGCAGTTTGAAAACTAAATCACAGAGATCTGTTATATCCTAGAACAACACTGTATTCCTCACCTCATCAATGGAGTAGTGTCAGCCTTCAAATGCATGACCTAGTTCACTAAGCTTTCAACCAATGTGCCTGGTTTTATGAAAAATATATGAAACATCTTTTTTTAAACTAAAAATACATGTCATTTTAGCTCCACTGGAAAAGCAATGTTAAACATTCATTTTTTCACATAGTGTGAATCAAATTACCGTACACATACTGCTTCTGAAATGCCATAAAAATGAGTGTGCTGGGCTCCAGCTGAGGGATTCCAACAGATTTGTGTCCCAGAGCATCAGCAAATAGGTGAAGGATTATTTTAAGGTATTCTTTGTGTTTCAGCAGCCATGTACTTACCACGTCGTCTCTTTCCTTAGCTCAGCTAACTTGTGCAAACGTTGAAGGGCTTTTTCCTGTTTCCTTTCATCTTTTCTCGACTTCGATGCTACATTTCGAGCAAACTCCCTCTGCTTCAGTTCCTTGAGTCTCTGCAAGAAATAGTCGCATACACATAAAAACAACCCCAGGAATGATTAACATTTATAATGATAGTTATTTCCTGGTAAGCACTCATACTGAGACTGATTTTCCAACCTAACAAAAGTGATCCATTCAATAAATTTCAAATTTACATTTCAAATGAATAATCAAAATACATGGAGACGCTAAAGAGGGGTTATCTGGTGCAGAGATAACCTAGATAATTTTACTATTTTTGTGATGAACATAGACCAGCCTCAGTAGGGCTAGATGCTGTTCACCAGGACGTCTTGGTTTTAGGAGTGCTAAAGCTAACTGGACTTCACTCAGGCTGTCAGTAGGGTCTCACTCCAAGCAGTGCCTTTTTTTCAGGTTGCATTCACCAAATATTTTTATGTCTACAACTTTCTTCCAATGAATCTGACAATAAAATTCCCATTGGCAGCAAGCAGTTGCAATAGTGAATAGGGAGAATTGTGTTAAAGGAATCTTTACACAATGTTGGATGCCAAAGGTGCATTTTACACCTATGTGGAGTACTGTGTACACAAACGGTTCTCCTTTTGCACCGACACTGCCAAGTAAATACCATTTTATAGCTCTGAGCCTCTCATCAGCCTGATCAAGTCATTATTTGTTCAGCATATACAAGTTGTGGTACAGAAGAACCATCTACAATTTTTAAGCAATTAAATTATTCTGCTTGATTGTAACAAGCAGGTTTCAATGTGTTAGACAGATGAGTCTGGCAGGAGTTTCATTTGCACAGCCTTTGTGTTGCACTGTCTGCTTGTCTCTTCTGGAACTATTTGTTCTGAGTTTCCCTTCTGTCAGATGTCCTGTCAAATAAATGCCCCCTTTTCCAGGTCAGAAGGGCGATGAGCATGATTGTTCTTAGCATAATAGGAACTAGTTATACAACACTTTTTTTTTTTTCTTACAGCTCATACCTCTGTCTTTTGTATGAAGGGCTTTAACAGTCTATAACAATTACAGCGAGATGAGATCTGAGGCTTTATTCACCAAATAGGTACATATAAGTGGAACGTTTCTTGGTTACAGAAGACAGAATATGTACCTGGCACCAGCTGGTTTGAGGCCTGATTAGGCAGTTTCCAAAGGTATTATTTCCTATATATAAAAGGTTACCCAAGTGTAAACATGTGTCTCCATTCTTGAATACTATAGTTATTTTCCATTTGTCTTTATAAAGCCATCTGCTAAATTATCATCACCTGTATTCCCTTACTGAACTTAGTCATGCTAGTGATAACAAGCAGTGCACTTACGCTGCACTGTGTTTGTATTCGGTCAGGTTTTGCTTATATTACGTAAATATAAATAAGATACTACTCAGTTACCCATAAATGTCACTAGTCCACGCATTCTGAGCACAAGCCCCCCAGTCAAAAATTGCTCAAAGTAAATGGGAATAAGTAAAAAAAGCGTGCCTTATTCTTAAAAAGCATCTTTTTTCCTAAAATGTTTGTCTTTCCATAAGGCAGGACTATTCACTAATGCTAACTTCAATGATTAGTTTAATTCCTGGTATTTTTGTTTACTTCCGTGGATCAGTAAGCAAATAATTAGCAGGCAGCCATACAGTATTTAAACATCGTTCCCTCATATACTGTCCTCTGCTTATGAACCAGCTCAAAATGTGCACGTCCTGGCAAGTGCAGAGTTCAACAGTTCACAATGAATAATTAAATTAGATCTCTCCAAAAGGACTAGCTGCCTTCATCTCTATCACGATGCACGGCACAGCAAGAGCACTCATTTTGGTGCCAACCGACTGAAAGTCTGACCCTGCTTCCTGGTCTTGCTATGGGGTCCTGCAACACGGCTTGCTTGCACCGGGCACGAGCTGGATTCCTGTAACAAATCTAACTGCAAAACTGTGCCTGGAGCAGAACTTTCCCACCTCCTTCTACCAAACCCAGGCGGGAGTTGATGCACAGCCATTTAATCATGTCCAGCTGAGTCCAGAAGAAAAGGAAGACTTCACTAGCTCCTATGTACGTGATGATGAAACCACACATGAGACCACACGAAGTGCAGAACCTGTGCACTTCCGCATGGCTGAAACTGAGGTGCATGAGAACACCACATGAGGTGCAAGCCCAGGTGAGCCTGAACTTCATTCAGAACTCAGGAGGAACTCAGCTTGGGTGTCTCCAGATGTACAGGGGAAGACAGCCACATAAAACTGCAGAAACTCTAAGTCTGGTTGTCCAAAGGGACACCATTTGTTTACTTCACCCATGTCTTCATTTCCCAATTTATCACAAGGCAGGTGTTTGTTTTTTTTTCAGTGTTCCACTCTTCAAAAAGCTTATACCAAGTTCCCTAATTCTTTCCTGCATTATAAAAGGAACAACAAACAGAGATCCTGCTGCAGGAGTCAAGTGCCTGAAGACCTCTGCGGATCAAAGCCTGTCTAAAGCAAGACACATTAATGCATTAAGTGCACTTCTTATTACAAGCCTTCTGACACCCTGCAAAGTGTTGTATTTTTTTCCTCTTTTCTCTTTTTTTTTTTTTTTTTTAAACTGAAGATTCAAGCACTTGCAACAGCACTTCAAAAGTAATAGGCTTTTACAACATAGAGAAGACATTAATTAAAAAAATATGCTCAGGACAGTGAAAGCATGTTAAGGCTGAATAGTGAAATACAATGCAGCTGAATGCTATGATAACAAGTGATAAGATGAGGACATAAAAAAACAAAACCAACCTCAAATAAAACACTTGAAACCTGTAATTCCACACCATCAGAACTGACTCCAAAGAAGGGGAGATCATACCGTTCATCAGGACTGATATATGGGCTCTCGGTAGCCTCCATATCCCCCACAAAAAGCAGACATCCTTCCCACCACTAAAACATCAGCCTGGGACTGCTTATTCAGAGAGGCTGTCATAACCTGCCCTGCAAAGCTTAGCTCACCAGGCCAGGAACAACTTTAATAGGGCCAAGAACCCATGGGAACAGTTTTTCTAACAGCAGGAGTCAGGGGATTTCGGGACAGTGCAGTTCAGATATAATTATGTTAATTTGCTTTTGACCTTAGATTAGCAATTAAATTATGTGGACTTTTACGAGGCTGAAAATATGTAGACCATAAATTCATTTTCTGATCAATGAAAGTATAAATTGCAGAATTTAACAGCCATGACATCAAATTTTGCTTCCTTATTGTCTTTTTACTTTATATAAATTCAGGAAAAATGACCTTATGGCCAGCCGCCATAATCAACTCTCTAGCATTTCTAGTATTGTCAGCACCCTCCTCCCCTTCAAACAACTTTCCCCACAATACAGGGACTATTTGCTGGTTACACAGCATGCCATGGAAGGGGCACAAAAGTGGCATAAATGAATGCAAGGATTAAGTAAGAGTATTTCTTTGCTGCTGGTGATTATTCTAGAAGCTACACATATTCCCCTTTCTCCATATAGTACATGACTGCTCTCCAAATACTCCCTGTTAACAGAGATGGTTTATTATTTCTTTATATGAATTATGGTATGACAAGGAGTGACAATATACTCATTAGATTAGCACTTGTCACACCAAACCGGATTAGTATCCTTTTGCAAAAAGGTTGAGTTTAATCAACTACAAATAATACCTGAATAGATCAAAGCTCTTGTAACACCTGTAAACACTCAACTGGGGAATGAAACCTGCATTTAAAACACAAGAAACTGCTTTTCAAGCTGTAAAATAAACCAGTCTTCATTCTGCCTTTGGTGGTGGTTGGTGTGGGCCCATATTTTGCTGTTCTGCAAGTGGAGACACCTTCACTTTACACAGCAGGACAGATTAGCACCTCTTTACTTGTGTTGCTGTCTGTAATTCTACTTCCTCTTCATGACCATCTCTCGTATTAGTAAAAAGAAGAATTTCCCCTCTTGGAAAGATTACAGGAACAGTTAGAGCTCCCAGAAAATACTAAGATACAAGAACTTCCACTATTAGTGCCAGAAGCCTTCCCTCGCAGCAGTTAAACGAGGTGAGTTATTTCAACAGCAAGGAGAAACATCAAGGTTTCTCAATGAAATGGGTAATTCAGCCACTGCAATAAGAAGACTAAGGAAGAAATCAAAAGGCAATCCATTTGTTTTCATTCTACCACCATGAAATTAATTGCTATAATGTGTTCCTGAAATAGAAGAGGAACAAAGGGGATTTTAACAGCAGCCTACAGCTACTTGGAGGGGAGTAACAAAGCAGATGCAGACACTTCTTAATAATGGCTGGGAAGACCTCCTTGCCAGAAAAAAACAAACCAAACCAAACCAAAAAAGCATATTTTCTCGTGATCCTGTGCTGGTGAACAGTTGGTGAACAGTGAATTCCTTCTAACCAATGTTTTCAAGGTTTCTATTCCTATTCAGAGGGATATCTCATTCTCTCACTCTATCAATGTATGAACCACAGTTGCCACTCGGTTTTTCAGAGGCCTTTAATAAATCCCATTGGTCTATTGCTGGCTTATGAATAACTCAGTTTGCTGCAAGTTAGATGCTACTTCTAATGGTCTCTGCCTATGGCTGTATGTACCTCTCCTTAGGCTGCAAAATTTAAACCCTGTCTTAAAAATTAGGAGCTCCACAAATTTACAACAGAATCCCATTTCATATAGTCAAATATTGAGTCTTCTGTATGACAATGAACATCGGTATTGTGAATAATCCCTTTCCTCTTCTACTTCTGCCACAAATTGCAGCCATATCCTCATGACAGTCTTTTAATAGTAGAAATCTAAAGCATGCTAATACAGATATATGTAGGATTTTAAAATAACAAGTCCTTGGAGTCCACAATATTGCTGCTTCTGCTGGGGAAGAGGAAGAGAAAATTACAGGAAAAAAAGGGGGTAGAAATGGCAGGAACACTCCTTCCTAACAGCCTTATAATTAAAGCACTCAAGTAGCACTAAATAGCAAGCTCCAAGGAAGTTACTGACCTTAGTTATTCCGTCAGTCCAGTTTTTTGAATAAGAGTGGATTAACTTGTCCTTCACTACTGATGTTCTGATGCTAGCGTAACGTTTATGTTATTGAGGGAACAGGGTTTTGATTATAAATAACATTTTATATTCTTTCTGATTTGGTGTATTTTTATTAATTTTAATTGCACATGGTGTAATGCAAATTTACATAAACGTAACTTGCTTCTCAGCACACTGAAGCAACACACAGTGGTCATGTCTGTTGTGGACTGTGCAAAAAAGAGTTGTTGAACTAGCTTTTCCATTCAGATCCTACAAACATAATATATATTAAATATTATTTATATGTATTACCATACAACTGAAGATTCACATTGGCCGTTCTGCATTTTTCACTGAAAGGAACTGCTAGACTTTAATGCAGAGAATAGGAATAAATTGAATAAAAAAGGACTGAAGTAATTTTAACTTGAAATATATTTAGGTTTTGAGACTAACTCATACTCACCCATGAAGCATCTTTCTTGCGTTCAGTTAGATTTTCCTACATAAGTTCACGGGAGAAAATAAACTAAACGAGCTCAAAATGAAAACCAAAGCCAAATGAAAATGTAACTGTTTTCAAAACCATGAGGAAAATCAGAACAATCAATATTTTGTGCCCTTGCACATTTAACATACATGAAAGCTACTTATCTTCCATGAAGATCTTACTTATTGCTCATGGTCAGGTAACTGTAAAAGATAAACCATGGAGCAATGGAAAGGAAAAAAAAAATAATTCCGTCCTTGCTCTCTACTCTTTTTAACGCTTTTCCTTTGGAAATTATCAGCAAGAACCAAACACACACTTCATTAGTACATGATTAATGCCTTTGCAGCATAGTAAGTCTCATGCTTAATTTGACATCGTTCTGGTGCCTGTGTGTCTTCTGCTCCCTTACAGTGCTCCCTCCTGCAAGATTCAGATAGCATTCTGGCTGGTGCTAGAACAGGGCTCCGAGACTTTGACAAATAACAGGCTCTGGACTCTAAAGTAAAACTTTTGTTGCTTTTGTTTCTGAGATAACTGTGTTTTCCAAAGTTGACTAAATGGCCCCAGTGCTGCCATTGTGCAAAAACATTGTTAGAAACGTGCAGAATTGCTGAGTGCTGCACACTGAATATTTCACTATGATCGTTAGGAACCATGTATATAAGAACAGCCTGCTCTTATTGCAAGCTTTAGGATATTTTTTGTTAGTTTCAGCAAAAATCACCAGAATACCTCATAAATATTAAGGCCAAGACCAAAGAAAGCATCATAAAACCACAGAATTAGCATCTTGCCTATCAAATTAATGTTACAAGATAATGAAAAGAACATAAAGCTGACGCACGTTTGTACATCTGGAAAGTGATTACATATGCTAGTCCATAATTTAAAAGTATTTATTTTAATGACTCTAGGCCCAGTTCTGCTTCCCTTGAAGTCAATAGAAAAACTCCTGCTGAGCTCAGGAAGAGCAGCCTTTAAATTCTGCGTGGCAATTTTCAGCCATGCTTAAGGGAGCTTCTTCAGTCACCAAAATTAAAGAGAAGATAGATGCACGTCACTTCTCTTTCTAAGGATCACTTGACCTATACACCCACTTCTGCACCACTTAGGACTCTAATTAAAAACCAACAACGTAAGTAAAGTTTTAAGTCCTGTTAAGAAATGGTTACACCTAGTGAGAGAAAAGGGCAGTGCTGTAGGGAAACGGCTGGACATGCAGGCTGCTCTGAGCGTGGGGCTGCCCTCGGACACACCAGCTCGTCTTTGCTTCTTCCACGTGCCAGCTGGAGCGACATCCTGCACCGCACGGGTCGCTTCACACAGCACGTGTCATTTTCTAGCCCCACACCACTATCCACCAATCTCCTTCCACTCCAGCAAGGTATTATACGTATCCAGGCTAATCTTTCTGAGCGTAACATTAGTATCTTCAGGCTTGACAGTTCTGCTGCAGCCCAAATATTGATTCAGCAAGGCACTGCCTCCCGATATTTTCAGGCAGACACTGGTACAAAACGTGCTAAATGTTGAGGACTGCTCTGTTCTCTGGCCATTTTCAACTCCCCACACGTAAAAAACAGGAGCTCGACAACATCCCATTTAAACTCTATCTGTAAAGCTTTAAGCTTTTGGAAATCTCTCGCCTTTGAACAACATTAATGTTCTAAAAATCACTTCACAGGAGCCATGGCTTCCTCGCACAGAACTCCCTTTAGAGAAAGGTCACCTCTGCCTCTTTGGAAAGGAAATATTGGATTTCCCTTTAAAATCACTTTCTAGGCAGCGACGATAAGGCTACAAAACGTATGGCTCCATGCAACGCAAAGGTGTTGATGGCTCAGCCTTTAAAGCTGCCTTTCACTCACTTTGGAGATCCTCCTGCTGTCTATTGCCTGAATCACTTCCTTGGCAGTTCTGAGTTGAAACTTCCCCCAAGAATTCTTCACTCCAGTGTCCTCCAATGCCTATCAGTGGCTACTGTTATTAACCACCTGTGTACCTCGGACAAAACGATTCACTGCGCGTCCAGCACTGAAGCTCTCTGTCTCTTGTAGGCTCACGCTGCTGTTCTGATTCTCTCTCCTTCCTTACACAATACCCTTTCTAAAAGTGCATTAAAAATTGCAAGCAGAAATGTTGAGGTTATATTTTCTGTTTCAGCCTCTTTGGTCAAAATGGTCAGTGACATTGTCCTGGTTTCAGGCCACAACAGACATTTTAGGAAAGATTGCCACTGAGACTGAAGTGAGCCTCCCACATCTTAAATCTTTCCAGTCTTTACATGTGCACAATGACCGAAAATGAGGAAATCATATTTACAGCCAGGTCCTTTAAAAGATAGTTCCTCTAAGCCTTGAAGGATACCCTAATAACTGTGATGGGCTGAAGTAGATACATGAATTCCCACAAAGTGAGCTCTTTATTTTAATTCTCCCTGTCAGAGCTAAAACACAATAACTTTCTCATACTGGTTTTGTATTGGATCACTGAGCCATTCAAAGCCTCTGTGCACAAATTGCTTCTCATCAGCAGGATGTGGTCCTCGCCAGAAATTATCCCAAGACCACGACAAGCTTCTTCAAAGAACACATAAATTTGAGCGATGAAAACAGAGGAGAACAGGACTTTGCAATTTGACACGTCTCACAGCCACAGGTAACTGGTACCGACCAAATTTCAGTTACCCTTAAGACAACTGTTAATACCATTCATTCAGATTCCTCTAAGAGAAATACAAGATTAAAGAAAAAATATTAGATGCAAAGACTGCATCTTGCAAAGCAAAATGAATTAATAATGTAATTTAGCTTATGCTTTCCTTTTCAACCATCTCAATGAAATGTGTTGTAACATAACTTTGATAACATAGCAGTGACGTGGCTGTAAATAGTAGATATTGGTGGCAAGTGGTTATGAGAGCACCGCCTGGTTACGAGAGCACACACCTGTATTTATGTGTCTTGTAGAGCATCGCTGCTTCTGCAGAGTGAAATATTAATAACTGCAGAGCAAGGATGTATCTGTCACTACCTCATGCCTAAGTATTCCTGAAGTTATCAGTAAATCACAGCCTAGAGGCTGCTGAAGGAAAACAGCACTATAATAGAGGGCCCCAAAAGTACAAGCACAAGATCAGCAGAGGCCTTGAAAGTGCAAGCACAGGATGACACCAGAGTCCCAGGGCTATAAACAACTTGCCAGTGCTCAACGACTCCTTGCTAAAGGAATGCAGCTTCAGAATGTGGGTAAAACTGGGTTTAGGGATAAAAAGAGAGTGACAAAGTATCCAACATATGTAAAACAATCTCTCTGTATATCAAAGCTGACTAATACACAATTACGAGCCACTGGAGACAGAGCAAATAAACAGAGCAAGTATCTCTGTTTGTAAACACATAAAAATGATCCCCAAACAAAGCTCAGGGTGCGGACACACAAGCCATTCACTTCACCCTCTTCTTCCTGGCTAAAAGGAGGAAGAAACCCCCAATGTCATCATCATACCCCCACATGAAGAACTCATGGTGCTGACAGCGTGTAAGGACACCTCCCTTTCTACTTCAGGAGCACTAAGGAAGGACTGTAACACTGCAAAGTTCGTGTGTATCTGTGTCATTACCGGCACTGAGCTGTTCTAATTGGATAATTTGGACTGTAAGTGCCGGTATCATTGCAATTGGCCTAATAATAATTCCTTCATTAGGCTAATACCTGAGCTAAACTAACAACAAACCCTTGGCTTTGCTCGGAGGGTGCGTTTCGTCCCCCCATGTAGCGGCAGAAGGTGTTTGGCTGGGGTCCTCCCTCGAGGACCGCCTGCTGTCAGCAAGGATGAGCAAGGGGCAGGGCCAAGAGCCAGCACAGCAGGTCAAGCTTGCTGGGTTAGTGTATCCAGAAGCAATTCAGGGCAATGCTCCCTCGCCTAAATCGGATATCAGCCTTCCAGGAGGTAATTTGCTCTTGATTAAGAAGCACTAGGAAATTAATAAAAACAATAATTAGCTAATGAAGCACAGCTCGTTGCTGAAAGGAAATGTACCCAAATCTCAGTCTGCATTCTTAAAGGCAGAAGGCAGTTTCTAGAGAAAGCTGGTGATACCTTTTTATTATTATTATTACTTTATTAACCTTTTCATTCCTCTAACCACAGTCAGGATAGAAACATATCCGCTCTCACCAGACAGGTTCTGATTAGCAGGTGAGCATCACAGTAGGAATAAAGCACAAAGCAGCATCTACAGCACTCAGCGATGAGATCTGCGCCGCTACACGTTCAGGCTTTGAAGAAAAGAAGAAAAGGAAGCCCAAAGGAAGTTATCTGTTTGACATAAAGAACAGGTGCAATTAACCAGGCGGACCTTCTGTGTATCTCAGCGGAAGACAGATTTAAAGTGTCTACACTCAGTGTGAAGGTATTTCTGGATAAAACACTGCCACAGAAAATGGAAGATGAGCAGAAGCTTTATCATTTCAAGGTCAACACTACGATATATGTAGGGGAGGTAAAATAAATTAATAAATGAAAGTACTTTGCACTCTTTTCCCCCAGTAAACAAAAAGAAACAACACAAAAGTACTTTTCAACTACGAACTGTCAGTGATAGCTATGAAAACCTTGCCCGTTCTTCTTAAAAGATCAGAAAAAATAATCTTATTCTGAGAACTCTCCCAGCTCCGCAAACAAACCTCTTACCATGCTCAAGCACTACACAAGCATTACTGCAGCACTCTGCAGACTATTTCTGCAGCACTCTTACACTCAGGAGTCAAAACAAGTATCTTCGGTGATATTTCATTTGGCACCTCTTGCCTAGCGGTGAATTGTCATATTTTGCTGGTTTTGATTCAGCAAGGTGGGCAAGGTGTTTTGTTTTGTTTTTGTCATTTTGTCACAAATCTCATTCCTTCTAGAAAATCCTAAGGGCATTTTTAATGAAGAACAGAGGAAAAATTTTCCAAAACTCTGGCTTCAAATTTCTTTATATATTTCTTTTCCGATGGAGAAGAGGAGGAAAAACAAAACAAACAAATCAAACCAACTTTCTCTATTCAAAGCAGAGAAGCAAATCATGACATTTCCTTCTATTCCAGCAAAGATTTGGCTTCTTTCTGCCCAAGGTATCTCCCATGGAAACCTAAATATTTCAGGTACCTACCCTCAGTCTTCAAAATATATACTCTGGTTTTAAAACATTATTTCTGTCTTAAGGTCTTCATGTTACCACTCCAAGACTTCTTAGCAGTAAGCTGTTGTGCCCTCTGGGTTGGGACGGGAAAAGATCTGTAAAATGCTTTCTTCTCCCTGCCACATCTTCTCCTTTTTTTGCTGAATTGCCACAGAAGATGTTTGGAGAAGGTTAGAAGAGCAGAAATTTACACAAGTGATACTTTCTTCCTTCTGCATATCTCTAGGATTTATTGTTGAAATTCTCCTAATAGCAGCAAAGTGACTCATCCTTTATTAAAGTCTTGAAACAGTTCATCAAACTGTCATCCCCAAAACTATTTCTTGCTTGTTTGCGTGGGATGCAACTACATAAGTCACAAAAAGACTTAGGAAGGCTATGAAAAATTCAGTTTCATTTTAATAAGTTGGTTGTAACAGTGCTTTCCATTCTCATCAAACCTTATTTGTATGTAGCACTTTACAGGGCACAAATTGAATGCGGGTATGCCTTGAATCAACATCCCATTGCTAGGATTTTAGCACTTTTTAAACCTGAAAATTAAGAAGGATAACCAAATCTTAGGTGAGATTAGGTGCAAATGATCATCTTCGTAGAAGAAAATTATCTTTTATACTGATGGCTGTCAAAACCTGTATGAATAACTGCATGGAAAAATGGAAACCAGATACAAAATACAAGGACCATTTAAATGATTTTGCACCATCCTTAGTATCTCTTGAGTTAAAATATTAATATTTTGTAGTGTAAAAACTTCAAGCTATGATGCACTTTTGGTTCAATGGGTAAAGTTTGGTGAAATCTAAGAACAAAATCACTGAGCACCGACGTTTGGATTCTTGGCTTTTGTGCATGATTTCCTGCCAAAAATTCAAAGCCCTCACCAATACATCGTGTACACACAGCCGCACATAATACAAGCAAAAGGTGGGGTTATTCATCAAATCCATATGCATTTAAGGAATCAAAGTCCCCAGTACTTCTCACCAATGAAAACAGCTCAGCATTTTTCAAAATGCAATAAATACTTCTGAGAAGATCATGCACAGCCTTACACCCTTAGTTTAACCACGTGTTGAATTGCCAACTGCTCTGTGCAGACAGCCGCCGCAGCTTGGAGGCGATCTGTTCTGTGGGATGCCTGCTCAGGACATCGACAGTGACACTGGCAATTACATCTCCAGAAGAAACAGCTCTGCCAGCCACTGAAGTGACGGCATAGAAAGACGGGATGCTGGTCTTAAGGCAGACCCAGGAGCCTCTCCAGCGTTGTTGTGCTGTGTAACCTCACAGCCTTGGAACTGAACGGACACTAAATTCCTAAAAAACGTAGGAGTGACGTTGCTAAACAAGAAGATACATTAGCACAACTTAGGCTTGCTTTCCTTTTGAACAGCTGTCGCAGAACAAATCTCATGTGCCTACAAAGAGTACGTGTCACTTTGATAATGCCAACTTTCCCTTCTGCCTGTGGCAGTACCACAAGGAATAAGTCATTCTGTTTGAAATTCCTCCTGACCCTCAAGCCACCAGCTGGTGCCCTCTATGCAGCACACCTGCAATCTGTATCCAGATTTCTGTTTAGTACCAGTGACAATGTTTTTCTTCTGTCATTCCGGAGAACTCCTCCAGCCCTCGACACATCAGCCTTTAACAGGCTCACGTCCTTCTGGTCCGCTCTGCTCCCACTCATACTTCCCACCTCTTCTAGCAATTGTTGCCACAGAAAATGCAATTACTGCCTTTTATGTAATTAATTTCTTCTAACTCAAAAGAGTGGCCTTTAGAAGGAATACAGAAGGATGTATGAATCCTTTCCTCTTACACTCTCCAAGTCCCAACTATATTTAGCTCCAGATATTTCCTGAGCTTTTTCCAGTTTCAGTAAGCAGCAGCACAACTCATCAATTCCTTCTCCACGCTTGCCCTGAAACCACTCCGTTTTTAGTTCTTACAGTATTCTTTGACAAGGGTTTCTTTTGTATGCTTTTATGCACTGCATATGGAGCCACCCCTTTTTCTGTTTTGAAGCTGGTTGCATTAATTTCATTTAATGGCCATAGGTCTTATAGGAAAAATAGCAGCTAGCCAGTCTCAGTGAGCCTCTTTCTTACATGTTAAGCAGAATTGTCCTCTTCTCAGTGCGAGTCTGTAGTGCTAGTATCCTCTTCCTGTCCTTCAGCAGGTAGATAGCCAGCCCAAGACCTTCACTTTTTCCATGGCAGCTCAGTTCCTTAAAAAGATTTTCATCTCTCTATCAAAATACACTTGGAAATTCAAACAGGTTGTACAAGAGCAATCACACTTGTTTATGCTTATTAATACTTTCTTAAGTATTTAAATGCTTGGAAAGCAAGATTTCCCGTTACTTGATGATTCTTCCCCAGAAGAGTCTAGGTGTACACTGAGTGCAGACCTTATTAAAGCTTCCTGTAACTGCCTATCATCAAGACTTCAAGCGCAAAAGAGAAGTTTTAAGTATTATGTTAGATATCACCATCAATAATTTAGCTACATCATCCACAAGGTCTTCCAGAACTAATGAGTAAATGCCATTTGATTCCAGTGGTTCCTCAGTTTTATGTATTTGAACTGTGAAGTCTTCCAATGCTGCTTTGGCTGCTGACCTCTGCTGAATTCCTCCCAGCCTACACCTTCCTCTCCAAACAAAAGACTTACAGAGTGTGAAAATCTATTGAGGTTTTCTTGTAATGAATGCTGATGAGAAATTATTAATTCTTAAAAGTGACTGGTTAGGGAAAAAAATGTGTTGGGGGGAGGCAGAAAATCTCCACCATCTCTCCATCCACCAGAAGCAAGTAAATGGCCAATGTAGTGTAAAATTTAGGAAAGCCTAAGTCATGTAACTTCGTACGTCTTTACACAGTGAAATGATTGGATCCTTCCTTTTCTTTTGCAATGGCTCTCTGAAGTGGGTTTATGATGGAAATGTCTTCTGTTTTCACACTCTTAGTTATAAAGGCAATGGGAGAACATGAGGTGACATTTTTTAAGAACTGTTCTTTCTAATCCCTGGGGAAGTCCAGAGTTAGCACTTAGTTTACCAGGCTCAGTCCAACTGGAACATGAAAATACAACTCCATTTCTTATCACCAATGTTGACAGTTCTGCCTTTTACTCTTGGGGGTTCTGAACATAGTGAAACAATTAATTACATCATCTTAACAGAGGTTATTATGCTTTAGAGTCACTGACTTGGAAAGAAACAGTTTAGAGGTCTCTCCCAGTTACCGTGTGCTCCCCATGCTATTGAAGCTTCACCATTTTCAAAGTCAGAGGTGCAAATACTATAGTAAAAATGTAGTATTTTTGCTTACCCAAACTTATCTTTCCTATATCAATGAATCCTACAGTGTAAGAATGTCTTTTGATTTAATTTTCAGGTGCTGGAGTTGAGGAGTACACCTGTATCACTTCATTCATCAATGAAGTACAACCACCATTGACTCAGACCACGGCAGCTGCCTGACAGTGCACACCAATTACACCTAACGGCGAGGATGGGAAGGGAAGAAGCCACCATAATCAGCTGAAGCTACAGGGGGGACTCATGTAACAGCATCTAATTACCTGCCTGGATTTTGGCCAGGGCTGTACCAGAGATATTATCCTTGCTCCTAAGTAAGCAGCCTTGGAACTTCAATTATCGCGGTGGTCAAGGTCTCGGTTTTATATCTTGAAGGCAGCAACTCCAGCAACACAATTATATTGCTCCAGTACTGACTCAAAGGAGAAAGTGCCACCCGCTGAGGTACCATCACATCCTATAGCACATAAATGTTAATTAGCGGGCCTAGTT
Organism: Nettapus auritus; assembly: GCA_011076525.1. Lineage (NCBI taxonomy): Eukaryota > Metazoa > Chordata > Aves > Anseriformes > Anatidae > Nettapus > Nettapus auritus. Next base: position 5,780,612 of record CM021771.1, read on the forward strand.
TTTCTTATAATTATGAGATGCTCTAAACCTGCACAGTGTGAGATTTGATGAGATGAGAGCACTGGGTGGTATAGCTAATAAATCAGTTTACCGTACAACCTCATTTCTTTAATGAATAGCAAATACCTGAGCCGTAGTAAAGCAAGAGCCCCGGGCATACACTTGCAACCTGCAACACGGGATTTAATTTTTGCATTGTTTCTGGACGAGGGAGAGCTGGCTTACCACTGGTCATTACAGAACACGCTCCTGTCAAGGGACAGCACTAAGTGTAAACCTTGATGTAAGAATTAAAAAAAAAAGAAAAAGAAAAAGAAAAAAAAAGTGCAAGGCCACTATGGGAAAATAACCCAGCAGAGGTACAGTTTTCATAAGAGAATAACTTTTAAAAGCTGACAAGAGCTGTCAAGGTGTCAGGACAGGTGAAGAGCAAGCACAATTAACATACACTAGGCTTCAGTCTACCGTGGGGGGAAAAAAGCACGATTTGTTTTGGACAATTACAAGTTAATAAATGGAAGTGTCAGTTCTGCAGTCATTTCTAGAGCACCCATTAAAGCCTACTAAAGGCCAAAACCTTTCACAGTGTCTGTCACGGTAGGCAACACAGCACCATTATTTTATATTCCAAGTAATTTTATTGTCAATGACAGTAGTTACAAATGCCCAAGAAAATATTTCCCTTAGCAGTGTACCAGGCAGTTTACTTGGCAGAAGTCATCTGTGCTCACAGATTTTTGTTATGAACGCTGTATTTCCCCCCCCCACAAAACACACACAGACAAATGAGTATTTGAAATCAAGTGCTCTGCAGGGCATGCCATGCCATACCACTTTATATCCTCCAGCAACGCACAAAACCTACTCGGGGAGTGAAAGGTGCCCGGCTCAGAGCAACCACCACTGCAGAGAGCGAAGCAGACTCCTGCACTCCCACCACCACTTCCCGCAGGACACGAGCTCTTCCTCCCGCGAGCGCAAGGGCAGGCAGGGCACCGCACCACTCACTGAGCTCACGGCTGCCCTGGCCTCCCCAGCCCCTGTCCAACTCCAGCCTCGCACAGAGCCGTGATCTTGTTTGTGGGAGGCTCGGCCCAAGAGTTAGGCGAGCTCACAAACCTGTTTCCACAGAACCAAACCTGTTTCCACATTTGCTTCATCCAGAGCAAACGGTGGACCGAGAAAAGATGTAACAGCATGGCACAGATCAAGTATCTCCATTCAGATGGCAACTTAAAGGATTCGCAAAAGATTCAAACCTCTCCATGCATACCCGTAGAGGAAGCCCCTGCGTAGAGGTGAATCCACACGGCATGATTTAGTAGTGAAACTCTGCTCAAAGGGGACATAAACCTTGGATTTATCTTAAATCCTTACAGACAGAAGAAAAAGCTTCCCAACCCCACACTTTTCAATACACAATCTTTTCTCCTCACGATTGCTGAAGGAAAATGATTTGACATGATTTTTGCCTTGTTGATCTTCCTGTTAATCAAGTCAGAAAGATGAGTCATTAGCTATTTTATCACCCCTTTGTTCACAGTCAGACGTGTGCAGATCCAAAGCAAAATACTAGAGCAGTGTTTGAAAAGAAAATCTGCTACCCACAGAGTAATTTGGAAAAGACTATCTATTATTTAAGATGTTATCCACCGTTATTTAAGTAAAATAACCCCCCCCCCCCCTCATCATCAAAAATGAAGTTATCCTCACCTACCATTTTAAGGCTGCCCAGCTGTCACCACTGCAAATTCTATTTTTCAGTTATGAGAGCTCTGCTTGGGCAGCCAGCCACTCCTCCTCACTGTGAGGAAGTATTTTTGATTACATTAAAAACAAATAAATCCTAAACCAGCCCTGGGAATAGCATATGCCTTGCAGGAATGTTGGCATGGGGTAGATGGACATCTGCTTCAGTCCTGACCTACTTCTAAGCATCTGAACAGAAAAACCTCCTTGTAAATAATCCCCGTAGAGTACTGCTTTCGTTGTTAATCTCCCAGTGATTTTGTGGGCATCCCAGAAACTTTCTTTGCTCTTCCAGCTCTGAGTTGAACTCAGTTATGTTGGGTCTGGCCATCTGAACTCGAACATGTCAGCAGAGTCGCCCCCCAAGGAGTAACTCAGACTAGCACTCTCACCATGCAAAGCAAACACAAACTACTCACCAAAAGTGTTTTAGCCTTTGTGGGCTAAGCAGCTTAGGAATGAGTTTATAAGGGTCACAGTTAGGCTACAGCAATATAACCTGAATGATACTTTTAATATATTTGGCACTATAAAATGAATACTTTTTTATCAATCTTACAAAGCAGGCTGGTGTCAGGAGAACACACTAATTGCACTATTCCTTAGAAATGCAAATCATGTTAACTATGGGTAGGAATGAGGGAGGAAAATGAAGTGATCTACATTGGTTGCATGTGTCATCCTCACGTCCAAAGAAATGAAAAAAGAAAGATTCATTAAGCAAGAAATGAGCCTTGAGATGGCAGAGAAGAAAAGTCTCCTGCTGGGGCAGAGAACTGGCACTGCAGAGACGAGGTGGAGGGAGAGGTGGCAGCAACCTACATCTTCTAAAACAGACAAAAAAAGAGAACCATTCGTGTTACTTTAACACTTGCTTAGCAGAAGGAAACAAAAAGAGCTACGGATGAGTTTGATAAACATCATTTTAATGCTTCATTTACATTTTCTAATTTGTTCTATTTGCGTGAATCCATTTTCATCCCAATACACCCTCCCTTTCTTTATGATACCTAGCAGCAGCCCTGTCTCATACGGCACCTTGTGTCTATGAGACAGAGACTACTGGGAACCTTAAGCATACTTTTAAAAGTGCCCTGCTCTTACAACGCTCTCTGCAGCCGGTGTCCAGCTGGCCAGAGGAGGGACACCAAGAACAGCAAAGGAAGAGATGGTGAAGGCAAGAGCTGACCCTAACAGAGTCTGTAATAACGATGTTAACAGCGGGGACTGTTGCGATCCATCCCCTCCATGTTCTTGTTTGGAGTCTCAGGCTTGGTTTCCTCTCTCACGACAAGGAATTTGTAGACACACAATCTCTGTGTAGTTAACAGGTGATATAACATTAGGAGATCCTGTCTGCACCAGATATGAACATGCAGTTGCCAGTGCAAGCAAGCATTTAAAAGCCATACCAAAAAAAATATATATAGAAAAAAAAGTGGTTCACGCTCACACACATTAAAGAAGGTTTTTTCATTTAACAGATTTTTGTCATTTCCTTCACTTCCAGTGACAGAAAAGGGAATACAGGTTCCACGTTCAGAGCTAACTTTTTGCATGAACTCTTGGTAACGTTAGCATATAAAGATGACAGCAGCGAGCTGTACCAGAGAAGCAGGGCATTTAAAAGAAGCAGCATTAATCATGAATGAGCTTGAATTAGTATTATTTATTATTTATATTATGGTGTGCCTTGGGTTTCGGGCAGTTCTACTTTAAGGAAAGATGCAACATGCTGTTGTTTCTCCTTCAAGGAAAGAGAAGGATGCCTACAAGTGAGAGACAGTCACAAAGACTGGCTGTATTTATATTGCCTTTTGCACACTGAATGTCTTAAAAAGAAATAAATAAAAACCATTCACCCAAGACATCAACACTCAGTCACTCAGTGTTGAACCACAACTCTTCTGCCACATATGGAGACTTTGGAAGAAAATGAAAGGTTCTTTACAGAATAATTGAGGTTTGTCACAAGGATGCTTGTCATGAACAACCATAGATGAAAGCACAGTGAGAAACTAGGGGATATTACTCAAATAACAGCATATGGTATCCTTGAAATGAAGGGAAAGGCTAGGCAGAACTCAGAATAGAAACAGGACTGATGGGAAGGGCACACTTCTGATTTTCCTTTCCACCAACTATCGAAATCTTCTTAAAATAGGGCTGTGGTTTGTCTGCCAATGAAGTTCAAAATCAACAGCAGTCCTGTTTGCTTCATCTATCCTTCTTGGTGCCCATGGAGCCCTTATTGTAATTCTTTCATTTGCTGCATGAGGGTGGGCAAAGTTCATCTTAGTGCGTCACTCAGATCTTTACTGGACAGTGAAAGTTGCAGTGTTAATTAACAAATAAATAAATAAATAAAAATTAAAGCAAAATTGACTAACCACTGAAGCTCAAAACCAAGAAGCCAACAACAAACACATGGAAAAGGCTCTGCAGTGGAGTTGTTCCAAGACAGCACTGCCAGCACATTTAAGAAAATAAATACATAAAAAATCTAGGTACCTATTTTAGGTTTTGTTGATTGTGATTAAAAAGGTTTTAGAAACTGAAGATATTCTCTATAAGCTGATACTGATCCGTAATTAAAATATAAATAATTACTGTAATTATAATTTCTAGAATAGCATTAGTCTAAAGAAAAAAAGTCTGAAGAAACTACATGGATGGTTGTCTGTGATCAAGGCCTACAACTTTTCCTTAGATTTACCTTCAGTTAAACACTGTCCCTGTAGAGGTCCCAATGTCCTACTGCACGCAGCCTGCAGACTGAGCAGGATTCATTACCTGAGGTTAAATCAAGCATCACTTCTATATATGTTGCTTGTCTAGTCACATCTCTTCCCAAAACGCAGCGCTGATTGCAATGTTATGTTCCACCAACGGGTCAGAACCATGACTTAAAAAAGAACAAGCTCTTTCTGAAATGAATGAAGTATTGATTTTGCATGGATCAGCAAAGAATGCAATAATTACCTTAAGATTTACTGTGGCTCACACTGAAAAGGTTGCTCGGTTCTTCCCAATGAACTCCCACGTGTAAAACAGCATGCATGTGCTGCAGGGCATAAAAAATAATTCTAGCAGAGCTCCTAAGGGAAAAAAAAAATCTGGAAACATTTTGGGGGGATGGGGCAGTAAATAGGAAACCATAAGGTGGCTTCTGCAGCATCAGGCATGGAGCCATTCACATGCACCACTTAGTTGTTTCAGCAAATTAAATCATGTTAATTTCACAAAAACGAGTCACCTTGAGAGGTCAGAATTTAATACATTACTAGCAATGTATGTTTGCCTCTCATTTAAGAAAGCTTAAAACTTCATTGCAAATAACATTTTCCTATGTGATCGCTAGCAGCTGAAAAGCATGGAGTAAAATAACTCTTTGCATGTTATTCGTTACCTACTCTTAATCTATATTCTACTTGATTACTTTCAGGACAGCAATCGAACTGCCTTTGGAATTTGTGAAAATTACAGAAAATACATCCAGTTGATTGGTTTGAACTTTGAGCCATAATAACGCTTGAATTAACTTCGGGAGATTGATTCTGTTAAAGAGTGAATGACAACAAAAAATGGAATATTTTTCTTCCAGATACTTGCTTAGCTGATCTATAGCCTAGCAACAAAGCATGTGATAGGTAAACGCTCATTTGATCTCAAATTCTGTGTAACTCAAGTTTTTAATCATTCCTTCCCATCAAAACACCTTATGCCAAAATATGTATTACAATATGGAGGATGCTTCAGGAATCACGTACAGGAACACTTTATAATTTCCTATTTCCAAATCCTAATTATTATCTCCATTCTTATCTCAGTGTTGAATAGAAGTACGTATTTTCTTTCGCAACAGCTTTGGCCAAACAGCAGAAACCTTATACCGATACAGTAAAGCTTAGTTTAAAATTAGCCTTAAGCTCAGCTGATTTACACACGTAAATTTTCATTAATTTATTTAGAACAATAAAGATCAACTGAAATTTTTGAGTGCAATTAAAAACAAACAAACAAAACAAAAAAAAAAACAACAGTGAACCACAGAAATGCACGCTGGGGAGATAAAAGTGCAGGATATACTAAGTACATCGCGTTTCTTGTACTGTATTTTTTAGCTGTATTTTTTTTAACAACTTATGTTCACAGGGCATAGTTTTCAGTTTGTGATTATCAAAAAAAAAACAAAAAACAACAGCACAAACAAAAAAACAAACAAACCATTCAAAAGGCACTTTATGATGGAAACGGAAGCACGTTCAGCAGGGCCTCTCAGGATATTCAATAGTTAGCTGCATGACGTGCTAACGCAGACACAACTGGGATGACTCTAGTGCAATGTGTTGCTGAATGAAATTTGTATTAATTTGCCATGGAAATGTACTGTCAGAGATTTAACGGGTTATGAGACTGACCACGACATTGAAAAGGATAAAGAAGAGAAGGATGCAGTAATTCAAGACAGGAAAAATGAAAAAAAAAAAAAAAAAAAAAAGGCGCATAAATACCAAGTTTCTAAGCTCAGAAGGGGTTGCAGTTGAGTAAGGCTCCTCCTGTATTAAAGAATGGGCTCCTTGTGGAGCCAGAAGTGCCAGCATATGGCGTTAATATTCTGTTTGCAGACTATCCATGGGACCAGACAGGGTATATGCTTTTCTACAGTAATTATGTTTGTTCTAAAAACACCTCTTCAGGAAAAATAAGTCAATTAGATAATCAAATATTATTACAGAACGGAATTTCCTAAACTCACAAGAAAAGAAAAAGTTAGGCAGTATCTTTCCATTTGCAATTGCCAAAACAGGAATGTAGTTACATGTTTTCCTTGGTAGTGAAGAAACAGAATGCTGTTTAGCAGCAAAACTGAATTCTGTGGAATTATCTTACTCAGGATGCCCTAATCTAAAGTGGCAGTACAAGTTTGGAGCTAAAGAGTGCCTAATTACTCCGTACCGCTGGTACCCATCAAGCAGCCAATTCCTGGAATTAGAATTTACAGGCGAAATAAAAACTGGAAGGAAAAGAAATCAGCTTTTTCTTTCATTCATTAAACAAGTGTAGGAAGTCTGTCCCTGAATATGTTCAAATATTCATCAATAAAAACCAGAAATGAACTGTTTGATTCTCAATTATGCTCTGCCCTCCCTGTCAGCATTCAGCTGCTGCATTGCCCCAGGCACTCGGGTGCCAGAGGCAGAGCTTCAGGTGCCTTTACAGCACGGCAGCGGACCGAAGGAGGCAGGGATAATGCCAGAAGAAGCACTCCCATTAGCCCATCATCCGTAAAGAGACTCCCACCTGGAAATTCCTCTCCGGCATTATGCTGTGGATACATTCTTTATATTTAAATGGAGCAGAGATCCCCTGTTCTGTTTCTGTTTTGGCAGAGGAGGGCTTGTTTTGTGGTTGTATGTGGGCTACAAATATATATATATATATATCCAAAGGAACACATGTGGCTGGAACGTTTGGTGGTGTTCCCTTAATATTTAAAAAGGATGACAAGATGAGCATCTTTTCCTAAGGGAAAAATTAGATATAGGAAGAGGCAAAATTACATTCGGTGACAGGGACTACAGTATTCAAACAAAATGATGTGGATCCTGCTCTATGCCTGCTTCACTTTCAGAAGCTAAGATTGCCCATAAGGGCACACAGAAATATTGCTTTCTTCTGAGAAACAAGCTGGCGTAAGGGGAGGAATAGAAAATTTCTCCATTCCTGAAAGTTTGGCTACAAGAATCCTGACTCTGATATTGAGAGTGAGAAGTCATCAAGTGTAAAGCAGAGAAAGCACACTGACATGTACTGCAAAAAGGTATTTTCCCTCCCAGGGGAAGGAAAAGATAATGCTCTGAGTGCCTCCCACCCCTGCTTTCTGCACGCTACACCCAACCACATGCACAGGATTCCATTTACCCATGAGGGCGCCAAGCAGCCACCACCGCAAGCACATTGTTGCTGTCTGTCCCAGCAGCCCTGCAGCAGGGGAGCTTTGCCCCCTCGGCCCCAAAGGACACAGAGGTTTGGACACCGTGATAACCGTGTGGGCATTCTTCTCATCCACGCCTAGCCTCGATGGCGCTTGAAGAAGGAATTTATTTCATCACTCTCGGGGGTTGCGATGGCTGTAATCGCTCACCACGGCCTTCTTGTCCACTCCGTCATCTTAAACATCCCGTTCTGGCCAGCTCAGCGTGCATAAGGTCCAGGAAAACACGATGCTGCTGCCAGCAGCACTGAGTTATGTCACAGCTCACATACATCTATCGTGCTTGTTTTGCTTATGAAGCAACTCTCGTGGAACTTTTTTGAAGTTCTTAAGGTTTTGTTCTGAACTACCATAAACTTTTTTTTTTTTTTTTTAAATGTACTGCTCTAGCAGATGACATATTTTTGAGAACCGTTGTTTCTACGCTTCCAAGATGGCATACCACATGTTGGCTCAGTGATTCAAATAGCTGCAGCAGGACTCAACTTTGTACCTTACGTGTTTCCATCCTTCATCCTTCCCGCAGGAGGCATACGTTTAGAAAAATTACTGTATTGTCACTATTTTCATGCCTTATCACATCCTTACTCTTAAGATTTTCTTTTCCTTCACCTATATTCATTGAAATGTTTATTCGAAGACACCGAGGTGATCAGAGGTCAGATTTCTGATGGGCTACAGATCAGCCTTTGCTGACCTATTTGGCATTAACCTCTTAAAATGCACAAATAAGAAAAACATGCAGAGAGAGGAGAAAAACGTAGACAGGAGAAAACTGTGGCTGGAGTAAGGAAAAAAGACATCTACTAATTTAGTCTTCCTCTATAATTTGTGCTTTAGTACCTCCATTCAATTCTAAATACATTTTTAGAGCAGGGAGATCATTTTCATCAAGGGAGACAGCATTTGCAAAATGACCTCTGATTTTGTGGGGAAAGTTTCCTACTTACAATTTACTTAATTGATTGTATTTGCATATCTGGATGCAAATACATTAGGGCTCTTACTTTTGTTTTTCACCGCAGCTATTCTGATATTTAGAAAAGCCGTCCCGGGAGAGGGAAGAACAACAAGCTCAGGTGCGCTGCTGTGATATTGGGTGATTAACCAGAAGGTCTGGGATGGAGAGGAAGACTTTCAAATTCAAGAATAAAAGCAGTTCATTCTCACAGCAACAAGTCCCTTGAGGAATGACTGATGCAGGAGACCCAGCTGTGCGATCCAGCCTCCTTCACTGACAAGACAAAACAACTCTCTGCCTCTGAAAGGCTACGAGACGAAGGTCATTCACAGCTTTAGACTTGATGCCCTGCCACGTTTACCAAAATCGCAGCATTTCTAGGAACGCAGGCAGGATTTTTTCCCCTACCCTGCATGGACACAGCACTACAGAGAGCTCTTTGTATGCTTCCAAATACTTAAGAAACTCTGCATAATCACACAGATGTCTCAAAAATAGGTCTCAAAAGCTGCAGTCCATAATTTTAGACCATAGTCATCCAACAGTAATTCTCTCATTAAGGAATCATACAGGTTCAGCCTCAGTTACATTTCTGTCTGAACTGGGCTCAGAACACTTTTAGTTTCAGAGATTCCTGCACTCCATTTTGTTTTCCTTCTTTTTTTATGCCTAGGTTTTCAAAACAAGAGTTCCTTTGTCTCCATTACCAGTGACCTTACCTGGCAAGTTACTTTTCCAGGATTCTTAAAGGCTCCAGATATTTCTCTCCAAACCATATTGTCTAAACTAAGAACAAGAAAGCACTAACAGAGGCAGCTGGAGACCCTGATACCTTGGTCTGAACTCCTTCAGGTCCTAGGAAATGAAATTAGTTTTGCCCTATCCTTTCTTTCTGGATGACATACAATCCGAAAGCAGGGTTTCAGAAGCTAGATGAGACGATGCATCAAAATACAACCAGCCCTTGACAGTACAGGGCCCCTCTCCAAAGAGGGGGAAATCACATAATTATAAAATCTTGTATTTTAAGCCTGGAAATTTACTGTGCTAGCAAGCTTTGAATTGATGGAGAAAAATGGAACATGTACAGTAACACTGAGGCACAGCAGCTGTAATGAAGATTTTCTCTGAGAAAGCATCCCATGGCTTAAGACTGTGTGATAACCAAACTGGCTGCATATGCTTACAACTGTTCTGGGATCAGGGGAAAACAAGTGCTTCCCCTTACCTGCCCATTACCAGCAAGAAGGTGTGACTGAATGGAGAAAGTTGGAGAAAAATATGAAGCAAAATCCACAGACAGGTCAGTTGTTCGTTCCCCTCCACTAAACTGCCACTGAGGTAGGAAGTTTCACACCAAAGATCAAGGCATTCAACATCAGCATCTGCAAATGGCTCTAGCAAAATTAGAAAATTAGGTTGCTCACAAAAAAAGACATGAAACATCAGTAAATCTGAGGGAGCCCGCATAGCAGCGTTTGCCTGAAACATGGGAAGAGGAATGGTTTGTTTTTATGACACCTGTAGGAACTGCCACAGAAGAATTAAATCTGACTTAACATTTTAATCTCAGGAATCGATGGTCATATTTTCCAGTAGTATTACAGAACATGTTCACTTTGTCGAAACAAGCATCCATACAACTTGTTCTGCTGGACAACTGGAAACTTTTGTCTGATTTCCCACCAAGGAGATTAGAGTCGTGGTTGCCTTATGCAGGAAGAGGATGGCTTCTTGGGTTTCATCAGCTACATCCACAAAGACACGTACAAACACAGACACCAAGGCCCCTACCCAAAAGGTGCAGAGGCAGGATCTGCTGTACTCCAAATGCTGGTGTGGTGCCCAGCACCTCCTGTCTAAAGTGATTAAAAAGGAGAAGTAGCTGTGTGAACCACTGAAAACAAGTCTCATGCCTGACCTTGCTTTCAAAATCCATTTTTCATCAATACTGAATAGAGAGAGGAGCAATTACTGCAGCCTTCAGGTTCTCATTATTTGAAAGTGCTTCAGAGCACTTTAAACATTTCTGTGAAAGTTCAAGTGGGGAATATTCTGCCCATCACTTTAGTCCCTTGCCCTCCATCAGTGAGGTGGTGCTGGGTGACAATGCCTGAAGAACCAGCCCAGCTGTATTTCGACTACAAATACTTACAACTCACAATAAGTATCTATAGGACGCAGGGAAGCTACCTGCTGATTTCTCATCTAACACAGCTTGCTTTCTCTCCAGCTTCTCATACACTGCTATTGTTGGTGAGGTCTACAGCTCCATAGTTCTCAACACTAAATCGAAAACTCACAAAATCTAAAGCTGATAGCATCTGCCCTCAACCTGAAGGGAACTACAGGACAAAAGGAGATTCAATTAGAATGAAAAGCAATCGATCCTGATCAAGAACCCTATGATTTCACCAGATAAAACAAAGATAAAGGATAATAACCAGCTAATTGGACTAAGTAGAAAGTTTCTGTATGGTTAGATCATCATGTATCTTTTTGGTGAAGCCAATGCATTGCATTTTCTTCTGAATAATACAGTTTTGACCACTCTGGAGACCATGAGGTTGCACTGGTATGCCATTGCCTTATAAGACAGTTGTGTTGCCTCTCTCACTGTTATGTTATAAAAGCAGGATACGGAACTTGGAGGTGCACTGATAAAACATGGTGGTAAAACCGCAAATACCAGCGTTTAAAAGCTTACACTTATTGTGAACTGAGCCAGAAACTTTTCATTACCTTGGTTTTCTATATGCAGTGCATTTAAGTAAAATTATGGCCCATTTCACACACATGCAGTTGGGAAAAGAAAGTTTACCAAAAACGATGTCAAGCTTCCTACCCACACCTGTTGTGACACAAATGCTTCCCTGCAATCTCTTAAATACAGCACAGCACTTACTGATATGCAAAATTAAACTGATAAGAAGTGAATTCTGCATTTACATTTTCATCATTCCTTGTACCTTTTTACCATGTAACTGTTCGCATTTCCCTTAGAGCATTTCCCATTCCTTACAGCTCAGAATTTTTGGCTGTACAATCTTTATGTTATGACGTGTTTCTAAGAAAACTGCCTATTTTTGCTTCCCAGAATCTGAAACTTGACAACTGTGATTTTCAAGCCAACCTGAAGGACATGGCAACCAAAAACATCAACATTCGCGCTTGAACTAAGTTTAAGTAGTGAGCAGATTCCTCTTACCTGTTTGTGAGCATGATCGTATGAGTTAATGTGATTGTCAAACTCCTGATGTTTATAGTACTGCTTGTCACAGAGTTCACAGTAGAAGTTGGCTTTAAGATCTTCCAGGGCTTTTGCTATCGTGTTTTTCTTTTCAGCGTAATCCTGGAGGGGGGTGGGAAAAAGGAATTTTAGTATTTTCCTTTGATGCTGCGAATGGATTTTGTGCTCTGCAGTTAATCATATTTGTAAACATTTACACACCTCCATAACTAAAAGCCTTCACATATTTGCTGTGTTACACTGCACATATTTACTGTATCTGCTGGGAGGCTCAGGATTTGCACACTTCAATTTGCTATACAGTTGCCAGCTCCCCTTAGGGGCTCTGTCAGACATTAGGCTACAGATGGATTTCCTCAGGTCCTTTCCAAATACAAATATTTATCATGTTGAAGGTTATTTTCCAGTTAATTTCTACCAAAGATTCAGTGCCCAGATGATCTGGTAGGTAATATGCCTCAGCAGAATAATCACAGAGACACGAACTCCAATCATTTAGTTATGAGACTTTCACAATGAAGTGTGCTTCCTAAAGTGAATACAAAATTACAAGAAACTCTGCTGTGTCCCTCTTGAACACAGGTACACATGAAAACATGATGAATGCTTTCATAGCTGAGATGTAATGAATATCTTCCGTAGCTTTGCTATTTGTCATCCAGCATTAGAAGGGAAGACCAACATCTCCATTTACCATACATAAGTAAAAGCATTAAAAACAACCTTGCACATTATTTATCAGTGAATTATATACAAGCAATATTTATTAATTTCATGAATTTCTTGATGACAACATGGCCTGTTCAGAAAGAGGATGGAAATGTTCTGTCATCTCAAATTAGTTGAGCACCAGTTAAACATGTTTAACTTGAGAGAAATACCACCTGCTCTTGACAAATCCGAGACAGAATTGACCCTAAAATCCCAACTGCAGCAAATATTGTTTACGAAAATACAAATAACCAAAGGTACATATTTAACATTGTACTTAAATATCATTCAGCGTGATCAGACTGTTAGCAAGCACCACTGACTCAGATCCCAACAGAGCTACTCCCTCATTCAATTTTGCCCATTAAAAGAGTTGCAAAAATCACTTCAGGACTGGGTTTTGAATACTGGCTGACACAAGAGGAACTCACACACTTCTAGGACATTTTTAGACTGATGTTGCATAAAATCTGTTTCATTTAAAAAAAAAGGCGTATTATTTGAGAAATACAAATATATTTACACTTTGAAATACACTTATGCTGTATGGAAACCTATCCTGGAAACTGTAATTAGTTCTTGGTAACAATGAGTAGGGAACTATAGGTTTTTAACCACTTCAATTATTACTAAGAGGCTTATGTTTAAGAAAGTAGTGGAGACAGCACATCAAGCTCCAGGGCATAAACTCCCTTGAAATGGATTAAAACTAATTCTCAGTCTAGAGGGGAGTCCCAACACATTTTGCTTTCTTAGAACAAAAAAAAAAAAAAAAAAAAAAAAAAAAAAAAACAGAGGAGGAAATTGTGGATTTGGGGGATTATCAGAACTCTGAACTATTACATATGATAATTGTGTAGGAGATCAGCAAGTGTGATGGATTCTAAGGCAAGAACAGTGAAATAAACAATAACCTTTTGTGTATAAAGAGATCCCAACACATTGAATTACCCTCAAGCAAAACGTCACAAGACATACTAACCTAAGGCAGTAACCTAAACAAAACTATGTAATGCAGTTGGTGTTCCTCTTGACATAAAGCACCTTTTTTGGAAACAATATTAATTATTACGTAGCAGAACTAACCTGAATGGGATCTACTCTGCTGTTGTACTTGGCATGCCCAGCACATCCCAACGGAACAGAGACATGGGAACCCTGTGAGCAACTGGACTGCAAAGGAAGCAAATCTCATCGGTACCTTGGGGTTTCTACCACTACAATTGTCCAGCTAGAGTTCTTTGGTGGGAGGGTTAATTTTATATTTCAATATTATATTACCGATTTAGAAGCAATCTAAAGATTACCATCACATCACCTAAAACAGATGATAAATAAGTAGAGGGAAAATATTAGTGGAATTTGATCGCGCACACGGGAAGGGAAAAATGGGATTTTTATGTGACGAGATTGAAGTGTTTAAAACCCAGAAGTAGTTGATGTTAGGAACATACGAATGGCTGTGCAGGATCAGGTCAACATTTTGAACCCGTGTAAAATTTTACTGTGTACAACAAAGGCAAAGTGACCCTTTCCTAAGGATCACTCCCTTCTCTTTGTTTTGAAGCTGCATTGAAGTTTTATTTGTTCTCCTAGCGGAAGAGGTCACAAACTTACATGTTTTATTTTATTTGTCTGGGCATTTCATAATTACATACACGCCTAGCACACAGTCTCCCAGGCATGTGCGTTCAGTCATTCCTCATAGCCAGGTCACTCATTACTTGTCCTGGTTCTTTTTGCAGCCTCCAAGGCCTTTCCAACTATCCTCTCCTCTCGGAGAGGACAACATGATAACCAGATGCACTGTGCTGCCATACCGTACTATATTAGCGTTCTCTATTTTGTTTCCTATTCTTTTTTTGTATTAACTCCTAACACACACATTCTTTTAAATCACCATAGAGCACTCAGCCAACATTTTTATACAACTCCTTTATCACCTACATCACTTGCTGCCGTGCAGTATTTTGCTGGCAGGAGAAGTTTCTATTCAATTACTAAATTTCATTTGATTTGCTGAACTACGTGGAGGAAATGGGGCAATTACAAAGACAGCACGCACTGCGTGGCAGAATAGGATGCCACTTTAAAAACTGGTGGGTAGATGATTCTCTGCATGATACAGAGGAACACAAGGGTGTTCCTAAGTTGCTGCAGGAGAGGCAACGGCTGTTAACCAACCTAACCGGCGAGACACCCTGATCACCGTGATCTAAACACGGGCAAAAAGCATTAACTAGTAATTGTGGACTGTGAGCTATCTATCTGCAACAGAAATATATGTGCATCAAGGAATTGTGCTTATTTTTATAACATTTTGCAATGCACTTGAAGCAGTCGAGAAATATGAAGCAGTATTTCCTTCATGTTATGACCTAAAACTATGAGGTGGGACCCGTATTTTATTCCAGTGTGGTGGGAAAGGATACCAAATCACCTCTCCAAACACCTCTGTTGATTTGCTTCAGGTTGATCCTTTCTGAGGCTTCAGCCCCTTGCATTGCACATCGCCCCGTCCCACCACAGCTGCTGCTGAAGAACTGCGCTGCGGGCCCTCCAGTGCTCAGAGCAACATCGACTGTGGGGATCTGGAGGCTGCCCACAGCTGGCGAGTTCTCCGGGCTGGGTCAGACGCCAGAATAAATTGCCATTGCTGGCTGGCATCAGGAGATGAGCGAAGTCTGATGTCAAGGATGAGCAGGGAATGGAAAAACGAGAACATAGGCTGCTGCTTCCCTGCCTGTTGGACTATTTGTATTGATTTGGAGGAGAGTACTACCCTGGAAGAGGAGGCTTTTGCTAGCGCTATGAATTTTGATGAGGGACAGCTGCCCAAAAGCTGACAGTAAGAAATGATAGTTCCTGGACCTTGATAGTGCTGGCAACAGGAATGACAGAGAGTTACTGGAGAGGAATATTCCTGGAGTAAAGCGGTAGCCAAAAGCCCACTTAAAACAGTTAACTATGATCAAACTTAGTCCCAGTTCCATCAAACAATCTGCAAACCATGCTGGAAGTTTAAAAAGAACTTTGAATTATGATTCAGTTTGGTAATGAAACTCAGAACTGAGTGTCACTTCGTTTCAGTATTTTTTCCTGAAAGGCTTATTGTCTGAAAGCCTACAGCTATAATTCACTGTAGCCATCTTTCATAATTTATATGAAAGACCTCTAACATGTGATCACATCTCTCAGCTGGCTTTGTTTCTCTAAATCCATCTTCTCCACCCTCCAAATCCTTAAGCCCTTGCAAACGCTGCTGCAAGCATCTGACAAATTGTATGAAGAGCAGGCTCCATCTGCACAGGTGCTACCTTTAACCACTGACACAGGACTTTCTGCTCCCTTCTACAAGAGAAAGGAAGAAGGGAAGCTACAGAAACATGTAATGCCTCCCATGGACAACTCTGGGAAGTTGACTGGATTCCTCAGTCTAGGGGATACTTTTATTTAGTGCACTGCAGGCTCATGCTTTTGCTGCCTGTAGAATGGTTAAACAGGAAACAAGAACCATGTAAGGACATGAAATTAAAATATAGCATCTACCATGGTGATTGCCAGTGTCAATACTCTTACTTCCCAAGAAATGTGAGCTCCTTTTATTGCAGTAAGCTATTTCGCATTTACTGTAGACTTAAAAGGGTCGGGCACGAAGTCACTGCAAAGTAAAACATATTACAGAAACAAACCCCTTCTTCAGGAGAATTTACTGGTACAGTCATCCCAGAGAGGATTACACTGCTCTGGCCTGGACCTCCGGATTAGACCACATTAGACCTGACAGATGTTCCAGTGTAACCTTCCTTGACAAAAACTATTTAAAGCTTTTCTTTTTTTTTTTCTGTCCTGATAAAAAAACAGCAAAATCATATTTTGAACACTGTCAAAAAACTCCAGCTAATTCTCTTGCTTTGGCGAAACTACTCTGTATCTTAGCTGTATTTATAGAATCTGCTTAGGAAATACGACACGCACACAGACCAGCTAACCCCTACCCACGGACACAACCAACAACGATTCCTTCATTTCTGGTGTATTTGCTAGGTGTTAGAAGGACGGTGTGAAGCAGCAAATTTCACTGAAAAAAAATGTACAATTCACAATTCAGTAACATCTCCTCTGCCATTTATCTTGGTATTACTCGGTACGTAAAATTTGTTTTTATATCTTCCCATATCACTTCTTCCTCATGTGAGCAGTCTATACATCATCCACTGATGCACTTGAAGGAATAAATAAAAAATAGCATGCATTAGTAATATTAATGCACTCCAGCACCAAATCTAATTATTTATAAGGTTCTTATTCTTATCAAGGCGGTGAGGCCAAAGCAAAAAGCAATTAGGTACATTGATCAAATTACTCATTGATCTCAGCAAACTCATTTCCAAGCAGTGTATAGCAAGCTTCAGTTTCACCCTAACTTGAAAAGGAGGCTGGCAGGGAAAATGAGTACCAACAATACCGCCAGATCCTCCTCATTACCGTATTGAGACTTTCCCATTAGCTGTGAGATGTGATAGCTACCTAAAACTGGCAAGGCCATAAGCATCAGATGTTATTTCACTCGACCCCTCCTGACATTGTTCTTCCAGGCAAAGCAGCTTCCACAGGCAGCGACCCCACGGTTTCACTGCTTTGCTGCACTGCGAGGCTATGGGCCCAAGGAAGAAACAGTACCCCCAAAGACCTCTGTATTAATTGAACATCATAGGCTGAAAAAGAACAAAGAAAAAAAGAGAAAAAAAAAATCCCACCTTTGTGTTCTTTTTAAGATTACCTGCAGACAACTAACTGCAACCAAACCACTTATTACATACAAGAGAGCTAATCAGTATTCCGGTGTGTGCATACTTGAAAATGCTACTGAAGACATGCAAATAGCTATGAAAGTGTACTCTCAGCTTCATGGACAGTATTCGTGTTTAGGTACACACCCTACTATTAGGATAAATAACAGTGAAATCAGATGGAAATAGCAAAATGTATTCCAACTTGTGCTGCCTGCTTCCTAACGCCATCCTCACCTTTTGGAAACGCCACATTTTGCAAGCACACCGACTGATGCCAACAGCTGCATTCGGCACCCCCCAGCTAACTGAGGGATGGATGGATGAGGTGGATGAGAGCAGGGACAAAGCTGGACCAGCAGAAAGCAGAGCAGTGCCCTGCAATGGTAAGACGGAATTAACTTTAAAGGAAGCTAATGATGAGACAGCAATTTGTTATCACATTCGTCTGTCTCATTAACTTCTTAAAGCACTTTCAACTGTATAATTACTTTTAACTGGGACTCATAAAATCACTTGATTAGCTTTTTTGCCATTAAAACTAACTCTTGTGCATATATCTGTAGAATTATTTATTTATTCTAACACTCCAACTCCTATTTCCAGGCAGAGCATGCACCCAAAAGGTGACACGAAAGCTAGCCGCACATCTCTGCGGGCTACCTGTATTGATAAGGGGCTCTTCACCGGTGTTTTATGAGAAAACCAACACACGTATGGTTGTAACGGAGAAAAATTTATCATCACACCACCACCACTCATCTTCTGAAATCCATAGACAACGGAATAGAAGAAGGTTTTGCTGTAGCAAAGGGAGGTTTTATGAAAAGGTTTCCTCCTGATGTATGTTAAAAGAAGAATACTATTTTCACTAAATGTTTATCATTGTCAAACGATAAGCAGAGGAAGGAGGAGCCTTTACTGCTCTACCTGAAATAGTCTGGTCACACACTTTAATTTGAACAGAGTTTTGATTTAAAAACCAAATAAAATCACAAAACCTTGGGGTTGATTTTCAGCATTTTGATTCCTTGCAGGCACGTGGGCATCTAAAGATTCACACAGCTCCTTAACGTGGTTTCATTGACAGGTAAGTGTCTAATGCAATTAAGATTCTTTGGACAATCAGGTTTTCGTGTCTGGTCCTTACAACGCCAACCTCAGCGAGATGAAGTGCCTTTTAACCCCGCAGAACTCACAACCCTGAGAACAGACTGAAAACCACTCTTGAGCACAAAGCCACACACTGGAACAAATCTCGATTTTTATGCCCAGCAGCCTTCCATCTAAAGGGGACATGACAACACGTGTGTCAGTGGTTTCAGAACCAGGCGAAGGGCAAAAGATAGGGAAAGGGGACTTGTTGATTTATTTCACCTCAAGATAACCCACTGCCAATTGACTGGTAGCTATTAATCTGTGTTAAAAGTTGCTCTAGAGCTTGTCAAGCATTAATTTGTTTGTGCGGTTAGTGTTTGGCCTGGTAGAAATCACCAGTTTAGTTGGCTGAGGCACTGGGGAACCAGAAAATTGGATGCCATCTACAATATATTTAACTTTGAACACGGCACCAGTCTGTAGGAGAGCTCATCCATTAAAGCCTGCATACCTGCACGCGCAGGATCAGAGGCCTCGGTGAGTACCAAGTTCAGTTTTTCTAGCTTTAGTTGCTGTATTTGACTGTGACAGCTCTTTTTCCTAAAAATATAAGATTTTTATCATAATCCTCCATAGCAATTTCTTGGTTCAATTTTCAAAACATTTTTTTTTTGTATTTTTTCCTCTTTCTGTTTATATTTTAGAAGTTTTTGTTGTTGATTGTTTTGCTTGGGGAGGGGAGGTAAAAGAAATATCTTAATTTTAATTCAAATATCTTTCTTTCTCATTTGATTCCTCTCCAGAACCCAGCTTCTCCGTGAGCAACTAAGATTACAAATTATTCTACTTGGAGTAACTATGTTATTTAAACATAAAACCATGCCTCAAAACCTGTGAACATCACGCTATATATTTATTGACCCTGCTGAGGAAGCTTCAAATCATGTTTTAAATCCAGTAGGTCCACTGAGTTTTCGCAGTCAATGTGTTTGCTCCATGCGGAGCTTATGGAAGTAAACGCTCGTGGAAACCCCCACTGCAAGCTCAGTGAGCTTTCTTTACAGACCCTTTTACTGATTCCATTTTGCTATGGCTTTCCAGACCATTAAACCTTCTCATGCAAATATACTATCTTTTTATAGCTTCAGGGACCCGTCATTGCTAGCCTTACTTTATGTGCTTTGAAGTGATGTGCCACAAGCACTTCAGTGTCTGGTCAGTGGAAAGATACCTTAGAGCAGGGCAAGGTCTAAAGCACTTCTGGGTTGCGTGCTTCTGCCGAAGGAGTCCTGGCTGCAGGTAGGAAACGCTTCCAGCTGCAAACAAGAAGGATATTCTGCTTCCCTCCACCACCGTACCCCACTGGACGGACTGCACAGACATATGGGTATTAAATGGAATCCATCCCATAGGCTTGCGCCAGGGTACTTCTGATTTTAGGAGTTGTCCCATTAGAAAGCACACAAGAAACACTAGGAATTACACTGCTCTGCTTCTTCACTCGACTAATTATGAATAGGCAAAAGCTTAAGATTTTCCATTACTATGCAGTATGACGGTATGTATTTATTTTCCTAGCGTTAATCCTGTTACCATAGACAGAAAAAGTGAAAACAGGAGGAGAAAAAAAAAGGTATTCTTTCTTTTAGCACCCGTAAATAAACAGATCTTCTTCTCTCTACCATCCAGGAATCCATTTTTACACAGTGTTTTCTGGCCACGAGCCTCACAAAATTACACTGAAGCCCACAGAAACAGTCAGTCCTAAATGGCAAACAGAATTAACTTTAAATATGTCATAGAGAAAACACTTTGAGGGGAACAACCAACCAAACCAAACCAAACCAGACAACCAAACCCCACAAAAAACCTACAGGCTTGCAATGGTGAAATGGAGGCTGCTGATGGCAGATGGCCTGGGATTTTGTCCTTGAAGTGAATTTACCCAAACACCTTTCCCTTCTCACGTGCAGATACACTGCCACCTCCCCTTTCCCCCCACAGCCACAGTAAGGCACACACTATTTTTGAAGACCTTGTCGGTATCTTTCTGAGACTATTTTGTTAAGCTGCCAATGCACGGAAGGAGTCCTGCAGGAGCCCTGATTTACCTTGGCAGATCTACAACATCTAAATGATGAGTGACCCTATTGCAGTCTGAAACCCAGCTGTATCATCTTAGAGATGAGATGGGCCTGGGCTTTGTTCTCATGCCAAATACATTTTTTCCAAGAACTTCAAATGAGTTTTTCCTAGTTATTTACTTATTATTATTATTTTATGAGAAGCAATGGCAGATTCAGCATTTATCACTGCGATGAGCCTCACTTATACAAAAGTTATTTGAATAGATGTGACTTATGAGAATAGCTACTTTATGAGAATGGCAACACTTAAGTTTTGAAGACTTTAGGTCATAAAGCTGAATAGTTGATACTCGACAATTTCAATAAAAGGGAAAGACAGATGGTGGAAGCAGAACCAAAATGCCACTTAAGGGCTCCCAGGACACACGGAGCCTTCAGGCACGCTGCTTTCTACCTCCACCTCCTGGCCAAAGGGGAGAAGGGAAGGTTGAGGCTGATGTGATGCTTTTCACCCTTACCTTGGAAAAAAAAACAAAGAAGAAAACAAAGGAGAAAAGGGAGAAAAGGGGAGAAAACAAAGGACTGCGGTACAGCCACATGTCAAGACATACTGTTGGGTAAACGGTTTCTGGAGTTGAGAGCATCGGAGAGAGAAAAGGCATGAAAAGCACTTTTATCCATCTCTTTGCTGCCTACCTATCTAGGGGAGCGTTTGGGCAGAGAAACGGCAATTTCTTACATACAGTGTACAAGAGCTGATGGAAGATATCTAAAAATGACTAGCTATTAGCACCGATAACATTTTCTAGGAGATTCTTGAAACGGTGGGAGGAGTGGGGTGGTACCTGCGCTGCTCTGCTGCCTGAGGAGCTGCCTGAAGGATGCCTTTCACTGCCAGGCAGATGCACAAAGAGGAAAGAAGCATTTGTGCTGCATCGTCCATGAACGTTAACTGGGGTTAAAGAAGTGCAGAGAAAGTGAGCTGCATCTGCAAAATTGACAAAGTTTGCTCAAAGAAAACCCATACTTTAAGCCCACATGTTAGCAGCATTGCCATGTCAGGGCAAGACTAGAGACTGGGACGTGGCTGAAGTGGGAGGGAGCATTTCTGCCTACCTGTCCCACGCTGCAGTGCTCGGCACAGCTAGCCAGAGACAGAGCGATGCTAAAACACACTCAGACCAGTGCTAACACACTCATCTGTATCTTTCCCAGTAGCAGGTAAACAGCAAAAACATCAAGATCAGTTTGAAACTTCAGCATTTACAACTATCTGTCTTGCTGGCTAATGTCTATGTGAGCAGTGCCTGTAGGTTCCCATTGTTTTAGAGACCCACAACAGAATACCAAAGCCTGTTTCACAGTCCCCAGAGGTGTAAGTGGTAAGCTTCTCCTCAACAGGAAGGTTTCACATCAATTCCAAGTCACTCTTCCTCCTGTGCCAGCACGCATTTATGTAGACCAGCAAGCTGATTTAGGTTAAAAATACTTATTTGTGGAAAAATATATAAAATTAAAACCTTATCAGCTCACATATGTAATTACGTGGTGTTCAGCTCCATCAGCATGCTGCTAGCCCAAACAACAGGGTGGTTGTATAAGATATGGAACCAACAAACCAACCTCTACTACAGAGGGGAAAATCAAAGCTAATAGCAAAAGGTCTGAAAGAAATTAGTGTAAACCAGTAATAAAAAGCGAGGCTCCTAACATCTTATGTTCTGATAAATATATGTAGTTAGCTTTCCATAAAACTACAGACCCAAAGATCTTCACATTTAATCCTCATGAAGGAGTTTCTAGGATTGCGAACTGCTCAGCAGGTACAAAAACAGCACGACCTGGAGGATCAAGGATCCTCAGACGTAAATAGGAAAAAAGAAGGGAGAGAGAATTAATGGCTCAATGTGCTGGACAGAAATGTACATTGAGGAGATTCCAGCACCAGTGGTGAGCTTGAGGCATTCAGTAAAAGCAGATTTCTTGCATACAAGTGATATTTTTTTTTCAAAGGCTTCATTTTCTTGGATTATTCAATTCTCACTTCGCCTTAAGCCATCCCTGCCCAGCCAAAAGGTTTCTCTTTTTTAGCTGAAAGGAGCTCCAGCTGCCTTGAAGAAATAAACAAAAGAAGAATTCCCAGTGCCATGGAAACTGCATGATGCACAACATGCTTTTTCAGCAGGAAGAATCCGGGAAACGTATGCGACATTAGCATTTCTGAACCCGCCACTCATTTGTGTTAAAAAGAAACAATATCTACAATATTGCTGATATAACAGTCAGATTAACAGCATTGTGGCTTATCTGTGGTTAATAGTAAAATATTGCAATAGTATAGCTGCTTAGGAAAGAAACTAAGCACAAGATGAAATGGCTCAGAAAACTGGCATCTGGATACAGAGCTCAGTGAGAAGCACTTAAAAAAATTGATCCTGAAGCAGCGGTGACCAGAAATTGCAAAGGTTAGCTATATCTAACTGAGCTTTCCCAAACCTTAAAGGTATTTGGTACTAGGATTTGGTATTTCACAAACCCAAGTTCAGCCAGCAACAGTAGTGAAGACTCATCTCTTCTGGACCTGAGTTTCAGGTGTGGATTCTCCAACACACATGGATAATGTCCTCACACTATGGCCTTTTTCTCTTCCATGGCATTTATTAGCTCCTCCAATATTGCAAAAACATGTAGGACTTAAAAACTTTGAGTTCTTTGCTTCTTCGTTAATTCCAACCGAAATGGGTTTTCTATTTCATGCATACACACGTGTACATTAACCTGTGTACACACAGCATGTGTTAGCACAAACCTAACTCTAGAAACCAGACTTATAATATGCTACCTACTAGCTAAAATGACCTACTGTCTTGCTGAATTTCCTGTGGTGATAGAAGTGGATTTAGGAAACCATCAGGCCTTGCTCAGTCTTACAAAGGAAACTCCCCACAGGATGCTACCCATGAAAAACAGTGAAATTAGGCAAAAACCGTTGTCAGAAAGAAAAAAGTGTAAGCACAGTGGAGAGTCTCAGGCTGAAGTTTCAAATCTGGGTGGCTTTAGTGCTGATCTTACCAGAAAGAAGTGTCAGGACTATCTTTACTGCCAAATGCTGTGCAAATACAAGAGCACAACGGTGGCAGCAGGTCGAGGAGGTAACGCTGCAACACAGCTCGTGCTTTGCTCCCCCACCAACGCTCAGCCTCTCACCACCTTGCAAAATTACACCTGAGACAGCTCTTTTGGATCAATATATCCAGTCAGATTTAAAAATATGTTAAATAAAAATATGTTAATTCACCACAGGTTTATCACACAGAAAAAAAACCTACATACTAATGCCCTGTTTCCTAAATTTGTGCTAACGATTATGAGGAGTTTACCTTTTATTATTGCAGGATGCAATAATAAACTGTGCAGGATGTTTTCTGGGCATCCAGTAAAAAAAAACAACCACTTCTCCAAACTAAACTCCATCCTATAGTAAAATAATTCCTACTGCTTCAAGTCAGGTGAAATCTTTTCACCAGTCCCGACAAGCAATTTGTTTCTCACAACCAGGGTGGAAGGGCACTCAGCTGAGGATGCTCACATTGAAGTTTTGTGTCTGGATGCTGCCAGGAGGTGTTAAATGAAGACAAAGCACTTACCTTTCTTTTTTCCAATTCCATCCGTAACGATGCTGTTGAAGTTATATGCATATTTTTAATGGTTTACTTCATTTGAAGCGTTGCTTTATCACAGTTTGCGTATCCTTCAATTGCTTTGCACGTAATCATTTTCACAAACCAAAGTTTGCAGTTATATGAATTGTTTACAAAAATAAAGTAGATGGTAACTGAATTTACAATAATTAACGTTGGTGATTTTATATATATATATATAAAGAGCTTTTCAATTGTTTTTATCTACTGAAGCACCTTAAATCATCTAACGACAATGGCCCCGCGTGCAATGCGACTGCACTGATGGAGCACATGAGCTCTGCCAGTTCCCATAATATGAGTCAGCAATTGTGCTGTGATATCTTTAATTTGGTACAAGCCAAATCCTCTTAAGAGCACCCGCTGGAATCCGAAAGGTCAGACATGAAAGTGGCAGAAAATCAATACTGACATCTTCCGTCACCCTGCACAATCTATATAACTCTTTCTAAGCTTAATTGCTTCTTTCTATTCTTTCTAATATTTTGGCTGCTCAAGGCTCGCTTATGTAACATTTCAAAAATACAATCAAAATGCTTTTCTGCAGGGAAAGTTGTTACTTTTAGCACCGAAGTCAGAACAAGGCTGGGTTTTGGGCGGGCTTTGTGCAGACATCATTGTGATCAAAGTTATGCATTTACGTAGCGACTGCCCGAAGCCATGACAACACGACTGGCTGCACTCCTCCATTAGCAGACCACTTTTGAAGTGGGTTAGCCCCAAATTTTAGACCTATTAATACCAGCTCTGCCCATACTTATTTTCTTACAGATTTGTAAGAAGTACAGGTCCTCTATTTACATGTTTATAAGGGTTAAAAATCAAAACGCTGTGAAAAAGAAATTCCACGAGCCTTCAGAACCAGCTTTCTTGCCTACTGCATTTTTAATTATGAATAAATACCAGGCAACTGCCTAGCCACTAATAATCAATACATGCAACATGGAGGAAAACATTAATTTTTCAAGAAAGAGACTATAATATGAAGCCAAGAAAAGGTCATTCTAATCTAAAACAGATTAAAACTAAAATGAATTAAACATCCCTTTAACTTTGATAGGAGAAGTTAACAGGTGCTACATCTGTTAGCAATCTTCTCGTATAAAAAGATCCCCTAGCAAAAATAATGGGAGAAAATACACATTTCAGCAGACAGGGAATAACCTTTTGTGTCCTTGAAAAGAAAGCTGAAAGTACATAGAAAAGAATCAGCACTTGGCCACATCCTGTTTTTATTTGGGTTCTTTCCTTGGAACGCTAGACAAGTCTGCTGATTACATTATTTTTTCCATATCCTGAGCTTATGAGTTTTTCAAACACTTTTCTAGGATCCCTCTCACATTAGAATTGGGTTTTATAGCTCAGTAATCACACACAAGGAAGTAATGAAAGTAGAAAAGTTGTGATCATGACCATCACCTGATTTCTTAAACATCATGAAACAAGCTATGGAAATATTGGTTTTTGTCTTTGCTCAGTTAAAATGGCTCTGTCGGTCAACTCAATTGACACAAAATGTATCTGCATGGAAAGGCAGCCTTCAACAGGTGCAATGAACAGAAAGGAACCACAAACCTAGGACTCCAGCACCTCACCACATAGGAAGGAGTCCCTGGTGGCCAGGACCAATAACGCTCCCCAGGAATAGCTGCAGCCAACCCACCAGCCACAGCTGCCAGCTCTTGCTCACCCCAAACCACCTTTTAACCAGATGCCTTTCCAAAATGAACGCAGGACGACCATTGGAGCCTCTCACTGTTCATTACAACTGCATTCAGGTACGGAATTCATCATCCCTCCTTCTCCACACGCAACCTCCTTCTTTGCGGGCATCCAAGCAAAACCTATGAAACTTCATCTCAAGGCACTGTGATGATCATTGCCGTAAAACTACAAAGGTGCTCAAAAATTTGTCTGGAATTCAAAAATTAGGCATCAACGGTACCCAACCAGCACATAAAAGCCCAGGGGACTGCGCTGCCTGAAACTAGGACTGCAAAAATGCTGCTAGGCAGGAATGCCCCGGAGCGCGTCACACCGGAGGTATCCCAGTTAAACCCAAGCAGGGCAACTTCCACAGCCCGGAGCAGGTGGTCAAGCGGTGCACATCTAACACATCTGGCAGAAAAAGCAGGCGATGATTCCTGACGGGAAGGGCACAGCGCCCTGTGACATCGCGTGAGGTGGGCAGGCTGTGCATTTGCTCCAACTGACTCCCTGTAAGAGTAATCAAGTACTCCAAGCCATCACAGGGATCCTTAGGACAATCACCTAGACAACACTGACAGCACCTGGCACTGTGAAGGGTTTGCGTTGATGGTGTCTGTGCATACGTTCCCTACATAAGGAATGTTTCCGTTTGGGAAGCATCTCACAAAGCGAGGTGGATCTAAAATTATTGCTTCAAATAACAGCTCCTGGAAAAGTAAAAAGTTTTCACTCCTTTCTGTTTCTTGAGCATTAGCGATACACTTTTGCTTTAAATGGCAGTTCAAAGGCTGAAAATAAGGCTTTTAATGTCAACCTTGCATGTTTAATTTTAAAGGTAATGAGAAGGATACAATTTAATAGAAATTCATTGACCTTTTAAAATGCTTTTCTATACCATTTTCTCTCATAAATTGGTGAAATATTTACTAGCATGAAGCTTTTATTTTTTCATTAACAAATAGTTTTCCCCCTCCCTACTTGATTCTAGTCATGAACTGTTCTTAATGATATCATAATTATATGCCACGCAAATAGTTATGGCATGAAGTATTTTTAAATTCCATTTAAAAGTAGTAAAGTCACAGTGCGAAGTAGTAGGCAGGAGGCATTAATTATGCACCGTTCAACAGCATAAGTGAAAATGCAAATTCTTTTAACACGTATTTAAATAGCTGTTTGCATCTCAAAACACATCCCATAAAATAAGAGCTACTTCAAATCATGACAAGAAAACTGTTACCTGAAGAATCAGAGCAAACTCCCAAAGTAACAAAACAGAAAATGATGTTTTCACAGGTATATACATATACGTGTGTGTGTATATATCTATACACACATGGAAAACGGGACCTTAAAAGTTTGGGTTGAAGCCATGCCGTTATGGGTCTGCCCAACAGCCCTGTTTGTGTATTGAACGCGTTCCTTCTTGCTGGGGATGCTCTGCCGGGCTTCTCGAAGGGGGACACGGGCATCACTCGCACTAGTTGCAGAGCTCCCTGACTCTAACACCGCTTGCTTCCGTTGTTATTCCGGACAGCCAAGCACCCCAGAGGGATGGGCAGAGACAAGGACAGAAGAGCTGACTCGCAGCAGATGCAATCTCACACAGAAACCATCCCATCAAAATAGCGCGTCCGCTCTGTGTGAGGGCCTGACCGTTAATGAAGTCATATCTAATCACCTGCAAGCAATTAGGTCCATCAAGTTGTCGTAACTAACGCTGTTAATGGGATTAACAAGATTCTTGCAGTAGTAGGGATGGAAAATAGTTTTGTCTCACCACTGTTCTTAAGTCAACAGACACATCACAGAGTGATGAAGCATAAGAACAAGCAAATATTGACCT
Source organism: Nettapus auritus (assembly GCA_011076525.1). Taxonomy (NCBI): domain Eukaryota; kingdom Metazoa; phylum Chordata; class Aves; order Anseriformes; family Anatidae; genus Nettapus; species Nettapus auritus. The sequence goes on from CM021771.1 coordinate 5,808,516, forward strand.
TCATAAACATTTTATTTCTGTCCTCTTTGCTTTTTCTGTATCTTTAGAAATCACAGAAGACAGTTCAAGCACATTCCCTAGCACATGCTTCAGTTTTAGGAAGAAGGCCCCACAGTGCAATTCTTTCTGATGAACAACACAGAGAACATTTGCTGTCCAACAACACACTGCGTTTCCTAGCCTCAATTTACAATCTTTCTTAAATTGAGAAATTTCTGGGTTTGCTTTTGTTTTGTTTGTTTGCTTGTTGTCATACCCTAGCTCTGGAACATGAAAACAGTATTTCCAAACATCTCTGACTATATAACCCAATATAGATAGAGCAATGAAGCTTTAGACTTTCAAGTTTCTTCTCTAAACGCGATACACATATACATCATTAAATCTGTGTTATTCTGCCCCTGGTACTTCATTCTGGTGGTTCTCCGTTTCCCCACGCTGAGCCAATAGATGGAGTTTTGGAGAGGAGTTTTTGGACAGGGCACCACAGCACGTACCTGCCTCGTTCCAACTTCCCTGCAGGCCCAGCGGCTGTGACCGTGCCAAGATGCACAGCGGCACCGGGAGGCAAAGCCGCCCTGCCGTCCTGTACTTGGCTTTCTGGTGAGGAGGGAACAGCTCTTAATCTACTGCTGAACGTATTGACCCAACGTGAACAGGAAGGTGACACCAGTATCATCAGTGGGCAAGATCAATGGAAAGGCGAAGAACTCAAACAATCTCATGTAAATACAAAGGGACCGCATTAAAGCCACTGTAAAATCAGATAACGTTGATTTGACTGAACAGCACAGAGGAGCAAATGCGGTGTGCTGTGCTAACACTTAACTTCATTAACCAGTTTAAATCATTGCTTTTCAGATTTGATTATCAACATAACTGTATGGAAACGCACAGAATCGCACAAAGAGGTGTATGGAATCTCTTCAGCGCCGCGTAATTAAAAGCAAACATTGATTGCTTAACCATTGAAGTCAGAACTTCTATCAAGTACAACTTTATTGAACAATAAATCCAATTTCAGATTCGCTTATTATTTTAAGATTAGACCGTGCTGTGTTTCACCACACACAGATCTACCTACTCCGAATACGAGTGGGAAGCCATGCCACACAAAATGCTCAGGCATGAGACCTGCCAAGAGAGCTTTGCTTCAGCCACCCTGACGTGAATCAAGCTATCGATGTGCTGCAAACACTGCACTTACACAACAGCCAACGCCACCAACTGATTATGGTGTGGTCTTTTCATGGATTTCAGTACAGAAACATCAGAGTGAACACAAAGGAAACCTTCAATGCCAACTCGATTTGAAGAGGAACCATCCACACTAACGGTCTTCACAGAAAAGCTGCTTTGTAGATTTCAAGTGATGCAGATTAGCATCATTTCAAAGGCAGTTTCAGACTAGGGTTATAATACTGAATTAAATACATTAACAACTGTTGATTGTCACTGATATCTTCAGGATGAGAGGTTTTCTTTGTCTATTTAAAACATGTAAATACCAACACACAATCTCCGACAGCATCCAGAAAAATGGTTTCAACTTAAGTATATGCAGGGGCATGTACAATAACATTTATTGAGCCTCCTCTACTCGTGCTGATGCAATGGTTCTAAATAGATCCTTTTCATCTGACTCAGCTATTTATGTTACAGGCTGCAAAAAGCCCTTTTCCAAAACAGTGGAGGAGATTCTGCAGGTTTTCAAGCTCGAGACATCTGTTACTTTCCTGTCAAGATTTTAAAGGAGCCCGAAGCTGAAGCTCTCTTAAAAAATGGCAACAGAAAACAACATATGAATGAAAGGCTGATCAGCTGCTGAAACTTACCTGGAAAAAAAGCATTTACCTTCCAGGTAATCAAAGCACAAAATCAGCTACCTATATAGCTGTCTTCATAGGTCTTACACATAGGTGGACTCCGAGGTAGCTGTTTTGAAAATCTACTGACAATCATTCGTCCCTTAATTCACATGTATTTCTCAAGTCAGCTGAAGCCATGTCTTCCTTGCCATTTATATTCATAAAACAGAAGAGAATGAAGGACTATTCTCTCATCCACTGCTTTAATTGTCTAGTAGAGGACAGATTCCTGTCTATGTTGATATGCAGAGAGAAACTTCTCAACAGAACACTGTAAGAGGTAGTGGAGTAAGAGTGCTGATGAACTACAGGTAGCCTCAAAACCTTCTGTAGTGCATGAGAGCAGATTTTCTCTGGATTAATAGAATCTGTAATACATTAAAAACAAAGCAAAACACCGCCACCACCCCCTCTAATCTCTGTATGAGCAGGATGTGTTGGATTACCGACTTCTGTAATATTTCCATTCTGTTCTCAGCTCTGTATGAGAGTCTATTTAGGAGTCCATATAACACTAATGCTGGGAAGGAAGTGCTCCCTAAATGTCATCATCTAACCTACAAAATCACAAGTCTCAGGTAAAGTTTGTTCTTTGAAGGCAGACAGACACTACTCCCATTTTCAAGCACAATCTGTGGCCTATTTCCATCTGAAGTCTAAATATGAAGGAAATATCTGGACTAAGACATCCTGCTTCTAAAAGGCTGTCCAACCCTAACATATTAACAGCATCTTGGCCAGTAACACTGCCCTGCAACATGATGCTCACCAAAGCTGTAAGCAGGTTAACAATCATATGAATTTAGCTTTCTGGAGACAATTTTAAGATCCAATATGCAGCCCCTTTTGTTGCTTGCTATCCAATTGCTACCTGTTTGGGAAAATAGCTGCAGTTTGGGGATCTGGAAGATTACAAACCAATATAGCACTCAGTCAGAAGAAAGAACTGATTTTATTTCTGCAGATTTCTGTATCATCTCCCACAGGATTGCGGAGCCTCATAACAGTCTATTTTAAAATACATGATTGTGCTGAAATGCTGGTATTTTTCTGAAATGTTTCTGAAAGGGCATTCTGTGATTGCCTAGAAGTACTGACTGCTGGTATTACTTCATCACCAGTATTTCCTTCATAATGCTTGTTAACATAGCTCTGTATAAAACAGCGCATTTAGTGAATAAGTGGCAGAGCTTTGCAATCCATTCCTCCGCAGCTCTCCCGGGTCTGGAAGTTCAGATTATTAATCATCTGGCTGAAAACTTGCCGCTTCTCCATTTTTTGTTTCCTCTCTGCCATTTGTGTCCCTTGTATCTCAGCTGCCAAGAAACCAATAGGCTTGATGTTACACCACAACACAGCTAGAAACTGGCGCAGCAACCAATTTAGACCCGATCGTGCTGATGTCCCATTCTATTTGACACGTTTGACCTTAGTAAGAAACAAACAGAGGCGCCTCCGTCTTTAGCAGCGGCAATGACGAAATAAGGAGGCCCTGCCTGCTCAGAAATGTATTGGGGTCAAGTGGTGCGGAGGAGGCTGATACACACAAGCAACTTTGTGCTATTTGCCTCAGACAGCTACACTAAAGCTTCAGAAACTACTGCTCACCTCTGGTCATTTATTCAATATTCATATTTCTAACCCAAGCACAAGAGGCAGAGCAAGCATCTTGAAAGCTGACCCTCAAAATGAATAATTTACTATAAGAACACTTTCTGCTCTAAAGCAAACATGCTTTGAGATTGCTTCATGACTATCAAGTTACAGCTAATACATGTTCAAACTGGAGAATGTAAAATTAATTGGCAAAAGGAAATGGAAAATTTGTTATCCTTTCTCTTTCTCCCTTCCCCAACGCTAGGGGAATGCAGCCATCTCATTCTTTTCTAAACAACAGACTCAAAAGTGGATGTGAATGTTTTATCAATAACCTCTAAATGCACACAACCCACCACGCCGTACTAACAAAGCTCTCCCCGTAGCTTTTACAGGTACCAGTGCACTATCTGTAATTTCCTGAATAACTTCCACCTCCCCCCAAATTCAGCCATTCCCTTCTACTCTGCCTCTATTTTGTGGAAATAACAAGGTAACTCTTCTGGTTTAATAGTCCGTGTGACTTCTCAGGTACCAGTTCATGAACATCTACTGAATGCATCTGTTGAAACAAATTTAAGATCAAAAATGAATTATCTTGTGATACGTCAAGAACTGCTGGTGAGAAGGAAAAAACTGCTAAGAGAATGCTAACCTCCGGTCACATTCCCCTAGTGTTCTACCCACTACTAAGTTATTTTTTATAAGAAAGAGATTCGGTTTCTTTTTTTCTCAATTTTCACATACATAGGAGAATTTGCAGCGACCTCTACAGACTGCAGAGATACACTCACCAAGTCATTTCTACAGGTACAGCTTATTTTTCTGAGTCTTTCTAGTAGTCCCGAGTCAAGCTGTTCCTTATACAAATACAAATCTGAAGCAACTTCAGCTGAGTTTCTTGAGCTTTATTCCGGTGGGAAATTAAATCTTGACACCTGACCCTAAGAATTTCAAATCCCTTTTTTGGATATACTGGTCCATTTTCATCTGATTCCCCAGGAGAGAAGCAACGTCAACAATACCAGTAGATGTCCATAAGCATTGTGCTGTATTATTGGAAGATCTCAATAAAACCTTTTCTAAATGATGACCACAAGGTAGGCAGCTGCATTTCTGATATCATATTCCATATTCAAAGAGTAGGATCTTATTGAACAACATGGGCTTAATTTACTCCACAGGAAAAAAAAAAAAAAAAGGCCTTTAAGGGCGCCTTGAAAACAGAGCTCCCACCACTCCCACCTCCCTTCTGCCTTTCTTTCACTCACTGTAAAATAGTGAGCAATTAACCAGGTTGCTATATTCGGTATCTAAACTTCACAAGCTGATAGCATAATGATTTTAATAACTACTTTAAATGTAACACGGTGACAAGCTGACACCTGAGGTTTGCGTCCTGCAATTTTATTTTTCCAGATTTCTTTGTTATGCCTCAGGAATAGGAATGATTAGGGATCATTTCTTATTAGCGCTTCTAAGTTTTAACTCTTTGTTTTCTTTCCCATTATACACATTGCAAATCTACTAAGCAAAGGTCCTCTGGTAGGAACCGAGAGTTGGCTCTTCTCCAAAGACTCTCAGTACTTGCTTTATCAAAAGGCATGAACTGATCTTACTAGAGGCATCAAAATCTCCAGGTTGTCATGCTCTCTGTGAGCAATACGAGTGGTAACACGTGTTCCTAACAACAGATCAAGTATATTTTAGCTCTGGCATATCAACCTGTATAAGGATCTCAGAAAGCTGTACAAGGCACTTGTAGAATTACGGACGGGGTCTGTCCCCACTCATAAGAGCAGCGAGGCAAACCCCAGAAGGAAGGAATCACCATGTTCATTTGCCCTCAGAAGAATCAGAAGTAAAATACTCTTGAGCTGTAGAGGTAACGAGAAAGCTGAAGTGTTCCTGGACCCTTACAGAGAAACTGGATTCTGACTCGCACACCTCATTGCTCGGCCAGAAAACAGGTTAACATCACATCGAAGTGTGAAATGCCGTTTAGTTTTAAGGAACACTTCAGGAAAATGCCTATTCCATGTAAGATGCTCGGTATTGCTACAGCTCTTAAAAATGTTTTTTCATATATTTCCATTTTGATACTTGACATGGTACTTTTTCCAGGTGTGTATTTTTATACAGCTTTGTATTTTGAAACCAGCTCAGAAAATTCAGTACAAGAACTGAAAATAACTTTAATTGGAAGCACAGAATTCAAAGACTTGATACTTGGCATACTTCCGTAATCTGCAAATACGTCTACAGATGAAGTGCACTTGGCTGCTGCAATTCAGATAACAGTGAATGGACATATTAAACTCCACTTTTTAAGAGTGCCTATGAAATCAATTGATTCACTGAATAACAATCCCAGTGCAAACTTTAGGTACACTAAACTAAATCAGACACATAACTTTGTCTGCTTGAGTCAAAGCACGCGGAGTGCTTTGGAGTCACTGAGCACCATTTAATGAAATGTCTGCTTTGTTACGGTTTTATAGAATATCTTTATGAATTGGTCATCTATTTTTCAAGACAGATAAATCTTTGTTGAAGTTACCACATCAGACTTTATCTCACACACAAGATCAGTACAGTTTCAAGATTGTATCATAAAAATGTAGCAGCTTCTGAAAGCATACAAAAAAGTCCGTGACTGAAAGCATCTTTCCATCATCCTGATTTTCATCATCCTTAATGAACTTACAAATGTAAGTTCATTAAGCTACCAAATAAAGGTAGCTTATGGAAAATATTTTAAAATCTTTAACTGCAGAATACAGAGATAACCACCTTTTTATCATGTCGAAGGATTTACCAGTGTTTTTCTGTATACAACCTTGACAAAATTCTGTTGTTGATAATGCTAAAATTTTCCTGGCAGGTATAGAAAAGTGATTAGGAGCGCTTTAAAGTTATTTTTGTGCAGTTTTCAAGTTCTATGATTGGCTATTTTGATGATTATTCTTTCATATCCCACATGTAACATGATAAATTAGTAAACCCATGTCCAGTCAAAACGTGTCAGCAAAAACATGGCCTCCAGAATTGCATATGATGAAACACCACTCCTGTTTAAGTTATCTGCTTCCTCATACATTTGTATTTATAAAATTTATATATAAATATATATATTTTTTTACAAGCATAAATACTGTTACTGGTATTTCTAGTGCTGTATTGAAAATAATCAGGCAGACATTAATTATTCCCTTTAAACCTGTAATGAACAGCTAAGGAGAACACTTTAATGGCTCTCTGCTTTGAGAAAAACACAGCATTTTCACGCATGGTAGGATTCAGTTGCCTAAGCTTGGAGGTCACTTGGTACTGTAGCACAGCGTCCTAAAATCCTTTGCAACTGAGATTATTCTCTTTTAACAGACTGCTGTACCTAGATCAATCCTCTGGACTCTCTGACTACAAAATGCCAGGCCTTGCTAGGGGAAAAGGCTTGATACCTTATTTTAAAATTTTACTTGAATACACTATCCACTTAGCTTTTGTGATAAGTATAATAATGTCCATATACATAATCACGTGCACATGAACTTCCCAGAGGTTTTCTGCCTTTTATTCCATGTGATATTTTTCAATAATACCCGCCTCTGATAATACTGTATTTTTAACATATGAATTTGCAACTATAAACTCACAGCCTGTGCTTTTATTTCAGAGCTGCAGACCTGGCCAGCCTGACGAATTAAGTGCTTCTGTTACAAGTCCGTATCACTTCAGGTTTAAAACAAGAATTACACAAGACAGACTGATGATTTTGCTCTGCGAAGACTTGACTGGCACACACTTCCCCTCTCCTGCCAACGCGCTGTTCCTCAAGTAGGAGACAAGCGTTTGTCCCAGTTATGGGCAAGAGCGCCCTTCCACCTATCCTCCTGCGCTCCAGAACAGGAGGATCAGGCAACATCCCCATTGCAGATCCCCATTTTTTCTCAACAGCGATTTTCAAGTGCTTCCTATTTGTCTGATTCCAATCTAAAATTATCAAATAAAATATTCCGCTAGCATAAATAATTCAGCTAGACACTGAACATTGATTTCTCACCTACTACATGTGTCATGGGGAAGAATTTCAATGAATGTAAATGCTAAGTTCAGTCTACAGCCATGCACCTTAATGATATCCACTGTTATCTGCATATTAAAGTCTACCTGCTCTCTCTTTAAAACGCCGTCACACCTCCCCCTCAATGAATTCTGCAGGCCTACTATAAAAGTAAAGGGTTATATAAAGCTTCTGCCTGTACAGAGGGAATTGGAGCTTGGAGTACAAGTATGAATGGTCGTTCAACCAAGAGTTGTGTTTCTGCACTTCATTAAAGAGTGCAGAGAACAATACATAAACCCTTGCAATTGCAAACATATGAAAGTGGACTTAAAGGGATTTAAAGGTCTGTTTCTTCCATCGAAACCCAAGGACCTTTGATTTCTGTCCTCAACCAGCAACATATGTTTATCTATATGTTTATCTGTGTATGTGCTGATGCCAAAACAATGCCTACAACTGCTTTGCAGCATAGTAAGTTCGCTCCAGCTGAAGGATGAAGCATCCACTCATTCCTCTAGTTCTCAAAAGCACTGAGATGGAATAACAGCAGACGAGCTGCATCATGGAACACACAAAACACATGGTTAAGAGCAGTATCTGGCAGTGCAAAGAAGATGAGAAGCTTTACAATCAATGGAAATTGTTACAGGCAGCCAGAGTACAAATTAGGGCTTGGAAATGATTTGATGGCTGAATTTCATCTAGGTAATCCAGCTGCAGCACTCTGATTTAATTGCAACCTACCCAGACTTGCATCTTTCTATTTAATATCAAGAGACTGGGGCTATGGCAGAGATACACATCAGCACCAGGCCCCTGAAGATTGCAAGATCTCCAGGTCTGATCCCGGCAAACTGCTGGGCACCAGTCTTGGTGAGATCCTTGATGGGGGTAATGTGTTTACATATTTGCAAGATCAGATCCTCTGATCCACAGCCTGTATCTATTTATAAAGAAATGTAATGACAAAACAATTTAAAATACTCAAGGACTGCAGACCTAGTGATTATTTACAAGGTTACAAAAGGAAATATATTTTGCATTGCACAGGAGGCAGCATGCAGTTTGTTTTCTTACAGCTATGGACAAACACATTCAGCATATCTGGTTTCTACCATCTATCAAATCAGCAGAAAATATGTCTCTGCATAAGTAAAAGAAATTACCGTACAGAGGAAAGAAATCATTACAAGTAAAAGGTCCACCAATTAATTTGTTTCCATCAATAAAACCCTGCTTATCTGAGTGCAGCACAGCAAAGTGGCTGAGAGTCACGGAAGCTTGAGCACCGGCTGCTTGGAGACTACGGAGCTAAGAAAGCAACCAGAAGCAAAGGTTGCACACTTTTCATATGCTTTTATTTCCACCTGCATGTTAAGTCTCCAAGCTACAGCAATGGAAAACTCCAAGGCAGCACAATGGAAAGATTTTTGTTGGTACTACTTGAGCACAGACTAAAAAGGAGGTACAAAAACATTGCGCATTGCAACATTTCTTTCTCTGCTCTTACATTTTTAATTTCAAGGATTTAGAATTATGCAGGAATTAAAAAAAAAAAAAAAAAAGCCATCATCACCAAGGAGCGTGCCCTTCCCCCAAGCCTGGATTACTTTAAATATGCAAGGGAGGAAATTATGTTTGCTTTGCTGTGGAAAGCTGATTAATTTGTTAAGAATTCAGGCTTTAAAACTCCTCCTCACAAAGAAACTGTATGGATAAAAAAAAAGGGTATTTATACAGTTTATTAAATATTTTAATTATAGTGCTATTCCAGGCAACTAACCATATTAGGCATTTCAAAATAAAGATACTGTATCTAGATGACAATTTCAAATCAGGAGTGTTTTAAGGTGAAAGTTACACCAAGGGCTTAACTAAACTTTGATGGAAAATTCCAAGGATTTTACTTAGCCTAGATTACACTCCGTATAAACTTCACCGAAAACACTTCAGTGCTTTATTGCCACCCTTTCTACCTCCTAGCCTACCACACCAGCATTGGCAGCAGACGCCTCCTTTCAGCAAAGCATCACCATCCCCTACACAAACATGAGCAAGTCGTTCAGTGTCCAACACCACACTCCACTGAATCACACCCTTATTTAGTGCTGGATCCTAGAGTAACAGACACAAAATATGCTGAATTATTAAGAACTGAGTATAATTCAGGGTAAAAATTAAAGTATCAGTTGATTGAAGTTCTACAGATGGTTTGACAATGAATTTTTTTTACCTTCAGTGAAACCTGCTGGTAGGTAGCACAAGTAGATGCTATTTTAGGGAAAAAAAAAAAAAAAAAAAATCAGAATAAATTTCTTTCAGAGATCAGGAGTTAAGCACGGTGCTCCTTCACCCTGTTGGCTGCAATTAACTCCTTCCCCTACCCTTCATACATTCTGTATGAAGACAAACCAAAACTGCAGAGCTCCGAAGCATTAGGATCACACGCGTCACAGTAAGCGTAGCCGCAGCCAAACAAAGCCTCGGTGCCAGTTAGTGGTAGACAGAAAACACATCGCTTGTCATATGCCATTTCCCTTAAAAGTTTCTGAATAGGCTCATATATGAAGTGTGTATTTAAATACGCTCATATTTAAACTATTATATATGAGACATTTGCAGATGAGATTAACCTAAGCCGACAGTTTTGCTGTAAATGTTTGAGGCACTCCGTAGGAGGAGAAGACTATTCGCAGAACAAACACAGCCGCACGTTTAATAACATCTCTGAGACTGCAGTTATCTCGCAAGACAAAAGCTTCTTTGGTAAAACAATACTACTGTGGTGGCTTTGCTCTACAGATACGAATTCCTTCTTGGCACTGGAGATCCTTTAAAAGCTATAGGCAATAACTGGGGAACAGGAAAAAAAATAACAACGCTCTCTCTGACCCGATTTCTTCCCTTTATAGAATGGAAACTCACGAGGACAACCCCAGAAACTCTCTGGGAAGCCAATTCTTCCTTCCCACTGTGCCAGGGAATGAGAAGAATAGACTGGATGGGACAGAGTTCAGCCCTGCGCTGTGGCAGAACCAGAGCAATTTATACAACACTAACAGGAGAGTTACCAAGATGGCCAACACCAGTTCAGTTTTAAAATTCTCAGATACAATGAATGAAAAGACAGAAGGGAGAAATAGAAATAAGTGATGGGAAAGAGAGCAGAGCCAGGGTGTAAGAACAGCCTGCCATAGCAGAAGGGCTCTGAGGACAAGGCCCACATCCCCACGGGCATCCCCACTACCATGGCACAGCCAGACACCACCCTGTGTTCTGCGATGGAGCTCCTCCTTTAATTTTGCACGATTTCTTCCTCCTTCTCGTACATAAGTTGAAAGAAAAAAATGTCTTCAATCCTCTACACATTAGAGGAAATTAAGGCATCTTTTCTTTCGACTTCATTCTATTACGATTAGTCTCACAAATTACCCTGGCTTCCCTGCTTTACTTCTTAACAACATTAATACAGAGGAACTCGGGAAACTTTCTTGAGCTGAGTTAATGCCTAGGGAATTAGTATATTTAATATGAACAGTTCAGTGCATTTAGGAAGTCTCTAGATAACTGCCTTCAGCAACACTTCCAACTCTTCTCTCCAGAGTCTCTACCATTAAGAGCTTAATTCTGTATTTTGATTTCTAAAGCAGTATGTTCCTTTATTCCCTCAGTTTCCAAACACACATACACTCTACTGAAAAAGATCCCAAAATTATAATGCCGAGTTTGTCTTTATAAAACAAAACAACAACAACAAAGAGAGAGAAGAAAAAGGCTGTATCTGCAAACTTTGAGAACTGCATTTTTAATGTTTGCTTTATTCATTTTACAAACATCTGCCATATGCTTTGCTGTATCTGCATTTACACATACTAAGCCTCATAATTTAGCGTGATTAGAATTTATTGATTATAATCATTGCTAAATCAACTTAGAACATTATATTCTTCTGACAAAAGCAGATGCCTTTCTTTGTAAGAACACTGCAACAGCTCAGAAGTACTTATTTCTGAAACTGTACGAGAAGCCTTTTCTGAAGAACTGCACAGTCTGTTTTAATTCATACTGCCTTTAGGATTATTTCTTTTGGCCAAATTTTCCATAAGTAAAACCCAGAAAAACATAACTATATTACATTTACCTTTCCACCCTAGAAACATTTGGCTACGGTCAGACTAAAATGGTAATACAATTAAATAAAACCTAGATTTTTTCAGCTGTGTCTTTATTTATTTGGACATACATGCTTAGATTCTGTTTCACGACCAAGGTTTCTGCGGATACTCTATAAGCAAAACGCATATTATAGAGAAGTACTTACAGCAAACCACAAAGTTAAACACAACTATGCAATTTTTCTTGGTTATTATAAATTCTGTGGGTTTTATACACTTTGGAAATCCTCTGCTTACCTGCCAGATGAATTAAGGGACAGAAGGACAACCACACCAAGATGGACCAAAGATACCTCTAATTTAATATCTCATCTCCAAGGTGCTGGCAACAATAACCTAGTTTTTAAAGAATGAAGGATCCCTCCCGTCCCCTTTTTAAATTTCTGCTCCTGTAAATGCAGATGCAAAGTAAGAGATGCCCCAGTTTTCCTTTAATTATGCTCTCGGCCTTCATGGCATTCTGTCATGCTGACTTCTCCATGATGCTAAGTTACTTCTCCTCAGTTTGAGATGTCCTGTCCTTCAGTTAACATCTACCTGATGACTGGATCTAAACAGTTTTAAAACAGGGCCAACTGCTTTAACCTGGGGAAAAGGAGCGCTCCTTACTTATGGGGGAAGGTATGGTCTCTTTTGTCCCCTCTGCCTTTAGGAAAAACTACAGCCTTTGCAGATCTTCCTATCAAAATGTATTTTCAGACTTTCCTCATCTTTCACACTTTATTATGAACTCAGACTGTAGTGAATGCCTATTAGAGGTACCAGGACTAAAACCACAACAAAAACATTTACATCAATGAGCGATGGTACCAAACAATACATATGTAAGATTGCTGGTACTGGAGTTTTTACAGTAGTTCCTAAAAAAGAAAAACAAACCACACCATAAATCCGTGCAATATCACTTCATATTTCCAATCTAATCCCAAGAATATTGCACTTTAAGCCTGCACTCCTCTCTAGATGGCAAGGAGAAACAAGTCAGCCCTGTAGGGCTCTGAAGGGTCAAACTAAAGCATTCATAAAGCAGTCAGAAAGCTTCGCTGGAAAATATCCTGTCAAGCAGGCCTGCAAAATTTTAAAATCTGGCCTACTTCTGTCCATTTTACCTACAGAATTACTAAGTTTTTCAGTAAGTCTGTCCAATCTTTGTATTTCATTTGCTTATTTGTTCCCAAAAGAAATGCATAAAGTTCATGAAAATACTTTCATCATCATGAACCTCGATAGGGACATGCAGATTTTTTCCATTCATATACATGTACCTGTGTGTTTATAAATGTCCACAACATACTGTCTGCAAAGAAGAAACTGCCTTTAGGATAATGGACTGGCCTTGGATTCATTTCACCAAGCAACTTATATTTACTTAGACCTAAAAATCCGCATGTCAATAGATTAGCATAAACTGAAAGCGAAAAAGAAAATCTGAGACTCATGAAGCAATATCAATTATTCAAAATTAGTTATTCAGGCAACTACAATCTACTTAGATAAGCCTAATTTACAGCTCTGTAAGATCCAAATCAACTTCAAAAATTCTTCTTATGTTTTCCGTTTTTGCATAAAGTACTAGCAAAACCTGATGGAGATCACAATTAGAAAAGAGCTGCCCAAAGCTTTTCTTGGGTGATTTTTCTAATGGGGAACATCAAATCCCTCCTACAAAGTTGTCTAGTGCAATGCAGCTGGACGTCCACTAAAAACCCGCGGGCACAACAGAGGTATAAAAGTTTCTTTCAACAAGCTTTTCATCACTCACAGCAGATGGAAATTTAGATATTTTGCTTCTATTCTCTACTCCCACTTCAAGATCTGAATTCCCAGAAAAGAAATGAATGTTTCCAGGAAGCTCTAACAAGCAACAGGTATAAAAGAAAAAAATCTGATTTACTGTTAATTAATCAATCCTTAAAAAGCATAAACAGCATACATAACATGAAGACTAAAATAAAATACTAGTAGAACTCAGTAAAAAGGGATTTTTAAATCTATCTCCATATATGCTACCTACAAGTTGTTATCTTTTAGGCTGTACAGTTTTCTCTGATAGCAGAGGTTGCAAACATAAAATTACTTTTATCATGCTGTTCAAAAAATTTTACATTTTTTTTTTTACAATTTCTTTATATGTAGTTGTGTAAAAAGCACCTTCTATAAACTTGGTTTGGGGGTGTGTTTTATTTATTTATTTGAAGGAGTCTTGGGAAATATTCCTTAAAGGTTTGTTCCTAAACCTTTCCCCTGAGATTTCCTTAAACCTTTATAGTAATTCTACTGCTCTTCATATGCTTGTTAAAAACATTTCACTGAACAAAACCTTAAACCTGGCACCATGGGGGAACATCATGTAAAACTGTCCAGTTTCCGGTCTTAGAAAGGTGAACAAACAAATGCTACGATGTGATAACAAGTCAGCACATCTATTGCTGTCAAAGACAGCACCAGCTTCATTTGGTTGCAGTGTTATTAAAATATCAGTTTTGGACCTGTGCCACCTGTATACTTGAACCACTTGACTGTGCTAGGTGCTGAACAGGCACACGAACTGGCATACCCCAAGAAAACAAAAGGCTACAACTGTCAATAAAGCCAAAAGAAATGAAGGACAAGGAAATAACATGATTTTATTGTTATCTAACATCCTTAACCCTTCTCACCCTTAACTGTCCCTTTATATCAAGGACTTTGGGATCCCTGACTTATTTTCCTCACTGCTTGTAGCCATGTAAACATTTCATGGAACCTCTTTATCAGCATCATCTTCCTTAGTGCAACCAGTACCACAACTGGAGAAAACGTGGTCGCAAGGTACTTTCCCACTGCAACTCCTAAATAACAAGGCTTATCTGTGCCCTTCTTTCTACCTATCTTGATACATAAAAGCAATACACCAATGTCTGTTTTCAAGTTAACCATCTTTAGCAGTAAACAATTATTATTATTATGCTGTTAACCATAAAGCTCTGAGCTTACCCATCTTCCTTCTGTAAAAGGAAAGTTACTTTCCAGTGCAAAATAACCACATAGCTTTCTCCACGTTTTCCATCAATACTTTGTACCCAGTCGGTTCTACAGAACTTTGTTACATCAGCCAAATCTGTAACTTCATAAAAATGATACCAAGTTAATTTGACAAGGTCTGTTTTCCATAAACCCATGCTGATTAGCAATAATCATATTACCCCCTTTTAATTCTTTATTAATTGAGTCCTTTAGAAACCATTCCATTATTTTGCCTGAGATCAATGTCAGGCTGACAGACTTATAATTATCTGGGTCGTCCCATTTATGCTGTTATTGGCACAACATTAGATTTCTTCCAGTCGTCTGGAACTTCCCCAATATTCTACGACTTACTAAAAATCAACACTAATGACTCAGAGAATGACTCAAGCAAATTTTTTAAAAACACTCCGAGCCCCGTAATTCAAATCTGTTGATTGTAAAATGTCCAGCATTACTATCTCCTATCAAGCATTCTTGGTTTTGAAATGCAAGGTATTCTGTCATGCTGTTCTGCTTCCTTTTCCACGTACAGAAAATCAGTACTTTCCCAGAATTTCGGACATCTCTGCATTATCATTTCAAACCCTTCTATTTTTGTTTTCCATGCTATTATTTCACAACCTTCTATTTTCATTACTAATGAGGTAATCATACTTTAAGGTTACGTTTACAGAGTACAACTGAAACAAGAACCTTTTGCAATGTTGATTCTACCTCACCATTGATTTCTTTAGGAGTACACACATATATATCTGTATGTATATTTTATATACATTCCTCAGGAGCTTTCTACAATTTCTAGATTCTGATTCATAGTCATTAGAATCAACTACCCCTTTCATTTTCTGGTTTTATTTATTTTAGTCACTCTCCCAACCCTCAACAAATTCTCTCTTTAATCAGAAGTGTCACAATTATTCTCAAAAGTTGGCTTTCTCGGTGTGCCAAGCATACAAACATAAACATCCACGCAGACTTTCTGAATTATCATTCTTCCTGCAGTTCAGAACTTCGCCAGCTCCTATTTTTTGTACTTCTGTTAATTACTCCCTTTGGTACTTAAGCTATCACTAATTC
This sequence comes from Nettapus auritus, assembly GCA_011076525.1. NCBI lineage: Eukaryota > Metazoa > Chordata > Aves > Anseriformes > Anatidae > Nettapus > Nettapus auritus. The sequence continues at coordinate 5,824,307 of CM021771.1, forward strand.
TGTATTCATCTGTGAAGATGAAGACTAATATAGAATTCTCTCAAAATCAAATTCCATAGAAGGAAATTAATCATCTACATATGTACTCTTTTGTTTTTCTTCTTCTTCTTTAAAGAAAACAAATAAAGAAGTTCAAACCGTACTTAGGAAGGCACCGTGATTCCAGTAACATCACACAAATCGGAGTCTCCCACAATAGCCATTTTTCTTCCTACACTTTATAGAAGGCTTTTAAGCAGCTGGCCATGTTGCTCTCTGCGGGTGGTCTGCTGCAGAGTGAATTAGATCCCCATTTTGCAAATTATATGTTAAAAAGTAGAGCTGTGAGTTATTCAAGACAATTACTTCTTAAATTATTAGTAACGGGAAAATATTACATATTTGAGCTGCCACTTCTCTTCTGCCCTCAGTGCTATTTAGATACATTTTCACCATTTCAATCATTTGAATTTTCCCATTAGGCCACGTTATTAGCAGCCTGTTCAAGTTTATTATAAATGAGGAGTTTCATTATTTGTTATTTATTGCTCTTAACATTCGCACAAAAGGCAGGTAATTCCTTCTTTTCATCTCCTTTGCTGTATCAGTTAAAGTTGTTTTCCAGTAACTTGATTTTGTGCTAAATCAATGGTCTTTCCCCCTCCACCCACGCTTCTCACTACATCCCCGGATGCTTTCTCCCTTCTGAAAGGCCAGCTCCTCTGTTAACAACATGCAGTAAGCCTCCCGTCAGCAGAGACCAATCCTACCACACACCCTAAATGCTGTACCTTCAGATAGAGCCTTGGATTACAGTTCACGTCAAGAATCTCTCCTTACTCGGAAAAGGAAAGGTCGGTTGGGCAATACTTTCATAAGCTAGTTTTCCAGTTTCATTGTGGATTTGCTTAAGTGAGTACTTCACTAATAGGTCAGGATAAAGAGAAATAACAACCTTGGGATTCTAGAAGCCCAGAGAAGAGAGAAGTTTAAGAAAGGATCAGGTAACAATTGTGAATGCCACTACGCTATCAATATGGATGAGAATAGATGAACAAATCATTAAAAGCAAATCATTGACAACTTTGATGTCAGTGTGGACAAGAACTAGCTGATGTCTTGAAAAAGGTGCAAGATTAAAAAATAAAATAAAGATTAGCTCGTCCTCTGTGAAGCAGTTCATGGATCTAAGATAGAAGGGGAAATTGAAGCTTGATGGAAAAGAGATTTATTATACTTTTTATTGATTTCTCTAAGATGATGGGATAGTTGATTGTAACCCCCTTTACGAAAAAAAGTGAAAAGCAAGTGAATGGCTAAGGACATGAATGAGAGTGGAAGAAGATGAAGGGGGAGAAGGTAACAGTTTGGGCAAGTTAAAAGACTAAATAAGTTTGTAAGGAACGTCTCCATGTTGGTGGCACAGAAGATACACAATTTAATGAGTGATGGAAGAAAAAAGGAAAAAGAAAGGACAAAATAGTGACATTTTGCAAACCTATTTGGTCATTTTTTTCAGAATGAATTAGGAGAGGTGCTATTCTCATGTTTATTTGGTAAATCATTTCTGCAAATGTCTTACTCTGTCAAAACACAGGACACAAAGACAACTTAACTTTGCCTATGCCATAATTAGTAAATGGAGTGCAGTAGGAGCAGATCTCTGACTTCAGAGTTAATTGTTGTCTCCTCCCAGTCAGCATGCTCATATCACAAAAGTGTATATAGCCCAGCAGAGCAGACGAGGACTCACCTGAGAAAAATCTCTTGAAAACTGCTCCAATACATGGCAAGCGGAGATGAAAGCCTGACTTCAAAATTGCACTCCTGATCCATGCTAAAACACTAAGCTTGATGCACCTCTGCAGCACACTGCCAAAATACTCAAAACCTCCTGTAGTCAGAACTATTTAGCACCCTGACAACAGCATTAGCTTAAATCAACTTGCACTCCATAGACTCGAATTTAAATCAAAACTTTGAAAACAACAATTTGCATTCCAAGAAATGCTGACATTTGCAGTCCATCCTAGGTCTTATGTTTTAACAATTCAGTCAAGTGAGTGATTGGTATTTGTAAGCTGGATACAAATGCCACAAAAAAGTTATGGTGCCAGAAAACAGCACTGATGGTGTTACGGTACTGATCTGTTGTACGACACAAATTAAGACTGATAAATCCACAACAGCTCCTAGTACATACTGCCCATAATGAGTACCATAAGTGTTTTTCTAAAATACCTTTCCCAAGAAAAGAAAAAATACTTTGGGTGTATCTGTCCTCTCTTAAAGGCTAAGACAATACAGCCTGGTTGCTAAAGAAGTACCTGAACTTGTAACATCTTTACAAAATAAGGTTTGCAATACATGCAGAGATGAACACATCCAGACAGGTTTCTCCACAAATGTCTCCACAGATGCTATTTCACGAGTGTCTGTTTGGCAAAATCAGTGTTTACAAAGAAGCATTACTGAGTACTGTTTATCACAATAGCTGTTCCTGCAAAGATGTTGTAGTTCACCCAATTTAGGAAGCACTGCATCAATCTTTTGGGGGGTACAGGAAACTTGCAGTATATTTCTGATACCACCAGACATTCCATCTCAAAAGATTTTTTTTAAAGTGCCTTTTGCATCTTTCTTTACTTGTTTTCTTTTTACAACATTTGCTTTGATCTTTTTCATAGCTTTCTACAGCTCCATCACAAACTGTTATGGGGAAAGCACCGCATAGTATATAGCATAAAACATAAGCACAAGGGCACTATTCTTCTCTCTCAGCATAAGCACAGCCGCTTCAAGGATTCCCCAGGCATTCAGAAGTGCCGTGGAAGCATTTTGATAGAGCAAAAGTACGTATTGTATGATGATTACAGGGGCATGTGTTTGGAAAAAATGCTATCTTGTTAGACCACACACAAGCAGAGAGAAACCAATTCACATGCTTTAGAGAAAAGCCATGACACACTTAAAATATCGCACGTGCTATCACGATTGCACCAAATGATTTTACATTTTGAATATAGCCAGTACAATTTATTTAGGTAAACCTAAGGTGGGCAAACTGCACTATATAAATAGAAATATTACTCCTCGGGAGTTGCTGAGTTTATTACTAACACATGCGGAGAGAGTTAGCATTCCAGGTGTTGCCAAAACTCTTTTTCTTCTTATATTACTTTACGGAATGCTAGCTAAGGGTGCACTTTGTTTTGCGATAGTCATTTTCTTAGCAGAATACAAGGCATACTTTACAGTTTATTTGAGAAATTGCTCTTTAAAACCAAACACGCACATACGCAAACACACACACACAAACCCACACCCCAGCTCTGGATGGCAGATCTTACAGACACCAGCAGGAAAAACACTAATTCATATAGAGCCAACATTTGCATTACCAATGCTGCATACATGCACTTGCTTATCCTTTGTAAATAAACACACTATGAAATCCAATCCCTATTTAACTGCAGAAATGGGCTATTTGGCCTCCAGGCTATTCAGACCTATTTGAAATGTTTCTTTCCAGACTCAATCCGTTTTTCAAATACCTTACGTTCTGCTATTTTCACATAAAAGGTGTGTTACCTAAAAAATGAGCCTATTAATTGTGCATTTTCTTATTCTTCAACTGTAAAATATTTATTGCTGTTTTTTTCCCTGCAATAGCGAATGTCTGTATAAGCATAAAAGCCCCATATGTGTCTCGTTCACTTCCACTTTAAAATTGTCACTTTTATCCATGTAAGAATCCAAACTGTTCAGTAAAAATAAAGAAAACTCAACCTTATCATTTTCTTTATGGAAATGGGATTAAAAAGTATATGGCAATATGTATTACAGAGTGCAGAGCAGGGCCTTAAGATAAATAAATGCTGTGTATTTGTGCTGTAGACATTCCACCTATAATCAGGGAGTAATAAAATCAGAAATGACATGGAGAGGATGAATGGAGACCAGTTACTAGCTATTCTAACAAGGGAACCAGTCGTCATTAAATGAATTTAGCATTAGACCACTTTAAGACCAAAAAAACAGGAGGTAGCTCACCACACGAGGTTCAGTTAAGCCACGAACTTCCTGCTACAAGATGCTGAGGATGCTAAGTATTATGCATCTGAGGGCAGATTGGACAAATTATTGTAAGAGAAATCTGATAAAGTTCCTATACCCGGCTTGGGAAGCAAATAAATTGCAAAGACTTTGAGGCTGGACTTGAGAAATTGTCTCTTGTCACTGCGCTGTGGTATGATCCAGAGCAGTCTTTTTCCAGTTTCTTTTTCCCGTTTATTTGTTTTACAACACATTTTTGGAACTATTATTATTAGTAAATTATAAAGAAATGGATACAATTACTAATAAATTAATAAATGAGTTAATGTGCACTTGAGCACTGACAGAATTGCATTATATCGTATGCTCTTTTTGAATAAAATCGATCCAACTTTAAAAAGGGCAAAAAAAAAAGCCAAAGCCAAAAAATAATTTGCTTGTAAATACAAACAGTAGGCAGAACTTGACCTTCTCACATTAAAAAAAAAAAAAAAAAAAAAGGCTTCTGCTTTTAAATATAATTCATTCTTCTAATGATTAAATTTATAACAGGATTTTTAATCAAGCTGCTTCTTCTATATCAGCAGTGACCTTCACCGCACATACTGCCTTTATGAAGTGCTGCTATTTAAATCTCTCGTTCTTCATTGCTCACATGCAAAAACTCTAACAGCATTTAGTTAATAAACCTCCATGTATTTGCTCCATAGTCTGACTGAACACAGTTCAGTGTGGAAATGAAGAGTGACATCCACCAGGGAAGATGACAAACCTCATAAGAAACCAATTACCAATAAATCTAACTTTCCTTTTACTGTTACAAGCTTGACAGACTGCAAGTATTGAGTTGTTTCCTTGCATCCTGCACGATACTCCTAATGCTGTTTTCATATTTGGCAAGGTTTCCATCACAATCACAGCTGACTGCCAAAGTTACTGAAAACTTTTAAAATTTCTCCAGATCATTGCTGTCTGATTAGAAAGAAAGCTGCTTCTTGAAGGTTTCCATCCAAAACCAAACAAGTTGCTTACTCTCCCCATTTCTAAGCCTTTCCCCCAAACAGCAAATGGAAAAAGAATAAATTCAGACCCCTGGCAGTAATACATATGGCTACAATTGCAGGGATGGATTGTCTGCTGACAGCACATGAAATGGAAGCTAAATTACCTTCAAGTTTTAGCTGGCTAAACTTAATTAAGATGACTCTAACCCACTGCACGCGCAGCCATATATTTGTAACACTACGCTTCTCCTTCGCAAACACTTGCGAGTTAATTTTGTCTTATTTTATTCATCACTGAAAAGCAAACAGAACTAAGTTACACTTGGAAAGGAAAACAAGACTGATTCAAAGATTTATAATTATCACAGCTCCATTTGTGATCCCTAATGATTTTGGATTTATTCAAAATGGCACAAAATACTGAAGTTAATAAGCGTTAGAAAAATCTATTGCGATCTTACAAAATGCAGCTCCATGGCTTCTTGTAGAAGATATAGCTGGATTTGACTCAACATATGCTAGGTGGCTCTTCTTTTTCTCAGCTGTGTGGTGAGTAGTTTTCCAACTCCTTTTTTAGTTGGACTCGTGACAATTCAGTATTTTGATAGCCAGTCCCTGCAATTTGGAAACTCCCGATAGCAAAATGGAAACTACAACAGAAATAAAGCAGCACAGGAGAACAAGTCCAGCTGTGAATTGCAGGAAATGACCACGAAATACAAAAAACAAGACTGGAACTCGTATAACACTGGAAGGAAAATACCATATAAAAGAATTTCTAAAACCTAAGGTTTAAAAGCTTCTAGAATTTGCATCCTGTTATTATCTATTGCAACTCTGATGGCTTTGGAAAAGGTAAAGCAAAATTTGACCCAAGATCTTCTAAGTACTTTAATGCTCACTCTTACAGTCCCCTGCACTTCAACCCAAAGCATCCTACTGCTTTGATTTTCCATTGACCTATAAAAATACCCATAACTAACTAGTAACTTCATTCCCTACAGTGAAACTTTTTCCCTTTATAACTCGAACACAAACTCTTCTACTCGATGGCACTCCTTTCCAGGTTTTCTGTCTTCGCTGTTTTTATCCAATTAGATAGCGCTGCCTTGAGAAACTGAGCTTTTGAAGCATCAGCTTAACAGGTGCGAGCATTTCCTTACACTCCCTAATCCTAAAGGTTTATTAACAGCAGTCTTGCGGGAGATGCCTTTTGTTTCTGTGCTGGCTGGGAGAAGGTCTGATAAAAAATCCCGACAACAACAACAAAAAACCAGCTTAGTCTTGCCAAAGTCTGGCATGTAAATCATCAATCAGCGTGAAGAAAGGAAGGGGCTCAGCAGGAGGCCCACTTGAGAAAGTGCTTCAGTTCCTGTAATCTTCCCAAGAGAAGCTGGTGAGCATCCAAAACTGCATCTTCCAACCTTCCCCCAAATGCAGCGAGACAGCACAGGGACAGGGCCACCTTTAAGCTCCTTACTACGCACACTAAGACAGGATCTGGGCTAGACGGAGGATGTGCTACACAGCTGCTTCAAACTTTTCTTTTTTTTTTAAGTGAAGGGCAAAATAAGGCATCTTCTTGAAATTGTTTGAAGTGGATTGACATTTTTCAGTGAAGACTGTTGTTAGCTTCACAGCAGGCCTAATTTTTAAATTTAATGTTCTAGCGCATATAAAAAGGAAAGCATCCTAGGGGGATAATAACTTTTAGCAATCAATTGATTGCACATAGCTGCTGCTTTTGCAGGTACCATCTCTTAAAGGAGGTTGTAAAATATAGAGATCGTAGCCTGCACATGGACAGATTATCTGAGTTTGCAAGAAACTGCTACCATCAGCACTATTTGCTGATATGTTTTAGATTTTTTCCTAATACACGACAATAAATAAAACAGCAGCAAATGGTCATCAGGTCAGAACACACCACCTACATTATACCATCACTCCTCACTTCTTGTTTCCGTAGTCATTCCTGAACAAACTTGCTTGTAATTTCACTCATTTTAAAAGTAAGGATTATCTGGACTACTTTAACTGCACAGCTCTACTCAGTCCATTGAGACAGTTTAACATCATACTAATAACGCAGCAGAAAGCGCTTTCCTGCGCCAACACTGTCAGTATTCATGAAGTCCTTTACTTTTGCCATCTTTTTCCTAAACACACAAATTTATGCTATACACACACAGAGTAGCGCCCCAAGGACAAGACAGCATTAAAATCTAACGGTGGTGTGTAAGAAAAGCCTGCGTCGTTATTTCATGTCAAATGTAGTCTCTCAAGGAAAAAAAAAAAAAGTTTTTCTGAGACCCATCTTCGGGTTTGCTTTTACATTAAATGAACATGGCTTAGAAGAGTGAAAAGAAATTAAATGGTTAAAGACACCATTGTTATGTTACCATGTAGTTTTAAAATATGAAATATGCAGTGTATGAAATTTGGTGGTTGATATAAAAATAAGCTGTTAAAAAAAAAAAAAGTTTTATATTTATGATGTTTTTCCATTGGCTCAAGTTCCCATGTATATAACTGAAATGATGTAGTCATTACAATCCCCATGACTTTTTCATACATTTTGAATTTAATACTTCCAGAAATCACTGGTCAAAAACGAGCAATACAGAAATAGGGAAGTCATTAGGGATGGATCTAATATGAAACCTGCTCGTCTGTCTTGCATCACAAAAGCAGGGAAACACGAACACCTGCTATACCCCACAGATATTGGAAGTAATGATGCTGTAAGCAGTACAGCTACTCTCATTTATGAGAAGTGGCTTTCAGGATAAAGGCGTATTTCTAAACTAGTTATTACAAAGCATATTAGCCTGAAAACCAAGAGCTATTTTTAAATTTGTATTTATACACAGTGAATTATGCCATATAGGCAACACACAACCTTGGGAGTGGCTAAGTTCACATGAGTTAGAAGCACAGAGCAAATATTAGAAGATTTGCTAGCTTATAAGAAGATTCCTAGAGGTTTAGTGTCAAACCAATTTCTTCCTCTCTACCTCCTGGTGTTTCCAACGCTTCTATCCCAACTGAAATAAATATATACATTCTTACTTACTTTTGCAACTGCTACTCTTATCTGGGTTTATAAATAAAAAATAAGGGATGCCATAGCTCCATATGAACCAAACCCAGTAAGTAGTCTTAAAGATGCCCTGGCAATATCTTTGACATGACACCAACAGCCGAGTGGCTAGATCAAAACAATACACGTATAGAAAGACCTCAACCCAGCCCTTAAACACGATCAATCAGAGATAAGTCTATGTTATTAAAAATATATTGCTCCTGTTTATTCAATTACTTCATCACAAATACACAACATAAGCAGATGAACTCGCATTTAAGAGCTCAAGGTTCTGGACAGTTTGAGCTTACTAAGGACAAAATAATGAGTTGCAGATGCTTTCACTTAACATTCAAAAATATCCCATGGGACAGCAAGATTTAATTTTATGGTCATCTGCCATTTTAATGATGTGCTTGTTATAATGCAGAACATCTCTGTCTTACTTGCCTGGTTATAGAAAACATACTAAACTAAATTGGGAATGCATTTAGCTGCACTATTGATACCTTTTTCATGAACAAATAATACATGTCCGTGGAATATGAATTATTAGTGTATCTACCATTTTTTTCCAGAAACAAAGGCCAGAACCTTGCTATTTAAGCATCACTTAGATCTGTCAGTTACTCCTACTTACTTTTTTTCTTCTCCCAGTCTTCAATTTCGTGTAACCTAGAACATCTTATACACAATTTTTAACTTTCTGGAGCATTCCCTTCTATTTGGGATGTGATATAATACAGAAACATTCAGAAAGAGTACGTGTATGTTTTGGCTAGAACAACATAAACCATTTCAGAGGAAGGTAGTGAGCACACTTACAAAGAAGCTGAGCTTTTCACCTACTATTCCCTACAAGAAAATCCGTGGATCTTAAGTAGCTCTAAATGAAGCCATAAAAGAAGAATTATAATTCATTTGCACAGTATGTTACAGATTAGAACCTTTACAGTGCTTACATAAAAACCCTGATGTCTGCTCAAGATGGCAATGTAACCAAAGCAAGCAAGTAGAAAAGGTCTCTCCAAAGGGTCAAGCATATGCTCATGGAGTGCTTTCTGTTCCCTTGCAAGAACAAATATAGTACTTAGAAGGAAATAAAAATATACAGAAAATAACGAAGAGAACATGAAGTTTGTAACATGTAGCGGATCAAGATTATAGATTGAAAGAGTATGACTTTTGCAAGAAGACGGGAAAAAATGGCATACAAATGTATAGACATTTCTTTCAAGACCTAAGTAATATGTGCCATATAATAATACTTCATTTGAAACTAAATAGTGGTAGCTCCCCCATAGTTTTGTCCCAGAATAAACCAAGGCAGGAAAGAGAATCTCTGTGTATAAAATGGCCATTTCCTTCTCGTTTCAGAAGTCAGTTGGACCTTACTGCTGTGGCTGGAAACCTAGTCCTAAAACACAAAGCCCAAGCCCCTTGACCACCGTACATACTAAGATTAATATATGTGCTATCTATATCAGAAATTTATGCCATTTAAAACTCATAATATCATTTTAAGTTTCTTTAACATTCTTCTTTTAATTTCCCACAAAGAAACTCCTATGAAGATTATTTTTCTATTAAGATCTTACGAGGATAAGAAATAAAGGAAAACATTGGCAAGGATCTTGCAATACCTCCTCTTCCCACCGAGATAAAGGTGTTTCAGATACTCACACTTGACAGATGTGTCTGTACGACCTTTCAGAGCCTCTTATGACAAACCATGGCACGCTGCCTTCCAAGTCCAGCCTGACAACACGGAGCCTCATTTGCTCATGTATAAATTACAAGCGAGAATCCCATATGCTACAACTCATCACGAGGAACTGCCACAAATCAGCATCTGCCTGGCACACGTTGCAGCAGCGGGAATAACAAGATGTGAATCAGACAAAATACAATGACAGAGGCTCTCCAGTAACACCCTGAAGCAGGGTTATCCCCCCTGGCAGCATGGGGCTCACACGCTTCCCACCTTGCCTCTACTGACCTTGAACACTGCAGTTCATGCTTTTCTACTGGAAGGAAAAGTTAATTTACCTGTTGCTGGGTAGTAGGACTTTAACAACAGACTGTCTTTGTAAAAAACATTTCTATTCCCTCCCCACTAAAGAATTCAGCTCAGCTTTGTATCAGCAGCTTCAAACAAACAAACTCCCCTCCCTCAAAAAAAGTGAAAGCAAATATTATTTACTCTACTACAACATGTTGTTGCTCCTGAGTTCTCTTTTCACTAAAACTGATGGTAGGCATAACAGAGAACATTTCAACATTGCCATCTGTCTCCTTGGCACTTCATACCAAGTGAGTCGCTGTCACTTTGATGGCAAATGAGAATTTCCCACCAGATATATTAAGCCAGAGGCTGCTATCAGGTTGCCCTATCTCCCTCACGTCTTCTTCCCTTAAATCTTTTTTTGATATTGGACCATCGGAGAGGTTTAAGAACACAATTCTACATGATGAATTCAATTGCAGAAAACATCAATGAAATGAATAATATAGGGCCTGAAAAAAATCTTATTAAAAAAAACTTCTAAAGCATTACATTACTCCTACTGCATCTTGGGCATTCTCGCTTGCAGCCGTCCCAAGAAGGCTGATTACACTATTTGGGAGGAAAAGAGACACGTGGTAGCTGGACCTGCTGGCTTGAAGGGAAGTGGGAAACAGTAAAAGGAGGATCAGCTCACAGCTGCTGCTTGACCAGCAACACTGTGGCTCAGCATGCACTCCTGCATCGAGCTCTCTTCCAAACTGCTAGGCCACCAGGAAAACAAATCACCACTGCTGCATTAAGAAACTTAGAGACCTGCTTTCGCAACACTGATTACACTCTTTTGCCTGAGACAATCCAATTGTTTGTTTGAGGTTTCAGGCTTCAAGTTCTGTACTTCACGATGTATGGCTCCACCTGACATCTGCAGTGGGGCTAGAGCTGCACATCTTCCCCTGCAGAACTGCCAGGGTGGTTCCAACAGGTGCCTCAAGGAAACGGAGAACGCCGATGACGCATTTCTGTGGCTGTTGCTGTGATGTGAGCAACACCAAAGTCATCCTGAAGGCCTAGACAAGAAATGCATTTCCCAACCTACTTCAAACCAGGATTTTCCAGGCATATATGGTCCTTAAAATAATAAGCCCATTTCAATTTCCAAGTAAGATATAATGTGAGATTCCAAGTTACTTTAATGGGATGTAGGTTACATTTCAGACAAGGGATCAGGCTGTGAATTAAAAATCAATCAATCAATCAATTCAGAACAAGTAGCAAGAAAGACAAAAAGAGAAAACAGTACCTTGGAAGGACAGGAATACTCTCCAGCGAGGGCACTTAAAATAGCAGTGCCTTGCAGAGGAAAATTATTTATTTCACTTTTTGGATTTTGTTCATACACATGTGAACTGCAGAATAACATTTAATATGCAATATTAAGCTACCTGAAGAGAAAATAGAATGGAACACCAACTTCTAGCCTGATGCTAGGCTAAATGCAAGGTAAGGATCAAACCAAGACACTACCAAAGATTTCTGTTCCTAACTGAACCTATAAATGAAAATTTCAGTCATTGCAGATTTGACTGAAATGCTCTTTTCAGTCTTGCAACTTATTTTCACAACTATCTTAAATTTTTTACAAGGATAGACTCCAATATAGAAAAGTGTAATACACATAAGAAAAACTGTTTCTAAACATGAAAAAATGGCAGTGATATACCTTGGCATCATTTTATCTAACCAATTCAGAACAGAGAATTTAGGGTATTACAGATTGTCTTAATGACCTGAAAATAATAATAATGAAAAGTAAATAAATAAATAAATTTCTCATTCGATTCCCACTTCATCCAGAGGATGCCCAGACCAAACAGTCAAACACTCTCTAAATTTAGCTGGCTGCTCCTAAGCAGGTAAGCAACTCTACTGACACGAACTAGAAAAAAAAAAAAGAAAAAAGAAAAAAGAAAAAAAAAAGAAAAACAACAACAACAACAACAACAAACTAATATATTTGCCATATGTGGGCTGTCAGGAACAAAAAGACACCTCTCCCCTGACAGACACTCACTGCAATAATCAGTGCAAGTATAAAGCAAAGTTTACCATATAAACCTGTTAGTAAGTGTTATCATCTTTATTTTAGTGTAAACAGCATACGTAATTGTTGATTTGCCCAGGGCTACTACTTATGCAGGCTTCTTTGTGTTCAGAAATTGTTATTAACTCCTTCAGAAGAGGCTGTAAGTAGCAACTGCAGACTTCTTTAGACACACCCAAGACCACCTTTGCTCCTCGACTCAGCCTAGCCTGATAACATTTTTGCCAGTTTGGGACTTCACAACCTATTCTTCAGCATATTTACACAGCAGAGGAACTTTTCCACCCTGTTTTGCTACCAGTCATGAAGGTAAGAAACTTAAAGGGCTTGCCTGATGATTTCACTCAGACTCAAAATGTTGCAATACAGCCCTGCCAGCACCAAAGGGGAGGAAGGGAAGGGGAAAAAGACGGGGAAGGGGACTCCCCCTTGTGACCTGTAGCTGTACACTCAAGTTTGTGCTTACCACATAAGGCCCTCTTTGACCACTTGCCTGGATTCCCTCTTCCAAACAACAGAAGATTTCTTTATGCTTTTTCCCCTGGGTGTAAAAACTAACATGAAGCTCAGATTTGGGCTTTATATTTGAAGTTTCAAACACCAAATTTGACCAACATGCTGCTTTTGAAGATGAAGTGTTTGACACTATGGAGGGAGTAAGAAATAAATTATTATAAACCATTATCTCTATGCAATAAGTACCAGGAGGTCTAAACCATCAGTTTACCTAAGTACTCAGAGAAGCAGCACTCAAAGACAAATGCAACTCAAGTTCAACTTCTCACAGACGTAGTCCATCTGCAGTGGTCTTGCTCAGTTTGTCCTTTTACCCCCCAACACCTCTGCCAGGAGACATGGCCGCAGAAACATATTAATCTGCTGTATGTCATGGGCTAAAGGTACACAGGGAAGTACTGGCAAATACCAGCATCTTCTATTACAAGATTTTACTGTCCTGATTTCCATCCTGCAAACAGGAAGCATTCCTCATAAGAATCTTAAGTTCTTCCAATAAGTTGGGTCAAATTTGCACCAGAATCTGAACTGAAGCAATTTAATCATTAGGAACCGTGGGTGTGACTTCCAATATGCTGGGTTTCAGTTAGGCTCTAACACTCAAAGAATGCAAGAAATCAGTGAGCCGCTAATAGAGCCAGGAAAAAATGCTAAGAGGGAGAGAGAAAAATAAAGAAGAGAAACTTCTCCACAATCCTTTCATGTAACTACAAGATATAGAAAAAATGTTTATTATAATTCTTCAATAAAAATTATTTTTTTCTCTCTTTCAATAATAACAAACTATTTTTATTTATAATTGAAGTTAAATAATAGTGGTGTTTGAATCAGCATCATTTGAATAGTTTGTAATCATATTCATTCAATTTGAAGCCGTCATTTCTGTCTTTGCTTTTAGCATTTTGAAATGTGTTCATGCTTTCCAGTATTCACTGTATCTTTATCCTACACTACTGGCAAAAGTATTTCATTGTTACTAAATGTTATTAGAGCATTTATGCATACAAATGCAGGAACACAAGAATTTTTTTATGCATGGAAAGGTATATGAAAAAGAGCTATGAAAACCTTTCAGCTTAAAATAATAATCAGTGATTTGCAACAGCTCAGAGCACGAGGCATCCCAGATGTTCAGTGCAGCAATCCAGCTGCTGGTTCAGTGTTTCAGTCACTTTAATTAGTACCTGAAACCTCAACAGGACTTGGTGTTGTAGAAGCAAAATAATGTATTTTCCATTTTTCAATACTTACCAATGAATCAATAAAACACCCAACACAACCTGTTTATCGTATGCAGAAGTTATGCAAATTATCATTCAGTGATTAAATCTGCTCCAAGGTTATATTTTGGTGGGTGTAAGTCTGTTTCCTCAACTGTACACTGCCATCTTACAAATTTACAAAGTTCAATGCTATGAATATTCATGCCCATGAATATGAATAAATGTAAGCCATTTTTCTTTTTTGGCTACAAGTGTCCTGAATCCCATAATGAATGTCTCATCCAAGAAGCCTGAGAGGATAACAATTCACTAATACAGAGAGTCCATGAAATAAAGAACTAACAGTATTTTACTGTGGAATTACTTTTTTTCCAGACTGTATTTCTTCTCATGATGCCTTCACTTGCTAGCTATTCACAGCCATTACCACTTTTATCTTCCTTGCTAGAATTCCTCACCTGAAACAGAAAACACCTTAAAACCACAAAGGTCTCATTCTCATTCCTTATGAATCAATAAAACAAACAAAAAGAACTTTCAGTCTTTGTGCTGACAGCCACATACATAACGCTAAGCAGGAGAAAGAGGACAGAGAGGATTCAGAGGTCTACATCTAGCTAAGTAAAGCCTCTTCCATAGGCCAGCTGAGACACCACGTGGAGAAGCATTTGCCGTAGTAAATGTGAACTGGTGGCTCTGAAGCCACCCGTATTCAGAGCATTTATAATTATCTTGCAATTGTTTTGAGCCTATTTGGGTTACCAAGGAATTCTCTCCTTCATCTGGTGCTTCTCATCCTTCTCAAGCAGAAGTGGTAGTACTACATTGGCCCTAAATTAACACCCCTCTTGCTCACCCTTGCTGTCCTCCGACAGTATTAATATTCCTCAGTTGGGATTAAATTTAATTGCCCTATGTTATGATGAAAGGAAATTTGCGATAATAAATATACAAAATTGTGACTATTTTTGGTTGAAAATCATCTACCGAATTCGGTTTATTTTGCCCTATATGAGAGGCTGAGAATGCTTCAGGCATGACAAACCATGAGACCCAGTACTGCATCCCCCCCTTGTTCCCAGGATGAGGGCTAAGACTGAATGAGAGCAAAATTTTCACAAGGAAGCCAACTTTTCAAGTCCAGGAAGCAAACACACATGGGGGAAAAAAAAAAATCTTAAAAAAAAAAAAAAATCCTAAAGAAGGAAAAAAAAAGAGCCACTTGACTTTTTCTGCCTAACAATAATGTTAACTCATTTAATAAGGCTCTGACATTTGCTTTCAGAACCATCTGGGACCAGAAAATAAAGTTTAGTATCTAGCCTGCAGTCAGACCTATTATTACAAAAACCAGAGACCATTTCTATATGTCATAGGCAGAGTTTTTATATCCAGCATCTCTCAATAATCTGCTTTCTATGGCATGCTGTTCGATAAATGTGACGTTCTGGCAAAATCTTTTCTAAACCGCAGTAGATCATTGTAGATGTGCCTTCCGATAAAATGCAATTATATCTCACAGAAAACAGGACCAGGCAAATGCCTCAGAGCTACATATTAGCATCCAGAAACGAGACAAAGGTGGAAAAGGGGATCTGTTACTTGATTGCTTGGAAATGGAAATTAGGATGCAATGACTAAGATTAAGTTACTTTTTTTGGATTGAAAGCGACTTGTTTAATATGATCCTTTTGATCTCAAATTGACATAAAGAGTTTTTAATTTCCACAAACGTAAATGTTGCACTTCTTGCCAGGATTGTTTCTAACCATAACCTCTGAAATTCAGATAAAAAGTTATAGTTTTGCTTATTTAAGCAGAAATTGAGTAGTTTCTATATATATATATGTTTCCTTTAATTTGTGAGAAAATAAGCGCAGCGTTCAGAAGCATAAACTTGGCAAAATCTGTGAAGATCCATTTTACAAATTATGTTTATACCTTATTTTAGCTACTTGGCGTATTGTTTCCCAAACATTTTTCAGCTAAATATGTTAAAAGCATAATCTCATTGGTTAGATAAATCACTAATCAGATTACTATCAACTCTCATTATAATCCATGTTGATGCAGTCAGAATTTCCTGTTCTGTCAAAAAAAAATAAATAAATAAAAATTAAAATCTAGACAAGCATGGCTTAACAAAATAATCCCAATCACTATGAAATTTCTGGACAGCATGACGACTTCCAGACTAATTGGCACACGAACAATGCAATTTACTTATCACAGGCAACCACCCCATGCCTAACTTCTCCTTGCTCGCCTGTCAGTTGTACAGAGCACAGCAATACGGTGTGAGGAAGAAAAATCCTAAGAAAACCACATTCTCAAGCGCACTCTGCCCACATAATATTTTGGTGTGCCATCTTAGGTCATGAGCCAACCATGATTCTGCTACCTGGAATCGTATAATGTAAAATAAAACCCCAGGCATCCAATTTAGAAAAAATCCTGCTAATTTACATTTTTAGCAGAACAAACACTGTGACTCTACTGCTCTCTTTCCTCCTTGTCTCTCTCTAAGTGTGTTTTTGTTACACAATTATAGGAATACAAGTTGATTGCTAGATCTTTGTTCTCTGGACGTATTAGAACATCAGCTGTCTGGTGAGGTGGTTGGATTTGAAGAATTATTAACCGTACAGTCATGATTGGAAACACGAGCAAGTCACTTCTTCAGTCCCTGATCACTGACAGGGAGCGAAGTTAGAATTCTAACCTGGCTGCCACAGGTTAAAAATGCAGAGACTTTAGAAGACCCTATCTAAAGAGTGACATGCTGCCAAGGTAAGCCTTGTTTCGATTTCCAGCAGCAATTTTACACCGCAGAGAGCAGCGCAAGCAGTTCTGACCCGCAGCCATCCAAGGATGCTCTGAAAGGCAGAGCAGTGGAGCTAGGTCACCATGACTTAGTGGCCAAGCTAATAACCCCTGCTGAGAGCATCTGAAGCTCAAAGGCAGCCCCACACGGATGCACATGTACTGCTTGTGGGACCTGACCCAGAATTTCAACATTTAAACACTTCAACATTTAGAACTCCGTGTGGGTATGAATACTCTCGGTAACATTCCTCAGTTTGGGGCATGTCCTCGTGAACTGTAGCTATTCCTCACATTAAAATCTGTACTTATAGCATGTAATATGTTTGGATTATGCTAAGATTGAATATACTTTGACAATTTCTGATACTAACTTTTAAATAGCTATACAAGTACATGAAGTTATACGACAAATGAATATTCTGCGCTTACCAGATTCAACACACAACCACTGACACATCGGGACACGCTTTTGCCCTCAGTTAAATTCATCATCTCTCTCACACCGAGGCGGAACATCCCTCTCTCACAAGTCAGAACCATCCACGGTGCTTAAAGGGCTGCTGAGCATTTTTGCACGTGGACGTTTTTCTTTTCTACCCCACAGAGTCCTTTAAATGTTGGTGGGCTGTTTCAGACCAACCCAGAGACTATTAAACATTGTGGGAAGCCAAGATGAGTGGACACAGCCTGCACAGCTCAAGTGCATGTTTGGAGATGTGACTTCTTCCTGAAGGAAATCCCAGGTTCACTATTATGTGAATAATGTGAATAACAATTATGTGCCGTGCCCAGAAACTATTCATGCATATATGTATCATTATCTTCATCAAGTTTTGGTGTTCAGACAATTCTTTCATAGAATATCTACTACCTATTTAACGAATAGCACATTATTCTGTAAAAAGTATCTTCTGTATAACACCTGAATGTGTTAGAAAGGTTAATGCAGAATTTTATAACACTCAGGCTGATGACAGAATGTAAAAATGTGATTCTGAAAACCAGAAATGTCAACACATCTCTAAAGACATAAAATGACACAAAATTAAATGTTACCAACTGCTGAGGCTGAAGAAAGGCTTCTCAAAGTTAAGGGATGAAATAAAAATGGAAGAAATCATGTTCTAAAAGCATAATAATCGACTTAATGAAACTTTATAGAATGCTTTTTTATAGACATAAGCTTCTAGAAATACTGTTCATTTCCTTTTTACTGAGATAATTTCAAAGAGTCCAAAAATAGAGGGGTCCACAAACGATGATCATTAATCACTCATCAACTTTTTGTAGCTAGAAACGTCTGAGCCTCCCCATCTCCTAGCAAATTATAAATCATTCAATGGAACTTTTTTTTTGGAAGGACATTTTGTAAAATGAATCATTACTGTGCATTTAGTTTAATTGCAAAAATAGGGATGCACATGTGTAGATGCACAGACAACCATAGGCACATTCATGCCCACGTTGCATCACCACACACAGATTTATGGAAACCATACATCTCTATAAACATAGCTAGTTAGACAGGCAAACCTATGCTACCAGATATTCAAAATAAATTACATTCATTAAGTTTTGATGCTCTTCTCAAAATCTCAAGTGAAGGACAGGATTATTCTGAAAGGTGGAAAAGAGGCGGGGAGAGAGTGACGGTCTCCATTATACACTGGGATACAATAATCATAAATGACATTAAAAGAACTAACACTTCAAATAAAATAGATAAAAAAAAAATAAAATTGCCCCTAGCAAAATTATCAGTTAAATATAAAATGAGGATAATCCTTAACATCCTGGATTCTCCCAGTTCAAATCACAAATGTTGTCTACCAGGTAGCTTTAGGAAGGTTTTGCAAAACTGGGAAGTTCCAAGGGAAATGGTGCCTGCACTTTATCAACATCAATAACAGGCAGCTACACAGTCATCGTTATCACCCTACTGACTTCTTAATTACCAGCATCAAATCTTGAGTTCCTTAGTTTAAAAGCATCAAGTGAAAACCTAACATGTCCAAAGGCTAACATCTGTAGACAACAGCATTGCTCAAAGTGTAAGACTGCAGGGGAGTGTAAAAAGGTAGCTTACATTCCCAAATATTCAGACAAAAACCCACCGGGAGCAGAAACACAGTAATTAGCTGTCAGTGAAAGCCATAGCACACCTTTATTATTGCCTCAGCACTGGATCTTTAAGATGCTAAACTAGCCGTGGGAAAATGCCAGAGTGGAGCTCGGACTTCATTTACAAAGGGAATTTTAATGCTGTAGAGTCTTGAAGCTCTGGGCCAATTTCTGATGTCAACTTTGAACTACGCTTGCCCCAGAATAGGTAGGCAGTGGTTAGTTTTATTCCTAATACTGACTTTTTTTCTTCAAATAATTATTGGACGCATCTAGGTTCTAAGTGGCACTTGTCAAACCAGCTACTACGTGTTTATTTTGTTTGTTTCACAGACCAGATCTGTGAAACACTGGCAGAAACACAATAATACGAGTAGATTCTCTATCCTTTCAAGGCAGTTCCTATAGAAAGTATAAAATATGCTCCTTTACACTATAATTATCACATTTTAATGACTACGTTCCTAGCAGACATTCAGGAAACGTGGAAGCCAATTTGGCCCTCTTCCTTTATGACTTTAAGTTAATCAAAACAAAATTGCAGCCAAATGGAACAGACCAGTTAATAAAGCTCATCTACCTTGCCCTGAAAGAGCTCTACTTGAAATTCAGACTTACTTGTTCATTTCAAATCTCTGATAATGAGCATGGATATGTTTATCATTCTGTGACAGAAATGAAGGCAGAAAGGAGGGAAAAAAAGAGACAAATGATGAAGGTAACATCTCTGCCTGGTGTTACTAGTCATTATAATGGAAAATGATGGCGAAACATCTGAAAGACAAATCTGTCCTAAGATATTTAATCCAATTTTTCATTATGTTGGACATTAGAGAAAATTTCATTTCTGCAAGACAAATACAGTATGTGAAAGTATTTTTAGAGACAGACAGAATCCATTTGAAAGAATATGGATATGTACAAACACAGATGTCTGTACCGGCTCCAGGATAGAAAGAGTATTTTAATCTAGCCTATTTCCGATCAACAACCACCATGCTGAACGGCTCCAGAGAGTAACATTTTCTTCTTCTTCTAGAAAAATACCAACTATGAGAAGGTCCTCTAAAGCACTGATTGACATTTGTAACAATTAAAAATAAAAATATCCTTTTAATTCTGCACGTTCCTTTCCTCAGTATTGGGCCAGAGGTACGGGTCAGAGGGACACTGGCAGGATTTGAGGGTAATCAACATTTCAGTGAACAACGTACAAATATAAGATTTCAACTTCGATTTTGCATGACAGTAGTTTTTTCGTCCTGTTCAAATGTTGTAACTCACACAACCCAAGAGCAAATAGTAAAGGATTACCAAATAAAACCAGCTGCCATTTAACACTGCTGATCTAGTCCTTCCCCATAAAATGAAGCTGGGATGTACACATACGCAGCTACTAACATTCGTTCCACAAAGAGTATCGTGAAAATCTACTTCAAACTTCTCCCATTAATCAGAGATATCGTACACATGTTCAGATGCAAACACACGTTGCAAAGACTAATGTTTTCCTTTTTAAAGGTTCATTCAGACAATCAGTAGCTTTGACAAATATTTGCCTTCTTAGTCAATAAATCTAGGGATAAAGAACTAGACACTTATTGCTAACCATACCAAAAGTTTCAAGAGAAATATTTCCAAATACAACAGAAGTAGGACAAGTTAGTTAACTATCAGCAAAAATAAAAAGTGGGTATCTTGAAATTTCTGGAAACTTGAAGCACATAGGACAGAGCCCTCTGGTCACAGCTACACTTCCCAAAAGGCTCAGTGAAAAAAATGGATTTTGTTCACTAAAAACATATGCTGTGAATGCACCTATGATTCTGTTACTGCTCAAGACAGCCAATCTACTGCTATTATGCTGGCATCATATACAGGGCTCTGTGAGTTATGTGGATGTATTTCTCTTAAGAAAACCCCTGGTTGTTCACCGTGCCACATTCACAAGTATGTACATTGGTTTATAAAACGGAGTTAAGATGGAAGTTATAGATTATATTGTAGCCACTGCTGTTTTCCACAGAGAAGACGAGTCCTACTTCATACAGTTTTGGTCCACACAGATTTTTCCTTAGGCCACCCAAAGTGCCTTTGGAAAACATTGTCGCTTCAGTGTCCTAGTTCAGTAGTATAGAATATGTACACTAACAGAACCTGCGTGACTTTGAAAAGATTGCAGCACTATGACCTTTAAATGTCAAAATGACATTGTTTATGTGATGTGGAGACGCCTAAAAATTCATTCTTAATGCATCTTCCAATAACCTCAAAGCAGTCAACGGAATCCAAATAACTATTCCATCTTTTCCAGTATTTACATGCTCCTTTGTAGTCTTAAGGGCCTACACTATCTCCTAGTTTTGGGGATGCACTCCTGTTAAGATCTGATTAATTCTGCAAATATTAGGTTTTCTCTCCCAATGTACTGGCCATGCACAACTTCTGCAACAGGCAAAACCCCGTTTATTACATTAACACCAGGCTGAGGAATTCCAGTGTAGCCATAACAGATCTTAAAAACAGAGCCATGGACGTTCTGCATCTTTCAGCACATCTGCACCAGCTGGTGAAGGCACAGGCTGAACATATTAAAACCCAAACTGACAAATAACTTCCAAGAGCCTTGTAAGCTTTCTAGTTCTTGCTGATTCAAGAGATCTTCCACATCAACTTACTGAAGCAGCAGATAAGCAATTGCAACAGAATTGTTATTATTCTAGTAAACAGAAAATAAAAAGATATTATTTCCTACCTGCCAAAGATCTCTTGTAGTATAACCAACTCTGCCCTCTGAATTCATCTTCCATTGTTTTTTCCTAGCTCTGTGCTATGCCAGCTGGTTTGCTTGGAGCAATGAGCTGTTGAATTAGATAACATGTTTTTAATAAGTCAGTCTAGTACAGCAGTTTTGAATGGCTTCACAATGCACAGATGTCTAAATTGCCTTTAGAGAAATATTAACACTAAGTGGTAAAAACAGGGACTTACGATTCTGTTGAGTCCATAAGTGACAAATACACATTTTCTCCGAGTAGTTACCATCTTTTAATTAGTATTTTAATTAGTCCTAAATAAAATTTCATATTTGTATAGCATCAGGAATCATTTTAGACAAATTACAGGTTAATATGAATACAGCAGCCACCTGAACTCAGAGCAAAATTGAATGCGCAACAATAGATAATCCCTAGCTAGTGGGGAATAAGGAGAATCTGTGCCACAGAAGAGCTGCATTTCCTAAACTTTCTACTCAGGCTTCTACTGATCCCAAGGAAAGAATCTAAGAAGTCCTATCCCTGGGACAGCAGGTAGGCTTAGGAGTCCCATGTGCTCCAGGACATCTCAGTAAGTTTGCAGACGATACCAAGTGAGGTGCGTGTGTCGACCTGCTCGAGGGTAGGAAGGCTCTGCAGGATGATCTGGACAGGCTGGACCAATGGGCCGAGGCCAATGGTATGAAGTTCAACAAGGCCAAGTGCCAGGTCCTGCACCTGGGGCACAACAACCCCAAGCAGAGCTACAGCCTGGGAGATGAGTGGTTGGAAAGCTGCCTGTCAGAGAAGGACCTGGGAGTGATAGTTGACAGTCGGCTGAATATGAGCCAGCAGTGTGCTCAGGTGGCCAAGAAGGCCAACAGCATCCTGGCTTGCAGAAGAAACAGCGTGGCCAGCAGGTCCAGGGAAGTGATTGTCCCCTGTACTCGGCTCTGGTGAGGCCGCACCTCGAGTACTGTGTTCAGTTCTGGGCCCCTCGCTACAAGAAGGACATGGAGGTGCTTGAGCGAGTCCAAAGAAGGGCTACGAAGCTGGTGAAGGGTCTGGAGAACAAGTCTTATGAGGAGCGGCTGAGGGAGCTGGGACTATTTAGCCTGGAGAAGAGGAGGCTCAGGGGCGACCTTATCACACTCCACAGGTACCTGAAAGGAGGCTGTAGCGAGGTGGGGGTTGGTCTGTTTTCCCACGTGCCTGGTGACAGGATGAGGGGGAATGGGCTGAAGTTGTGCCAGGGGAGGTTTAGGTTGGATATCAGGAAGAACTTCTTTACAGAAAGTGTTGTTAGTCACTGGAATAGGCTGCCCAGGGAAGTGGTAGAGTCACCATCCCTGGAGGTCTTGAAAAGACGTTTAGATGTAGAGCTTAGGGATATGGTTTAGGGGATGATTTGTTAGTGTTAGGTCAGAGGTTGGACTCGGCGATCTTGTAGGTCTCTTCCAACCTAGATGATTCTGTGATTCTGATCTCTCTAGGAGTCCTATTAGTAAAGCAAGACTTAAGGAGAGGGAGGGTCTTGGATAAACTGAGGATTTTATTGTTGCCAAGCCAGCAGGTGCCTGCTATGGTGATATCCTGGGACATCGCAGAGATAACTGAACCAGGACTCTTAAGTCAGAAAAGAAAGTCACGGAGCTCAGCAGGGCTGGCATAGCTTCACCAAGCTCCCAAAGCAAACGGACTTGGCCACTCCGCCTGGGAGCCCTCATGCAGAATTACTGCAATAGGGATATAACGGCACAGAAGTGCAGCAAATGGAGCCCAAGGGTAAAAAGACTCGTGAGAGCAACAGGAGATGCTGCTACTGGCACATGCCATTGAAACATGACAGTGTGTCAAGACTATTTTTTAAATAGCCAATAAATGCATTTTTTTTACATTTTCCTTGTATCTTTTTATAACTCTTTAATTAATTTATCACACAGGGTGCTAGTTAAATTCTTTTCATGATTAAGATTTTAATTTCAATTTGTATTAAAAAGAACTTCAGAGAAAGCAAGGTCATTTTAAAAGTTTTAAGTGCCTTGTAATATGGAATATACTGTAAATGACGTCATTTAAAAAAATAAAAATAAAAAAAAAGCTTTGTTTTGAGAAGTCAATGAACAATATATCCACCAAAGTGAAATTACTTTCACAGCACACTACTTCAAAAATAAATTTGAAACTTAACTAACAAAATAGACACCAAAATACAGCAAACTAAATCTTTAAATCAATCAATTACATCTACATAGTATTTTACAGTTCAATAGATCAACTTTAGCGAAAAACAATGTTTCCAACAACTGGCATTTGCCAACCTATAAAAGCAATGCCATTTGAATAATTTAATTTTTTAAAATGTTATTGATTTATGCTAAATATCATCTAGTCTGCACTTAGATCATTTTGGCACATCTTCCAACTGCAACAAGAATCACCTCCACAAAGCCAGTCCTCTTTGCGTCATTGCTTATTCTCTTAGCTTCTTCAAACTGGGCAATTCCTAAAGCGTTTTTGCCCGTTAACAGCATGGCAATCTGGACCTAAATCTATTTATGTCAGCCAACTCCAAGGGAGAAATCTGGGATCTCTGCTTACTCCACAGACATTCAGTACAAAATGCTTTAGGGCCACGTCTAAGGTCTAGCTTGGATAACTGCATTCTTACTTCCTAGAACTTGACTCAACCTTTCTTCTCCACTTTACTTCACTGCTCCTGCTTTCTGTTGAGTACAGTGAGGATAGATCACTGGACGCCTTTTAACCTATGATCTTACTCAAGTCAATGGGAAATTTTTTATGACACGAGGAAAGATGCATATGTAAGCAGTACCTACATGTCTATGTTCTCAACTTAATCATTTTCTATAATATGGAAAAATATTCATTTGAATATTTCAAAGCAAAATACCAATTGTGACTGGAAAGCAGCTCTGCAGAGGAAGACCTGGAGCTCCCGGTGGCCACCAAGCTGACTGCAAAGCCATTGGCAAGGCCTTGAAGCAACAGCAGCGAGCAGCAACCTGGGCTGCAATGGGTACAGCAACTCCAGCAGGTTGAGGGAGATCTCGGGAGGTCCTGGCCAACTTCAGTTCTTCACTGACTAACTTCCAGTACTGATCAGTTACTCCAAAAGAACCACTTTTTAAACTCAGTTTCATAGATGTGAACTGCAAAAGGAATTACTCTATTTTTAGCAGCTAAGTAATTGAAATCAGAATTGTGCCCATTACTTTCCGTAATGAAAAAACTCACTTCAGATTTACAGTCTACAAGGTTTGGATGTAACGGATGACTGAGTATAGAACCAGAGAAGACAAAAATATTCATACAAGAAGAGGTGAGAGTAAAGCGAGAGTATTGCATTTTTGGTTCGGAGGCAAAGGCTCGTCTTCCTAGATTTGATGCAAGCATTAAAACTGAACGAGGTTTTGGGGCTCGCAACAGTAAGTTTTTGTAAGTTTTGTAAATTTATTTCACAATATATAAAAATACCCCAAGGTAAACAACCTATTTGGAGCAAAATCCAACAATTCTAACAATTTTGAAGGATTACAAAAGCCAAAGTACTACGACCTACTGCATTCCTGAATTACGCTTCCTTCTACCATGTCCAGGGATTTCAGTATTAAGGTTGTTGATCAAGTTTAGACTGTAATACAACTCTGCTAAGAGCTTAAAATAACATTAAATTGACTTTAAAGCATTTAATGTACATTAAAATTACCAAATGTAATAACCAAGGTAGAAATCCCAATTTGCTTTATATTTAAGTAGGTTTTATGTCAAGTAATCAAGTTAACAAGCTCAGTCAAGAATTTTATTTATTTCTTTCTCTCAGACTGCTAAGTCTTAAGATTAGCTCCTAAGGAAGCTAGGAGTTGAAGAAATGGAAGATGAAGTAGTAAACCCATGGCTGACAGAATAACAATATGAGAAGAGAGGTGTGCACCTTACATTTCCTTTACCCAGTGAAAACTCCAATAGAGAATAAATGTAACTTCATGCCAACATAGACCAACTGATCAAACCAAAACCTTGTTGAACTGGGCTAAAGGACTCAGAAATGTGCTAGAACAGCATAGAAGCTTCTAAAAGCTCCAAGCAAAAGACAGATAAATTGTGTTTTAAGAGAAGATGGTGTTGGGGAAATAGTGGCTTACTAAATCTCAGTCCTTGGCTTTGGATCATACTGATGGCTCTATAGCTCCAAAGGTTTCTAAAATTAAAATAGCGTTACAAAGCATTTGCCTTGGGTCATTCCTCCACCCTCCTCCAAAAGATTTAGTGTACATGGCTTTGAAGATGCTCAGAACTTTAAATAGTATTACTAGTAAATTGGAAATTTATCAAAATTTCAGTTACTGAAAGATCACTTGATAAAGATCACTGAAGTATAAACACCATCCTTATCCATTACAGCTCACCTAAAACCCTTTCCCATTTTATTCTAAGCTATAAAAGCCATTCAGGTGTATCCAGCAGTATCTGGATTTCAGGGTTTTTACAGAAACTGAACCAAATCCTTAGGGATTTTCCACTGTACTAAAAATGGACATTCTGTGTGCACTAGGGGAAAAAAATGGATTTTAAATGCACCGCTTACAACAGTTTACCTCTGTAAATGAACTCACAAAGTCACATTGCAAAGTATGTTAGAGGAGGAACTCATAGATGTTTTAAAGCCTAGCTCCCAAATAATCCTTGCAAATTGCCATGGATACCAGTTCCAGAAATACAATATAGATAAAGAGAAGGAATCCTCAAAGAATGAAACGATCTTTAGTCTGTTGTCAAATTCTGCCTGATCTTTAGAAATGCAGATGTGCAGGCAAGGAGGTACCACACTCATTTTTGTTCAGCCTCATCACTTGCTTCTAAAACACACTGTCTAGCAGTTCCATATTATAAATACTTCAAGGAAAGACTTGTGTTTTGAGTTCAGAATTGCCAAATTCAAAAATAGGCTTGCTTTTTAATACTGCTGAATCCTTAGGCATGAAGACACCCTCCCATATTCTCACAGTTCTGCTGGCAAGAAACATGGAGCATCCCTAAGTGTGCCACGTATATGTAGGCTATACCACAGAAGCACTTTGAAATGTGTCCATTGCAATAAAATCTGAATTCATCGTACTTTCAGCTTTAAACTATTTCACAGTTAGTTATTTCCTCCTTTGTCATTTTCCATGGGTATTTTAACATTATGGAGTGATATAAAACTATCAATATCATTACTTATTTTAAATTTCTATCAAAAACTGTTCTTCAATAGAAATTGTGACAGAAAACCCAAGATTACAAAACACTGTAACCCCTAAAAGCTACCACAGATGCTGCAATAATACTTAAATTTTTCTTTTGAAGGACACAGATGAACAAGAAACATTTTGGTGGTAACTGTTTCTGGGAGACAGGAGGTCAGTCATGCAAACCAAAATCATGCCTGGCATTTCCATGCAAAAAGACTACCGCTGAATGCTCTTCCATGTAAGATGGAAAAGAGAAAAACACTGCTTTATTCTCATAGGGCCTCTTAGTGCATTCAATTGAATATCAATAAACAATACGCACATTTTTGCTCTCAACCAATGCTTCCTTTTAATTATTAATAATGATATATATTAAAATATTGGCATGATTCCAGAGAGCAAGACACCCAGCTGTCTGACCTGTCAGTTTTGGTGTTTGTGGCAATGACCTCACTGGAGGCAGATCGATTTGACTCCCAGGATGCCATCCCAAGATGTCCGTATACAACTGATCCCATAAAAAGTCTTGTTGAGATCAACTCATCTTTGTAGAGATGAAATTCTCGGCAAGGAAAGATTTCTTCTAGCCTTTTCAGTCAAAACTACCTGCCGCATAACCAAGTATTTAGCCTTCAAAATGAGAAAGGAGGTAAATGCTAAGTGTAAAGAATTTGGATAAGCCTTAATTTTAAAATATTACCAGTGATTTTGGTAATACTTGCCCAACTTCTGTAAACCATATAGAAGATCAGCAAGGTCTCAATCATTCCCTCAGTCACTTCAAGGTTATTTTTTTCCCTTCCTAATTTTCTCTACAAGCTACAAAAAGAGATCAGAAAAACTTAAACAGTATAAATAGTTAAATTACATGTAACTAAAATAGCAATAACTAATGTCTACTTATTTTGCAGGACTTGGATGATATGTTTATTGCTACACATAGTTTATATTTCTACTAGCATTCAGTGCTCTACTCAAAACATGCAATTATATACCAGAACTATAATTTGCAGATGTCCTTACTTCATTGAGCACAAAGAAATTAATTGCCCTTTTTCTAAAGAGCATAAAAACTTTGCATCTAGGTCTTTGAGCAACTCTCAGAATGTTAATAATGTTACTAATACAATACAATATTAAGCAAAATAGTACCAGTGGTAAACCTTCCACTTCACACTAATAATTAATCAGAAGGCTGCCAGTACAATTAGTCATATATTCAGCCATAGCTAGGGTCCTTCCAAAAGAAACTGAAACTACTAAAATATTCTGAATACGGAGCTATTTTTTCCAATGGGTATTAGCAACACCCTAACTCCTTCTACACTGTACTATGAACTTCATGCTGTTCAGAAAGTGTATTTATCGAGTGGCTGACTATTCAAAATCCTCTGATGTGTAGATTCTGACATCTGATGCTTTACCTGAAGTCTACCAGAATCCAGGATTGTCCCAGTTTTTAAAACAAGCAATACAAACATAAATAAAAATTGACTGGCTCCCCATCTTTCAGATATGCCCATTCCACCTCATTGCCATGGGCTCATCATACAGCATGATTAAGTTATCTGGAAGTTTGACATCAGCATAGAGCATCGACATCTTCATCTCAGTCATATCTAAAATCGTCAGGATGTGACGTACGCTGACTCTCGGAGCCATCCTCTATCAAGTCTCATTTCAGTCTGGGTATTTCAGGCAATTAGCAATTGGCTCACTGTCGAGTTTCCAAGGTAAAGTGCACGGTTAGCAGTTTCTCTTTGGCTGCCACGGATCAAATTGGAATGGTTCCCTGAGAAACAATAGCCTTGAGTGCTTAAAGCTTTTCTGCATCACCCCAGAGTTTTACTTACATTTCTTTAGTCCCTTACAGAATTCATCCGCTTTCTAGATACCCAGAAGAAAGATCCCTACCATGATCCTCCATGCTCCACTTCCAGCCACGTTACACAGTTCACCTTCATTTCACTATATGATCATAACGCCTGACCCTCCAAACAATTGGGTATCATGGCAAATTACATTATAGCCCTGAAATGGGGATGCAGTTTCATTGGATTTCATTTCTATTCCTGAATTGCAAAGGACAAAGTAATTTTACCTTTTTGTTTGATTTTGTTTTAAACACAATGTTTCTAATTCTTTTTTTTAATTTCATCATAATTAATCCATCATGTACTGAGTATTTAATAACTATAATAGTGTTTTAAATTAAGCTATTTAAACTATAAATGGTTGCCAAAAACTATACAAGTTTCAAGATATTTAATACCTCCACATACCACACTCCTCTGGCTTTTGGGGAGGCTGACCTGAGGAACCCATCTCTGCCAAGTTGTGAGATCAGAGGGTACAGGACCACCTCAGATGACTGGTAATGGATGAGAGAACACCTGAACATTGGTGTATGGGAAGCTGTTCAGGATGGTGTCCAGCTTTTCCATGGGGTTTCATTTTTGTGCCTCATCCCCATCTGTGAGAGCAAGCCAAATTACTCGCATATCTCATAAACACACTGAAAAATACATGATCTGTAGAGCAAACCAGTTCGAGACTAATTAAAACTAAACCAGCCTCCAGATCCTTCACTTGAAGGATGTGATTCCCTATTCCAAAACAAGTAAGTTACTACTTTATGAGTGGAAGTACCAGGATCTTTTGGCCAGGGCCCCAGCCTGCTAGCAAAACTCTCAGGTTGCTGAGGAATCATTATTTATACCAAGGACTCCACTGACTTCAACTCTCTGACAATTATTTTACCACCTCATCCTGCACGAAAAAATGCTTTCAAATGCAGATTTGTGGTGGCAAGAGAAGGTTGTTAAATGGCTGTTTTCCCTTTTGCTATTTGCCATAGCGAATTGAGAACGCAGATGTAACACTGCAAAGAAAAAAGCCTTATGCAACATTTATTAGTTTTGTATTTTATACTTCTATCCTCCCTCCTTTACAGCTTTAGCTCTATTTTTCTGGAAGCAGATTATAAACACTGTCACTTACACTGAGCTATACAAAAACACCGGAGATTAACCTCACTTTATTCCAGTGACTTGTAGTTTCTGAGTAACTTGTTTTCAGTAGCTGAGGACAGCAGCATAAACTCGAATAAGAACAAGATCATTTGGAAGGAGGAAAGTCGTTGGCAAGAAATGAGAGCTGAATGCACTGGGGAGAAAAAGTCATAGTACAGAATTCCAGTCAGAAATCTCCATTTCTGTATAGCTGAACACTTCCTCTGGGACAAATTATTTCTCCAAAGAAAGTCTCGAGCAAGAAAAATCCTGTCATTCCCGATATTTAGTCTTTGTATGTGTGAATCTAGGTGAATGCCAGGTAAACACATCAGCCAACTGCAAAACAGCAAAATAGCTAACAGCGAAAGCTGGCTGCAAGCTATCATTAAGTTTCCCCAACACGTTCCATTATTTTTCCATTATTCACAATTTCGCAAAGCCTCACTCTTAGGATTACCCTCCCACACACACAAATACACACCACACACACACCCTTCTTCGTATGGAAAGCTTTCTGGAAAGCTTCCACAGAAATGGTTCTCACAGCTATGTACAATTACTTTTGCAAACAAAGCTGAGAGGAAATAACTTACGCTGTCCATATTAAAATAACGACTAGATTTCTTTCATTTGGAAACTCAGGTTACTTTATCGTTGATGACTGCGACCAAAACTTTGCAAGGAAATTACCCTGGAGTTAAGATGCCCTTTGCCATCTCTGGAAATTTAACAAAAGCAAACAACCGAGAAGTATACGCATTCATGTTTCTTACATGCTCACCCGTATCAGCAGCTCATTCTCTAAATATCCCTTTTGGAGAATATACATACAGACGGCAAGATCAAGAAGAAAGGTTTTTATCTGAAAAAGAACACTAAAGAGAAAACAAAAATGGAGAGGAAGAATTCAATTAACATCTTAGATCTCAATTCCAAGAACTAAGCAAAATACTGAGAAGGAACTCATCGACAAATGACTGCATTTCTGCCTCACTGCTGTGCCTGAGCAGGGGTTGGAGGAAATGTTTTTTCACGAGCATCCTTCAGCAGAAGGCTCACAGGCTCA
Organism: Nettapus auritus; assembly: GCA_011076525.1. Classification (NCBI taxonomy): domain Eukaryota; kingdom Metazoa; phylum Chordata; class Aves; order Anseriformes; family Anatidae; genus Nettapus; species Nettapus auritus. The sequence continues at coordinate 5,855,317 of CM021771.1, forward strand.
AACAACACACCTGCGCCTGACATGTAGAGCTCTGACATTGCCTCCGGTACGTCTGGCCTGGAAGGTACTGTCGATGCTTCAGGTTTATTTGCCTTACACTTGAAAGCAATGATCTTCCCCAACAGATGGGGCTAACGGCGTAAGACGATGCTGATGAAAAGGACCTAGTTTTGTCAGGAAATCTCTTCTGTGATCAGCGTGGATTTGCCTGCACACCCAGAGCAGTGGAAATAAAGAGGCTTTTGTACTTCTGGATGATAGGGAAGGCTGTGCTGCAAATCTGATTCTGTTGACCTCCACTTCCAGTCTAATTGAGTACAGTTAATTCTCTTGGCACAAAAATAGGAGAGTAAGCAATTAGCCTTTACAACCCATGGCTTAATTTGAGCATGTTCTTTAATGCACCCAGGCTAAAAACTTCGTAAGTAGACTTGGGTTTTATGTCAAGTTATTGCTCTAAAATTCATCAATGGAATGGCTGGTCCCTGTAAATCACGTTTCTTTCACCCTTCCTCTTCCTAAAAATGAAGCACGGAAATGCAGAAGACATTCCTGCAGTTAGGCCTTCAGTTACTACTACAGCATCAGAGTGCAGTATCTAACATTTTCAAGCCCTTACTCAGCACCGAGCTGCTGTGCAGAAGATAATATTGACCGTGCTTTGGGCGTATCTAAAGGCAACACAGAATCTCTTCTTACAAAATTTACATTCCTTAGTTTTAGCATGCTTTTAATTGGTGAAAGCAGAGGTAATTGTTCAGTGGGTTCATCACGGATTTGTGAATAAAACACATCTTTGGGAAACTCAGTAAAACTGACATTTGGTGCCAGCAATGCAGACAGAAGTCTGAAGCTGTGAATTCTCTGAATTTATTGCCAGATATAAAGGGGAGATAAGATACTGCTTATAAATCTCAAGGGCTGCCACAAAACCACCGTCAGATGTCACAAGCTATAAACTTACAGAAAGGGCGACTCCGAATAATTCTTCCTCGGCTTAGTTGCAGTGTCATGAGTTATTTCTGCTGGGTAGCTTCATCTCCCCGCACAGGCAGCAGGGCTGAACAGACTCGTGTGGGCAGGCAGTAGCAAGCTGGCAGCTGGGAGGAAGCTCTCCTGGTATCGTCTGCAAAGTTGCAGTGAATTTCCACACATGGTGCTTGTCCTAAGGATGCTGCCAGCATCACTATAGTAAAAGACAAGATGCTTCTCTCACAGAAAGTGCTGAGCTGGTATCTGTAAAGTCCTGCTATGACTAATGGCCATGCACAAAATAAAACCATTAATTCAGTGCTTTGCAGCAGTTCTCACAGTGTAACTTATTCCCCTTCACAGTCTCTCTGCTTTTTTAAACTACATTTTCCTCTCCAACTTTATTTTCAAAAAGAGGAAATTAATTACATCTGAAGTAATTAGAAATTTAAAATCCTTTAATTCGCTTCTCTCAGACACACAGCTTTAGAATATATTAAGAAGATGTTAGGTCTAATACTCTCTTCAGAAGCCTGAGAGACTAATTCACTTCGATAGAAGGCACACATGCCTCTGAAAGCAAATATAGCCATTAACTCCTTTAATCCCTCTCCATCACAAACGATCTATTTGTTATTTAACTACCAAATCAGCAAAATGTTGAGCAAGAAAGGTTCCAATATACTCAAACCCACGTACGCAGGAGATGCAAACTAAAAGCTGCCTTCCCCTCACACGCACACTATGTCCTGGCACGCAGCCGTCGAGCACGTCGCGGTGCCTACAACCCTACCTGGAAACTCTTTTGTCGTCTGCCTGAGCGCTCTAAAACCAGACTAAATTCTTCCCCAGCACAAATTTGCTTGGGTTCCTTAATTCGATGCACCAAAAGAAATTTGGCAAAACTCACTGAAAACAAACAATAGGCTTGAAATATTTAATTGACCGTGAGTTTCTTGAATTATGCCCGTTTACAGAATTAGGAACTTTAAGTGTAATTTATGTACTAGCTGCTAGAAGGCGGCATACTGCAATACGATGCATTTATTCCTGAACCGTAAGAACATTAACATAACAAATAGCAAGTACACCAAGAGAATTTTACACCACATTGCTGGAGCAAATTGGTATTGCAGTCCAGCAGAAGCACCCTATGGCAAATTAACAAAGCGAGCAAGCTGAGTTCTGATCTTGCCCAAAGCAGACACGCTGGCGACACGCAGAGCAGCACCAGGAGCAGGGCACTAATAACACAACACTTTACACTGGTATCACGCCAGTCCTCTGTGCATCCTGGCTGCCTTCGCTGGTTTGGCCTGATGGCTCTACGCAGCCCATGGTCACAATCCGGTCTCCTAATCTAGCAGATTAAAGATGTATACATACCAAATGACTAAGGGAGCACAGTATTTTTCTCCTAATGCACTAAGTGCTATTAGACATAATAGCCTGCAGTAGGCAACCTGAATTTTAGATGACTACCCATATAAATATTAAATAACAGAGAAATCTACATTTCTCTAATTCAATTTCAAAACAAGCAGGGGTCGAACAGGTCAGAAGAAGGATTTTAGAGAAGAAAGAGTAGTACATCAGTGAAATTATTTTAGAAAGAACTGTAATATTCTGAGACCCAAACACTAAATTTCAAAGTAGCACTCACGCTGTGTTAGGATGGATCAATCCTTGGTAAATATTTATTTCACAAGCCACCTACTACAGGCCTGTAACACTGCGATTTTTTTTCCTGGACCTTTAACACGAAAGATCTACTAGTGGCTTGGTTTTTTGTTTTGTTTTTTATGTTTTTTTAAAGCAGTGTGAGCAGCCCAAAGATGATGAAAATGTGAAGGCACATAAGGACACTTTCAGAAGCTTGAAGATTAACGGCTTGTTATGTTGCAGAGCAGTTAACACACTTGAACTTAAGCAGGGGATAATTTCTTCCCAAGGAGGAAGTGAGTGGACATAGGACTCATGATTAATAATTATCCTAATCTACTTTCACCATTCCTGCATAGAGGTTCTTAACAGAATGGGACTTAACAGCAAAGAGGGATAATTCGAGCCTGTGTGCAGGGGATGACAGTGAAGAGGCTTGCTCTACGTGTGCACAGGGCTGTCTTAAAGCTCAGAGTCTCCTGCTGCAGGCAGCCTTCATCACTCTGTTAAGAGATTTGCTGGCATCCATCTGCATGGCAGAGACGTGCTAGACTCTGAAACCATTTGGCAAAACACTATGGAGGATAGTCTTAAAATGTTATATCAAATCTATGATATCCAACATTGCACTTGTAGGTTACCTTGAAAAGGCTGTAAAACCTGAGGAGTTTCAAAGCGCTTCAGAAAATGGGATGATACCCATTGACAGCAAAAAGCTAACAACTTTGTTTCACTGAAGCTTCTTGCTTCAGGAGCTCCATCTCAGCTAAGGAACACAACAAGCAGAGGGATGGGATGTACTTACTTGTAATCATTTCACCACCGGAGCCAGAGCAGTTGTACTGACAGCAGCTGGGACCAGTAACTTTGGAAATGTTTACAGTCTGGTTTGTTGGGCTGAGCCATAAAACAGTCACCTTTGCTTTGATTTCATAAGCTAAAGACCCGGACACATCTTAAGAAAATTGTAACAAAGGCCTGGTACTCAAAAGCAAAACAAACAAACCAACCTAAAAACAAGCCCTGAGAGATAAATACTCATGTAAGCCATGAGTAGCACAATCCCATGACAGATGTAGAAGCAACCCCCTCAGGACCCTACACACACTGACTGTATAAAAGGTCTGCCAAAAGCCACATAGGGCTGCTGAAAAATTACTTTTCACAGCTGGTAATAGCTGGGGGAAGGGAGACAAATTAGAGAAGTCAAACTCTATTAAGAGAAAACAGGAAGAAATGAAAAATGACAGTGAACAAATGGCATCTTCCCAAAGACTTGAAGTAATATTTGAAAATAATCCAAATACAAATATTTGATGGGAAAGAGATTCATTTTAGAAAGTAATCCATGAGAATTATGATTTTGAAAGTTTAATACTTAAATGCCAGCAATGAAGTCCTTTCTTCAAGGTGCACCTGTGAGCAGTTGTTGACACACAGAACTTCGCTTTTGCAGCTACAATGCAAATTAGATCAAACTATTTGTGAAGCAGCGAAGAGGAAACTTGGAAAATCATTTAGATTACAATAACAAAAATTTCATTGTCCTATTTTTATGTCCTTGGATAGACAAAAGATATTTGGAGTGAAAAAAACAAACAAACAACAACAACAACAAAACACTTTGATATGACCGTTCTGATGGGTTACCTACACTGTATTGTCTACTTCTATACGTGGAAATAAAAATAGTAGCAGTGATGGGAGTGGAAGAGACATACAGATACAATTTTGAGAGGAAACTACAGGTGCTTTCTCTGACAGTATGCTGTATCAAAATTCCATTATTTAGGGAAGTGTCATTTTGAAATGGTATATATGACGTTTTCCTGTTTATTTTTGTTCTAGGAAATCAAAACTATTCATGCAGTGTAGCTATCACGGGGTATTAACCATTTCCCACAAGCAGAATCATTCCAGGCATTACTCTGCTTTACCTCACAAACACATTATATGCTTTGGGATATACTACTCTACTCTACAATATTCTGATATATTTCTGAGTAAGTAAATCCAATTCATTAGACTTTACAACATCCATACTGCTACCCCGTACTTCAAGTGAATAACCAAAAATAAACCAGAACCCAGTAAGTGGAATACAAGAAACTAAAATATCCCAGTATCCAAAGCATATACTTTATAGAAGTGACAACAACAAAACCACAATTACATCCCTAAGATACACACTTATGTTCTTTCTGTGAGCTGTTTTACTATCAGCATTTACAACTTGGTATTTAACGTTCCCAGAAGGAGATGAGCTTTGCATATTCTCTGAGCTCTGCTCAGTCACCTGCCATGAAAATCAGCTTGCAAATACCTTACATAATTAGGATCTAGATGGATCTCCAGATTTAAATGTGTGAAATACAAAATCTTAAGAAACATAAGGTTAAACAAATATGGAACAGAGTCAAAGCAAAATGTACTATTCATACTCAGTCTTTCCAGGGCTTCATAATCCTGGTCTTTCCTTAGTTGCTAAAGATGTTTTTAACATAACAAGATGTTAGAGACAGCGCTGTGTCATAAGGGGACAGGGAATAGTGAATGTGCAAGTCAGAAATTAGAGTTAAAAAACATCGTGGAAATGCAGAATTCATTACAAAACGACTCTTTATAAAAAGGAAAAGAAGCAACAGATGGAAAATAAGGTCACTCTGCCTGTTTGAAGGCACAGAGAAACTAGATTAGCAAAATTATGCCAGAGATTTTCAGATATAAGGACAGAGGTCTCCAGTTGGGTTTTCTTTTTTTCTGTGAAGTTGTACAGGACAAGGACTGGATTTCTCCTTCTCACTATAAATCAAGTTTTGGGGCATTGTGATGGTTACTATGCTCACAGGAAAGAATAGGATACGTTTACAAGAGTCCAAAAACTAGCATCCAGCTGATAACAAAGTTTACTTCACTTCTGCCAAAAGCCTGCCAAAATGCTAATCTAAGACCTGAACTAGTGACTGACAGCCTACACACTCAAACCAGAGGGTCACACTGAATTAGCTGTTATTGGTAAGACACATGCATGTGTGCAACTTCTAGTTCCTGATGACAACCTTGTAGGAAAAAAAAAAAAAAAAAGTGTTAAGTCTTTTTGTACACAAAGTTGCAGGACAGAAGGCTCCACTGGCTCAGGGTCAAACCACTTGTGCAAAGTGCAGGATGAAAGATTAAAAATAATAACAATAATAATCTCTCTTGTGAAACTAGTTTGTGTTGCAACTTGTACATAGGCCATAGATCAGGTCCCGTCACGGCAAGTTAAGGCATACAAGAGTATGTGCTCCAGCATATGCCCTAAACAGCAGCTCGGCATCACCACAGTCTCCAGCATCACACAACCCATGTAACCTCTCTGCCCATAATGCTGGATGTCAGCTGTTAACCACAAGACACACATTCCTTGTAATGATGTTAGAAAGTTGGAAATAGTAGGGGAAGAAACACCGTTAAAAATAAAAGATAGCACAGTAAGGTGGACTTTGCATGGACCAAATACCCAAGCAGACTGAAGAAGAATCTCTTGAGACAGAGGAGGCTCGGTGCTAGGACTGGAACAGAATTTGCTGCAGTCCCCAATAGTAAAAAGTGTGCAAATCATTAACTTGACTTATTTTCCTGTAATTGATAAAATTCATTAAGATACTGTCCTTGCCAAATGCAAACTCCAAGCTAAAAAGAGTGAGAATCCATCAAAATAAATCTGGACTAAAACACCTTCCAAAAAAGTGCTGAATTTATTTTATATAAGCTGCTTCACTTTTATCATCCTTCCATTGCACTGAAAGTACCTTAAACAACATAGCAAGTCAACGTTTGTTTCTTCAAAATGTGTCAACAACATTGCAGACTAGTTTTAATACTTTTGGTTTTGATAAAATAAAGACAACACTAAGATCTGAGAAAATTATAAGCGATCTTATAAAACAAAACTTCATAAATGTTCTTTGTAAGCATACAAGTATTTGGCTTCACTGTTATGTTGCCACATTGTTTGTAAGGTTTTGGTTTTTATTTACCTGTTGCAGAGTGGGGCAAATTCATCAATAGCAGAAGTGAATTTACATCCCCAAACAAATGAACAGTTCTGAGATGCATTCTTGTTACTAAAAGCAAAATAGTAGGAAAAAAAAAAAAAGACGAATACAACAACAGCAGTATGCAGTTTAACTAGAGTGCTTTAACAAAGAGAACTAGATGGCTAGGTAAACCACAGCAGAAGTATCTGCCCTACAGCTCTCTCCCAGGATCAGTGAAGAGCACAGGAGCATGGGCAGCACATAATTTGCCTGCCTCCCTCCGTTTCTAAGCAGACGTTCCAGTTGCCAGAATAATTAAATTGATCTATGAGAAATACAACTGCTGGACTCTGCGTTCAACTTTTGTATGATTCATACAACAACCCAGACTAAGTTGGGGCCCTCTAAAAGGCATATAAAAGTGGATGACTTTTTACTTACGAAAACTGACTTGCTAATTTGACTAAACTGCATGTGCAGGCAAAATGCTCGCTTGTAAATCCTTTGAGACTTGTAACCCACACTTTAAATAAGCAGTGGCCAAAAAGAATTAAAAAAATAAAAATAAAAATTGGAAAAAAAGGCATAAAATGGTTATAGAAGTAAGACCATCAGATTTCATGCTTTTCTGAAGTCTAGTTTAGAGACCCCTGTCACTAAATGAAAGAAATTTAACAAATTTTCTTTGTTGACAACACTGCCAATAAAAACTCTTGCTGAAGTCATTCATACAGTGTCACGAAGATTCCCTCCAACATGATCTTATTGAAACTAAGAGCCAAAGATCCATGTTTTACATGAGGAACATGCTACATGTATATGGTCACTTCCAATTTACTTGCAAAACTCCTTGCTGAAATTAAGAATTCACCATTACGAAAAGTCATTACCAAAACACAGCTTACAGCTTTCAGCTATATAATAATCAGGAAAGACAGGTTTGGTCTTTTGTACTACTTTAAAAAGACTCTTGGGAATAAAGTCTGCAAGAAGTTCACATAAAGATCAAGATGTCTGAGAAACTGTATCTGAATTTTTAATTAAATATCAGTCTCAGGAATCCTAAGTATCTCCAGTTTTTTGGTTTTGTGTGTGTACGGTTTTATTAATGATTTTGCTTACTATGAAACGATATAGAAAAGGTGAAAAGGAATTACTGTTTAGTTTCTTCTGGTACGAAAAACTAGTGAGCATGGAATAAAATTAGAGGAACACAGAGGCTGTTTTGAGAGTATATGCAATTAAGTTCTAGGGCAATTTGTCACAGAATAGTGTGGGTACTACAAGTGACATAGGTTTAAAAAACAGCTAGAAAAAAAATGAGCTGGAGAGGAGGCAAAAAGTAAATCAAATCAGGGCTACTGAACAAAGATCAGTCAAGGAATCTTCAGCCAAGGAAATCCCAAAAATGGCAGCAGGGATTTTTTTTTTTTTGTACTAATGTCACTACAGCCTCCTCTATCTACCCTTCCCCAGCTGTCACGTACCTTTGGAGACAGGAGACTGGATTAGACCAATCTGCAGCCAAATGAATGCATAACTTTATATCTTTAAGGAGGAAACGAAACAGCTGAATGCCCAAGAGTACAGTTCCAACACAGGTGGCACAAGGGAGTACACTGGAGAAGAACAAAATACGCAAAGAAAAGATGAGCTTGGTGGACATCATCTATCCAAATGGAACGTTTTAGAGACTACAAATATCATCATAACAAACACTGAATTCAGAATGCATGCGTAGAAACTAATACAGCTACCAACGATGGTTAGCAGCAGTGAAGACATGGCAGCCTTTATCACAGGTCTACTTAACTGCACTGCCATTTTTCCTAAGTTAATGTACCCATCTTAGATCTAACATAGAGCTGAATCCAGCTGGTTGAGAAGCTCCCATCACCTTTCCAAAGCTCGGCTATGCGTAAGCAGTACTCAAACATCTGCCTGGTGAGGACAGCACCAGGCTGGAGATTTTAGAGTGACCCAGACGTGGAGATTTCAATTCTCCAGACCAGAAGACCCTTCTGTTCTGTGGAGAAGTATCTAATGGTGTTCCTCAGCAACTGAGTCCTCCGGACTGGACTGATGATAACATCAAGATCATCCACAAGAAAGGAACTGGCTCAATGATTTGAGTCTTGGGCCTGTTCTTATTCCACTCTTTCTTCACTGTTTAAATTTGACTTCATTGTGTTACACTTGTTGTACTTAGGACAGGTTATATTCAAACCCTGAAAATTTGCTAGCTCTTGCCAAGCCTTTCCATTACATTCACACAGCAGTTTGAAGTGAAAAGGCTTCCTTACCAATGTAATGCTTCATAAAGGCATATATTCTCCGCATACATATAATTACAGACTTGATGCGGAACCCCCACTAAGAAAACAAGGTCACCTCCCCATTGAGGGCTATTAGACATGAACATCTGTCACTTAAACAAATGTGACCGAGTACATCAATTTGAAGACTCCATTTGGCCACACATGGGGGGAAAAAAAAAGTTATATTTTCAAGTTGATGGGGTGACATCAGTTTGAATGACAGATGCCTGGGTCACAAGAGTGCTGAGCACGGTGTTTCAGTGAGAAAGTGATCACCTCCAAAAGACTTTACCCAATACAATAAATGAAGCATTCTTTCTCTTATGAAAAGCTCTTTTCATATTTTTTAATCCCCATTTATCAGGAACTGAAGTTGAAAAATATAAAAGAGATGAATATGTTAAAGTAAGGCAGCCTTAAAGCATTTATAGACATTATGTTATTTGTACCTAAGTTTAAATCGTGGTGTTTAGATCTCATTATCTTGTTTTGACCATGAGATTGCAAACAAGTCATGCAAATTGGTAAAACATTCAGTGCAATTTGTATTAGAATTAAACACTGCTTTGGGCACGTACACTTTGGGGATATTTATTTTTACTACTGAGCGCTACACTAATCTGCAACTGAATTGATCACTGCATTGAATTAGATATTATAGGAGGATTATCTCAAGCAGAACAGAACTATCCCAAACTAGCAGGGTGTCTATCTGAAAGCAAAATTACACTGATTAAAATTATGAAAAAACAGCTTCATAATTTAGTAATTAATATTTAAGTTTGTTCCATTAAAACTTAAATTAATGTTGGGAGGCAGTAGACTAGTAGTAGGTAGGATGCTGTAATCTCTTTAAAATACTCTGTCAAAAATTTTGTTTCCTATTAAATTATCTGGACATCACGTACAAGGCGCAAGAGCAATCTGTTGTTTCAATCCCTTTGCTATTATGTAGTATTTCTGTACGACTGATATATAGATGAACATTTGCTTTTTGAAACGATTAAAAAAATTAACCCACAACCTGAGAAGAAAAATCTGATTTGGCAAAATCCGAACCAAAGCTCCCTAAGCAAAATATGTATGGCATAGCTGAGTCCAATCCGGATCCTCTCTTAGAGCTATTAGCAACTTCCCCATCAGATTGAGTTTTCTGACAGAAAATGAACTCTCTGTAATATCCATCAGATAACTCAAACTCAGAATTCAAATTTTATCTGCTTTTTCTTTGTACTAAAACAGGAATACCTACAAAAGGGATTAAAGCATTTCATTATAACAGAATTTAACAAAACATTGAAAAGCACCCCTCTGTCTTCCAAGACCTTTCAGTTTTACACTTTTCTGTGGGTTGGGTCTCTCAGGAAAAAGAGTACTTCCATTAAAGAACTCTGTTCCTTTTTTAGTTATATATCATATGAATTACATGCAGAGGAGTTACAGGTCTGGATATGTTACTGGAAAAGTAGTTTACTCATATAAAAATTGTGTCACCTGCACGTGATACTGTGACTGCTGGCAGAAATACGCCTAGGGGGGAAGTGTAGCTCAATACAAAGCATTTTAGCAGCTGTTCTACAACCCCAACTAAATCATTTATATTTTGAAAACATCAAAATATTTAATTCCTGCCTCCAACTGTCTCATCACAGCAATGTTAAAACATATATATACATTGGGAGATAGGGAAAACAGTGAAATTGTCTGGAAGAAGGAAATATTTATGAATTTTCCTCAGCTCTACACTTCACAGAAATCCAAGGTAACTAATTTGTGATTTTTATCCCCAGAAGCACTGTTTATATACTGGCTGTCTAGATACCCAGAGCCAATCCACTTGTGTGGATCACCTCCATGACAAAGGTAACTGGCCATCTCCGAGCATCGGGACAGACAAGGACACAGCTGCTGCCAAGCATCTCTGCAGTGAGGGAAAGCCTGCCAGAGAGGAATGGGCCATGAGCACAAAACGATGACGCCTATTTGCAAAGAGCTGGATAAATGGCACCTCTGGCCTGAGGCAAGCAATCTGGCCACCGCAGAGAGCTGCGGCCAGGAGGTGGAAGGAGCAAAGAATAAAGAGGTCACTGAAATGGAGCCTCTGCTCCTCAGTCTGAGCCTGACAGCCACACTATGAGGGTATTTTCTCTGGGATAAATGTAGTGCCACAACACTACAAAAATAAATTTAAAGCCAAAACCAATGGCAGCTGTCTGTATTGCAGCTCATCACTCAAAAGGGATCATTTTTCAGATGCTTATAATTTAAGTCTTATTTTTTAAGACGAATTTAGCACATTTGTTCTTACTTTGTAATTCATTTTTGAAAGCTTTGAAATAAAAATGATTAGAGGAGAAAAATGCTTCATGCTTATCAGTATATATTTATGTGCAATCACTTTTTCTTTTTTTCACAATAGATGCTGAAAACGTGAAAAGTAACTGAACAGGCCCTCAGATGAGTCTTCTGCTTGGACAAAAACAGCTCTAGAGCTTTCTATTTTCTTTCCCAATTACTTTACAGTATATATATATATATATATTGAAAAGCACAACTTAACCATGAAAAACACCATCATTGCACTATGATTTTATACAGCACGTAAGAATTTACCAAACAATAGCAAACATGGTTTTTCTAATCTTTATACCAGTATGCCACAAACGGTTTGCTTTCCCAAATGTCTAGGACAAAACAAAAATATGTAAAAGGCAAAAAAAAAAAAAAAAAAAAAAAAAAAAGTGTTTCTGTTGATTTTTGTTCCACAGATACCTGAAACAAGGCACACTCCAGGATTTTTGATAGCCATTAACTGTGTTCACATCTAGTTTATTTCGAACTTTCCTGCTCAAGGTTCAAAAGAGATCCAGGAGCTGTATCCAGACCTCCCGCATCCATGTTAAATCACCAAGCTGGTTTTTGCCTTTTATGACAAAATCCTCAGTGAAGCACAGAACACTCATACGGAGCCAAAAGCTCCAGTGGACTGTTAAAACGTTAGCATGAGCCTTCACTCTATGCTATTGCAATATAGCACCCACATGTGTCTATTATTTTAAAAGCAGTTATCAAAAAAATTATACCAAAATAAGACCATATGTCGAAGTACAGTGTTTCGATTCAACAAGACAATATTAAAGCATAAAAGACCTGATAAGAAGTTGAGCTATCAGAGCAGTTACGGAGGCGACCCATTTGTGATGAGCCAAGTTCTGTCACAAAATGGCGGCTGAACACCTCAGAGAGAAAATGGCTGCCGGCCGGAGGCCTGCCTGGCAGCAGGCCTGGGAGCCTGGCATAGCCCTGACGTGCGGCTGAGCACCTCGTGTGGCACGGCCTGAACATGCCAAGGGTAAAGACTAAAGAAACTAAGGGACTACTTGTCTTCCATGAAAGTGGGAGTCGCCATGTGAAATAAAATGTATTTAAAAAGAAATAAAGGAAAACAAGAAACACTGTCTATTGGCTATCCAAGGAAGACAAATTAACAGCAGCCTTTGGTTACCTACATGACGGTGTCCTATAGCCTCTTATGTCTCAGTGATATGAAAAGGGATTTACTTATTTATTTACTTTGGTTCCCTTCTGGGCCCTGTCCTGGGGTGTTCACACACAGACAAATTCACCTTAATTATTAATCATAGTATTCTTCCTAGTGGTGATTTGTTGATTTGTAAAAAACAGGAACGTTAGTAAACAAACCTGTGCCCTTATGTATCAAAGAATCCCACAAACCCGTGGCTGCAATCTCTGTACACCCACAGGCTGGGTGAGTTCCCCACCACCACCTCTTTTTGGCCCATGATAAATAATAAAATCATCATTACAGCTGTTATAGGTGCTCTTCATGTTGATAATGCTGTCATAGATCATGATAAAGTAACACTGAAAGAAGTATATTTCTTAATCCCCAACTTTCAAGCATCTCCTTACAAACTGAACTTGCACATTGGGATTTAATTATCTATGTAGCCCTAAAAGGGATTTAATTACCTATATAGCCCTAAAACACTTGGAAGGTCTTCAGAATGAAGGTACTTCACAATAAATACTGTAAAAATTTAAGATTCATTTCAATTAAATTCTTAATTTTACTGCTAAATCAGTCCAAACTGCTGTGGTTAGAATAGTTAACTTTTTTAAGTATGTTGTTACTGGAAGGTACTGACGTCATCATTTTTCCCCAAAACTCCTCTGCCCTTTTCATTTTTCCCAATTATTTCAAGTTTTTCCTAATTATGCCTATTTCATGTTCAAGTATTGTGACATTAAAGCAACAACTTATACTTCAAAACACTTTAAACTACTATTGTATAAAAATGAGTGTAGGAGATCAGTTTATCACTACAGAAAGACTTGAGTTCAAGGCAAACTAAATAAAATTCACATCAGACTAATGCGTTTTTAAAAAGTGTATCTCATGTTATTTACTCCTGCCAGCTAAATAAATTACAGAGCAAAACCAGACCTATTTAGTCCAAGTGTGGTACTGAAAGCATTTTCCTTATATCTTTCAGCAGTGATTTTTCTTTACCCAAAGAGATAATGAAAACAGAAGTTGGCATTCCAAAACTTACAGGAGCTTTAAGATCTGTAACAGGAACAACAACAACCACCACAACACCAGATGCATCATTATTAATTTGTTCTTTTTTATGTAATTCTTGAAGACTTATAGCTGGGAACAGTAAGAATTGGGACACGAACCACTTTGTACAAAAACACTTCCAAGGAGAATTTTTAAATTATCTAAAAGAGAAGCTATTAAACTAATCCATTGTGGATGCACAAGAACTGACCTAAGTTATCTCTAGTTGAAGCTTCATATTTATAAAGCACACAACAAAGAACCTAAATAGCCAGGGACACAGACAGCTGCCAAAGAAACTTTGCAGTTTGTTTCCCACAGGCAGCCAGCACTGCTCTGTTCCACAGTTTAACCAGAGGAACAAAGGAATTGCAGGCAAAACTGTATCTACATCTGGTTCCTCTGAGATCAACAGCAAAACTTTTATCAACTTCAGCAGAGCAGAATCAGGCTTGAGTAAATCACTCCTTGCCAAGACAGCAAGAGCAACTTCCAAGAGTTTTAAGATTGAATCAAGTTGTAAATCATCACAGAATTTACCAAACTAAGAGAATACTTACTGAACCATTGGTATAAAAGATCTTCAATGTTGGCATTAGAAGAAACCAAAAAATACCATTTAACTAAACTGATAGCATACTAGTGTTTTGAATACTAAAATTGTTTCTGCTATGACCAGAATAAAAAGATGCTTATAATTACAAAACAAAAAAAAGTACAATTACTTTTTTGAGACAAGTGATATGCTATTAAAAACAAACAAACAAACAACAACAACAACAACAAAAACTATACAAAAGATACAATCATTTTTCACTTAAAATAAAAAACATTTTTTTCCCGACTGCTCCACCAACTTTCAGGTATTGCCTGTAGGAGCTCATAAAAAGCCTCATAAAATTCAGCTTGTCTCCCTGTTGAGAAAGCTTTTATTCAGTGTGAAGAAAACACAAGACGCTTGGTTTTCTTACTATCATGTTGGTAAAAATAAGATGGACTGGTAAGTTTTCCCAAGCTCTTTGCAAAGTACTTTCCTCTATGGATACTGTTATGCTTACTATTATTAGTGTTCTGCTTACTATTGCATTTTTGAACCCATACGTTGAGCTTACAGTTCTGAAGTTTTTTTGTTTAAAAAATAATAATAATAATAAAAAAAACCACTTATGTACTATGTACATAAAATTCTGTCTCTATCTTCCCATATTTTAAATGGAAAAATGGTCTTTCAATCTAGCCATGGCAGATTAATACCTTCAGGAGGAAAGCTGGGATTTAGCACTTCATTTAGCTTACACAGTAAAAACCTCCAATATCACTATTGAGATTATACTGCTTCCCAAAGCTGCACCAAATCCTTCATTGCCAAAAACATTGCAAAAGATAAATCTGTACTCATATAGTACATACTATAGTATTTAATTTAACAGGAAAAAAAAAAAAAAAAAAAGGTGAAGACTACATTACAAAGCTCTGTGCTTATATAAACACTATAAAACCAACTCATTTTGGTCAGGGAAAGGGGATTGTGCACAAGGCACTACAACCTTCTGATTTCGAAGCATCATGTTACACGTGCGATAGAAACTCATACATTCCCATCTTTCCCCGTAATCCAACATGGCAAGGTAAAACACTGAGGGCTTAGGGTTGAGGGAAAATGAAGACAGGGAAAAAGAGAGAGAAAGTGAGGGTTCTTCTTCATAACAATCCTTCACAGATGTCTTGGGAGAATTTCAAGTAAATTACAAACCCTGTAAAATCCAGCTGCCCACCTGAGTGCTTGGGTAACCATCATAAAGGGTAAGAATAAATTTGTCTGCTGGTGTAGGAACTGAGCATGGAGCAGGTGCCTACAGCCCCCCTGGCACTCAATGGTATGCAGAAATGGCACAAACCTCTTATTTCTGTGTCTCTTGATGCTCCATGAACATGGCCAAGGATTTGACCCTAAACAAATAAAAAAAAGTGAACGTTGTAGTACGCACTGATAAAAGCCAACCCTCTCCACCTCCCCAAAACAAAAAGCCCTCCCATTAAAAAAAAAAAAAAAAAAAAAAAAGAAAGCAAAGTTTTCCAGACAATGAAGTCAGGTCTATGTAAGTATAGAAAACAAAAGCTACTAAGATTGTCTCATCTTCTGTGTATTTTAAAAATATATTAAGTTTTCAGTGGATCCACAGGGATAGTTGTATCTACTTCCATAGTCCAGCAGACACAGCATTTATACCTATCAGGAGGATAACATGGTTTACAACAAAAAAAAAGAGCTTTTGGAAAGAAGGTGGGAAAATAGCAGCAATAAAAATAATTCACTAAAATAAAGTTTTCATGATTTGTCATGTGTGGGTGAGAATGACCAATTTTTTTCAGTTGTATGCCTACTAATAATCTCAAATTCCTCTATGCAACAGTTTGAAAGACAGAAAGAAATGCATTAAAGAAAACCTCACCTTGGTGAGGTTTACCATTTCTCAAACTTTTGAAATGGGACTGACGGCATGAAGTGCACCAGCTGGCACCATGCGTTTTAGCAGAAAAGAAACATTCATTTTACTTTATACCCTTGCCACATTCTTCCAAAGAAATTATAAAGTTTCCAAAAGTTGTTTAATGCCTATTACCTTTTTTTTTTTTTTTTTTTAATTAAAAAAAAGGGAAATAGTGAGTAGAACTTTACTCCTCAGGGCCAACTAATCAAAGCCAATGGAAAATAAGCATGGGAATACAATACTGTTGATCAAGCAATGCTGAAGTCATAAATGTGAGAGAGAAGAGTTGGAAAAAAACTGCTAGTGTCTGGCCAACCACTTGTACAAAACAACTTTGTTTAATGTATTTAGAGTAGAAATAGCTAAGCATCGCTGCACTGAGAGAGCCAGGAGATCCAATTAATGAGGACACTGTCTACTGGAGAAGTCCTGGCAGGAACCAGAGCTGAAACTCCTGGCAGGAAAACTCGGGACCTGCCATAAACTCCAGAATTTGGATGAATCAGATCTTTAGACAAATGTCCAAGTGAAAAAAAAAAATAATAAAATCCCACAAAGTTAAAGCCAGCCTGCCACTAGCTAAAATTAATTTTAACAGCTAGTATCACTGGACATTTTACAAAGCAGCTTTGAAGAGCAACGTATATTTCATAAAAATACTGCCTGGCTCTTCAGTAGAGCTTTCCATCAATAGATCACAAAACTATACACATATGGGCAATATCCATCCCTGAGACTAAGAGATGGATAATAGTAGAAGACTTGTGAGAGGATATGACTTGTCTAATACCAAGCAAAATGATGTGAAAAGGATACAAAACAAAGGCATGTGAGAAGTTATTACAAGTAAAAACAAAACAAAAACAAAAACAAAAAAATCTTGGTGAGAAAAACAACCACCTTTCTTCCCTAATGGAGTATGGTGGTCCTCGTATTTTGCTAGCCTAACTGATAGCCTAATCCAGTGATTTTTAATTCCAATCTTTCCCAGAATGGAAGTAACCAAATGTAACTGGCTAATCAATGCAATTAAGGGATTAGGAAAGTATCAAGTTTTCTTTCAAAAAAATGTATTTTTTTTTATTAGTAGCTAAAGTAACTGTGCCACAGAAGTCGGACTACTTCCTTGAAAAAAGCATCAATTTAATATATAGAAATAAGCACTTCCTTTCTTATTCAGAATAAGAAAAAGAAACCCTGGACACAAACAAAAATGAGCATTACATCTGTGAAGGAATTATTGGCAAGTATTCAGAATACGAGATACTGGCTGGCCATGCAGAATGGTTAAGACTAAATTACTTTTTGTTTGCAGTCTGAGGACAAAAAATCAAGTTTTACGTAGACACAGTCTTACAATAAGAGGTCTACTTCATGACACAAAATTACAAGCATTAGGTGAGTTACCCTACTATAAAATAATTCTAATATCATATGTTTAGTTCCTTGAAATTGTCTCTGTAGATAGTTTCCTAGTTGAATATTTTTTGCAATAAAGTAATTTACCAAGAGCCAAATTGCTTTGCTACTATTAGAGTTTCTCCTTTACCTATTTTATTTTTGTCTCGACAACGTATTTTAAAAGCAGTAAAGCAGAAAGCAGTAAAAGAAGCAATAATGAAGGAAGAGACACACAAAGTGATCCTTAATGGATTGTCAGCTCATGAAGGCAATTCACAAGCTGTAGCAAAATGAGTTCTATGCACAAAAGAAATCAATACTCATTGTAGCATCCTTCCTGCTACACTGCAATTTATCAGCTAAGCAGAATATTGCCACATCTCATAGGCCTCAGAAAACCACCTGCTCTTGGAAGCAATGTTTATTGTACCCTGATTTCCCCACAGATGAATCTGATCCATGGACAGCACTGGCTTGTCGACTCTCAGAAGACCAGAATGGGGTAGCTTCTTCAGCAGCAAAGACCAAGGAATCTTCTCTATAACATGAGGATCACACACAAAAGACATCCCTGGAGTGACATCTATTGAGGCCTTTTTCTAAATTGCTATTCCCGGTGAATTCAGGCAAGCTAATATCTGTTCAGTTGCCAGATCAATGTTTACACAGGTAAATATACCGTAACATTTCCTGTTTATGTTAAAACCAGGTGCACATTCAAACTCCATGAAGTCTGCATTATGCAATGTAGTTTGAAGACAGACAGGAAAGTAGCAATGTTCAAGAAACACTTTCTTAAAAATAAATAAAAAATGAATGAGAGACCACTCCAATATTTACATTTACAAACTGAAGTGTTTGAGAAGCTGTAAACAGCAGTAGTAATACCGCTATATAAGGTACATCAGGCCATGAAGTAAGTAAATCTTCCCAACAACCAAGTCCAGAAATTTGTCCTCACTTAATGATGATCCCAAGTTATTAACATGAAAATTACAGAACCCAATTCAAATTCATAGGTGCACAGCCCTGCAATGCCTGTGAACGTGGTTGGAATAAGTCAGATGACAGAACCAAGCAACACGAAGGTCACTATCTCATCACTTACCTAATAGAGCGTATTTCTGCATTTCAGATTATGTGAGGTATTTTAATGAAACTTAACGGTAGCAAACAAAATAACCCCAGTTAAATGTGTGATCACATCAATTCACTGCTGTAAAAAGCTGTCTCAACTTTCTAAATGCACCTATCAACTTCAATAGGATGTCAGTATTGCCGTGAATGAGAAGAGACACAGAACAGGACTGAGCAGCCAGAAATCTTTTCCCAGAGAGCAATGATGTTGAACCACCTGCTCTTCCATGAGGCAGATTGAAACTTCCAAACTGTATAGCCAATATTTAAGATAACTTTGGCATGAGTACAGTAAGTACATTTTCCATTTCATTGCTAGCTGAAGAGGAAGGATTCCTCCCTGTATATACCAACTACTGCTGAAGTAAGGTACCCCAGATATTTGTCAGACATTGAAACATGAGCGTTAATGACACGACCAGCCCTTGAAGACTCTCCTGAAACATAGCATTTATTGTTCCCCCTGAAAAAAACAATCTTAAAGGTAATCACTGAAAACCACAATTATGTTTTACTTCCAAATACTGGCTGTAAGTGCCCAGAGTTGAAAGCACCAAACTTTTTTTTTAAAATATCCATTATAACAAGCATAATAAAAGCATACTTTTGATTGTGTATCATCACTTGCACATAAGAAGATCTAGAAAATAAGAAAAATTCTCAGATGTTTTTAGAAAAAAAAAAAAAAAAATGGATGAAATTTTTCTTCTCCTCATTTTTATTAGCAATAACAAAACCAGGAAGCAGAACTGAGGAATAACACTGAAGCTACATATTTTAAAGACTTTTCCCTGAGCAAACAGGCATCATCAAGAGCAGAACAGGTTTTCTCCTGACACCTTGCCTCCCTCCCTCAAAGGAAGGGGAGAATTGTTAAGAAGCCCGAAGAAACTGCTATGATAAAGGAAATCAGGGAAAAAAAGCCTTGGTAAGATGCTGTTTACTATTCTGCTAAGCTCAGTCATTTCTTTTTCGAGAAGATGGCCCACTATTTGCAATGGAAGTACTCACCATAAAATAGCTCATACAGATAAAGTACTAAAATCTAGCTCTAATCAGCCAACATTTCAAAAATACACACATAAACAACGCTACTCCAAAACTTTCTGTTGGGATTCTATCAACTGAAGAGCCCTGGAGCACCCTGCATTAACATCAAGAAGGCCACAGAAATTAAATGGGATGTGAGAGCATGAAAGAGAGATGGCATATGAAGGAGATTCCATCCTAAAATTAGAAGGTAAAATGCTGGGTTACATATTGTGGACATAGTTACAAGTTCTATTTCTTTTAAGAAGCTTCACGTAAAGATGCAGCGGACCTGCATCTTATCAACAGCTAGTACCACTTGCAGTATGCACATCATCCTGTGCATGGATGGTTTTCTGGGCAAAATAATAAGTCCTAGCACACACAAAACTAATAATCTAGTGGAGAGAAAACAAACAAACAAACAAACAAAAAACTGGAACTATCAGAATTTGGTAGTACCTCCTGAGCTATGCTGCAGAAAGAGCTATGGAAACACAGAGACCAACAGACACAGAACTTCTAACCTTGTTAAAAAAGAAAATCATATATACATTTTAAAAATCAGTGGTAATATGCCATGTGTTTCAAAAATAGACAGTAAAGATCCTCTGACAAAACCCTCAAAAACAATGCACTTTATAAAGGAACTAGCTTGAGCTTTCGATTTATTTCTAAGTCACATTCTAAGGAATAATGACACACACAGAAGGACATTTAGTAAATATACTCTTTCACTGATTTGAATAGTACTCTGAAATATCTCTCTGCATATCCTAAGTTTCTACAGAATCTTCCAGCTCCAGAGCACTCAGCAAGGGCGTGCAAACAGAGCTGGTTACAAGGCTTCAACCAGAGCCATATTCAACAATAATCATCTGTAAGCTCATTTCAGTGAGGGTATGTTCATTATTTGGCACTTCCCAGCTCCTGCTGGTAAATCACCATACAAACAATGAAAACAATTAATTGGCAGATTAGGAAAGAAAAGACGTTCACTTCATGAGTCAGTAGTTTTAAAAATGAAATTAAACCATCCATGCACCTCTTCATCCTTTCCTCACTAATCTCTACTATTCCTTCCTCTAAGCCACTGCATCCTGAAAACAGAGGTTAACTCCACACACAACCCACTTGGAATATATAAAACTCAAAAGAGAAAATACATGCATTATGCACTGTTTCTACACCTGATTCATAGTTCTGACATTCTGTAGGCCATCATTTAAAACTTAAGGCAGGAGAAAAATCAGTTGTTGTACACTATTTGTATGGGCACAGGCACTTGCGTCCCATTTCATCTCAAAGGAAGGAAAAAAAATAGCAGGAAGAATACATACATTGACCATTTGAATGTAACTGCAGCTTACGCTCAGCAGGAATGGAATTAAAGACGAGTCTCCTGGTGCGGAGCAGCTGAGCCCTGAGAGTAAGGCAGGGTGAAACACTACCACTCAGCTGCAGTGACGGCTAAAAAGGCCCCTCGCTACCGCTGAAGGACACACGTGGTTATCAACAGCCCTGTTTCTTCCTCTTAGCGTTGCTATCTTGACGCATACAAAATAAAGCAAGTTGGTACGTAGGTAGGCCTATAAAATACATTCATTGGTATAAATAGTTCAGGTCCTTGCACCTAAACTACAGAGACAAATGTTAAAACTTGAGCGAGAAATGTAGGTTTATATTTAAAACCAAACACGCACACGGATATATATATTTTATGTACACATGAGCACACAGAGTACATGAAGACAAATGCTAATCAATGGCAAAATATGTAGCCACTGGACTGAAAAACTGTGCTCGAGTTCTCTCCATAATTACTTCAAGAGGAAAAAAACAAAACGGAACTGGTTGGCTCAACTCCACTTACTACAAGACTTTCATCATTCACTTAAAGGGCAATATAGTTTTTAAACATTTTTAACAGAAGTAGCTGCACCACCTACTAGTAGCCCATTACATTCTTTCTTTTGCCACCTAAATGTGTATCTCTTGTACTTACCTTAGAAGGACGCACATAGGTCTGTTTGGTTAAAAACTGTGTAATTTAAAATACTTGTATTCCCTAGTGTACAAAGCACAAGCAAGTGCTCTCAGTTAACAACTTCTCTGTGATATTTTACATTTACAGTATTGAAAAATGTTGCATTTCTCCTGGTGGGCAAAGTCAGTAGTCAGTACTTCAAGTAATTGCTGATATATTTAAATATACAGATGAATTCTCATATTCTCATTCATTTTCAGTCCTTTACCTGACTGACTGGCTTCCACTGTGTAAGCCAGTCTATCAGCTGAGGAAAATCAGGGATAAGCATGAAGTTTCTGAAAGGAGTTATCACAGATTATATCATAATTGTCACCTTAATGGGATTTGTCACTCAGTATCTGAAATGAACACATTAAGTCCATAGAGGATAACAATTGCATTTAAATATACGGAGCTGCTAGTGAATTGGTCATTAGATACGTAACAAACTCTTTCAATTCGCGTGTAAATCCTAAGCAGCATACTCATGAGCCTGTGTTGGTGTGTTCAGACCAGAAGGCACATGTTGTAGAACACTTCACCTAAGCCCTTTTTCTCTGGCAATTATTAAACTTAATCTAAATCACTTAAAACATGATAGAAGCTTCTCTTGTATTAAGGCACATACTACATGATGAAGAGTTGTAATTTGCTGGGGTTCTTTTTTTTTTTTTTTTTTAGGAAAGCGAAGTCTCCTTTACTCCATTCAGGATGGTTCCAAAAAGATCAAAATAACACCATTCATCTCAAATAAATTAGCACTTTATCAGTTAGGCTAGCAGAATGTTAGTAATCCTTAAAAATAATTTTATAAAACTTAGACAACACTCTTGGCTAATATCCTGGCCCTTCTCAGTGAGGTTTATGACCTGATGAAGAGCAAGAGGAAGGTAAGGAGCCTCTGGATAGCTCTGGAGTCTGTAACGCATCTACCACCTACCAGATTCCTGCCACATTTGCTCTAAACACTCAATGGCACAGAAGCCATTTTCGTTGTCACCAACAGAAAGATTTTGCATCTGGGAGAGCAGCTGAATCTTGGGGTGGGGGGAGGAGTGGGAGGGTGAATAAATAAATCAAATTAAATGTAGCCTGTAATGTTTGTGTCTCTGATTCCACAGACTTTTACTGTCATTATTGGTAAATTCCTGATCCTCCTGATCCTGAAAATACAAAGGAACAATACTTGAAAGTTATCTGTAAGTACGAGCAGGAGCACAAACCAAAAAAAAAAAAAAAAAAAAAAAAAATAGTTTCCCCTGAATAAAGTTTCTTCTTCATAAAATTTCTTTTTTTAACAGGTCTTTCTCAAAAGACATGAAATAACCAGATTAGAATATTCTAAGCTGTTTAGAAATAACTCATTATAAATTAGCAGAACGTTGATGAGAAGAGCTGTCTCTGAATTGGCATTGAGCCAGACCACGCTAGGATCATACAGGGCATGCCCTCTATGACCTCCCCCCTCCTAAACACAGGTTACAGCGATAAAATCACTTTTTTTCACACCAGAAATCTAAAAAGGGGGAGGAAAGGGGAGTTAAAACGTGACAATGCCATCAGTAGATAAGCAGGTATAGCTAATTTACTGTGTGCGTATTTACAAAATGCTCTCTCTTCAAAATGTGCATCAGAGCAATAATGATCGAGACGCATCAATCGCTAACGCTTCTTTTTCAGCCTTTTTCCCTCTTCTTACGAATCAGCACAAGCAGTTAGCGACTGCTGCTGAATCGCGATCAGAAGGCAGAAATACAGACTTTCTTTCAAAAGCGAGCACAAAGCCCATCAAAATCAATTGCCGGTCTCCACATAAACGCCAAATAAACAACACCCATGGCATTAGGCTGGAGCTCAGGCAACCTGTGCTTGCTAACTGCTGCCCCAGTGTGGTGCATGCTTTAACAAACGTAAATATTTGGATTACAAAGGAAAAAATGATCCCATGATAAATTCGCTCATATTCCTTCATTCTCTTGTGTTTTTCTATAAATCTCTACATGCGTATTAGCGAATGCTGTGCTTACTGAACACTGTTACATGTCAGATTTCCCCTCAACTGGAAAACAAACAGAACCTCCCAAATGCACGTTTCTTTCATTTCCCAGTTCAGCTGTTCATTAAGTTTACTTCAGGTTTGCCCAGCCAGACACACGGCTGCCTTTACACGCACACCCAAATCAGCCGAGGATTTATGCTGCACTGACTTGCCTAACAGAAGACAAAACCCAATGACAGGGTTTTTTAACCTATGACAGACCTCTGCCTCTCCTCTCCCGTAAGGTACTGCAGCTGGACTTGGTCCTTCCCTAAACTGCAGCCAGCTCCTTCCTGCCAGCTCCGTGTTCTTCTCCATCAAACTGGTGTGGCAGACTCCCAGCCCCTTCTCAACAGCCCTGAAGGAAAACAGTGTCCCTTGCCTGTTGCTTTCAAGCATAGGGAAAAAAAATGCAAAAAAAAAAAAAAAAAAAAAAAGAAAAAAAAAAAGGCATAAATGGGTGTATATTTTCTCTTTACTTTCTCTTCACTTTTCTCTTATGTTCTCTTTATTTTCTCAGTTACATAGTCAATTATGCAGCAATCCGTGCACTTATGGATTCTGAACCTGCCCGCTACCCAGTCACTGGAGGACAGCAAGGCTGAGTTATGTCAGATACAAACACATGGAAATGGATTTTATGCCGGATTCATGCTCCTGGAAGCTCTAATTTAACACTAGCACAGACAGGCGATGCATGACTCAGTGCAAAGTCTACCGGCCAGTGCCAGCCTGACACAAGCGTATTAAGAGCAAAATCTGTGCTGCATCCAGACAGCTTTCTAAGGCCGGTAACTAATTCAAAACCAGTGTAAACAAACTGGAAAGAGACCCCCCCATGGCACTCTGCACCCAACAGCGACATTCAGTTCTCTGTTTATTTGCACAACGTTGACTAATGCCCGTCTTCTCCTGGACTGCATAAGTGTACCATCCACTCCATTATCCATACCCACTGTGTTTTAAAGAAACTGTATTCAAACAGAAATCACCACTCAAGTAAAAAGTTTATGTATGCAGAAATCTGTGTAAGAGGTGCGTGGTGTATGAGTTCATTATTCGGTAATAGAAGACAGGAATGTAAGGCACACACATCTCTTCTGAAACGGTGTCCCAGATGGGTGGAACTACGCTCACATAGCAGGTTGCACGGAATACTTACTTTCAACTTGCAAAGCAAAGATTACCTTACTTTCAGGCTGATTTATTCACGAGTTGTCAAGAAGATATTATAAATGCAGAATATTAACTATTGTCTTAAAAATAATTAAGTATTGAACTTCCTTCCTTAGTAGACCTTCTCAAAACCATTGAGATTTTACCTCTAGTTCTCTTCTTAGGCTAATTCCCAAGGGAGTATCTGATGTCAAAAGTTGCAAAAACTGATTTTGCAATTGGAGTGCAGTGGTGACCTTCTTAACCAATTTAGTATGCCTGGAAAAGCTCTAGATAAAATAATCTCTCCTTCCTGTAATTACTGGGGAATCTGGAGGGAGGTAGCAGAAAAGTGCTGTAATTTTAAACTGTATAAATGCTGCATGCCCTAAACTCCACTAGTAGGTTTTTTAATTAAAAGCATACCACCATTAAAGCAGAAGGAAAAAAAAAAATGACAAAAAACACAAGATGGAACAAAATAACAGGAATAAAATAACTAACGCTTGGACAGATAAAGAGAAAATAAGTGCTCGTGTACTCTGTTCCTTTTCCATGAGGCCAAAAAGGCAGGAGCATCAGGAGCACCTCGAAGGGGAAGAGCTATCTCCACGTCCTCTGCCAGGCACTTGCTCAAACACGAGGCTCTGTGCAGCTGTGTGCGCACCCACAGCCGCTGGTCAGGTGCTGCAAATTCCTGTTCTCCCAAATAAAATTCCATCTTTTAAAAGATATGGGAAATTTGTAAGATGGGGAAATGCAAAGAAAATTAAGTTGGAGTCTGTAGTTTAAATATATCCCTTGCTTTTAATATACCTGTATGCCCTAATCAAAACTTGTATTCAGGAAGATTTGAGTCCCATCAGCTGGTAGGACAGATTAGTATTCAGAGTTATCTCAAATTACAAAAAATAAAAGTGGTAATTCTCCTCTCATAAAACACTTGTATCTTTGAAATACAGTAACAGAGAGCAGGAGAGAAGAGGGCAGCAGGGAAGAATATTTATTGGTTTTTGTGTTTTTTTCCAAAGTATGATCATCAAAAAATACAGAGCAACAAACTTAATTAGTTTTCCTCTAATTATCTCCTCTGCCAACCACCTCTCCCTTTTTTCCAAACTGATTATCAAACAGATGTATTCAGGAGACAGACCAAAGTTATTTCATTTCAATTACAGGTCTCTTCTAGCTGAATTGCAAGAAGCTGCAATGCACAAGTACAAAAATACCCTCCTTTCAATAAACCCCTTTTTGGCAAGGCAAATTAGATCAGCTGAAGGTTTCTCCAATGTCATGGATGCTGACAAATGCTCCTGGACGCTACCATCCTGCATTGGAGTCATCTGATCCGTGCTCGCGCTTGCCAGGACTTCGCTAATGGCTATTTCCAGCCTTTGGCTTCCCACTCCTGCACCCAGCTGTGCTGAACTACTCTTGTCCTTATGCTGTCTTTGAGAAAGAGCCAACTCATCTTGGTTGGATGTACCTGGCAAAAGCAAGCCCTGACACAAGTCGTTTTCCATCAAAATCTAAAGCTAGAAATAAAAATGGGATAAAAAGAAATATCTAAGGAGAGAGAGGAGACAAGTGGTCGCACTTCTCCCAAAATGTCTTGACGCATGCAGCATTATTTGTGACTATGCCCTGGAAATATGCATTCACACCCTGCACAATATTTACTGAAGCAAAAGGAATGAGTTTTTTCTTTGTTTTTTAAAGAATGAACAAGACTCACAGTTACAGATCAGCTGACATTCTCAAAAATCAGTATTCCACCTGCCTTGCAATTTATATTATTTGTTTGAAAATTACTGTTTCCAGCAACACCGCTCTTCATTTCCATGTTAAGATTAAAATTTGCACATTATTATCCTACCTTACACATCGCTTTGAAAATCAGCACTTCTCTGCAACTGAGAGAAGTCCATTAATTCCTCTTCCCCTAATCTCAGCTATACAGATAGCACTGAGCTAAAGAGCATCAGTAAATGTTAGAGGTAAAAGAAGGGAGTTGGAAGGGATTTTAAAAATGATTGCTACCTACCCGTACTTTTAACTCAGATTTTACTGAGGGATTTCTGAAAGGGCCAGGGGCCAGCTGAACAGAAGGACCCAAGGCCGGCAGGTCGCAGTCGCCCCACTCGGGAGCATCATGTCCAGTTGTTAGGGGCAGCTGGCAGCCCAGGTTAAACATTCGTACCAAAAGGAAAATGCATCCCCACCAACCTGGCTGCCTTGTAGTTTAAAATCCATACAGAGAGAACTGCATGTACATCAGTCTGTTGGAAAAAGGCACAATTTCAACCCTGTACAAAATACTTCTGCACTTGCTCTGAAAAAAAAGTCATGAGTCTACAGCGGTATTAGCCTTCCTTCATTTTACAAACATTAATCTCTTGCAATCATGAACTTAACTCTTGTAGCTTTTTTATATACATTTCAGCATTTTGCTACAGCTATAGAGAGCAATCGTCCCAAAAGTTCACGCTGTATACATTTACTGACTACTGCAGACGTTTGCAAATATTTTACATAGGAAAAAAAAAAAAAATCTCACCCAAGCAGCCAAAAAAATGAGCTCCAGCACTAAACTCAGCTGCAGTTTTGCCACCTGCATCAACATCACCACCTTTGCCTTTTAGGCTGTCAAAGTGGAAAGAGACAGAGAAACAAGAGTCCCCCAGCCTGGTCCCATCAACTCCTCTGCCTGCCCCAAGTTTTGCTCCACAGAGCAGAGAAGCCTTGGCCATGCCTTGGCAGAGGCATGCAGTACAAAGAACAGCACAAGGAAGTCAGGAAAGAAAAAGCAAGTGCAAACAGTTTAGACATCCCAAGAGACAGAGTAGAAGTAGAACTCTAGCCACCTTTCTTATTATCAGGATTTATTTAAATCCTAAAGCTAAATTAGTGTTTCCCCATGCTATTTCACATGTCCAGATCTATGCAAAAGATGATTGCAGAGGCCTGAACAGAAGCACCGAGTTATTTTGCTGCAGCAATATTGCAACAACTGCTAAAGAAATGAGAGAGGGCAGCTTTGCTGTGTTGGTGCCAAGCTACTTCTGTAAGTGAAGCACAGCATCCAGTTTAATTCCTGAACTTCCGCAGCAAATTCCTCCTAGTGTCAGATGAAAACGCAGTTAAGGTTTTAACTATCTTCAAATGCATTTTCTATATACTATGCTTTGTTTCTCTGGCCCAGTTCATACAATCCTAAATTGAAAGAGATTATGAACTAAACTTAGGCAGTGATAGGATCACAAGTTTTTCTTTGTTTGGTTAACTTCTTTCAATAGAATCAAATAAAAATAATAAACTACTAAAATATGCAATCACAGCAGAAAATCCAGAAAATGGGGAGCTACTGAAGGTGTCATTCCTCCTGCTGATACAGCTACTCGTAATGAAGTCAGAAGGACCTTCTCCTTGATCTGATGGGGGCTGGGGGCTGATTCTGCCTTCAAACACCTGAAATTAGCTTGTACTTTTCATGATATCTCCACTGATTTTAATGATGAGCAGACCAATTAATTTCACATGAGGTGTGAATGCTCAGCTTGAGAAAAACAAAAACCAACAGCTAATATAAACTGACTTAATAAAAAAAATGTGTGCTTTCAGAAACACAGAACAAACTTCTTCTGCACTTTCTTCTCTCACCTTAAGCAAAAAAAAAAAAAAAACAAACCCACAAACCTCTTTCTAGTCTTTTTTTCAGAACTACATCTACATTAGTAGACATACCTGCATTAGCAGCTCAGTTCTCAAAGCGCGTGCTTCTGAATATCCCAACCGTTCTCATTTATGATGTTTTTATTCACACACTGGAGAAGGCTTGGAGCACACAAGTGATGCTGGAGGATGAACTCCAGGACTTGCCTAATGCACTCCAACAGCTCATGGCCTTCCAGTCTGCTGAAGCACAGGAGGGCCAGCACGAAGAAAAAACCCTGGCAGTCCATACCTGTGCACACATGGTTTCTGCTGCTCTTGCGCTACAGAGCTGCTTCCTTTGTCCCTCATTACTTGCTAAAGCAGACGTAGCCATCATACGGTGAGGAAATTGCGTGCACATTTGTGCTTAACAGAATGCTTGCACACAAGCACATATTGCAATATATATATATATATATTCTTGTCTTGCTTTATCACCTAATACACTAGAAAGGACACAGCATGTAGTTTAAGTATATTAAATTTGGATTCCCTAGACCCAACACACCTTTCGATGCTATGCAAGGGCCAGGCACTGGTTTGCTATGAACATACTTCTTGGTAGGCTCACGGCGGGCAGTTGAGCTTTCTCCAAGAGGAATCCAGTTCACCAGCCCCAGCACTGCCGTGCACATCAAACCAACATGTGCTAAAGGGGAAAAGACAACTGACTTTGAAACTACAGTATCTCTGAAATGAACTAAAATGTAGGCACAGGCCAACTACTTCTACAGAACATAAGCCACCTCATTGCAGCTTGCGTGGCTCAAACAGGCAATACCTTTAAGAAGGTGGCATTTGTCAGCTGGCCTTTCTTGTCCATTCCCATAAGCAATGTGAGGTGATTCAAATTAGTTTAGTGCAGAAGGAAAGGAAGCTAAGCTGAATCAATTTACCCAGCTTTTCTCAGACTAAAAGCATGCTCAGATATCGTGCGGCCAAGCCAAGGTAATGTGATCATTCTTACATCCCCATGATTAACTGAAACATTCTCTACTTATTGCCCTAAGAGACATAAGTGGGTCTTTGCTGGCTTCCATTCATTGCTATTGAACAGTGAAGACAATGTGGAGATGGTGAGAAACTAGAACAATCTCCAGGCTAGTCAGCAGGTCAGAAAAGCATAAATTATCCAACGGCACTATACTAACATCACAATAAACAGGAATACCTGATTCAGCCAGTACCGTTCAGTTAAAGCAGAACACACGAGATATCTCATTTGCTGTATATTTTATTAGTGGAACAGCAATATTTGACCCTATTTTAAAGATGTTGCTTACCGACAACTTGCAATAGGTTGTTCTGAACACCTAAGGTGAGTGAGATATGCTATTTGGCTCCACAAGAGTGAGATGGGAACCACTGATATGTGGCTAGGTCTCATCATGAGACTTGACAAGTGTGATGATAAACAAGTCTTTCAAAGACTAAAACCATAAGCTCAACCGTTACAGGATTAAGTGCATGAATGAATGTACTATGGGATTCGTTTTATTTACCTCTGAAATGCAGGCATTGTTAAAGGAAACAATAGATCTACAGCATGCCTCACAAGATGAAATATTACAATGAAAACTAACATTTAAAATAGTTTAAATAAGTGAAATATACATGATGTAAGCCGGAACCTTTCCAGAAAACTACTTTTTGTTCATGTGAAGAGTCGGGAGCTCTCTGTTAAACATTGTGTCAGAACACCTTACGATTCTTCCTTGCCTAGCAATTTGAGCACATTAAATTATTATTCTACATGCTTAATACAGTGTAAGGAAGCCCTTTCTTTCGTGCTATCTGACACCTTTAAACAATTAACATATTTCAGTACAGGCTGCATTTCAAGGCAGTAAGCAGACCTAAGTATAAAATAATCAAGAGATATCTTTCCTACCAATGGACTGGCTGTAACATTAGAGACAGTAACTTCATTGCACAAGGAACACCCTCCTCTTTCCCCGAAAGATTCTGATTTTTAAATATTTCAAAAAGTTGCTTTTTCAGGCCTCAGGTGGCAGTAAATATATTTTTAAAGATGTTACCTCTTCACCGAATGCCTCACTAAGTGGCTTTTTTGAGCAAAATAACCCCTTTCCAGCTGTTTAGTTTTTCTGCACATTTGGGGCATCAACTTGATGAACAGCTCATGTGGGCACCCAGCTCTTCACAGCTGACACTTCCCGTGTGCACGTATATCAATGAGCACATGCTTGTGGATGCACAGGGAGCACACAATTACCGAGTTGCTTGGTTATTATGGACACTAGAGAGACTGTTCTTCTGGGAGATGAGCTGGAGAAAAGAGAAGGGAAACTCTTCAAGAAAGCCTCAATGAGGTTTGACAGGAGTCAAAAGTTTTCATGGTCTCGTTTTAAACAAGCCTGCATGCCTTTCAGAAAACATGTTTAAGCAATATTAATTTTTCAGTATACACTTTTTGAACATCTACTTGTTTTTTTTGACTTACATAGCTCACAAGTCAACAGAAGGAGCAATTGGCAACGCAGCTCGTTACATACTGGAGCAAGGTTCGTACTGCCTTGGGATCTCCTTGGGATCTGCTCAGGAAATGCCCAGAGTTGCAGACTTCTATTTAAAGTCTGGTCTTCTGCCAGTATGAATGGTGCCCTCTTCCAGCTACCAAAAGTTGAACCTGCCTTAGCATTTTTAGCACTACTAATGCTTCCATATGCTTCCTTCTTTGTTACCAGACAAATCCCCCTCAACTTCCCCCCTCTCTCCTTCAAGATCACTTTTTCATTACTTTCTGACATCTTTTTGTTCTGAAAAGCAGCTCAGGTCTTTCTTAAATACCTGAAGGTGAATTCACATCTGATTTAAATGTCCGGCACCATGATGAAAGAGCATTTAAAACAACAGACTCAGGCTTTGCCATTGTCTCCTTGTCCAAGAAAATGCAAGAATGTAAGAATTGTATTGCAAAAAAACTTCAGATCTCTTCATTTTCACGGGACCACTGCCTGTTTACTCAGCTCTACCTGAGGAAACACAGCCTTCACCATGGTGTTTGTATGATGAAAGGAATGGTGTCCATCAAAATGCATTCTGTATAGATGCACACGCATGCATGTACATATACACCACACTCCTCTTAGTGTCCTGCCAGTTTTTGGCAAAAGAAATACAATAACCGTGCGATCGTTTAGAAACACAAACTTCTTACTTCTGTTTATTTAGGCTTTAAGAAGACTTTTCACACTTGTAACTGCTCCCAAGAACAAATGCAGTATTACAAGCAGAGAAATAGAGTAGCATAAACCATTTTTACCATTTCTCATCTGCACTAAATACAAAAATTGTGTGTTTTCCAAATCAACTAAATGCCAGCTGCAACGATATCATTAAATCCATAGTAAATCTAACAAATTAATGAGGAAAGCAATTAAGGCTGTATTAGAGACCTTATTCTTACTACACAATCAAAAATGCTTCTTACATTTAACAAAGAAAAAATGTCAAAACAAAAGCTCAGAGCCTGAATTCTCATTTTCTGATTGACCAAACGCAGTTAATCTATTTCCCAAATGGCACCATTTTTTGAGAAGGAACTTGCGAAGATCTGTGACATGAAATGGAACAAAGATCAAAAAATAATTAAAAAAATATGAAAGTAGAGGCAGAAAGGAAAAATATGAAGAAAAAAAAAAAAAAAGAGGAATTAGGGGAAAAAAAAGGCAGAAGTGGCATGAGACAGAGACCACGGTATTTACCAAGTCATCTTTCGTTTACAAGTAATGTAGTAGGCAAACCCTCCCTGCAGCTGATGGATATAAAAGAAATGAACATGGGTAAAGAAGGCAGCAAGAAAGATAATACTAAATGTAACTGTATGGTTATAAATTTATATGATGTCAAGGAAAATTAAATCACTAAATCTGTAAACTTTCTTTAACTAACTCTCAAATCCAGGGCTTTGTCATCAAAATGATCGCTTACAAGACAATCCCAGCACCCCCAGGATTTTCTTTTATTTTTTAAGTGTTTAGGCACACATATTAGCTTGTCAGCATGGTGTTTGAAAGTTTAATGATGTTTTCCTTTCTTCCTTTCATTGCTAAATTCAGTAGTCTAGTGGGAGGTGAAAGCAACATAGCCGTGCTACCCAAGCTAGCCCATTAGCCAGGTGCTGCTGCACCCCACTGCCCAGCCAACCTCCCATTTAGCCGTAGTGGCGACAAGTACGTGTCTTCTGTGAAGCTCAGTTTCATTCCATCTATACCTGTCATTTTAAAAATTCAGTCTATGAAAAATGATGAAAGACCCTGAAGTCCTGGTAGACAGTAAGTGATGAGAATGACAATCTGGTCAGAACGGTAAAATTTAGAAAATGGAATTGTACAACTGCTTAAGAGCCAACAGTGAGACCCAAGTTCAACACAAAGCTGCTATTTCCAAATATTTGCAGGGAAAGGAGCAAATTTGGCAATGTTTTCTCGCGAAGAACCTGAGTGGATTCAGGTCATCTCACTACACAGAAAACGCACATACGGAGGGTCAGCTGGAGTGGGCTGGGAGGTCGAAGAGCCAGGACAGAGGACAGAAGCCTCCACCGAGGTGCAGTTGGCATGGAGCAAGGTGACAGCAAAATGAGTCAGCGCTGTCCAGGCCAGTTAGATTTGCCACAGACATGGGAAAAAAAGAGGGGAGGATAAGACAATGATTTAAAGGGGTCAGAAATAAAACAGTTATGTCTCTGTGTAGAAGTGCTTCATATTCATTTCTGTTCCTTCACAAGGGAAAGAGCATATATATACACTCAATGGATTACACGTAAAGTTGAGCGATTAATAGCGGAAAAGAAATTCATTTGTCAGCTCCTCACAAGGATCTCACTGTTCTTACAAAATACAAACAAGCCTGTCTCACAAGTGTTATAAAAGGGGATTTATCTAAGCACCTTCCCGGGAAATGGAAAGGTGTATTTGATATATCAAAGGCAGCACAAGTTGCAGCACAGGACTCCAGGAAAAAAAAAAAAAAAACATAGCCAAACACTGCAAGGTATTTGATGCGTGGAGGAGGGAAATAGGGAAGTGGTATAAATAGGATAAAGTGAGCAGTCCCAATGATGTTAATGAGACTATGTATAGAATAAGCACGTCACTATAAACACAGACCACACGATCCACCCTCGTATGTCCATACATTAAGGAACCATTATAGCAATATCCAGGGTATTCTTAGAGTTTCCATTTTTATGTGGACTACTGGGAACCATTTTGATAGATACGCATTGTAATGCTGGAGTGAGCTCAAAAACAAAAAAAGCCTCAGTATAATCAAGACTAAAGGAATTGGTGTGTGAGGAAAGAAGAAAATAGCAACGTGTTCCAAACTTGGAAAAGATGCAAGTAATGCAGATTCTTACAGCTTATAAATATGTGAAGGATGTAACCAGCAAGGAGGGACGGTAATTAGTCAGGACAAAATGAGCCTAGCTTTAATTAATGAAAGGGAAACAATTGCAAAAATAATACGTGTATCAGGAGATGCCTTTTTTTTTTTTTTAATAGAAAAGTGCAACAACAGTTATTTTAAAGCATAAAGCACCCTACACAGATGTGCACATCAGGTCGTTTTACACGGCGTAATCTAGACCTCCATGAGGGTGCAGTCACGACCCTACCTGATGGCTGCTAACACGAGTTGACCAAAGAGCCTTCTACGACCTCTTGCTTTGAATGACAAACCTTCTGTTCGCGGCCAAACTGCACGACAGGTTTGCATGGGAGTACAAGTATTCCGAGTACTTACGTCTCTTCATTTGAATGAAAAATGTGAAGTGCTTACAGCAAATAAAAACACCTCAGAAGTGATATTACTGTTCTGATGGACCATACAGCTTCAGTGTATTTATACAGCAGTGAGCTCCTTGGAGCCTTTTTCAGGTGAGCCGTGACAGAAAGGCGCTGGGCTCATAAGGCACGTTTGGGTTGGAGGTGCAACTGCGAGTGGCCCGCCGCACCCCAGCTTCACCACCGCCATATTTAAGGAGGTGTTGCCTCAAGAATTCCTGTATTCTCGCCCAGCCCAAGACCAAAATCTGTCACCAAAAGTTGGTGTAGCTGGCAACAAATTATGTAAAATTCCCTGAGAGACTGTTGCCAGCAAAAGGAGCAGTTGCTATTCTAGAGGTCAGGGTTTCATTGACTAAAACCCCATCCATCTGCTAACCGCACCGAGCTCCCTCAAAATTTGTCCTGTCTCATGGGGGAACGTCAGATCTGCTCCGCAATACCACACAAGCAAACGAGCAATATCACTGAATAATACACATCACTAACTTCTTGTAACAGCCGTCCTATTGCTTTCAGGGAGAGCAGGAGAGCCTCTGAAGAAATGGGGAACTGAGTAGTTCTTCTCTGTAGGCGGCTGCCATGTTAATATTTGTTACTTTCTGTCCCTGTTTCACTGAGTTATGTCGTGAAACAGAAATACAGTTATATTAACCCCATTGTAATCCTGACATTTCTTGGAAAACGTGGCCTATTAGTAATTAATCTTAGAACTGGAGGTAATATAGCGCTCTCCACTTCACTGACAGCACTACTCATCGTGCATTTATAGCTAATACAAGGACCCTTGACAGGGGAGAGAGAACTAGGCAAATGCGGTAGCAACTGCGAAAATGAGATAAAAGCTACTGACTTTGTACCCTATAATTCACCAAAAGCTTTCTTCATTTTTTCGTAGAGTTAAACACATACTTTAAGAGACAAAAGGTCCATTTTTTCCCTCTCGATGCACACATGTGAGACTCATTAATGTTAATTGGATTTATGAATGCCCACTGAAAGGGGAAGAAACTGTAAAGATTTCACATTTGCAGGGAAACAATCGGAGGAACAATTTCTTGTGTGTCTAGCTGATGAAGAGATGAGGAAATAATGGATGAGTCATTTTACATTATGATTCAAAATTCCTAAAATAGATTAGATGAAAACACTGATTTCTGCACGGGTCATATTAATGTAAAGGAATCTTTCTAAGAATCTGATTCGAACCTTCAAGTGTATGTGTGCTTCTAATTACCTAACTCTGAGAATAAATCATGGTCTCTGAATTGTAATTACACAGATTTGTAGCAGTAATTCAATCTGGCAGGTGTAAAATACAAGTGTAATTTCCTCTATCCCCCCTGTAGTCTTCAAAGAGACGGTGAACTTGAGCCATTTGATAATTTATTCCATATTGTAGCTTTCACATTTATTATGCATCACACTTCTGATAGATCTTTTCGGAAGGTGATTATATATGGCTCCGGTTACTCCACTGATTTCAAAATAAATCCAACGTTCATTTACCCAGCCTGCAGTGGCCAAAAACTTCAAAGTAAGCTCAAAACTTCTGCTATTTGTGATGGGGGTGGGGAAGAATAAACAGCCTTCATGTAGACAGACTCGCTCTACGGGGACTTCAAAGCTGGTCTTCTCCCATGGAATGAATTGGAAGCTGTCTGTTTGTATTAAACAGCTCCTTCTTACAGAAAAGAGATTGCCACTTGCAAACAGGGAGAAGCTGTGCTTTGGCACTGCCTTTCCCTCAGAATCATTATTTACTTTGAGTAAATCATGGACTACAAGAAGTCGGTACGATGCCACATCGCTGTGTTAAAGATGAGGCCTGAATATAGAGAAAACATACATGTATTTATTTTATACGTGTAAATATGTATATAAAGACGACCCACAACCACCCCATTCCTACTGTCTGATGGGGTGCAAACTACCTGGCCAGTTTCCTGGAGGTGCTCAACCCATGGAAGCGCACACCATCCATCCCGCAGCGTGACAGCTCCGTGGGCTGAAGAGCAGAAGCTTTATGGCTTTTTCATTCATTTTTCCTCTGCCACAATCTGCATCTCCAGGAAGAGAGGAAAAACCGCACCTGGTTACTGCACACTGAGCAAAAGGGGCAGCACAGGAACGTTCCTAATGCTTTCCTAGACCCCCGCGCCCGCCTAGCAGACTGACCTATACTGGGAGAAGAATAGGATCAATAGATAAAGGAATAGAGTGCAATCCTTAAAACTTCTTTATGCTTCCTACTTGAAAAGCACATAAAGCCTTCTCTCCCCTCTTTAAAAACCACTGGAGAAGAATGCTCTCTGCTGTAGGACTTGGAAAGCATACGAGGCTCAGCACAGGTCACTGCTTCCCAGACTTCTCTGCCGACACACTGAAGGCATCTGCCCATGAAGAGTATCTCTGGATGAATGATAGTGGATTTCCTCGTCTCTGTCAGTGCCAGGCAATCAGCATACAATAGAAAATGCTCAGTTTGATCTATCTTGCCTCTGCACAATGCTGCTCTACTGAAAACAAATCAACTCCTTTATCGGTAATCCTCTTGGGTGCCTTTTAAAAGCCTTTCCAAATTAAGATTATACTCGCCAGCGTTTTTTAATATGAAAAAGTGTAATCAATAAAATGCTGCTGATAACTCAGATGATTTGCAGGGGGGGAAATTAAATATGAATTAGTTTGGAAGAATTCCGAGTCCATCATCTTTCTTAATTATAAATTGGGTCACTGGCTATGAATTGCATGACTCAGCTCAGGAATGCCTAAAAAGAAATCATCAGTAGATTGAACAGTTGCGTTTGATTTATTTCTTAGAGCTAAAACAAGCACTATATTTTGGACCTCTGGTCGCTTAGGAGGTCCCCAGAGAAAGCCGGAGATGTCGCTCCCGTCAGCTACCTGTCATCTGGGACGAGGGGAGCCGAGAGTGCCCAGTGATCCCGAAAAGCTGCGAGCAGAACGTGACAGTGACATGCCCGGCTCCCCAAGGAACCTCCTTACTGCAGAATAAGTGAAAAGCCGCTGCTACGGACTGAAGGCAGACCGATACCATGACTGAGGCTGGGAGGGACGTTCAGTCCCGTGCTGTCCTTAAAGCACAGCTAAGCAGATTAGGGCTGCTTGGTCAAGCTTTGAGCACCCCCGAGGATGGAAATCCCACAGCCTCTCTGCAGTTTGGCCACCCTCTAACTAATTTTTCTTACCGTGTGTAGCCGATTACAACTTCCAGTGCTCCCACACGTGCCCACTGCCTCCCACCACGCAACCCTGAGAGGCATCTGCCTTAGCAAAACACCCCAAACCTCTCAAGTTCCTCAGTGAACAGAGCAGACGCTACCATTGGCACGACAAACGTGCTGGAAGTGATATGCAAAACTTTGCCACTGAGCTCCAGGTACTCTCCGTTGCTGATTTCATCTCAACTACTGCCATTTGTTTGCTGTCCTTGGTAGCTTCTCCCTTCCTCTGTATGGAACAGCTTGGGTATTTGTGTTACCTTCCCATACCTAGCTGTGGTTTCCCCTCCACCACAAGTGCACCACAAAGGTCTGCTCTGCAGGTCCAGCCCGTAGCTGCCAACACAGTGCTACAGCTACCGCATTTTGGCTGACTTCTTCCAATTCTGGTACCTTGACACCTTCGTACCCACGAGCACTTACAGGTGTTTCATAAAGAGGCTCAAGGACTTCTGACACCCTGTTGGTAGTAAGCTCTCTGCTCACCAGGCATGAGTATTACAGCTCCATAAACCCCCAGAAGTATTCCTTTAAAACTCTTTTAATCTCTTTCTAATCCTTAATTCCACCTCCTAGTTCACTTATTTGCCAAACACACAGCTGCCGGATGATTTAGAGGCTCATTTGCACAGTAGAAGGGCAAGCAAATATTATCCTGATTTTTCTCCTGGCTGAATGTCTTTTTTCCCTCAAAATTCACGATCAGAAAATCAGTATCACTATTAGAAAAATCAATGCAAAGAACCAGCAAAATCCAAATCTATTCAGCAGAGGATTCTGTTAACCCGAGAATATTCTAAAACATCAACTACATTTTTAAGAAAGAATAAGCTGCGTGAAAGGCTCTTTAAAGTGCAGTGTCTATCAAAAATCTGTTTGATTCATTTAAAGTTGTTTACTGCTCATGTAAAAGAACATAATGTTCTTCCTGTAATTACATTAAGTCTCACTTTTAAGCAAACTGAAACTTCTTTTTTTTTTAAATAAAGAACATTTTGTAAAAATACAGTATTAAAAAAAAAAAAAAATGATGCTATGGTCTTGTGTGCTGCGCTGT
Source organism: Nettapus auritus (assembly GCA_011076525.1). NCBI lineage: Eukaryota > Metazoa > Chordata > Aves > Anseriformes > Anatidae > Nettapus > Nettapus auritus. Next base: position 5,893,989 of record CM021771.1, read on the forward strand.
GAGTAAAAGCACGGTAAAAAAGTAAAAGCTTTTGGCGTTAAAGATGTTGGCTCAGGTGGTTTTCACTGACTGCTTGGCCAACCCTCCGTATACATCAAAACCCCACACAGACCAAGGGTTGTCGCCCAAATTTATCTCCAGACATCTTATGAATTCGCACTTCCCGAAGCAGCGGTCGCCACGCTATCCACTAATGGGTACCGGGGGCTCCTGTTACAGGCACTCTCAGCAGAAATTAAATACTTGGCAACTGCAGCTATTTAAACAGATACCCTAAAAGAGCAATTACATTCCGCAGTGTAAATCCATTTATAAGCGTATTTACTATAACTTTATGGACACCTACACACAGTAAAAGAATTTTATTACAATTATTTTTTAAATTACAGTCTCAGACGCATTGATTCATATTGGCTGTGGAAAGATGTTATCAGTAAGCTGGAAAGGAGGCAGTTTTCCTATTCCAGGAAACTTATCTCTAATAGGTGAAGAGACAAATTCTACCAGACATTTTGCAATAAAAAAAAGTTTTAAGAGGAAGACCTGGCCAAGACCTGACCGACTTAAGCAAAGTGGCTAAATGTGAGATGTGAGACATGTACAACTTCAATATCGGAGCTGGGCTGGGCCCCAGAGCCTGATCAGTTGCCATTTGCAGAAAGGAGAGTCTCTAAAAATATCACAGAAAAAAAAAAAAAAAAAAAGTCATTTTGAAGAAATGCAAATGAGCATGGTCAGACAAAAAGCCTGACCAGTCCAAATTATGTTCCTAAGTCTTTTGTACAAACCGAGCATACTGATGAGAGACTAAAAAAACCTCTCCCGGTTCCTCAAGCTAAATCCAAGCATTTTCCAAGGCATTTTTTAAGAATCTGAGGTGAAGCCCCTGGTTGCCGTCAGGACAGCAACGCCAGGCTGGGGATGCAGTGATGCTGCCCAGGCCTTATTTGAGGATTTGCTCCTACAGCAGTGGGAGAAGAAACGGCATTTCCTTTCTGACAACTCTCTGTACAGCTACCGCCATGGGGTGGGAACCTGCATTTCCATATTGAAAATACTTGGAAATTTGCTCTCTGAACTAATATATAAACAGGGCTGCATGGGAATTCATGCCCACACACAATTCGGATTCTTGGAAAAAACATTCTCTGCCAGGGGCAAAAAGAAACCCTCTGCCCAGCCCGTGCCCCTGCCACAGCCAGTCCTCAGAGGAAGGGAACTGCAAATACATTTTAACAAAATAAATTAATTACAGTAGTTTACAATTCCAGCTCCCTCATGCCTCCAGGCAGTTTCTTATCTGTACTGGAAAAACAAGGTTAAACATGACAAATATTGTGCCTCCTTGTGAGTAAATGTTGTTTTGTTTACTTTGGGGGTTTTTCAAACAGCATCATGCTACAGCTCATCATATAACCATCTCTCAAGGACGCTGGAGGAAGAGCAGTTGTTCTCTCTCCAGAAGTGTGTGGAAAAATAAAAGGGTCTGACTAGTGCTTGTTCATAGCAATCGGCCCCATGCAGCCACATTAGGAGGGCTCGCTGCCTCTCCCACCTGCGCGTTTGAATAATGAGTGAGCAAAAAAAAAAAGCAGCTCAGTTTCTTTTGCCATCAGGGTATGCTGAAGAGTCTTTGTGACAGCTAAAGCTGCCATCCTTATTAACTGTTATAAGATATTACATAACAGAAAATACCGTGGACTGATTTTGTGGGGTTATCCAGCCCATTCCTGTATCCCAAGATGCATCTATTCAACAGCACTGGTTTCTGTAGACGCTCCTTGTTCCTGCTGGCGTGCCTAAGTGCCATGCAGAAAAGGAAATATTTCAACTGTCACCAGGTAGGGGCATCCAACACCTTGCAGACACTTGGCCAAAAGCCCTGCTCGAAAACCCACTGTGCTAAACTAAGACTGCTTTTGATTTCGGTGTCCTCCAGGTCTGCTCCTCGCTGTAAGCCGTTTTTTCAGCGGCGAATCCCTCCTGGCAGCAAAGCCAGAAGAGCAGCCTGTTTCCGCCGCCTACAGGAGAGGTGAGACTCTCAGAGTTGCAACCTGCACGTTGAGAAAGTTCAGTAGGACAGTTTCAGAAGCCTAACAAATCCAAAAATACGATTGGCTTTGAATATATAGGAACCACCTTGCTGTTTTCCACTCAGCGTATTAGAGCAGCGTGTGAGCATTAATCTGCGTCTCTGAGCTGCGAGATCACTACGGACGCTTGCATCGGAGAATATTCAAGGCAAAGGCCCTCCTCAGACTTACTCTTTAAGGCCTTGATCTGGAAAAAAAAACCTGAACAAGTGTACTAATTTAACCATGGTAATAGGCTAATTACACTCCACAGCATAACGACGCGTTTGAAGTTTACCATGCATTTAATAAGCTTTTACAGTAGAAAAGCTCAGTCGTAACTCTCTTTGAATCAGACACAGTCTACGTTTAAATCTGCTGCACACCAGACCCCGGCTCCTACTAGCTTTTGGACCAGACCCTGCACTTGTACAAAGTCCGATGTGGACGACGCAGAGCACACACCGCCCTTACAAAATAAAGCAGAACCACTCACGGCAAGAGCAACCGCTGCAGGTCAGCACCTTCCTCTGCTTTGAATACTGTTCATATAAACCAACCTTGATTTTGAAAACAGTAAAACAAGAATAGCAAGAGTATTTTATACGCACTGCACGAGACTTGTGACCTCTCCGAGCCGCTTTAGAGAAGCACTTGAGATATAATAACCTCCTGTTCACTCAACTGGCTGAACCGATCCTGCTGATGATGCTCAGAACCGGTGCTCTTACCTACAGCCCACACCATGCAAGGGGTCCCTTGCCTTCACGCAAATTAATGCAAGAAGTAGAATAAAGATACAATTTTACTGTTACTTCCATTTTATTAAATTATTTTCTCAGTAGTTTTCAAACATTTGAATGACACTGATTAAGCATTAAAATTAAATTAGACAGACTTTTATTTACTTCTAACATTGTGGTGAGTTTCAGCTTCTCTCACAGAAAAGACGTGAACATTTTCACATTCCACGCTCAGCTCATGAGCACAGCAAAACACCAAAGCCGTTAAATCTCCGCAGGACACAAGCTATAGAAGTAACAGGTGACTTTTTTGCAGGTCGCCTTGCCGCCTAACTTCTCATTCAGCTCTTAGAGCCATACCCCAGGCAAGGCCAGGACCCTGCTGGTACCCCGCGGGCACAAGCCCGTAGGTGCGCGCTGCATTTGGCACCGCCGCCCGCTCATGACTGCTGTATACAAACACCCATTTACATGGCGTTCAGTCCAGAATGCCCCAGTGCTCCCTTTCAGGTGCTGAGGATGCAAACCCACGTTTAAGGGTGGGCTGTACAGCGTTCCAGCCAGCTACTGCCCCACCTGCAGCTCCTGTCTTTGCAGCTACTCAGATTCTTGCTGCTCACGGTATGGGAGCTCTCTCCATGTACACATAAATAAATACATTCTCATTAAATACATCTTTATGTCCACCACCACGTGTTTACTTTAGTGGATCTGGAAATACATCAGCATTCCACAAAATGTAAAAGAAAGACAACAGACAGCCTGAACAACAGATGGCATTTTCAGAATACGCTGGTGTAATCGATTCCTGAACCCCTTCGAGTTTCATAAAAGCATAACTAAAGCCTAGAACTTAAATGTATGTATTGTGTACAATCTGTTTACGTCTTTATAACCCAGCATACATCTTTATAATGAAAATGTATAGGCACGGATGTGCATGCAGACATAGGCAGAGTGGACGAACACGTTACTATTACACATCATAATGGATGTCTGCGTTCATTTGGAACTCCAGCCATTGGACCACGTGCTTAACAGGAAAGTTTTTATCTTACCCCCTTTCTATCAGCATCAACAAGACCGAATTAAAACTGGGCTTGGAGCAGCCACTGATACCATCCAAAGGTCTAACTCTTTCACAGACCCCTTCGGGCTTACTCCTTCTCATCGCCAGTAGAGAAAATGTCCAATTAAAAATTATGAACGAGCCCTCCACGGCCAGCTCTCCATCACTGTAGACCTATCTTTTGGTTTATATTCTGAAAGACGTGTTACAGATTTAGCAAATCACCCATGGCTGTGACTCCAAACAACCGATTTCTGCCCCCGGAGAGCTATTCCTTCACACAGGTTTCAATGCTTTTTGAGATTATAAACTGCAAGACAGCACCACGGCAAGGAAGATGAATTACAATCAAAGACTCGTGTCATTTGACCTCTATAACACCAGGCATAAAGAAGCACACGCTACGTGTATGAAAACTTTAGGAGATCCATGGACAAAAGGGAAAGCTGTAGCAAGGGGCAAGGTATATAAACTGCTACTGCTAAGAAAAGGAGACTTGGGAAAAGCTTCAAAGTCCCCGAGCGTGAAGCCTGACAATAAATGGCCAAGCAATCAGGCTGCATTCACTGCTGAAACGCCAAGGCATGAGCGTTATTACATACATGCATGGAAGGAGCGCCAGAGCTCTCTTTGCCTTTGTTGCGTTTCACTGACTCGCATCGTAAGTCACGAGTCTCCTCCTCAAAACACGTCTGGCACACGACAGACGGAGCGATCTGCTTGTGCGGACCAACAAAACCAACCACAGCAACTTTCCTTGGGAGCTGATACGACGCCGAGTACTTCAGTGGCAGATGAGCTATCATTATGAGATTGCACCTATTTGAAGACTGGTTCAGATGGCAGAAGCTGCCATGGGGAAAATAAAGCCTTATTCAAGAGCCCAGATACCACCAATTTCATTTAATGACACTCCCACATTTTCTGAAGAAATTTTATGAGTTTGGATGCTGTTCTTCCACATCTGTTGAGCGTCTTTCGCATCAATTCCTAATTCCTGTTTATTTTCCTGGTACGAAGCAATGGCTTGTAACCGAGTAACGCGCCCTTCGCACACCGAGCAGTCAGTCAGGCCCGTTAGGGAACACACACGCGGCAAAGCTGTACCACCAGCCAGCCAAGACCCTACAGAGCTGTGCATTCCTTCCTTTTGGCCCACCATCTCACTCAAGGCTCATTCACGAGCGTTTTTTTTCTTTTAAATAAAAGAAGTGCATCTCACAGTAGCCCGTTTTCCTCAGACTGCCTCAATCAACCATGATTTGTTGCTTCTGGTGCCTTCCTTCCATGCTCAGCCTTTCCCTACATGCCTTCTCAACTGACAGAGCTGTGGCCTTCCCCTTCACCATAACTTCATCCCTCACCCACTTCTTCCCATCTCCCAGACATCCCTGTCTCAAATACCTGCACTCAGTAGGCGCTACAGCTAGGCACGAATTCAGGAAAGGCCGTGCCTGTCAGTGAGGAATAGAAACACTGCTGTTCCCTCCTTCTTACCAAAAAGGAGCCCTCCAATCCTCTCCACTGAGATCGGTGAGGACCGTTCTCCACGTTCCCCACCTCCATGGGGAAGCTGTGCCCCTCTCACCGCCCTTCCCCTCAGTAAGGCTTGGGCAGAAGGGCGCTGGCTCCTGCTCCCCTGCCCAGCCAAAGGACCAGGGCTCTCAGGGTCACTAATGGGAAACCTGTGCAGAGTTTCACCCCCCCCTTCTCTTTTCCTCATTTTTTATTAAACCAAAATAGAAAGCACAAAGCTTTGTGCTTCGTGTTCCCTACCCGGGGAGCAGGGGCTTGTAGCTCTTTCTTCCTGTTACCTTGCACGAGCTTTGAACCAAAACTTTTTAAGGCTTTAAATGACTTTAAATCTCTGTGAAACAGAACACAGCCAAAGGACAATCACACAAGGATCACCTGTGGGGACAAACAATCAGGAAAAAGTGCTTCTCAGTGTCCTCTGGGGGAGAGCAGGGCAGAACAAAGCAGGTCCAGGTGAATCCCCGACCGCTGCAGGGCAGGACAGTCGGCAAGAGCCCCACGGCCCTTTGTCTCTCTAAAACTCCTGAGCTCTGATTCTGCAGGCAGGCTAACATCAAATCATCCCAACACCAGAAACTTTTGTCAGGGTGATGCAAAAGCACAGATGCTGTCAAACATTTCGGGGCAGTACCTGGGGGGGGACACAAACAGAAAACCCAGCCTCACCAGGTGAGTAGGAGCAGCACTTTCCCCCTTGCTGTGAAACTACCAGAGCACACGGAGTCGCGTTACTTTCTAGAGTACAGCGTCAGAGCTCTCCAAAAGGAGCAAAGCTAAGCAAATACGCCACGTTTTGCACAGAGGCAACGCCACGGTGTGTAAACAAAGGCTGTTTTCAGGTTCTCCCCAGTTGATGAGGGAGCGGGGGTCTTCAGAAAGCGCGGATCAGGAGCACAGATGAATACAGACAAAAAGCCTGAAAGCGAACTGGGGAGATGTGCCCAAGTCAGAGCTGCTCTGATAAATTTCTGGTGCTTAGATTTACAAATTAGAGATTCTCCTAAGCTTGCTCTAGGATGGGAGATACCAAGAGCACGTTAAACAGGCTGTATTCCCATCACAACTTCCAAAAACGTGCTCTACTTTGTATTAATACAGATTTTCATCTTTGTAAGGCTGAAAGCCTCTGAAAAGATTTAACGTTTGATTTTCCAATAGCAGCTGTCTGAAACCTACTTTGGTGCCTCAGAGCTGTTAGTTTGAGCTATCAAACCACGCCACGTTGCAACTCAGCCCTTTTACCTGCCTGATGTGAGAAATCACCCGAACACAAACAAACCCCGGTGTCTGCACACAGACCCTTTATCTTACAGCCAGTGACTGTTACGCTGTCAGCAGAGCAGGCTTCAGGAGCCCTCCCCTTCCAGCCCAGCGAGAACTTTGCCAGTTACGCCGCTCGCTGCCCACAGCACAAGCTCTGAAGGCAAGGTTCCCAACAGCCACGCCATAAGCAGCGCTATCTGCTCCCCCACAAACATCAATTCTGCCTCGCAGCAAAGCAGGGTTGAGTTGGATTTCTTTCCAGGGTGTTTCAAAGCCTAGGCAATATGCTTATTTGAAGTTTAAGATAGCACCAGCCTCACTTTGATCACTAGCGCTTGCACCAAAACACACAAATCTGGACTGTTTCCTGATACCGAGAAAAAAAAGAAAAAAGAAGAAAAAAAAAAAAGAAAACATTACAAAGCAACAACAAAACACTACTGAAACAGGACCCACGAGGAACTGCAGATGATACACAGTCCCAAAGTTACACCAGAGCATTCTCAGCCTTGCCAAACGCATCCCGACTGGAATTGTTCTGTAGAAAGACAACAACGTATCGTGCAATTCTTTTAAGCACACCAGGTTTTGCAACTGTTACAGGGAGATATTACACACACGTTGCCATCTCATGGATGCTACAAATATTTGTTTAAAATTCCGAGAATGTACTTCCTCACGGAGAGATGCGCGGAATCCACAGCAAAGAGAACTGCTCTAAGATTTACAGCATGAAAGCAGGAACTTTATGCTTGAAACGGGCCAAAAATCTGCCTCCGATTCTCTCGTAGTAGTTACTATTTTTACGACTTGGCTCAGCCTCGCTTTAATCTCTTTATTTAGGAAGAAATTGCAAGCTTGCCAACTCTAGCAAAACGTTAAGCACTTCAGTAAATTCCCCGTCGACACAGGTCGTGCATTCGAGGGAAGAAGCGGGTGGGGAGCGAGCCCCGCTCCATCCCCTGCCGGAGGGCTTTGGGAGCGGGGGCAGCCGGCTCAGCCCCGCACCACGCTGCGGACCCCTGCCCGCCCGACTCGGCCATGCCAGCGCCTTGCTGGGCAGCAGGGCTCGGGCAGCGCGGGGCTGAGGCCTTCAATACTTGCCCCGTCCAGGTCGGGTACCGGCTGCAAGGCAGCAAAGCCCGCAGGTGCGAGGACAGCCGCCAGGATGCTCGAGCATCCGCGTGGACTTCACGGAGTTAGCGAGCCAGGCTGCCAGAACCGATCAACTCCATCCAAACCCAGGGCTCGTTTTAAAAAAGCACTCGGCAGCCCACGGAGCGGCCAGCCAACCAACCAGCCAGCGCAAACGCCTCTCCTTTCCGCGGCTGCCTGCGAGCGAGCGAATCCTCCTGCCCAAGTAAGTGGGCAAGTTTCAGCTGCCGCCCGCCTCGCCGCGTACAACGGGACCCCCGGCTGCCCCCGGAGGGCTGGCAGCCCCCTGGAGACCCCCCCCCACGGCTCCGGGTCACCGAGGGATGCCCCCAGCCCCTCCCGGACTCCACGCCGGGGCTGTAACCCCCCGGCCAGGTCGGGGTGTCCGCTCCCAGCGCTTCTAGGGCCGGGCTGCAGATGCTCGGCCCCACAAAGGGGAGCCCCGGCGGTCGCAGGGGGCGACAGCACCCGCGGAACCCCCCCGGGGAGCGGAGCGCTCAAGCCCCGGCCCCGCCGCACGCCCCTTCGCGTACGGACTCGTTAAATAAAATTAAGGAGAAAAGCCCGGCCGGGGCTCCAGCTCCCTGCACCAGGCGCTAACGCGCACGCAGCAATTTCCATTTCGCCGGAGCCGCCGCTGCGAGGAGAAGGAGAGCGCGGAGAGGCGGGGGAGTGCGGGCTGGGGGGAGGCAGGAGAAGCCATTACCAGAGTTTTGTCCCCGTTCTTGCTCAGGGGGCCTCGGAAAACTCCCTTGATGTTGCGAAAGTGCCCGTTGCTGAGGTGCGCCGAGCTGATGACGATGTAGTAGCACTCCATGGGGCCGGGGCTCCCCGGGCGCTGGGGGCCCGCTCGGGAGCCCGCCGGCATGCGAGGCACAGCCCGGCACGGCTCGGCACAGCCCGCCTCGCCTCTACACCCGGCGCGGCGCCTGGCGGGGGAGGAGGAGGAGGAGGAGGAGGTGGCGGCGGAGGAAGAGGAGGAGGAGGAGGAGCGGCGGCATCGCCGTGGCTTCGTCGGAGCCGTGTGCGGTGCCGCCTCCGGCGGGCATAGCGGTATTATAGCGGGCGGCGGTGCCGCTCCGCTGCACGGAGCCAATGGCAGGCAGACAGCGGGCCGGCGGCGGCCGCCGGGGGGGCGCAGCGGCCACGGCCCCCCGGCACGGCAGGTAAAGGCGGGGAGCCCCCCCCCCAGCCCTCTTCTTCTGGGGGGGAAGCGCCACCGTGGGCCTGGGCGGGGTGGGATGGCCGAGCATCCCTCCCACCGTCCTCCCCCCCTCCCTCCCGCTTTTCCCGTGTATGTATATTGAATATTTCTTTCGAAATACCTCGGGTCAGCCGCTTCAGGGAAGGGCCCCCCCGCCCTGGCACCGCCCGCAGCCGCCGCTGCCTCGCCTCCTGCCCCGGCCCCGCCGCGCTGCCCCCGCCCGGGGAGGGATGGAGGAAAAAGGGTCCCCGCCTGCCCCCAGCGAGGCAGGGAGCCGGGCGCCTTCCCCTGCCTTTGGCACGGCTCGGGAAGGTTTGCGTGTTTAAGATGCTCGGGTCCTGCTTTTTTTTTCCTCCCCGAGAGAGCCCTGATGTGCAGCCTCACGGCACAGGACGCGCAGCATCCCCGGGGGCTCACCTCGCAGCCTGCTCTCCCTTTGTTCTGCATAGCTACACGGCGGAGTTACGGGGCCGGAGTCCGGCGCTAAAAGAGGGAACGCCCCAGAAAATAAGCGCAGAGCCGCGATGTAACCTCCAAAGCCGTCCCCCAGCCAGCAGCTGCCACTGGCACCAAAACATCACCCCTCCGTCAACCTCTCCCTCCACAATCAAGACACCCAGGAAGTGTTGGAGGGCGTAGGGGAGGGGACAGACACTTCTCCTACCCGAATCTGTGCGGTTTGTATCCCTGATAAAGGAAGCGACAAAGCACGGGAGGCGCCTTGCTCCGAGGAGACTTCTCTGTCTGCTCTACTTCCCACCCTATGGCGAGCAGCGCGACGGGGCAGGTGTCATCCATCCCTCTGAGCCTGCCGTGCTGTGGGATCCTGGAAACGCCCAAAGCTCTAAGTTCTGACAGCCAGGAGACAGCTGAGGTACCAGAGTGTGCTGCTGCTTGTCTTAGCCCCCCAGAAAATAGGGTGAAGGAGGGAGGTACACACAGGAGCCCACTGGTTTTGTGTGCAGGTTTGTACATGCACAGCCAGAAATAATCAGCGGGCTCAGTACAGGATAAACACGGAGCCGATATCATAAATATTTGAAGGGTTTAACAGCACCCCACGTTTATGGCACAGTTCCAGCCCCAGCCTGTCTCACAGGTGTACATAACACCGAGATGGGACCCCTCCGTGTTGCAGGTTGCTGGAAGCTGTAACGTTGGGTTTTGTGCCGGGCTTTGTGGTGGTGCTGGCAAGGGAAAAGCTGCCAACTGGAAGGGTTAGGTGAGAAGCTCCCCTGGGCAGCAGGTCTTTCACAAATGGCCCATATTTGGGGAGGATAAAGTGAGGAAAAGACAGAGAACCGTAACAACAAAAAAGAAAAAAAAATGAAAGAAAATTTATTCAGCTTCTTTTTCTGGGAATAGGGCATAAAGCGTATTCCTTCTTGGACTAAAACACCAATTTTTTCCACCTTCCCACCTGAACATAATGTTCCTGCTACGCCAGCTCTCACAGCCAGCCTCCTCTGTGCATTCTCCCTTTCAAAGAATCACATTTGAACATCCTGGGAATGCCTGCACTGACCACTTATACCAGTGCAGGTGTTTAATTGCCTTCTGAAACCCGGGGCTCCCCTGTGCAGGGCCGCAGGGCTGCTCTCAGGGCTTGCAAGAGGCATGCAGACACTGCTAACACGCTCTTGCTGGGGGTACAAGGCCATGGGAAATGAGAGCACCCAACAAGCAAAATATAGGTCTTTATTTTTTCTAATTGGCCACTTTTTGGCTGCCTCTCTCACACTTTACTATCTTCAATTTTCCTTGTGGTCACACATGCTCAGCTGCTTCTTCCTCCCAAATCTTTTCCCTTTAAAAACAAATCTTAATAAATTGATGATTTCCTAAGCCCCTAACCTCACGGTTCTACGTACCTTCAGCCCTACCTATTTCTGTCCTATTCCCCTGAGTAAATCCGCGGGGTGTGAGCTGAGGAAACTATTCATTCAAACCTCTGCCACACAGCAAGTGTGGTGCTGCTGATCTGCTCATTCTCTTATTCGACCTGATACTTCCTCTTCAGGAAAATCGCCAAGGAGTTCCTGCGTAAAACTGCAAATATCAGCTCAGGGAACTGGGTATGGATCTGAGAGACCTTGTGGAGAACTTCTGAACTGGAAGCCAGTGAATGAATCACATTCATTCACATACATTGTACTGTTTTGTTTGTTTGTTTGTTTGTTTTGGGGGGGGGGGGGTTGGTTGGTTTTGCCTGTTGCAATTATAATAATATTCTGTAGTTCAACATGTTGTAACATTCATCATTCAAGAAACAGGCCTGGCATAATTCAGGAAAAAATACTCAACGGTATCAGTAATCCCCTTTTGTTTAGCAGTCTCCAGGGCATGCCACAGCATACGTATTACCAAGTGAATGTGTTCTGAGAAATCCTTTCACTCGCTGCTGAAACGTATCCATCAAGGATAGAAGGAAGTACCTGTGCAGTAAGTCACAAGAAACCCAGTTCAGCTCCCACGGCACTTCTTATTGAATTCAACACGATTTAGTTTATCCCACGAATCTCTCCCTCTAACTAATCTGCTGAGACGCACCTCTTTATCCTTTTTGTTTATATTTTCCTTTCAGTCTTTTTCTCTGGATCTCCTTCATTTCTTTTTTTCCTCCAGCTAGCCTTCCACGTTTCCCCGTTCTTTAGATGCCCTCCACCCGTTCATTTAGCAGAAGGCAAAAAGGGAGTATCCTGTTCACCTGTTAAAGGCCATTATGGTGTAATGCACGTTATCGCGGCAAAACACACGATACTACAAGACAAATGCATTCATTCTTCAGCTCTAGGGGTGGTGAAACTAGAATAATGGAAACTGGGACACACCTGTAGCCTGGTTGCTCAGCACATCCTTCACCACACGCAAAGATCACCGCAGTGGCCTCCCTGTCTTGGGGCACAAGCCACGTGGAGAGCTGCTGCCACCATTGCCAAGGAAATGCAACAGCGCCTTGGAGCCCTGCGAGCTCTTGGCCTGCATCCTTCAGCCCTCAAATGTGGCAGCAAGAGGACTGTGATCTGAAAAGCTGCAACAGAAATTTATTAAACCCTGCAGTAGATAGAAGATTTGTGCTTTGCTTCGCCAGCACTGCGAAGCGCATCATTTCACACTGCCGTTCCTGCAGGGCATGGCAGGAAGCCTCAGCCTGGTGAGGATTGCCCCCTCACAGGCCCGCACAGCATCTCTGTCCAGCCCTGAATGAGCTCACGTGGCTGAGAGATGCCGACACCTTTCCTCCCCTCCTCTTCCAAATCAGCCATACTACTGTGGTGTTTAGTAAGTCAAATACGTGGCTCTCCCTGGCTTGCCTTCTTAACATTTGAGCTGTCAGGGAAACGGCAGCGTATGTAAGCTCCTAAAGTTATTTCCCTATTCAGTCTCTCCCCTCAGAAATGAAACTGTTTAAGCCTTATAGCTTGAGAACTGTGCTAGATCCCCCGGCACACCTCTCAAACCACGCTTTGAGGAGCGCTGAGGATGCTGGCACAGTCTGACTGCAAGCATTGCTGCTTCATCCCCTTCTTTCAACTTGCAAACCGGGGGAAAGAGACATTCCAGATACAAGGTGACATCCAGAGGCTGATGTGCTGTTCACCGTGTTAAACCATACAGCAGGGTCCTCCAAGCAAACCCTCCAGCATGCACTCAGGTGGAGCAGCTCTACACGGAAAGCACACGGAGCCAGCCACCAACCCCCGATGAGTCCTGAGACCGATCCATGACCGACTGCTATGGAAAGCACTCTTCAGCTTCACCCCGTAATAACCTAGCACGACACTGCAAGGAATAACACTCCATAGATAGCACTGGAAAACTCAATAAAGACAAAAATATACCCCTCCATAAATGAAAACCCAAATGCAGGAAGAACACAGGATGGGGGTGCTTCCTCACAGACACCAGCTAAAGCCCCCAACATTTTAGCACACAAATGACACAGCCTGCACAATACCAAAGCCAACAGGACATTAATCCCAGAAAAAAATACCCAAGGAGATCTCAAGCAGCCCTTCAGTGTCTTGTATGCTCCTGAAATGAGAGCTGGCTAATGAGCACCACATTTTAATTTTTCCCAATTAATTGTTTAAAAAAAAAATTAACCAGTTAAAAGCTTGTTTTGTTAAAAAATACATAATACTTCAAAGATACTGAAGATGCAAAAGGCTTTTATCCAAAAGAAATGAGGCACCAAGAGAAAACCCAGCAAATAAAAGCAAATTAATGAATCAATAGGAAAATCATACATTTAGAGAACCAGGATAGCAGGCGGGTTGTGGCCATTTATCAGAAGCAGATTATTTCCCATGCTCACATCCACACGACTTTTTCCAGAATTAAAAGAGTTTAAAGAGTTGATCAAAAGTCTTACCCAGTCAATAGGAAACCGCCTTTGCTGAGCTTTGCATCAGTGGCAGGAATTGCCACAAGAAGTCCCGAAATTCAGGCCAGGACTTGGCTCTGCAACCCATCTTTTCCACTGGGTGGTGGTAATGAGATCCAAAAAGTTCAGGAGAACAAACGACAAAGGCACTCGGAACAGAACCGGTATTTCTTGATTCATTCCGTCCATCTCTACGTAGATATTATTTGTGCGCGCGTGCGAACAAGTATACATGGCTACAGATACATACACAGCCCTGGAAATGTCTATGTCCGTTCCTGTTTATGCTGCAACAGTGAGAGGATAAGTAAAATAGTTTCTAAAATATTTCAGAGCACAAAAGAAGAATATTAAAACATCTCTGGAAGGGCTGGTGCACATTCTATAATTAAACACCGTTTGCTTCTTTAGTATTCAGTTCACCAACATAATTTTCTCAATGTAAAAGCTGAGCAGAGCTGGGGTGACACGGTGACAGGTCAGAAAGTAGAACTATATTATTCCTGAATGAGCCAATATAAATTAGAGACCCACCGGGAAAATAACTGTGGTTAATATTTTAATAAATTTCATCGAGTTCAACATATGACATACTGTTATGGCTTCCTTTAGCTTGTGATCTGTGGTAGTCACAAAAAAAAAAAAAAAAAAAAAAAGAAAATTAAAATTCAAAGCAATGTGTTTATTTCCTCAACGCTACACATTGCAGAGAGATCTCATTTTTAGAAGGGGAACGTTTGGCATCATCTGAAAATCAAAACCCTCTACAATATTTATGGTTCCAACCTCCCAGTTTAAGACACCATAAATCAAAGCAGACACTAATTGGTTCACTTTCAGAGGGTGCTTGTTCTAACAATACCAAAACACAGCAGAATATCAAGTACATGCTAGGGAAGGATACTTCTAATTCCGTACAATATGACATATTGCCGCGTACGGGTTAGACCGCACCCTTTTACACCACGGCTCACATAACGAGCAGGCAATGTAATATTGTAATAACCACGATATACAATCCACGAGTTTTGTTTAAACCCTCAACAATGGTGAAGTTCACTTTGCTAATTAAGAGAGGCACATCTTTACCCTGCAGCTCCCAGGCATTAGAGCCCGGGACATGTTTGTCAGTAACGCTGCGAGGCCTGCTCGGGAACCTGAAGCAAGGCTGGGAGGTGGTCAGAGCCTTCTGTCTGTGTTCGCTTACTGTCCGGCACCGGAGTTTCACCTCCTGATCTTATCTGAACAGACTTCTATGGCTTATTTCCCTTTTTTACTCTACAGCTTAAAAAGGCAGTAGGACTCCCGGCTGGACTATGCATAAGCCCCGCTGCTCTCTATAATAATAATTGTAAAAGCCCACGGTTTTTACCATTATGATTTAAGCACAGGTAGATACATGCACTGCTCTAATGTTCTTGAAGTGCTCATTACGGTCCTCCTGAGTGGTGCTCAACACTCTGGGCTTCCTGTGGGAAAGGCCCTGTTTACTCATTAGAACAATTATATAATTTTTTCCTTAATAACTAATGACTTCCCAATCTGTCTACTGCGGGGAAAGAATATAATTGCAAATAGGCAAAATCTTTTGATGCTAAAAATACCATCAAAAGAATTTATTCACCTTCCAAAACATGACTAACTTATGTGCTTAATTAAAAATAGCCATATCAAAATAGCCTCGAGCACGTTATAGATTACCAGCCTGAAGAATTTCATTGTAAGAAACAAACTCAGGATTGTTCTAAAAATAGAGAGGATTTCCAAAATCTGGTATATCCGTGTTGGCATTTTGACGATTAAAAAATGTCTACATAATTCATTTAATTAAAGAAAAACTTCCTCATTAGCTCAAGCTAAATAAATCATGCTACATTTTATCCAAATGTGCATTTTCTTGGGTATCTGTAGAACCTGTGTAAGCAGAAAACAAAGCACAACACTATTAATAGCAACACCAAGACAACTGCCATTGATAATCTGAAAACCGGTGCTCAAGCTGCAACATGAGCAGCTTACATTTAATCCAAATTTTCAGTCCCCTTAGACTGATACTGATCTTCTGCTGCTCAGTCCTGAGTTCAAAGAGTCCCTCTTCTTTCCAAGATGGGAGGATGAGCGCTGCTACTTTTAATGGTTATACATTAATTAATTAAAATAATATACACTCTGACCTCATTTATTATTTGAGTGGAAAAAGTTTTATGTAGTTTCATGATTTCTCTGCTCTACAGCCACGTTCACGTAACCCTTTAGAGCAACAGCTCCTGTGATAAAGTCCATAGATAGTGCCACCAAAAAATAAATCAGACCATCTCCCACTTCTTTCTTTGCATAACGTGTAGATGTAAAGTTAGGTGCTTATTTTTTCACTTCTGTTATTGCTGTGTGTGCTCTAACGTCACTTATTTGCATAACTGTGTATTACTCCTCCTCCACTCAGACCTGAATCTAACAGAGTAGGTCTATTAATAAAATATAAACACTCAAAATTTTGCGTATTTGCTTTCACAGAATTTCTATACTAACGTCTCCTAAGTATATTGAATTAGCCTTGAACTGACCGTAACACTGGCATTCCCCTTAGAACCAATGACACCAGCATTTGAAATGCAAGAAGCAGCAAGAGGAAAAGAATATAAAATGCTTTAAAAGTCAAAACAAAAATAAAACTATTTCCCAACTGGTGTATTGAAAACTGTTTTTTTTTAAACAGGAAAATGCAAATTAAAAATCAAATGTAGAAAATGTGCAGAAAAAAAATCATCTGCACTCAACTTCTCATGTCTCAAAAAAGCAAGCTAAACCTGCTGATCTAGAAATAGTTCCAAACCAGGCAAAGCAAACAAACAAAACCCTACTTGTTTTGAAGCAGACCTTGAGATTTGCAGCTTATGTTTATTAAGACAAATCACCTTTTGCTTGAAAAGATGAGATTTTAAAATAGCAAGTGGAGAGATGACTATCACAACTGTATCTCTCCTTCTAATATATTTTCCAGAATGCTGTTCAATCTATTTTAAAAATATCCTTGTTAGATAAAGCATCTGTGTTAAGGGCCCAAGGGACTGAGCCTGGTAGACTCAGCCATTGCTAGGATTGTCCCTCACCACCTTACCTTGTCTAAACTTGCCTCTTGTAAGCATTTTCCTTGCTACATTTTGTCAGCTTGAAATCCCCATCAATTCTGTGACCCAACACAGAAATAAAATGACCTTCAAGCTTCCCTCTTCATCTTTACAAATATTCATGTGCTACCACAAGACGCTGAAATCCCTGTATCTCCGTAGTTTCTGACAGTAAAGCCTTACTACCAGTAGTTTGATTCTTGATCACAAATCAATACTTTGAGCTTTGGAGTCATTTTTGTATATCATCTACAAACCCTCTCACTTTCCAGAGCAGAAAATTCTCTTAGGAAAATACATTTTATATCGAAATGACCAAAAGTGTAATCTACTTGCAGGCAGATTATATTTAAAGATCAGCTCTTAAAGACATCCATTTAAATCCTTTGTCTGGATATTTGTCTCCATCACATCCTCGATGTTATTTTTAGAAAGCAAAACACAGATGAATTTCATAATAACATCACAAAGATTGAAAAAGCCAGGTTGCAACAAAACTGCCTGAGAGACTGAGAATGAAAGTAACATTCAGGTAATGCCACTGCCCAGTAAGACTGAATATAAACATACAGGGCACGCATCTACCTTGCTCCTGATGCACCTGGGGTGGGCATTGCCCCCATTCAACTGTAGCCAGTTAAAAGCTGGGAGCCTGATTCCTACCTCTTGGGATGGGATCAGCTGCACCAGGGACCAGCCTTCCTTTCTCTGCACTGATTTACAGAGAAGGTTGGACCAGGTGATCTCTGAGGTCCCTTCCACCCTGGCTCTTCTATGATTCATGAAAGCCTACACAATACTTCCATTACCTACAAATTAAGCCTCTAGGCTAAGGCTAGGCAGGGTAAGATGGATCTTCAGTCTGCAGGAGGAAGTTTACTGATTTTGACAGTCTTTCATCTTTCAACTATCATCTGTCTTTAAAGGTAGGTAGTTAATAAAAGGCAGTTGCATCTGTATTCCTGAACACATATTGTCTTGGTTTAACAATTTGAGTCCCACCTGCCATGCTTCCAAAAGAAATTCACACACACAAAAAACAAAACACTATCTTTGATAACTAACTTTGATAATTATATTTGATAGCTGACTCATCTTTCTCACTTTATATTCACACAGGATGTCTGGTGAATATGGACACTTCAGCCCACCCTTGAGCTTTTTTCAGGGCTGGCAACCCCCCATTCTCTTTCATAGTGGCATCACAGAATCCTAACGTCCACAATTTGTTAATTTTCAGTAAACTCTTAGACTGCAACTCATACCTCCTTTTGCAAAATGTTTTCTTATCAGTTCTCATCTGCAGTTTACTCACCATTCATGTGAGGAACTAATGAGAGACCTGAAAGAAAACCAAATACTATTTGTATTAATTTATTAGAAAGTAGCCAATTTTTGCACAATATTTCAACCTTGTGTTTTGGATCTAACAGAGCATTCCTGCAACTGAAGGCTAGCAGTGATTTAAGTGAATTTTGGACAAAGCATCTTCTGACCTCCTGAAGACAACAGCAGGAAACCAACTCCAGTGGCCAGAACTGGCTCATAAAGATGAAAAACTACATGTATTTCTGGCCTTTAAATTGCTCTTCAACGGAGCGATAAGAGACATCATATAGAACCTTATCAGGATTTAATTTCCTAACAGAAATGAGAAAGGAATGTGCAAAATCCCCCTTATGGGATCTAACATTAGATTACAGTATGCGATAAAAATACCTTAACAATGGTATACCTGAGGAAGATAAAATTACATCTCGTGGTCCTGAAGATGCTTTCTATGCGCAAATCCACTTAAAAATAGCATATTTCTGGCTTGCTGTACTTGACAGTCTTCTTCAGGATTTTTTTTTTTAAAGCAAAGTCTGCTCATACTAATAGTGTCTTTTTAGTGCTTCTATAATGGTAACTCGTGAAACGCTGCTAGTATATGAGATTTATGAATGAAACCTGTCAAAGTACATGTAGTACAAGAATACCATTGATAAACTTCTTTGTAACGTAATTCTTCACTGCAGCCTGACTATCATAAGGGGTCAATACTACAAGACACCACCACCACTGTATGAAACATCTGTTTTGTAGGTATATTTTTTGTATGTGTATCTTTTGTCTCACTCTTCACGTTTTCACTCTTGTATCTTAAAAGTAATTTTTTTAAAAATGCCTTTTATTACACTTCTAAGCTCTGCCAGCTACAAGGTTATTTCCATATCACCTCAGGTTTCAAAAAGCATCTGTGAGCAATGTTGTCCTATTAATTAAGAAAACAAGTAAATTTTAACCACAAAATTTAAAAACTTTTCATTTTCCAATACATGTACTGCAGGGCCAAAACAAGAGACCTACAAATGATACAAGCATATTCAGCATCCACGTATGGCCTCTGGGAATAATGGAGATCAGCAGCACTCTGAATTGAAATACTTCCTCTGCTGTGTAATGGGCAGCATTTTAAGATGAGTGGTTGTAGGAAGGGAGGGCTCCATCCCTCAGCTTCATCATTTTGTCTGTTTTGATAATTTTGCAGTTTCACCTCCTACTGTTTTTGTGTTTTTAATGATGAGATTAAAAGCTAAAATAATTGTTACAGCAGTTAGAATGGAAATACTTACAATTCTAACTATACTGACGTGCAGTATTCCCATTTTACAGCACTGCTTGTACTATTTAAAGGAATAGCTTTCTCTAGTCTTACATTTTTGATTTTAAAAGGTAAATTGTTAATAGCATACAGTTGCATGTGTATTTCTGAACACACTAAGGCTTTGTCTATCCTGTCTTAATTTTGAGGCCCACCTACCATGTTTCCAAAAAAAAAAAAAAACCTACAAAAAAGCTTATACTACATGCTCATCAGATAGCTTCCTGAAAATGTCTCAGAAAAGCAGATAGGATTTCCCACATTTCTCTACAGCATATCTTCTGCGTCAGCCTGTTCTGTGAATCTGTAAAGCATAGTATACATCCTGGTTGTGTGCCAGGTCTGCTTGGGAAGCCAGACTTCCAGCCAGCTCTTTATGCCACACTGAAGATCATCTGACCTTATGAAAACACACAGCAGACTATACCATTATATATGTTTTGGTGTGAAAAAGCTTCAACTCTAAAGGTTTCTGCAAAACCATGACCTTTCCTTGGACATACTTCAAGCCCCACCGTCACATTATGTTCCCATAATAGAAACTCCCCAAATGAATAAGCAAATATTTAAGTTTTACAGATATATCACCCTAAGGAACTTCTCAGTTCAACATAAATGGCATGGCTGCCTAATGGGCACGAGAAAAATGTTAAGAAAGCAGAGTGTTTGGATAAAACAGCTACGATTAATTTTTCATTTAATTTTTTTTTCTTAAATATAACATGCTCCTGGAGATCATCCTCACTGAACATACTCGTGGTTCCAGGCCCACACACTATTTGATTTCCATAAGGTGTGTGGGAGGCTTTTTAAAATCCACATAATTTTATATTTTATTTTTTTTTACATGTTAAATTATTATCATCAGATGGAGGGGAAATTAAACACCCTGAATGTGTTAAAAGCCTCAGTCTTCTTGACTCCTATTACCAACTGCTAACTACTGCTAAAACTCATCCATTTTTGGAACGTGGACAACCTTGATAGCATCAGATGAAGACAAAATAAAAATAGAGCTTTGGCAAATGCTGGGGGTTGAATTCCGGTGTTGAAGAACACTGTGTGAAGCTCTCCACTGCCTCAGCAAATGTAACTTGCCACATTAATATTGCAGCTAACTCATTTCCTAACTTCCCTTTAAGAACAGCCAGAACAATGGTCATACTGAAGAAGGGGACAACCAGATCAAACCCAGGCTATATTTAGCTGCCTTTTTTTTTTTTCCCCTGACAGATGACAAGAGGCCTATAAGCTGACAGGAAATGTTCGGTAAAAATCATTCCTAAACAACCTAATGTCTAGTTTTCCTCTCTTTTTGGCACATTATATATGTTAAGTTTCCTCTTACCTCTTTCTGTGAGAGGACGGTACAAGCAAACTACATCATTGCCTCACTTCTTTGGCTTTAAAGATGATTAGAGGTAAAGCACATCCTGTGCACTTCCTTTCTTCATATAGTCCTTACTTCGACATACAGTCCTCAATACGGTGTTATCGCTATGCATGCATGTGGTAATAAAGACACTAATAAGCAGCAAGCCTGGCTTTTGCTGCCTGGGTTCCATTTCTGTGACATCCCACACACTGGAAAGAGGTCCTTGGCACACAGACCTACACCACAGGTGAAATTTTGGGCTCATTAAAAAGGGTGGTTACATCTCCATTCTGTGCTTCTCCGTGGGATGCCCTTACATATAAGGTGGTATAAGGTGGCAGCTGTGGTTTTCAGAGCCCCTTTGGTAGCTTTCTATGCAAGTGCATTCAGCACAGACTTTCAGTGGGACGCCCCAACTACCTTCATCTGCGTGTCCCAAATTGTGATACCAGGAAGCTCTGCTCTGCCAACACAGCCAGCTGAACGTGAAAAACTGGTACACCAGAAAACAGCTGCTGCCCTCAGCGCCGGCATCTGTCCGTCTGCTTACTCGTCTGCAAGGCACCGATGATTAAGCCTCTGCCAGGCTGCGAGCTCACAGGAGACCCTGATGAGGTGGGCACGTAGGTGCTCTGTGGCATCACGACAAGGCAGGCGATAGCCAAAGCAGTATGCCTGTGGCCACTTTTCACCACACACAGGCCCAAGATGGGCCTGGGGCCAGACTGAGACTGGGAAGGCAGCAGGAGGCCCACAGGCTTCCAGCCCACAGTGGGTGGCAGGACAGTGCCACAGCCCCGGCACCTCCATCTTGTCGCCACCGGCGCGGCCTACCCAGCACAGCTGCGGCCTGGCCTCCTGGCCGTGCGTGCGTACCCTGGAGTAATTCAATTTCAGATTAAAAAACAAAAAAAGTCCTGAAATTCAGGTGATCTCACTGCAGCCATAAATATCTGGAAGTTGTGTGATTATTTAATGCTTTCCTCTTTTTGTAAGCCTCTTAAACAGCGGCACATTCTCCAGAGATCATTGGCTTACCGTGTACCAAAGGAAATTAAACTACAGTTAAATTATGGTAAATATATTTAGTTCCCCCAGGAATGGCTAGGTGAAAGTGCTTCATTTCAAATGGAAGCTAAATTAAAAATAATAATAATAAAAAGTTATTTAACCCTAGCATATATAGTAAGGCTCTTGCACAGCATTGCAGGAACAAGTCCTCACACAGACAATACAGAAAACAGAGTATATAGAGAATATATAATTATTTTTCTTCTGAATTTTAAATCAATTTTCAAATCCTATCCTCTAGCAAACATCTTTCATTTAATAGGCATGTATTTTCTGGAGCTCTTTAAAGAAGAAAAGGAAAAACTACAATGAGAAATATGCACCCTTTATTGATATCCTGTATCCTATATTACCACAAAAAGCATAAAGTACAAAACTCAACAACAAAAAGGCATCTTTCCGTTGGAACTGGGTAAACATATAACACTTAGGCAAAAGCCTTTACCTTCTCTTTTCCAGATTAATTTCAATATAATTTGGACGTAGCTCCTGGATTTTTTTTTTAATTATTACTTTTTTTAATTATCATTATTTATTTCCTGTTTGTTGTTGTTTTCAAACTTTTTGAAGTCCAATAGGAACCAAATTCTTCATATTTCTTTTAAAGCTTCTGAAACATTTACACTAGGAATAGTTTTGCTGTTGTTGGGTTTATCTTCTCTACATTGCCATTTAACAATCCATATAGAGGTTGAGGCTGTACATCTGGAAAGGGCTCTTGCATCTTAAATTCACCCCAGCAACCAGCCTTAATGAAGTCAATGAGACCACCAATCCACACACATTTAGGTCAGTCAGTCCTGAAACCTTGAAAAGGAGTTTGCTAGAGCTGAGATACATAAATGCAAATCTATTGATAATAAACGGAGTCAGAAAATGGAGAGCCAAATGGCTTTGCTGACTGATTTAAAATTAAGATTAAGCCAGAACTCGCCTAAGAACAAGGATATATGCTTTATTGACAGAGCTTGGTACATCAGAAAGCAATTAAATCAAGTGCCTTAGAGTTTATTATTGTTTAAATGGCAGTCAGTACCAGCCATCGACCAATAATAATATTTAAATAGGAAGTAAGAAGCGTCACTGTTTTGCAAGAAGTACGACCCAGCAAAGATTAGGAAATACACCACAGTGGGAAGGCAGTAAAGCACCCAATTCAGCTATTTAGGGATGCTGTCATACTTGCTGCCCACAACAACAAAAACAAAACCATCCACCATATTCTCAGAAATGAGCTGTTTGGCACTATTATCATGGTAGGCTCAAACTTTGCTAAAAACTTCAGCTTAATTACCACGATATCGCTCCTCCTCAGCACGAAGACACAAATCTTGCTAAGCACCAACCATATAGCCAAGAACCGATGGATGTATGGCTCTAGATGGGTGTCCAGAGCCCTCACTTCTCCCTAACATGCAAGATTTGAAAAGCCCCATTCCAGCAGCTGAAACATTTGAAAGCACTGAAGATGCTATTCAGTCTCCTGCTGTTCAGATATTACTGTAGGCCACAGGCAACGACATGTTATTTCTTGTGGTCTGCACTGAGATCCTACAAGTCAGTAAGAAGCTTGCTTCTCAAGTACACGTCCACACATTCATTGCATCCTCATGCTCTTAGAATTAACCAGCACTACAGGAAATGTTTCTACAAAAAAAAAAGTGTTTCCAATATTAACCTGACATATATAGATATATATATCTATATACATGTGTATATATATACACACACAATAGATATAAGTAAAAATATTTTTAAAACTTTTGCCCGCCTGAGAATGCATAAAATATTACTAATTTTATAATTTATAATCACACTAGTAGTCTTATAAAGTACTATATTATGATTAACATACTGAGAAGTTATAAACAAGAGAATCTGAGACATGTAGACAGCGTGGCAGCTTGCTTGTGGAAAATTCAGCATTTTATACCAATCAACAGATCCAAAATAGCACATTGGCTCGCATAGGCATGAAAAGAACAGTGCAGTTTTGATCAGGATGGGGATAAGGTGCTGCTCAATGAACCCCTCTCCTGCTCACGTTGGTAATTTTCCCTGCCATGTACCCCACAATCAATTTTTACAAACAGAAGTAAAATAAAATTACACAAGCTGTGTCACTGCTTAAAAAACTAATCTTTGAACACAATTGAGAAAACGAGTCAAACAGCAGTATCATCAGGACCATAGAGTTTTGGTCTTCTTCCCAAAGATTAGGAGAAGCTATCCAGAATCACATAGTTTAAAGAAAAGCAACTACTGTTGACAAAAAATGTGGTTTAAATGGGAAGAAAAACAAACAAACAAAAAAACCCACCAGGCCCAATGACATAATGTAACACCAACTTCAGTCCCACAAGGTTATGGACAAATCGGTCTGGATAACAGAAGAGTTGCCTTTACTTATTATCGAAGCCAAATGAAAAGACAAAGAAAAGGTAAATGGGTTACAAAAATGCCTGAAAACAAAAATCAATGGGAGGAGATCGCTCTGTTCCTCTTCCTGTTACCTCTTCTGAGCAGTTTGTCATTCACAGTTTGCTCAGGAGTACCTTATGCATACCCTAAATGGTTTCAATCTTCTACAACCTCTGAATAAACCACTTCTGACAGCCACGTCGCTGTTTTTTTTCAGTTATTTTAATGAAAAACCTTAGTTATTTTAAGGCTATTTTCCTTATAAAATTAAACTGGCTGGTTAGTCAATACTCAGAAGTAACAGAAAGCCTCTGCGTGCACAGAGCACAGTACCAGC
Source organism: Nettapus auritus (assembly GCA_011076525.1). Taxonomy (NCBI): domain Eukaryota; kingdom Metazoa; phylum Chordata; class Aves; order Anseriformes; family Anatidae; genus Nettapus; species Nettapus auritus. The sequence goes on from CM021771.1 coordinate 5,918,394, forward strand.
CATACTTTTCCTGTGGTCCACTCTTCATTTTTGTAAATGGTGATAGCTTGGACCTCTCTCTCTCAGGGAAGGCTTAAATGAGCAAAAACCCTCCAAGTTCATCTTTTGATGTCCAAGTATAGGAAGTTCACTGATAGTAAGAAGTCAGACCGAATGGGAAATGGATCCCAGAAGACAAACATCACACTGCATTCTCAGTGTTATTGCAATAATTGTTAGTGCAACTGTAGGATCATAAATGTATTTACAAGTAATTATGTACCAACAGATCACTTTTGTGAAATATGGTTCTGGAAGGGGTAATGTAAAAAACAAATGCTAAAAGTTCAAAACAATCTTTCCACGTACCTAGGTCACACAATGCTAACGCAGGCAGAAGACATAGAACTGTTCCTTTTTTTTTTTTTTTTTTCCATTGTGTCCTGTCAATATAATTCCTTTCTCAGCTTCTTCTAATGTACAAACCCATTTCCCGATAACACAATATGCATTTCATCCGTTGTTGGCCCACAGATCATGAAAGAGATTTGAACCAATGCAGACTAATTTTGTATCATGATGCCTATAAGCAGGAGGTATTTAGGAAGAGAACAGAAGTAGCTGAAGGGGCAAAAGTACGTGTTTTTTCCCTAGTTTTGTATACACCAAATGAAATTTCCACTGAGTATAAAAACTGCTGAAGATGCTATCTGATAAAAAGGATGGTAAGTGGTGGGTGGGGTTAAATGGGTTTTGTATGTTGCACATCTGGGTGGAACAGTTTTTAAAAACGCATTTGTAAACAAAGAACAAAAAACACAGGTGACGTTTTTCCAGGCATCCATTTTCAAATCTGCCTCAATTCTTTTCCAGTAATTTCACAGGGAGAAAAAAAATAAATAAAAATCTTCTGCATCCAGAATGAATAATCAAAAGTTACAAACAGGGTATGCAACCAGACTTTTTTTCTTTTTCTGTTCAAGATTTAGTGCCACAAAGTGGCTGCAGAAGCACTTAAAGCAATCAAGTCTCAGATTTCTGACTTGGAAACCTGAAACTCACATCTTCCTCCTCATTTCAGGGTAAAAGGAACCAGTTAAAATGGGGAGATCTCTGACACACGGACCTTGGGTCCAGCATTTGAGTGAGAAAACCCGAATGGCCCTGAAACCCTTTGGCATACAAGCTGCTGTCCAGTTCTACGTACAGGAAGCCCTGATGTTTGGTTTTTGAGATCAATGGATTACTCAGGATCAGCAAGTCCTTCCCTGCTCCCCACCTCTCTCTCTGTCTCCTAACAAGACAGGCTCAGCCTAAACTTGCCCACTCACAATATTTGCATCTAAGCCATTAGCGTGCTGACAGTCAGGTGAGTTTGTGTGAAACCAACTTCTCTCCTTGGGGGATTATATCTCAGCATAGCTACCCTTCATCTGTATTTTTGTTTTCTTCATCTGATCAGGGCTGTCTTTGGTAAAACAGGAATCCTGTCTTTGACTCAACAGAGTAACAGTAATAGCATACAATAAGAGGCTTTATAAGATGATCGTTTTATGTAATCTTTTGTTGTGCAACATCTGAAGTCACAACAATTCCCTGCTCCCACGGGACTACAGATGTCCAGATTTCCATCCTGTACAAAGGGAGATTCTCCTGCAGGATTTCAGATCAACAAGAACTTACCCAAACAGAGAGAAGATGCACAGAGGGACTTTCCTTTTAGCTGGTGGCTGTCTAAGAGCTGCTGTTGTGAAACCTCCACCAGACTTGAGGCAGAGATCTGATTTCAATTGCTGCGACAGACATCCGACGTTATACAGGACACATTTCTTTATTTTTTTCCACTCCTTACTTGTCCAGAGTAGACTACAAGTAACAACAGCCCCTGTGTGCACCTGCAATACTTGAATTTCACATCTACCTCGTGGAGTGCTCTAACACCATCTGAGAGAGCTGTCCTTCTGCTCAGCACTTCAAGATTCAATCCAAATGGAAAACTTTTTTTTTTTTTTTTTTTTTTTAAAGCAATGATCAATATCTTCTGCTTTTTATTTGCATCAAAAGCGCATACACTGTATTTCATGTTGAACATAAGTTTTTCCTTCTGCTCAGTGCACGGATCATAACAAATCAGCTGTAAACCTTTACCGCCAGCAGATGCAGGCACGCTTTCTCTGCGGTTAAGCTGTATCTGCCTGCCATGAAAGGACAACCTGTTCTCCTCCTGCCTCTCGCAAATCTTGAAAATAAAGCGGCATCAGCTGCTTCAGAACAAACAATAACAGCATTCATTTTTCCTCAGGCAAACATAACTTGTATGCTGCTAATAATGCTTTCCCATTTTTTTATCCTATTGTAATCTCTCAGCATAAGAGTCTCAGAAGAGATATAGATAAAGCAGGAGAGAGATGTATCCTTCTCCTTCCCCAGTGGTGGCTGAGGAGCTAGCAAGAAGGGTCTAAGTGACTGAAAGCATCACGAAATCAAGCCGTACTTAGGTCAAAGGGAAAAAAATAAATAAATAAAAGAGCAGCAACCTGGAATCCCTTCTCAGCCCCAATTCTCTCCATCCCAAGGCTTTTTTCTATCATATATGCCTCCCTACATCCTCGGGGAAAGCCAAAAAGCTTCAAAAGCTGGTTCCTCCCTTTCTGTCCCCACTTACGGCTGAAAATCAGCACAATTCCCCACCGCCAGCCTGAATTCAAGCCAGCAGCAGCCAGCCCTTGGCATCCCATTCTGCAGCTGCTTGCACATCTCCTGAGCAGCAGTGAAAGGATGAATCAGCTATTTTAGGGCTGTATTATACCTTGGCCATTAATAGAATAAAACTACAGGAGACAGTGCTGATAAATGCCTACCCACCATTTTCTGTTTCTCAGTTAAGCTTACAAAGGTTTTTGTCTGTTAGCTGCTGATCTTTTAGACCCTGCCATATGTGGGGTTTCCTATGGTATGATTATCAAAATGCAATTAAGAAGTTTTCTTGCTCTTCAACGTGAACAGTATTTGAAGAGCATGTTATGGCCTGGGGAAGGGAGAAAATAGCGATAGCTGTGGGGCAGCAAGGCCAGCGTTCAGACAGCATTGTTCTCATCAGCACCAGTAGTTCTTTCCTTGACAGGGGTGCTGTAAAATTGTGCCACAGGTATCAAAGCATCCTGAGGAAAGGGGGAACAACACATTCTCTTCTCTTAATAAGACAAAGTGTCTCCCAGAATTTAGGGGATCAGTGCTTGTTTCAACACAGCTCCTGTTCACTCAAACACCCATTTATTTCCCCTCCAGCCACGTCCCCTGGCAGCAGGGTATTTGTTCGGCAGTGACAGCACCTCCTCCTTTTCTTCCATGGCTGAGGCTGCCAGTGACCCTCAGAGCAAGGAGTGGCCAGGTAGACCTTGGCAAGGTGTAGGGAGGAGAAAGGCTTGGTGACAGCACTAGGCTCCAACAGCTCAAAGCACATGGAGGGACGACTCATGCTGAGGAAGAAATGCAGTTGTTGGTGACTCACAACGATGGCTAGTTTGGAGTCTAAGCTCTGTGTTCCGTCCTTAGCCTAAGATCCTTTAGAGAATCTTTTAATATGAAGTTTAATTCATATACAGGGCCAGCAGAGTTTCTTTTACTAAAATCCATTGCAAAGGGATTGTGAAAAGCCAACGGCATTGATCACTATGAATGCAAAAGAAAAACTGGAAAATAAAAAAAAGAAACCAGTAAGTACTTCTTTCTAGAGCATATCAGAAAGTCTGCTAACCAAAATCACAATGATTCAGCCCAAAAAAAAGCAAAGGCTTTTTGGAGATCTTCTCAAGCACGCACCACCCCTGCACCAGCTGATGCGACAAGCATCCTGACTCGGGTTCAGTGGCAGAGCCGCCCTCCGCGCAGCGCGGCCCCACCACCCCGACCCCACCTCCTGTCCGCCCTGCACGACTACCAGATGGCTTCAAAAATTTGCCAAACGTGACCTTTCAGTTACGGATCACCTGCATCCCAGCATCTCCCTCTCATCCTGCCCCCTTCTCCCCGGGGAGAAGCAGCCCGCAGTCCTACCCGGCAGGAGCCCACGTTCTTGAATGCTGACAATTGTTTTGGTTCATTACCAGAGCCGGCAAGATTCCTGAGGCCACAGCTGACCTTAGGTATGGTAGCTGTCCATCTGCTGGTCTAGAGATGCTGTTAGGCAACATCGCATTAAAAGTTTCATCTTTTCTGTCCACTTGTAGTCAAATTAGCATTATCCTGTTATTTCAGTATATATGTTTTTGATATTACTAGTAAGTGATTCCTTTGCATTCTTTGTACCACAGATATGTTAATTCTTTCAGTTCTGAATTGCTCCCAACCAGTCAGCTTAATTCCATCAATAACAACCTAATAAACGAACTTTAATCTTGCAGTGATGAATACTACTGCCAGCTTACTCTGGTGTAGACTTTAATTAAAGCAACGTAGCCACAGTACCGGTCACAGCTACATGACAGCCCGCACCACGGAGCCTTTACATTTGAGATCCTGTAGTTCAAGCCTTCAGAATGAGCTGTTTAAGTGGAAAGAAATTGCATTTCTAGATTGAAGTGGCCGACTGCTCCCAAAGGGTTGTGCGTATCACCTTGCTCCAAATTTCAGTGAAAGCCTGTGAACATCAACAAGCCCGGGCTGCTCTTAGGATGCCCTGTGATGAAAGTGGTGCAGGCAGTTTTGCCTTCAAGAAACAGTGATGGGCCCTGACCTGTCATCGTCCTGCCCCACGTTTCCTGCAGAAAAGATGCTTCCTTCTCGTCTCATCATTGGGTGACACTATAGAGAGTGTCAACATATGGCTTCCCAAAGGTTCCTGAAAGAGCCTCGATAGCCAAAATGATCTTCGTTCCCTGTCGTTTTGTTTAAAATGGTTGACAGGTTGACTTGGACAAATTATCAGGTTTTCCTCTTTTGAAAGTGAGATTTTGGGATCAGAAAACAAACTGGTTCTTTACCATGGAATAAAAGGGAATGAATTGTCCTTGTTCCCTGGATGTGTTCCTGGTTTTCACTTATTCATTGAAAGAAATGTTGCTTTCAAGCAACTCTGATTTTAAACAGCCTCAGAAATTAAATATTCCTGTTTTTTTTTCCCCTGCTCCTTCTCAAGAGCTCTCCCTGTAACAAGCAATGTCACTGTTTATCATTTTTCTTGGTTACTGTCTAAGACATTTTACTCCCTCATGTCTAAAGTGATGCACAATTAAATTTCCCTTTTTATATTACTTAAAAAAATAAAATTAAAAGTGATACCACACTGAAAAAGCAGAGTGGAGTGCAGATTGCAGTGGTCTGGGCAGTCCTCAGCAGCCTAAACAAGTGACTGCTCTAAGACAACTCGAAAGCTGCCAGCACAAATGCTCCACGAGTCTGAAAGAAGACAGATGCTGCCATTTTATTAATATCTTCCATAAATGAGGCTTGTCATTAAATCCAGGAAGAAAAACAAGGACTGACACAATATGAAAAATGAAAAGGCACAAAGTATTTTTGGGAAGGCAATTTATAATGGAAGGGCTACTGTAAATTTGAAGTCCCAAATGAAGTTAAAACTGCACCTGGACTTAATTTGAGATGATGTGGAGAAAAACCTTAATCTGTTGATCAAAGACACGAATCCCCAAATTTTCTCCACTGCTGGCATATTTAACCAGTGTTAAAGTGGTCAGACTGTAAAATATTTCATCAGTGAACGTCTTTGAAACATTTCCTAGCCAGGGAAAAGCAATGATGAGCTATAACAACTTATCAGATTTTTAAACTGATAAATTGAATTAAATTGAATACAACAGGCATTTCATTTTCAAAATCTGAGATAGGAACAGAAACGTTAACATCCATGTACTTCCAATTTTTCAACCCAGTATTCCCACAGCAACTTTGTTACTGCCAAAAGTGAACAAGACAATGGCACACATCACGTACGTAGGATATCAGTGAAAAAGATTAACTAAACGTTTGCTACTTTCTAATTAAAAATACCAGAAAATAGTAGAAACACCCCTACAGAAAGAAATAGCAAGAACCCCCTTTGCAGACATACCCTAGGAAAGGTTACTCAGAGGTTATGGAATAATCACTTCTATTAGATTTCTAAGCTAGAGGAGATAACCATCTATCTGGAATTGTCTAGGAACAGTGTAATCTCACACAGCACAAGCGTACAGGCTAGACAATGCCTCTCCTCCAATTTTAGGATGCTAAATTACTTGGACCTCTTGCCCTCTTGTTATTTCAACTGACAAAGGCCTGTCTGTACATATAGATTTTAAAAATGGAAAAATAAAACAACAAGCAATTCAATACATCACTCAGCTCTTCTCATGTGTATGTTTTATGGAGCTATAAAACTTGGCAAGAACATGTTAAGAAATATTAGAAAATTAATAACAATGATATTACTATTTTTTTTTTTTTCAAATTTGTCTTTTGGCTTAAGACTTACATTTCTCTCACTTTATACCGTATAAGACGTTTCCAAGCAGGCAGCAACCATCTTCTGTGTTAGTGAAAGTCTTTTGATCTTGCGTCTGATAATCAAATTAACTTTCTCTTTCCCACATTACCATAAATCCATTTCCCCAGAGACTCAAACATAATTACCTCATGCCGTAAATGCGAGACATTTCAGCAACAGAATTGTTAAGTCAATTCATTGTCTGAGGATGGATGTATGTATTACCTCAAAAGTTTTAGTACTTTAGCAGATATCTATATGGGAAATAGCCATAAAAATCACAACATTTATTGTCTTTGGGTATCTGTTCACGTCCCTATATACAACAGGTAATTTTTTGGTTCAGTGAAAGCTGCTTTTGATTTTTATTATTCAAGAAAGATAACAAGCCAATTGTATATTAAATTCATCTATGTCCTTGAAGAAATCTGTAAGAAAAGGACTTTTTGTGTACCTATTCTGAAATTTTGAAATGGTTTACATATGAAGTGGGAACAGCCTCCCATGCAAATCCTAGCTCAACAGACAAACCTACACATGACTCGGGGGAAAAAAAAAGGCAGAAACGGCAGAAACCATACAGCATTTCCTTGTATGGAGGAAAAGTGGAGATACAAATGACAAAGTCCATTAGACATGGTTCCGTGTGGTGAGAAACTCCACTCAGAACAGATGCCCGATGTCCCTACTCTGACACCACAGAAATCAAACGATGCTTCAGTTTCTTCCAGTCCCTAGGAATTTGTCATCAGTGGAGCCACCACTCCCTGGGGGAGCAGCAGCATCTGCTCTTACCTTTTCACATGAGGAAAAACAAGGTCAAGCAACTTCCACTGAAATTCCTAGATCATCTTATGAACCACTTCATAAAGACATACTCAATCCAGCTCTGAATGTTCTTACAGCCACAAACAAATTATAAAGAGCCAAGTACTTCTCAGCTCAGTTTCCTGATCAAGATCTGCACGGCTACATATCACGTGTTTTCAGCAGCTTTAATTCCTGGCATATTTGGAACATTTCATTGCTAGGTATCGTTCTCAAGCAAGTCACTACTAAGAATAAGGTGGTTTCACTCACAGTCAGGGACAACCTTCAAGAGCATCCTGGCTTTCCTGCCCAAACACACTCAGCATCTCGGTGTGCTACTCACGCAGTACTGGGTTTTTAAGCATCCCACCAAGTCATGCACTGAGGGCATGGTCTAGAAATTGCCTGCAGGGCCCCTCCATGGATACCCCTTTAGTGACTCTGAAGGCACCATTCCTTGCCCTTTGCAAAGCGATTCATTAGGAGCAGCACACACTCAATGCTTCCTGCAGCCTACAACGCTAACCAGAGCAGAGGCATGCAGCCTGTAAGACTTTCAAGGTTTTAGCCATCTCAGCGTGTCCTTGATGGCCAGCACTTGGGTTTACTTCAACCATTACTAGAATCGACATCACCACATTAGCCTTAGAAAGCATTACTTTTACTTACCATTCGTTTCCTCAGGAAAAAAAAAAAAAAAATCGTAATGAAGTTTCAGCAGAGACGTTAAGGAAAGCACAAAGATCCTTTTAGTCCAAAGTGGCCTTAGCATGTATATAGAAGAGATATACATTTGGAGAGATGGGGAAGGAAAAGAAATTGGAAAATGTTTCTTCCCTTAGTACAGGAGCCTTTCCAATAACGTCCCCTCTTTCATGTAACACTAATGCCTCTAATCTCAATGTACTCCTTTAGACATAATGTAGATGTAATTACAGGCACAAAGGAAAGAAGCTTCAGATAATTATTTACTTCTGGCTGCTACTTGTAGCTAAATACCATCCTATTGGGCTTTTGCTCACAATAATGTAAATTAAGTAGTTTCACGATGGATAATATTTAGACCTTTTTCCCCCACCACTATTAGTATCTTCAGTTTAGGTGGCAACACCAAATTTGGAATAAAACACTATTTCAGAGTACCTTTGAAGGTCATTGCTTGACCTTCAGGTGGCTACACAGGCAGACAGCACTCCAAAACACACCCACCTGGACATCCCAAATGTCTCACTGCTGAGCAGAACTCTCTCCTCCCAGTGCTATGTCCAAGCAGTTCTGAATGCGCTCTCCAAATGGCAGCTAAAACAGGTAAGAGTAGAGACGCTATAGTTTACACATTAACGGAATAAAAAGTAAACAGAACACAAAGTCCACTGATACAGAAGACCCCAGGTGTGACATAGCCTAGCACGCAACATCTGAAAATGCAACCAAATCCAAAATCCAAAAAGCTAGAGTCTCTGGGCATCGAGTATTTATGTTTTGGGTGTTTATATTGTAGTTAGTGGTGGTTTTTCTTTCCTTTTTTTTTTTTTTTTTCCCCCCAGACACCATTAGCAAGTATGAGTGCTTAGCAAGGAACCCATACATGAACACTGAAGAATAGCATTTGATCTCCTGCAACTCCCCTTTGTTAACTGATCATATATCCAAAGGGTGTCTAAAAGCTGAACTTGCATGCTGTATCTTAAGGATGAGACAAATGCTTTTGTTTCTTTTCAGCATACTGACTGAGCCAGACACTGTCAGAGAGTGATTTTTTTCTCCCCAAAACAGAGCATACAGGCTTTAGATCTTGTGGATCTGTACTGGTAGTATGAAGAAATGATTCAGTAAAATAGTCATGTTCTGTCTTCCACTTCAGCAAATAGGTTGAATGCCCAGGATAGATTGCTAAGAGTTAAAGCTGCTTTGGCTAGAGCTGCTTTATAACCAATACGACTGCTAGCTGCTGCTGTTGATTTGCCAGGCATTTTTAATACAGTACTTAGCATTTCCACAGTCAGAAAGGGGAAAATAACACCAATTCAACTGCACTTGTAATAATAGGTATTGTCCTTCTCGCTTTCCCTGTGAATGTTTTCTGGGTGTCCTTCTCTTTTCTTCTTGTACTGTAAGAAATTATATTTGAGTTCTTTTCTCATAGCTTATTCAGTGTTTTGAATCCAGATATAAATGGAAAGTATCATTATGCACCATTGTTATGGTGATAATGGGAGTAGCTCGGTAGCTTACCTGTGATGTTTTTATGTTAACGCACTGGTCAGAGCATAGCGCATATTTGGAGATGGAAGTAATTCCTTATTGTGAAATATTCCCTTCAGAAACTTTATGAAATTTCACTCTCTTGAAGAAAACTCATCCAAATTGTTTTTATATTAAAAATACCCAGAATAGCAATTAGCCATTTACAAAGATGTTTATTCCCTGTTCCCCAAAACATTAAATGACCTTTATTTATTCCCGTTCCCCACCCTTGCACAGTTCAACATCACTGCATTTCCATATGTAAAAGCTCTAGTTTGTAGTTGTCCAGCACCTTAGCAAATAAAACGCCAGAAAAAGTTTTGTATGTTTATGTCCAATGTTGTACTCTATTGTGAAGCTAAGGATTTTGGATTTCAAAATACCATACAGACAGATTATGCATTTATGATCCAAACAGGGTTATAACATTCTCGCCTCACCTTACGTAAATACCACCCCATAAGCCAGCTCTGCACGCTTTCTAACTCCTCTAGCTTTGTGCAGCTATTGGCAGGGCAAAGTATTATGCCCGAATCCAGCATTACACTTCCCACAGTGGGCAGCAATTGGTTTTTTGGTCAGTACATCTGTAAGACAGCAGTCTCTAGAACTACTCCCTCTCTGCTAACAAGCAGGGTATTTTTTTTAATAGGGAACAGACTACAGAAGAATTGCAGTATTTATTTTTTTCCAAGTCACATATCCCCATTCTTTTTCCTACACACCCACAGTGGCAGGTTTTCATGTCAGCACTTGTGCTTAGTTCCTACGGCTCTGAGGCAGCAATCCAAACTGGTGTACTTCATGGGTGTCTCCAGGACCTTTAACAATCAATAAGTTGAAAGGAAAATGTGAGAAGAAAAATACCCTTGGAGGCAACTATCTGAGTTTTATGGAGCAGATGAAGCTAAAAGTGACAGCAATTCTCACATTACCCATGAGGACAGAATGGACAATTTTTCAGCTTGCTATTATAATTTCAGAGCTCGCTTTGCTGCAAATACACCCAACAGTTTTGGATATCAGCAGAAGAGGGTGTCTATCCTCTGTGCTCAGCAAAATCAGCAAAACTGTGAGTGATCCCCTGAGTCGCCTTATGTCTTCATGATACAGTTTGGGTAAAAAAATAAATAAATAAAGTCTGAACAAGGAACAAGCACGCTAGGTAGGACGATGTTGCCAAGTTTTGCATTGCACCACATTGTTTTACATGCAAGACTTAAGTAGGCCAAATCAGTATTAAAATACCTAATTTGTAGCTATGATTTTGCTAATAACCTCCAAAGATTACTCTAATCACTTTGACATACTCTATATTGGACTTCGTACTTCTTCCATTTATATATTTATCTGTTTTTGCACTTCAGCAGACCTTCTTATTAAGGAGAACGCTTCAGTTTGACTTTACATTCCTACTTAAAACAAAACCTTTAACATTTAGATTATCTACACTGTAAAATAAAAATTCAAATTACTGTCACAAAATCTAATGGGATCACATCATTTAAATTCACTGAAAAACTAAGGTCATACGGCTCAGCCCATAAAGGTTTAAAGTGGGAACATTAAAAGAAATAAGCTGGAATGAAAACGGGCAGTAAAACATTCTGAGGAGAAACATGGATTGTTTTCTTATTTCTTACTTCGAAAATATACGTGGCAGTAGGGGACAAATGAAAGGTGCTCAGCATAGGAATAACTCCAGCAACTCTCTCATTGGCTTCAGCAGAAGGAAATACTGGTAACACTGAATGGGAAAAAATGAAAAGGAAACAAAACAGTACATGAGAACTGCCTTTATGTCCCAGCTTCCCTTTAGGTTAAGAAAATTAAGAAAGACAAAGTCATAGATGAGGAACACAGAGGAGAGGGGAAAAAAATAAATTATCCCAGTAAGAAAATAGTGGTTCACTCAGGGACAATGCTTCCTCGCCATTTTTTTCTTGTAGAAGGCTGGTTTTGCACTCCAAGACAGGCAATGCCCATCAGTATCAACGACGGGTGACATATTCAGGCTGTGTCCACCTGCTTTGGCCAGAAAGTGGTCTAGGCATTAAGACCATCCTAAGCACTGCACCTCCTGAACATCACTCCTGCTGCAACCTGAAAGACCACCAGCAACCTTTCTCTTTTCTCATGCGATGAGTGGAAGAATGAGCAAATGCCCTCAGGTTGCACCTATGAAAGTTTAGATTGGACATCAGGGGGAATTTCTTCACAGGGAGGGCAGTCAAGCATTGGGATGGGCTGCCCAGGCAGTGGTGGAGTTCCCATCCATGAAGATACTTAAGAGATGTGTGGACATAGCATTAAGGGACATGGTTTAGCGATGGGACTCGTCAGGTCATGCTGATGGTTGGGCTTGATGACCTGAAGGTCTTTTCCAACCTAGATGACTCTGTGATTCTGTGACTGCCACTTCACTGCTGCCTGTAACTTGGCATTCCCCACCACCCCATCCCCAAGGCCAGGAAACACAGTAATGAACTTGACGTTCTTGTTTTAATAACCATGAGGAGGCCCAGGGTCTCCCCCAAGGTATTACTGCATCGCAGAGCTGTCAGTTCTCTGCCAGACCTTGCTCGCAGCACAGAGCATTGTCATGTTGCTTGTAGATGATGAAAGATTGCCCAATTCTTCCCTCATAGATTCCCATACACCTGAAGAGCGCAATATATGGATGACAAGTGACAAAGAATCAAAATGTTTTAGAGCAATACTTCATCCTGTAGGAAACAAAGAGCTCTACATGCCTGTCTTGGAGACTAGAGTAATGTGCTCCAGAGTACAGAAGTAAATTAAAATTATTAGTATTCTGACAGAACAAAAAAAAGCAATCGGGTTCAAGAGAAAGAATAGTTTCAATTTTTCCTTTTCTTAGAAGCAGTAATAACATGATCACTTCCCCTTCCCAAATAGCTAGAGTGTTTTGTTTTGTTTTTAAACCAAGACACCTAAGTGCTCATTCCATTTTAAACATATTTTTTTAATGAGTTATTCCACTGAACAATATAATAGCATCTCCTTCTTCCCATGCTTTCAGAGGGAGAACTATCAAGCTATTTTGCAAAGCAACCCCAGTCAATATATTTTCAAGGGTTTTTTAATGTGTCATGTCAGGAGATAAATATCTCTTTATCTCTACTAACTCTGATAAGAAGCCAAATTCTTCAAGGAGACTGATATTTGCAAACTTGGAAAAATAAATGACAACACATAAATTGTACCTAAATAGAAGAACACAGCTCCGCAGGTAGAACAGATTGTTTTCACGATATTACACTCAAAAATACCAAACACTTATTGCCTGGGAAAAAAAATGTAGTTTTCTCAGTTCCTAATTATTTCAGGTCATTTGCAGATGAAAAGGACTTGGGCTATCATGATGGACTGAAAACAAATACAATAAATGACTTTTTAGATGACAATATCCCTTTCCCCATTCACAAAATAACTTAGACGCAAGCAAGATCCCTAGTTAAAAAAATAAAAATTTGCTGGGGTATCCCTTTGCAATGTAGCAACAAAATAGATGGAGTATTGTATTTTTTACATAGTCTGCAGTGTCCTGTACAAAAAATGAATTCTTTAGATACTCTGATTAACAAAACAACCAGGGAAAGTGTATTCATTCAAGCTTAAAAATAAATTTCTCCTGAGCCATGTATACTTCCCACGTTAATGTTTGGGTCACATGATAATCATCCCTCAAAAAGCATATATAAATTTTGAATGCAAGAAAGATACTGAATTTCTAATATTGTGTTAAATGGTAACATGGGAACAATCCAAAGTACAAGGATAAACCCAGAAAGCAACTTCAATACATTCCCCCTTTTATCCCTGTCAGGATTTCACATTATGCTTTTGGCTTCAAGAAGGGTTAAGGATTCATATTGGTTTCTCTATAATAGCCGCATAAACTGTACACCTGAAGCTGCACCAGTGTTTCTTCAGCCCTCAGTAATGACTCACACCTCTTTACCATCATCATCCACAGAAAAACATTAAAATACAGAATACCACTTAAAAACTATGGGAACTGTTTATTCTGGTTCTTAATGTGGCCCAGGATGATTGTTTGGTTTCATTACCATGGCTTTCAATAACCACAGAATCACCAATGATGATAGTAGAATTTCTTGAAAACACACTTCATAATTTATAATTCTTTACTTGGGATTTTTTTTTTTTTCCCATAAAGGTCATTCCCAGGACTGCTCTTTTTTCTGTAATACTGATCACCTAATTTGCTTTTAAACTATTAGTTCACATGTCATGCAACCTACAGGTAAACCACGGATCCATAATCATCAGAGCAACCTGGCTTTATTCAGATTACATCAAGACTAGTCTGAAAAGACGTACACTTCCTCATTAAAAAGTTTGTGATTGTTTAACAAATTAGTTGCACTAATTAAAATCAGTATTTTACTTACCCTTCTGTATGGACCCCTTATTCTTTAAGCACTCACATCTGGTGCTGCTTTCCCATTATGCTTATAGGCTGCATGGGATGGATCTGCAGTGGTCCCTCAGATAAATTCCTGGCATGTTTCCACTAACAAAAGTGATGCCCATCTTTGTAAGACATCCTACAAAAATGAAATATTGACAGGAATCTAAATACCTGCACTTGATCTCTAAGTATCTGTTATGAAGTGGTGAAGAGTGCCCTGCACTCAAAGCCAGTAAAACCTACGTGTGGTCTTACCAGCCTGGGACCAGGAAAAAGATAACTGCATCATGCAGCATCTCCTGGAAACTAATTAGATCCAGTGAAACTGATTTAGTTGGTGCACTGCCACTGAAACCACGCATACAGCATCCAGATTTGAACTGCTGGAAGACAGTTGCAGCAAGGACTGTGGGTGTAGGCAGCATCTCCTATCAGCAACGTGGAAATAGATTATCAGTGAGGCAGTCATACCATGCACAGCCTAAACAGATCTAGGACTAGGGGATGTTGTGTTAAAAGAAAGAAGTTCGTTAGCTAAGATAAGTAGTTTACAAAGACAATCAGATTTGGGAATTCAAAGGTTTGCCTGTGGTAAACCTGAAGGTCCTACCTGGAGGTCCCATCCCTCTGCTTCTGAAAATCATTTATGGGAAGAAGTTTCAGATATAGGTGAATTAATGGCTACATCAAGAAAGAAACGAGGGCTAAAGAGGAGCTAGCAGTAGAAAAGAACTGAACTGAAATGCTAGTCACGTAAGTCATGCCACATACGGATAACAGGTCAATGCCTGGAGTCACCATCAGGAAGGGGCTGCAAAGAAATGCAGAAAAAAAGGTGGGGGGGGAGGGATGAGTATTTCTGTAAGACTGACATAAACGAAAGAAGAAACTTTTTCTGCTTATTAGGCATAGGATAAATCATGCAGTGAAAAGAAGGCAAGTAATTTGCTTCATATTTCAATAGGATCAAGATGATCTCAGGAGAAAAAGTGGGTGAAGTAATGGAAACAAGGGGAAAAAAATGAAAAAGATATTATCACAGCTGAAGGATGAACAAAAATCAGAGCATGATAAATCCACAAATCCAGGCACGAAATTACAGGTAGAAATTATCAGGTAGGAAGGTGGTTATTTTTTGTTGTTGTTTTTAAAACAAATTATCAAAATTATGAATAGTTTCACGTGGCTAGAGACTAACAGCATAAGTACTAGTGTTTGGGTGGGAAGAGGGACAGGAAAGCGACCTGGACCACGTATATGGCTGTTGAATTGATTGCATTAGTATGTCAGTTTTCGTTTTTCAGAGACAAGGGTGTAAGTATCCACCCTATGAAGCAGAACTTAACTTTGATAAAAATGATGCACGCACTAAGTATTGTGTGTTTATATTACAACTGCTAGTATGACAAAATCTCAACTGACAAGCGAAGTTATCTTGCATAAGCTAATCAAACAAAACCGTAAAAGTTAACCTGGCAAACATGGATGTTGGTGTGTAGAAGTGCTGTGCTGGCAAACATAACAGCTGTGCTCAAATACAGCCCATCAGTTTGATGAAGCAAGTCAGCTCCATGTTACCAAGTCGGGCTGTTCTGTCAGCTCCAAGAAAACTCGGGGTAATGGGCTTCTTTTTGGGGGAATTTCTTTTCTATTTTCACTTTTGTTAAGCAGCAGCCAAAACAAGGTGTTTCTGGTATTAGAACATGGCACCTGCTTTTACGTTACTCAACTTTCATTTTAAAAGGTTGCTTCAACAACAACAACAACAACAACAACAAAAAGGCAGAAAGAAAACAACACTGAGGTTTCCTCAAATTGTTCATTTTTTCAGAACTTGCTTTCCTGTGGCTGCTGCCCTCTACCAACACAAATACAACACACATAATAACAGCAGGAATGTATGTACAGGAATTAACTATTTTTGACTCAGATATGGATGATCTTGTGCTAGACAAAGTGATTTTTCCAGTCACATCAAGAGGGTATTTTTAGTAACTCTTATACATTTAATAGCAAGTCTTTTATATAAGCGTCTGTAAAAGACTCTTGAAGGATACTGGAGGTTTGAAAGCTCCGTGTGGATGGTTAACAAAAGCAGCCATGGGCTTTTGTCTTGAACACAAGTTGTCACCTAAAGTTCATTAAAAATGTGACAGTTCTGCGCATTGGTATTCAACTGCCCTACTTCAGAGACATTTTCATTCCACTAAATAAAAAGTGTGTACATTCGTGTTTTTTCTACTCCTGTAAGAGATGTTGCCTACTGTGTATTTCAATTATGAAATATTAAATATGTTAAGCTAAAAAAAAAAAAAAAATTACCGTGGCTCACCCAAAATAACAGATTAGTCTGCCTGGGTTGCGTATCTCAAGCAAGCTTCCCCTCCCTCCCTCCCCAGATAAGCAGCGGTGACAGTTTTGCTACAGTGGCATTCATCACTTGCTTTAGGCACTCAATTTTTTGATCAGTGCAGCTGATATGGTAGATTTAACCTGAGACATGAGAAGTTAAAACAAACAGGGTGTGATGGAGCTGACAAAATGTGCATCTGGAAAAAAAGAGATATCATCAAATATAAGCCTTCAAAAAGACTGTGCTTTTCAAAACCACACATTGATGGATTTTAGCTTTACTGGTTAAATTAATTTACTGGTATTGAATTAGAATTTCAATATTTATAATTAGATTTAGCTATGACTGGTACTGTTTGAATCCAGCCATTCCCACCAGTGTTTCTTCTGTACAGTACCCAGCTAAAAGTCAAAAGTGCACCAGCTGAATAGCCAGGATTATTTGGAGAGTCCCATGAAAGATCAGACCTTAACTCAGCTTCCTCCCACATCACTGAAAGGTCTTTCTAAACTTGACTGGGAAATGAAGGAGTTCTCATTTCATTTTTAGCAGTCATGTCAACGTTGCTGATAAGGTAAAATTCCCCACTGCATCCAATCACCACAGGCAGGGGAACTGCCAGGAAAAAAATAAAAATAAACAAAAATTACAAAACAGTTCTGTAGACCTACAAGTGATTGCTGATTTGGCAACACAAGAAGCTTCGTACTGACACTGGCACATTGCTAGCATTTGGGATTGACACAAGCACTGTGCTGACAGTCTCTTGATTTTGCTGATCTTAAAACTTAGATTTCACCAAACTTTTATTAAGCTTATTATTTGTG
This sequence comes from Nettapus auritus, assembly GCA_011076525.1. Classification (NCBI taxonomy): domain Eukaryota; kingdom Metazoa; phylum Chordata; class Aves; order Anseriformes; family Anatidae; genus Nettapus; species Nettapus auritus. Next base: position 5,935,553 of record CM021771.1, read on the forward strand.
TGGAGAACAGGAATCTCAGTGTAGAAATAACTCACTGT